>CM061350.1:101857142-102471250 GCA_030867105.1 Liasis olivaceus | reverse complement strand
TGTCGCAGGTGCAGGTTTTTGCTTATCGCAAATGCCGTCTTTCCCCAGTCCTAACTGCCCGCCTTTCTCTCTGCTTTTTGCCTTACAAGCCAACATTCTCTTCCAGTTCGGTCACGGAAGTACGGAGTTCTGCTTTTCCCTTCCCGCCTGCGGAGGATCCCCGCTGTCCTCTTTCTTAATAGAACAAATCTCAGCTTTGTTCGCCGGCTAGTTTTATTGCCGGGCTGATCTCAATGGACTTTGCCTGTCAGTTCCGAAGCAAGCATTGAGTTCAGTGAGATCAACTCGTAGGAAAATAGAGGATTGCAACTTTAACTTTAGTATGAATCCCGCATACCAAAAATATTAGCAGGGTCTGTAGTTTGTCCAGTGGCACTGTATGAACTGACACTTCCATCTTCCAAATTCATATATGCTAGAACAGCGTTTCTCAACCTTAGCAACTTTAAGATGAGTGGACTTCAACTCCCAGAATTCCCCAGCCAGCATAGCTGGCTGAGGGATTCTGGGAGTTGAAGTCCACTCATCTTAAAGTTGCCAAGGTCGAGAAACACTGTGCTAGAAGATACGTGGTATATCTGAAAGGGAATGTTGCCATTATCTTTGTTCTCTTTGCCTGAATGTTTGTGTGGACAGTTCAGAATTCTATGCCTTTGGAGAAACTGGGAGGATTTTGTGGCTTTACATAATGCCTTTAAAACTAGTTAAATGCATAAGCTCAGCAATCTAGTGGATAAGTAAGATCTCAGGCTGCATGCAGGAGCCAACTTCATCCCCATTTCCAGATGAATGTATTTATTAAAGAGACAAATTCAAAAATGGAGAAACAAATTCAGAAATGATCTATTGCTTTTAAAATCAGGTGAAAGATTTATTAATTATTTAGCATTTAACAAGCTTTGAAACCTTAAGAATGATTTACAGAACTAGCTTAACCTTTGGGGATAAATACGGAAGTCTGGACTTTTTGCCAGCTTCTCAAAGATAAAAACAATTCATTTTCTGCAATCTTATTTATGGGGTTGGGAGACTTCCAGACTGAGAAATTTAAATTCATATTAAGAGATTTTTATAATCTGGTTATTTCTCTTTCAAGACATCTAAAACAGAAAGTCTTTGTGTACTTCAGAGATTAACAAAGTTACAATGTTTTATGGGCTACAATCCAGTTTATCAAATCACAAAAAGTTGTTCTGGGATGAGGATAGATGTACCCATGGTTTGGAGTAGGTGAGTTTTGAACAGTAACGTTGGAGAAAAATTGAATTCACAAGGTAAAGAAGATAGTGATGACTACCGGTAATCTTACCATACTTAGTTAGGAAATATAAGGGAGACTCAGAATGGACAGCTGTAGCTGCAATTAATTATCACTTACAAACTCTGAATAGGTATAAATAGTTATTCATTCTATATTGAATGGAATGAATAAGTGTTCTGTGGCTGAGTCAGACTCCCAGGAGTGAGAGGCACCCCAGGAGAGGCTGAGATAACACACCACTGTGATATCCTTAGTTTAATCGTCATATACCTTCCACCGCATTGTTATTTTGTGCACATTCAGGACAGACAAAGGGTGCTGCCTCTTGAAGGCTTTCAACATGTCCATTTGCTTTTGTTTCATATTAGGAAGGCTGTAACAAATGAGAGAATATTCATAGAAACTATGTTGGGCAGTGATCTGTAAAACCAATTTTATGTGAAAAGATTGAAAATGCTAGATACATTTAGCCTGGAGAACCTGGAGACTGGGCACTGGGGAGATTTTTTTTTTTAGTTTTTTGTATGCATGCTTTCAAGTTGACTCCCAGTGATTGCCTGGACTTGTCCCATCAGTTTTCTTGGCAAGGTTTTTCAGAAGTGGTTTGCCATTGCCTCATTCCTAGGGCTGAGAAAGAGTGACTAGCCCAAGGCCACCCGGCTGGTTTTGTGCCTAAAGTGGTACTAGAACTCATACTCTCCCAGTTTCTAGCTCGGTGCCTTAACCACTACACCAAACTGGTGATAGTACTCTGTAAATAGCTGTCCTGTAAAGTGCTATGCAGAAGATGGCAAACACTAGATCTAATGGTCTTAAATTACAGGAACATACATTCTGATAAGACAATTGAGCCAACTGCTTAAACGAAAGTGACCTCTCCATTAATGGAGGTCTTCAGTGGAGGCTGGATGGCTTAAACGAAAGTGACCTCTCCATTAATGGAGGTCTTCAGTGGAGGCTGGATGGTCATCTGGTGGGAATACACAAGCCCTGGGTTTCCTGAATCAAATATAAGTTGGGCTAGATGGCTTGCAAGATATCCTTCAACTTGAGTTCAACATAAACTCCTCTCTTCTTCACTTAAGTACATTTATAGTTCCATACTGTATAAGCACTTCTGCTCTGTAACAGTGATGGACAAAATCATTATAAAACTGAACTATCTATGGCAGCCTTCTCCAAATAGCTAAAGTCCAGATATTTAGAGAGCAATATTTAGAGGGTACTTTGTTGGGAAAAGATGATCTAGGGGGATAGATTGGTTTGATCATTTTATTTCTGAGGGAAACATTTTGCATTTGGGTTTCTGGAAAGATATTCTGAGTATACATAGGTGCAGAGCAGGGTTTATGGAGTGACATGTATTTCCTTAGAGTTATAAGAAGGACTATATGGTATTTGAATTAAACATAAAACTAGTGTTAGGGGCTGGAGAGGGAACCCTTATCAAGAAGAGCCAAAGGAAATGAATAGGAGAAGATTCTTTTAGTGAATAATTTCTTCTAGATGAGAAGTGTTACTAGGAGTCCATGAAGAAACAGAAGTTAGTCATTATTTAGATAGTATCTTCATACTGTTTTACTACCAAATACACTCTGAACCCAGGTATTTTAAGGGTGAAGATATGCTGCAGCCCTATGTCGGTTCATTGGGAAGATGTGGAGAGGATGTCAAATCACATTTAGATGAATATAACGTTACTGCTCCTGGTATCAAACCTTTATAGCATAAGCTTGCAATGATTAACAAATGGATCTTAGGAATGTTTTTGCATCTGCAACTACAGGATTAATGAAAAGAGAACTTATTTAGAAAGAAAGTTAAAGAAGAAATGAGTTAGCTGGGTGCTCTGAGAATCATGCTTCCATGGTT
Organism: Liasis olivaceus; assembly: GCA_030867105.1. NCBI lineage: Eukaryota > Metazoa > Chordata > Lepidosauria > Squamata > Pythonidae > Liasis > Liasis olivaceus. Next base: position 102,468,117 of record CM061350.1, on the reverse strand, counting down.
TCTCTTTTTGCAGGAATATTTTTGGCCCAAAATCAGGGGACCCCATTTCTCCAGGCAGCATTATCTTCCTGCAGCCCCAAAGGACCTATCGAGCGGCATTGTGCACCGAACTGAAAAAGCCATTGGTTATTAGAGATGTCCCATCTGCTTTGCTTCAGCCACACGAGGTAAACAAGTAACAATATTTGGGATGCTTAAGGTTAATTTTAAAAGTTCTTCTACACGATCAGTTAAGATGGTTTTGTTTGTAGGATTTAGATTACCTTGAATATTTGTTTAAAACAGATTGGGCAGTGTGTGGCCCTCAGCTCTTTCAATGTAGGCCATTGGAAACATTTCATTCCGACCTCTGGTAGAGTCCTTTGATAAGAAAATAGCACTTTGGGAGGAATCCAAACTGGACTCTTTGAATAGAGTCCAAAGCTGTGGGATGTAATAGGATTATGCCTGCACTCCACTTAAGACTAACTTGGTACAGATGTTGCGTGAATACCAGCTATACCTTTTTCTCCCCTTCCTTTTTTCCCCCCTTGGGTTTTTTCCATCTTGCCTGATGGCCTATTCTCAGTTGTAAACCATCATTTGGCCTTGGTAAATAATGTGATTACTTTGTCATTTCTTGAAGAGCCTCTGGAAAGGAAGTCAACTTATTACAAAATGGTTGAAAGAAAAGTGTACTGTTACTACATTTTTCTAAAGAATTTACTAATCTACCCAAATAGTTTCTAGCCCATCGGTAAGCCTGATTCATTTACAGGTAGTCCTCGGTTAATGACCATTCATTCAGCAGCCATTCAAAGTTACGATGGCACTGAATGAGGAGACTTATGGTCAGTCCTTGAAGTTGCAGCCATTATGGGCTTCTGGGGAAGATAACAGATTGAAGACAGCTCCGCAGACAAGCAGAGCTGACATCTGCAGCATTTTACAAGGGAGTCAAAATAGATTGGCTCCTACAATCCTCTCTGGATCAGAGAGAAACACAAGATCTCCCAAGCTGTTTCTTCTTATGGTTGTTCCTCTTCCATACAAAGAGACTGCAAGATAATGATCTCGGGTTGTGGTGGGGAATTGGGAGTTGGGGGAATTTGCCATTTTTGCTCCAGCTGCAACCAGAGTCTTTCAAAGGACACTAAGTTCATGTACTTCCCTTGCTAACTATTTTCGGAAATTGCCTATTAACTATTTTAAATAAGTTAGGCACCTGCAGAGTGACAAGACTGGAAATACCAGGTGAGTGCTTTTATTCCTCAATATAAGAATATGAAGATCTATTTTATTGTTTTTAAGAACTTAAACAGCAAAAAGTAAAACAAGGTTTTGGCTACAGAAAGTTTTAAGGGCTCAGAAAATGGAGTTTTGGATTTTGAACATTAAGACTTTGAATTTTTTTTTGAAATAAATATGTCTGTGGGGAAATTATTTTTGAGATTGAAGTTATAAAACAAGCAACTAATAATGGCATTTAGATACACCTTTGAAGAACTGTGTAGAGACCTGAGCCATGAAATGTCAGCTATGTTGTGTCTTCCTGAGAACAGTTTGTTCCCAGATGAAGATGTTACAGAATAAGATATGCAGCAAAATTTACTTGAGGAAAATATGAACGAGACTCTGAATAGGAATCTGTCATCAGATATAGAGAGAAAACTGGTTGAGGTTTTAAAAATCAAGAAGGAAATAAAAATGATAATCCCTGAGAACAATTGGAATAATTTCCTTTTGTTGGATTTACAAAAAAGACTGCTTAAAGTGCTAAAGAAAATTGTATCAAGGATCAGTAATTATCCGAATGGATTACAGAGAAAGACTGTATAGAAGAGGACTACAAAGTCAGTTTCTTTGACCAGGGATAAAATGGGATATGTTGTTGTTCTGGGTGGTTCTTTCTGGATTTATTGATATCTTAATTGGAAAAATATGGTATAATATATTTGCTTACATTTAATATGATGTAAAAGTTTTTCCCCCTATAGTTACTTTATGTAATCCTAATTTTATAGCACTTAAGCTGCCTTTGCATTTAACTGTTTCTCTTTATTCAAAGTAAGAAAGTTTGAAGAATTTGTCTTTTGAAAGGAGAAATTATTACTCTTTGTTATGTTAAATTTTAGTCTTTCGTTTATATTAGGATACTGGGATTATTTTATGTTCATGAAATGTGGGTGTGCTTATAGTTTAGAGTGGAGATATACAGGTAGAATGTGCATTTGAATGGGATGAGTTGTTATTTGGAATGTTGTATATTGGGGCTTGTCTTTTGTAAAGGATAAATCGTCTGTTTTTGTGATGTTTGTTTATTTCATTTTGTTTATATTAGGACACTGGGACCATTTTATGCCTTTTAAATGGGATTTTGTTATACTTAAGAGTTGAGATGTGGAATGTTGTGTTTTATATATGTTAATTAATGTTAACATCTCAGAGCTTTGTTTGGATCTTTTGCTGGTAACTGGATTGAAAAAGACATTACTGTATTTTTCCCACTATAAGACGATACTTTTTTCTAAAATCCTTACGCTAAAAATTGAAGGGCATCTTATTCAAGGAAGTCAGCCGAGGAGAGAACCGCGTGGTTGCAAAATTGCCCATACTTTGTCTCTGCAGGCAGGCTTCCTCCTATTGCTAGCCTCCAATCACAAGTGAAATAGCTTGTCTCCCAAACAGACTTCCTCCAATCACGAGCCTTATGTAACTGACGTCAGCTGATGCTGAACAAACCAATTAGAGGAAGTCTGTTTGCAGAGACGAGCTATCGGCAGTTTCACTCGTGCTTGAATGTAATCGGTTATGCAAAAGAGCCTGGAAATAGAGCTGCAGAGAGACGGTTTGGACCTCCTCCCACCGAGTGTAGCAGGTAAATGTTAACTAATTACTAAATAAAAATGTGTTCTGCACTATCTTTAAAATATTGATTTCTTAATTTTGGGTTGGAAAAGTGGGGGTCGTCTTGTACATGGGGGCGTCTTATTGACGGAAAAATACGGTACTTATTTGATTTACTTATGGTTAAGAAGTGGGTTATAGGATGAAAAGTTTTATATTTGTTAGCTAAGAGGAGATGAAGAGATCAGGGAATTGTTTATACTTGCCATGATGAGGGTGGGAAGTCGTTTTCTTGGGGTGGGGTGGGTTTTTTTTTAATATTTGTTTTTCTTCTAGTTTGTATTATCTTTTATTGTTTTATTCAAAACTTTTAAAACAATTATTTGGAAAATAAAGTTGTGGCCATCAAAGCATCCCCATGGTCATATTGATAGAGCGGGGACAACAATGTGATCACAATTCAGTCTCTTGGCAACCAGCTCACAATTACAATGGTCACAGTGTCCTGTGATCTCGTGTTTGCCATTTGTAACCTTCCGACAAGCAAAGTCAATGGGGAAGCTAGCAGGAGGTCACAAATGGCGATCATGTGATGTTGCTTCCAATGACTGGGAGGGATTTGCCTAATGACCACGACTGGAATTGCTGTCATAAGTCAGCATAGTCATGTGATGTCACACTTTATGACCATGTTGCTTAGTGACAGAGATGCTGGTCCCAATCACCATCATTAACTGAGGACTATCTGATAGTGCATTGATAGATGGGAGCAAAAGAGCCAGTTCTTTTGAAGCATCTTAAGATATCCTTGCTAGGTTGCTTGTAGGTAATTCAGGCACCTGGTGAAAGAGCATTTGCAGGCTCGGTTTGCCATATGGGAAAAGGCAACATATGAACTGACTCTTAAAACAGACCAAGAAAATCCTGTCCTTTTATTCCCTATTGCTAATGAATACCAATGACTCTCTGAGATTAATGTGCAAATACAATAAATATTATTTGCTTTATCATTACCTGACAACCAGGTAAAAAGGGAAAACTATCATATACATGCTATATCTGCTGGCTATGTATAAGCCAAAAAGTGATTCTGTAACTAGAAAGCATGAAACGTAAGTTGAGGGAGAGAAAACATAATTTTTGTAAAGACAAAATAAAATTGGCCTTTCTTGTGAACTATAATTACATGCTATGACACATTTCACAAAGCGGGGAAACATTTTCAAGCTTTGAAAGACCAGAGATTAGTTTTTCCTTGGTGTTTCAAATAACTAAGAGGCATGTGTGTCATTTAAAACAAAGAAAAAGGATCCTCCTCTCTTGTTATTCTTTTGCCCCAAAGAGTTTCTCAGGGCATTTACTGCCTACATCTGAGGATGTGGAATATGATCTGTGAAGGTTTATGCTATACAGTTATGGTTAGTCTTTAAGGTGCTGTTGTTTTGTTACAAAAGATTAACACAACTACTCCTTTAGATTATATTTATAAATTATATTTTCTTCCCCATTTATTTTATGTACTTGTTAAATTGGATCATAGGTTGAGTTTTGAATGCAAAGATTAGAATGTCTTCTTCAATCATGTTTTTAGATATTAAGCTAGAACTTTTCAATATGCCGTGATGCGTATGGGAAAAGAGACTTTGCTTGCTACTGGAGAATGCAAATGAGGATTTTCACAGAGAGCTGGTATTTTTCAGACTTGTGGATTTCTTGTTGATTAGTTCATGAGAGCTGGATAATGTTTGCAATGCAGTAATCAAAACTGATATGCTTTGAAAAGGGAGAGTGTCATCTGCTACATAGACTGCTCTTAAAGAGACAAGAGACAATAAAAAAAAGGTTGGCAACATGATTAATAAACAATAAAAATTAGTGTCCTATTGAAAAGCAGAAACAAAATTTTTGGTGGTAGTTGAATCCCTACTACATTTAATTGGGTTAACATAAAACAGCAAATAAATTCCCTAGGACAGTAGTTTTCACTGAATTTAGAAGCTTGATCAGATCTTGTTATATTTTTCTTCATTTGTAGAAGCTTCAGGCCTGTGTGCAGGAGTATGCTTAATCCTAATGGGGTGGATAGCTTTGACCAAGTCTTGCAAATGACTGGCAAAGATTGCTGATCCTTTAAGAATCCAGGAAGATATGCCTATCTTTATGAATAATTTAAGGCGTATTCGTAACCTGAAAAGAAACTGGGGTTATAATAGCTTCCTTACCAGTTCAACAGAAGTTATTCCTGCTAGCCAGAACTGATTGAATAGGTATTTGCTTACCAGAGTAGTTTGTGCAATCAAACTATTCTCTAGAGAGCCAGTTTGGAGTAGTGGTTAGAAACCAGGAGATCGTGAGTTCTACCCCACCTTAGGCACAAAGCCACCTGTGTGACCTTGGGCCAGTCACTCTCTCTCAGCCCTAGGAAGGAGGCAGTGGCAAACCACTTCCGAGCAATGTTGCCAAGAAAACTGCAGGAAATTGTCCAGGCAGTCACCAGGAGTCAACATTGACTCAAAGGAACAAAACAAAACAAAGCACAACGAAAACCACCCCTATACACGCTCCCACTCACCCCCATTCTCAGGAAACCAGTGTATTGTCCGTGTGGAAAGGAAGCAGGATCAGATGAGGAATCCACTTTTTTTCTAGGTCTCCTCTTCTTCCCTTGCACAACATAGCATCCAGGGTTAGATTTATCTTACATATGTATAGAAAAGAATTCTTCTATTTGTTGCATTCCTAAGCTAACCAGATCACTCCCTGTGCCTGCATTCTAAAGAGGAAGAAAACAAGGTATTGATATGTTTAACCTGTCTCCCTCCCCTCCTTTTCTTACACAAACACACATTTCTGGTTGTGTGAGGAATGGTGATTGTTTCTGCTTGTAGGTCAGAATTCGTGTCCGTTGCTGTGGAGTCAATTTTGCTGACATTCTGGCCTGCCAGGGTCTTTACCAAGAACAGCATTCCCTCCCGTTCACCCCGGGTGAGTGAAAACATTTTCATCTTGTATACCTTGTGAGAAGGAGCCCTAACATAAGAACAAAATCTTCCCCCTTTGTGTGATTAACAGAACTAAGCTAAGCAGGTTATGAAGATCATGCTTGTGTTCAAACTCGAAGGCTAGTGACTTGTGGAAAAGATAAGTCCTTGACAGGAATTTCCTAATAGATGGCAGCACCTCGTTGGTCTTCTGGGGGCTCAGAAGCTTAGCAGTTTGGGCCTTGGCTCCAGAGAATGTCAGAGCTATAAGTTAGATCAGGAAATCCCCAAAACATTCTTGGAGGAGGCAGCAACAAACTACCGTGATACTGCTGGCAAGAAAATTAATATAGATATGTTCATGACGTGACCATGAGTGGAACTCAGCTCGGAGGAGACTTGTCTTATTGGAATAATAGAGTTCCAAGGGCATCTGGTCCAACTTCCTGCTCCATGCAGAAATCCAAATTAAAGCAGAAAGATGGCTATGTAGCATCTGCTTGAACACATCCATTTTACCTTTGAGTCTGGTTTGCTCTGATTGACTGCAAATAATTAAAATTAATCCTACAATTGCTATATAGCATACTCAGTTCTGGCCAAGGGCAGCAGTAATGATGGCATATCTCCATTTTTAGCCATGTTGTCTTAACAGTACAGGTAGTCCCCAGTTTAAGAACGAGTTCCATTCCCAAGATCTGTCCTTAAGTTGAATTTATATTTAAGCTGGGACAGTATTATTATTGTATAATACTGTATAAGTAGTATTGTATAATGAACTCGAACCATTGTGTATTTAATTCGAATCATCGTGTATATAACTCAAATTTTGCTACAGTAGGCTCCGTTCTTAACTATGGGTCATCTTTAAACCAGGCTTTCTTAACTCGGGGACTACCTGTATTTACAAAGGCAATTTATAATAGGTCCTTCTATTCTCCTTACATTAGAAATGTTGATTGAGGGAAGTTGTTTATCTGTGTTGTTTGGTAAAGACAAATTTGTGGAAATCTGACTTGAAGATTCAATAGTCCATGCATTAATTGTTATAATTCATTGTAATATTTTCTTATGGCATATATTTGGATGAAGAAAAGTATACAACCATTTGAAAAATTAGATATGAAGGATTAACTAAAATAAAGTATGAGGTCAATAACCTAGGTTTGTCTGAAAGGAAATAAGACATTTTACAGGTCAGACACAGTTTTGGGGTTCCGCATATAGGCCTTTGTGGACATCTTTCTCACTTCCTTGCTGTGGAAATTCTAACATAAGGCAGTGTATATAGCTGTATGTATATAATTTTTATTAAGAATTTTGAGTATAATAGTAACATCTAATACAAACTAAACTTAAAGAAAAGAGAAGCGAGAGAAGGAGTAAAAAGTACAAGGAAAAAGAAAGAAAAAAAGAGAAAAGTAAGAATATAATAAAGAGAAAAGAAATATATAAAGAAATACCAACCTTTATCCCAACAATTATAAACAAATTTAGTAACTCTTCACCCTCTCTAAAGTTACAAACATTTATCTCTTCAACCCATATCCCACCTCTTATCAAAAAACAAATCCATAAAGCATCATCTTTTTAGTCCTGGTTTCAGCAGAAAGTCCATAAAGGGTAGCTAGAAGAAACAACATATCTTATTTTAACCTTGATCAAATAAACCAACTTTATATTCCTTCCTTTTACTTCTAACAGTCTTCATCTTTAGATCATTCAAATATTGTCGTAGGATTTGATTTCTCTTAATTTATTCTTTGTCCCATCGCACAGAGTTCTTCAAGGTTTTAACAAGCCTCTTTTGTAAATCCAATACGAAAAAATATTCCAGGTCACTCTCTTGGTTTGTCATTTGTATTTCCCTTTTAAATTTTAAAACTTCAGCCAATTTCTTTTGTAGATCCAGTGAAACATCCTAAATCATTCTCTTGGCCTATCAGTGCTCATCCACTTTTGATACCATCTCTATCTTGTCAGATAAAATTTGTTCTACATCTGATATTTCTTCAATAACATCTTCTGGACATAATCTATCCATAGAAGCAGACATTATTACTGACATTGCTGTTATTGTGACTACTATTTTCTGATTCCATTCTTCAAAAGTCTCTTTTAGTATTTTTATTGTTAGAATGTTTTGCACCATCTTTCAGGCCTATATATCTTTCCTCTACCTAAAATCTTTAATTCTCTCTAGTGTCCAATTTTTGAAATCATGGAATTATTTATCTATGTTATGTCTTGTAAAAACCAAAACAGGATCTATTACCCACGAGAAGCTGTTTGTACTTTATAATTAATTTCAAAATCTTATTGTAAAAGTTTCAATATTCCAATTTTATCTGGACCCTTAGTCTGTTTATAACTTTCCAGGATCAAAATCTTATTTAGCTTTTTGCTGTTTATTTCAGATTCTTTACATTCTTAACCTTATAATTACATTTTTCTTTCATACGGCATTAAAGGCAGACTCACCCAGTGTTTTCAAACTTGTCATTCTGAAGGTATCTGATAGCTTAGAAATAGAAAGTGAGGTTTGCAAACGTAGTGTCCTTTAAAGGTCTCTGCTGCTGTTGTGAGCAAGATAGCTCATCCTGTGGTTTCCCAGTGCTCAAACCCATGGAAAACTGCTGTCCTGCGGTCTCCTCACAGGGAGAAGCTGTCTGAAGCACGTGTGAGCGATCTCCCGTCCTCTCTTTATCTAGAGAGGTTCCAAGGAACTGGTCTACTCTCTGGTTCCTTAGTCTTTGCTACGGTCATTGACTTTGCTTTCACAGAGCTGTCTTCAGTTTGCCATACCTTCCCTGGAAGTCCCTTTTTAGTAATGATTCTTAAGTTCTGTGTCTCCCCATATATTTTTGTAAACAACTGTCAAAATGTTGTATTCTTCCAATTACTTCCATCCCAAAAATTCCATCCTGGAATTTCTGAAAAGCAGGACAGCTACATCAGCCTTTTCCAACCAGATGTGTTGGAATAAATGTATCCTGTGATGGAAATTGCAGTCTAACCCACCTGAAGGCATCATATTGGGGAAGGCTGATATCAATTGCCATTCTGTTCCTAGCTTTCTTGATGAGCATCCTTGCTTTGTAAGAAGACTATGCAAATTTCAGACATACATTTTTTATCTGAGGTGCAACCACTGGGAAGCAATAGATAAATCATAAAAAATATAAAAACAGGATTTAAAAAAAAAAGAATCATAGAGTACTAATATTTTGTTCCATTTTTAAACATTCTCTTTATTGTACTCATGGTGACATCTTCTGGCCAATGTTCAGCACTGATTTTAATGTTAAATTATTTTAGTATGGGACATCCAAATATATATATTATTATGAGAATAATGTAGAATTCATTGGTGGCCAGTACTTTTAGCAGGATCAAGGAAAATGGCATGAAACAGTGTGCACATTTTCAAATTCTCCAGAACTCTTGAGATGAGATATAGTAAAAAGTAAGAGATGGGGAAAAAATGAAAATAATTCCCAAATTAGGTCAGATAGATCTCTGTGGTCTGCATTTTAGATTCAGCCTCAAAATGGAGCTTACAAACTGAATGCATTAGTCATCAGTAGATGATGAAGTAGATGTCTCAGGAGATAGCAACACTTGGCCAGCCTTGTCTTGGCTCAGAAGCTAAGCAGGGTAGGACCTGATTGGTATTTGAATGGGAAACCACCGGGGACTTCCAGGATTCCAGGTTAGATTGGGAAGATGAAAAATATCTCAGTAAGAAGAAGTGGTAAACCATTTTCTTATTGCCACCAAGATAACTACATGAACACGTTGATAAAATCACCTAGAGTTCAACCTGTGAGGCATGATATCCAGAGTACATTTATTATTACAGGGCAAAGAAAATTACTGACCTTCCTTCCCCCGCATCTCCTGAAAGCAGTGAAGGCCAGCTATAATTTAGATTTGTTCCTCTGGCTTAAACCTTTTGCTAGGCACAGAATATGTTATAACATTGCAAATTAGACAAGGAACATTTATTTGCCTTGTTACCCGGTCTGTGTTTGTACTCCGCATATAAAGTGGTTGCTACTAGCGCGGAAGTAACTGATGATACATGCAACAACTCTGTACTATAGTGATGATGTTCTGTTTTAGGAATGGAATACTCAGGAGATGTGGTGGAGACTGGGAAAGCTGTCACAAACATCAAAGAGGTAAGGAAGATTCTTTGGAGTGAGCCTTAAAAGAGGAATTTGTTATGCAAATTTGGTACATTGCTGGCCTGGGAAAAAAGAATATGGAAATTCTTTAAGTAGTTGCTCACTAGACCACTGCAGTTGTAATCTGTGAATTAGGACAGGAATAGAAAGAGAAGAGAATATACATAAATGCACATGTCTTCTTAAGAAGAAATGCACAAATTTTAAAGCAGCCATATCCAGTATTTTCACTCTGAAAGTAATTGGTTAGAAAGAATATTGTTCATATACCCAACATGGATTTGAATTAATTTATTCATAATAGTACAGATTTTCAGTGTTCTTTGTTGTGTTAATTTTTCAGCAACAATAGTTTCCCAAATGCCACTGATCCAAAGAAAAATGAAAGTTGGTCTTCCTGTGTTTTTTTTTATAGCAAACCTAGCAGCGAAGATCAGAAACTGAAATACCGTCATATTGCATCAATGTATATGTCTTGAGTAAAATGAACAATAAACCAAGTTTATTTGTTGTATTTTTAGGCAACGTTTCTGACTTCTTAATAAGTTTTCAGCAAAAATAATTTCTGGATGTTGTTTCCAATTACGCAATGCAATATATACCATTTTGCTTACACTTTCATTAACAAATTCTAGAAAGTTAACAGTGTGATGCAATTTTAGTCAACTATAGTGTCACTTGTGGATTATCTTCATGTTCAGTTCTTTGATGATGAAGAAATAAATTTTAAAAGAATTCTTTACCACAGAGAGTTGCAGTGAGGCTCATCAAGTTCAAATCTCACCCTTCCTGAGTGTTTTGAAATATTCAAGAGAATCTCATTAGAGTATTATGTAATATTGATGAGATTCCCTTAATTTGAAATTAAGTAAAATTCCTTATTCTTCAAATACTCCACATTGTAATGGATAAGCTGTAATAAAAGCTTACAATCATTGTTGACTTTACTCATTTGGAGCCAAGTGGGAAATTGTGACCAATCTTTCCGCAGAATGTTTTCAGTAGTAACAAGATTTTTAACAATCAACCTTTCCCAGAGCTTCTGGAGTATGGTGGTTTATAAATCTCATTCATTCATTCTATACCCAATCTATGATAAACATAGTGGAATGCTGATTAAAATGTCGTTGATATTTTAAATATCTTCTACTTGTTTAGATGTGTTCTTGTTTCATGGCAAGAGGGGGAAAGTGTCAATTTTTCTAATCCTGATGGTTCTCTGATGGTGCCTTTGGACAGGGGGACTGTGTCATTGGGGTGACCAAAAGAAAAGCTCTGGCGGAAGAATACATTGCAGATCCAAAGGTACGAAGAAGCAATCCCCAAAATGTATTTTTTTTAATTCTTTGCAAAAAAAAAAAAGGGGGGGGGAAGGTAAGAAAATAGAGGAATTACATGAATATTCATCACTCATAATTTATTCAGTTAATTTTTTTTAATATGTTCACAAAATTAAGTTTAGCTCATTTTACTGAACTTTAAAAGAGGAAAGAACAACAGGAAGAGTAAATATATGGAGTAATAAAAGAAAACCCAATTTATAAATAGTCCTCTAGTCAAGGCTTCAAGCCATAGGAAGCTTATCCAATAGGGAAAAGAGGTAAGTTCTTCAGATCATAGTAAAATTAGAAGAAAATAAGTATTCTTCCTTCTTGGAAGACCAACCTTTTGCAATTGTTGTTGTTGTTGTTGTTTAGTCGTTAAGTCGTGTCCGACTCTTCGTGACCCCATGAACCATATTGCGCCAGGCCTTCCTATCTTTCACTGCCTCCCTCAGTTTGCTCAATTTCATGCTCATTGCTTCAGTGATGCTATCTAGCCATCTCATCCTCTGCCGTCCTCTTCTCCTTTTGCCTTTCATCTTTCCCAGCATCAGGGTCTTTTCCAAAGAGTCCTCTCTTCGCATTAGGTGACCAAAGTATCTGAGCTTGAGCTTCATTATCAATCCTTCCAATGAGCAATCAGAGTTGATTTCCTTTAAGATTGACTGGTTTGACCTCCTAGCAGTCCAGGGGACTCTTAAGAGTCTTCTCCAGCACCACAGTTCAAAGGCATCAATTCTTCGGCGTTCAGCCTTCTTTATGGTCCAGCTCTCACAGCCATACATTACTACTGGAAAAACCATAGCTTTGACTATGCGGATCTTTGTCGGCAAGGTGACGTCTCTGCTTTTTAATATGCTATCTAGGTTTGCCATAGCTTTCCTCCCAAGGAGCAAGCGTCTTTTAATTTCATGGCTGCAGTCTCCGTCTGCGGTGATCTTGGAGCCCAAATAAATGAAGTCTGTTACTGCTTCCATTTCTACCCCTTCTATTTGCCAGGGATTGATGGGTCCAGATGCCATGATCTTAGTTTTTTTAATGTTGAGTTTCAAGCCAGCTTTCGCACTCTCCTCTTTCACCCTCATCAAGAGGCTCTTTAGTTCTTCTTCATTCTGCCATTAGGGTGGTATCGTCTGCATATCTGAGGTTATTGATGTTTCTCCCTGCAATCTTAATTGCGGCTTGTGATTCTTCCAGCCTGGCATTTCTCATGATGTACTCTGCATATAGGTTAAATAAGCAGGGTGACAGTATACAGCCTTGTCGTACTCCTTTCCCTATTTTGAACCAATCGGTTGTTCCATGACCAGTTCTAACTGTTGCTTCTTGGCCCGCATACAGATTTCTCAGGAGACAGGTAAGGTGGTCTGGTATCCCCATCTCTTTAAGAATTTGCCACAGTTTGTTGTGATCCACACAATCAAAGGCTTTTGCATAGTCAATGAAGCAGAAGTAGATGCTTTTCTGGAGCTCTCGTGCTTTCTCCATGATCCAGCGAATGTTGGCAATTTGATCTCTAGTTCCTCTGCCTCTTCGAAACCCAGCTTGTACATCCGGTAGTTCTCGGTTCACGTACTGCTGAAGCCTAGCTTGTAGGATTTTGAGCATAACCTTGCTAGCATGTGAAATGAGTGCAATTGTGCGATAGTTTGAGCATTCTTTGGCATTGCCCTTCTTTGGAATTGGAACGTAAACTGACCTTTTCCAATCCCGTGGCCACTGTTGCGTTTTCCAAACTTGCTGGCATATTGAGTGCAGCACTTTAACAGCATCGTCTTTTAGTATTTTAAATAACTCAGCTGGAATACTGTCATCTCCACTAGCTTTGTTGTTAGCAATGCTTCCTAAGGCCCACTTGACTTCACTCTCTAGGATGTCTGGCTCAGGGTCAGTGACCACACCAGCATGGACATCAGGGACATTAAGATCTTTCTTGTATAGTTCTTCTGTGTATTCTTGCCACCTCTTCTTAATCTCTTCTGCTTCTGTTAGGTCCCTGCCTTTTTTGTCCTTTATCATGCCCATCTTTGCACTAAACGTTCCTTTGATATCTCCAATTTTCTTGAAGAGATCTCTAGTCTTCCCCATTCTATTGTTTTCTTCAATTTCTTTGCATTGTTCATTTAAGAAGGCCTTCTTCTCTCTCCTTGCTATTCTCTGGAAATCTGCATTCAGTTGCTTATATCTTTCCCTTTCACCCTTGCTTTTCGCATTCCTTCTTTCCACAGCTATTTGTAAAGCCTCATCAGACAGCCATTTTGCTTTCTTGCATTTCTTTTTCTTTGGGATGGTTTTAGATGCTGCCTCTTGTACAATGTTACAGACCTCCGTCCATAGTTCTTCAGGCACTCTGTCTACCAAATCTAATCCTCTAAATCTATTCATCACCTTCACTGTGTACTCACATGGAATATGATCTAAGTCATACCTGAGTGGTCTAGTGGTTTTCCCTACATTCTTCAATTTAAGCCTAAATTTTGCAGTAAGAAGCTCATGATCTGAGCCACAGTCAGCTCCTGGTCTTGTTTTTGCCGTCTGTATAGAGCTTCTCCACCTTTGGCTGCAAAGTATGTAATCAATCTGGTTTCGGTATTGACCATCTGGTGATGTCCATGTGTAGAGTCGTCTCTTGTGTTGTTGGAAAAGAGTGTTTGCTATGACTAGCTTGTTCTCTTGACAGAACTCTATTAGCCTTTGCCCTGCTTCATTTTGTACTCCAAGGCCAAACTTGCCTGTTATTCCGATTACTCCTTGACTTCCTACTTTAGCATTCCAATCCCCTATGATGAAAAGGACATCTTTTTTTGGTGCTAGTTCTAGAAGGTCTTGTAGGTCTTCATAGAACCGGTCAACTTCAGCTTCTTCGGCATCAGTGGTTGGGGCATAGACTTGGATTACCGTGATGTTGAATGGTTTTCCTTGGATACGCACTGAGATCATTCTGTCGTTTTTGAGGTTGTACCCCATTACTGCCTTTCCCACTCTCTTATTGACTATGAGTGCAACTCCATTTCTTCTAAGGGTTTCTTGCCCACAGTAGTAGATATAGTGGTCACCTGAATTAAATTCACCCATTCCCGTCCATTTCAATTCGCTGATTCCCAAGATGTCGACGTTCAATCTTGTCATCTCATGTTTGACCACATCCAGCTTGCCTTGGTTCATGGATCTTACATTCCACGTACCTATACAATATTGTTCTTTACAGCATCGGACCTTCTTTTCGCTTCCAGATACATCCACAGCTGAACGTCCTTTCGGCTTTGGCCCAGCCGCTTCACTCTTTCTGGAGCTACTTGGAATTGCCCTCCGCTCTTCCCCAGTAGCATATTGGACACCTTCCGACCTGAGGGGCTCATCTTCCGGCGTCATATCTTTTAGCCTTTTAACATTGTCCATGGGGTTTTCTTGGCAAGGATACTGGAGTGGGTTGCCATTTCCTTCTCCAGTGGACCACATTTTGTCAGAACTCTCTGTCATGACCTGTCCGTCTTGGGTGGCCCTGCACGGTATAGCTCATGGCTTCACTGAGTTACACAAGCCCCTTCGCCACGACAAGGCAGTGATCCATGAAGGGGTTTGCAGTTGTAAGAGCACACAAAAGCCACTTCCTCTGTCCTGCTGGTCAAAGTGCCAGCATATTTATGTGGCTTGATTATGGACCTCTGGAAAAATTACTTTGTAAATGTGCTACATGTCCTATGGTTGGTTAATAGGGATTGTCACTTGTGTTCTGGAGTTCCTTATTACAGAAGATAAGTTCAAAGAATAACAAGTTCAGAGGGTTTGTGATACCTGTGTTCAGGATTTCATTTCATTTTCTCTTTTGAAAGTTGCTTTGGAAGATCCCCCAAGGAGTACCTTATGAAGAAGCTGCAGCACTGCCTGCTTCTTATGGGACAGCAATCTTGGCCTTGAAACACAGAGCACAAACACAGCCAGGGTGAGTGGAGGCCCAATAATAGTACAATGAAATCTTAGGTTTGGCCAACACAGTTCTGGGTTGTGTTGCAATTCTGTGCCCTGTAGTAATTGATGCCTGTCTTGAGGCTTCCCCTGCCAGGAAAATACCAAGATCTGTCTATTTACATAACATTCAGAGTTGTTTCACTATTCCAGTTTATAGTTTGATTCAATCTAATGTATAATTAGGTAAATATTGCAGGTGAGTTTTTGTTTTATTTTTAATATGCTGATATTTTGGTGTCAACAGATTTGAAGTAAGGCGTATTCTTTTCCTAACAGAGTGAACTGCTAGGAATTAGGAGGCTGGAGGAGCAGTTCAATATTCCTTACAAAGCTGTTGCCCAAAATGTTAGCTGCCTCCCTAGTTATACCACCCCTGTCTGAAGAAGTTAGAAGCATTTGCTTTGTGCCCTTATAACCCTACATTCTGTGCCTGTCCCTTCAGCCAGTAAGTTAGCCAAGGAGCAAGGAAATATAGAATTAGGGCAAACAGTAAGTACTACTAGGTCAATCTTGCTCAACCGTATGTCCTTAAGATAAGTTAGAGATCCTTCTGACTTTCTCTCAGGTTTTCACTGTTTTTTTCCAGAGGAGCCTATAAAAATTTGAAATCACATCCACAGAGTTTCCTTGCCTCAGCATGAAGCCCCACAAATGGTTTCCAGAGGATTTGTCCTCGTACCAGCAATTCTGTCTTCTCCTAAGCCTGGACGCAAAGCAGCCCAAACATAGCTTTAGCTGCTCCGTTCTGGAAATTTCTTTTCCCTCTTATCCTGGCTCAAAGATCTCCTACTTGGATAATCCATGGTGCATGGCTTAAAGTTTTGTGGTCTGGGGTGGTGATCTGCTTATCCCCAGTTGGTCTGGCCTCCTTGCATCTGGTCCCTGGGCTCAGCAGTGATGGTTTGGCTACAAGAGAACTTCTAAAGTTATTTTCTTTAAATTGGTTGATTGGCCAAGAGGGTGCAAAGCCATGAAAATGACTATCTGTATTTGAATGAAAGTACAGGTAGTCCCCAGGTTAAGAATGCTTGGTTTAACGATGACCCATCATTAAGAACGGCACCTATTGTAGCAAAATTTGAGTTAAATACACAATGATTTGAGTTCAATCCACAATGGTTTGAATTAATTACACAATACTACTTATACGGTATTATACAATAATACTGTCCCAGCTTACGTACAAATTCGACTTAAGGACAGACCTTGGGAACAGAACTCGTTCTTAAATTGGGGACTACCTGTAATTCGAGTAATCAAATAACTTGGTTCCCTTCTCAGTAGTTATAGCTCCCAGGGAAGCTCTGACTCCTCATTTCCTCTCTTGTGTTCTTATGGTAGTTAAGAGGTATCACGCTGATCTCCATAGAAAAATCCCTTTCCCAAACTCTTGCTCTTCAACAACACTTATCTGCACAATCCAGATGACCCTAGATGGCATCCTGGAAATACAAAAAAAAAAAACACCCTTCACTCTTTGCTGCCACCTAGTGGCTGATAAGTTAAATGATCAACTGGTCAACCCATATTTATAAAGAATAAAAATGCTACAACAGGAAAGAAAAAAGCAAGCAATGCACAAAGTAACCCAGATCAATGTTCATATCAGTTGGAGAATGTTTTTCACACAATGAAGGATATTGGGTAGAGCTGGAGTTCCAACTAATTACCAATTATGTCCCTTAAAACATCTTCCTGTTAAAGCTGTATGAAGAACAGTACAGCGTGGATCCATTGCAGGTGTGCGCTAAGGATGTGCTCTGGCAGCAGCCAGATTTAGGGCAGCATAATTTCTTGCCAGCTCTGGAAAGACTGGAAGGGAACATAGCAAAGCAGCTCTGTACGTGTGATCTCAGCCTGGTCTGATGGGTCTAGTTTTCCTCCTAGTAAGCCTAGTAATGTATTTTTTTATAATAATTTTTATTAAAGTTTAAAAATGCAAAGATAAAAAATGAACACAAACGAAGAAAAATATAAAAATAAAAAATAAAAAGTGCAGATAACAAGAAAACAGAGAAAAAAGGAAAAAAGATATATAATAAAATGACTTCCTCCTTCATCAAGACAAGTACAAACAATTTCAGTAATTATCACCTTCTCTAACATTTCAGCAAAGGATTTCTTCTTCCCATATCTCATCTCTTATCTATAAACAAATTATAAAGCCTCGTCATTCAATCCTGATCAGCAAAAGCCTGTTAAGAGTTACCAGAAATAACAACATACATATTTTAACTTTAATTAAAATTATCAGTTTCATATTCCTTTCCTTTCAACATAGTAACTTATCTTTTCTTTAAAAATACAACAAAAAATTCTTCTTCCCATATCTTACCTCACATCTATAACCAAATCTTTAAAACCTCATCATTAAGACCTAGTCAGGAAAAATTTCTTAAGAACTACCAGAAACAACAACATATTTAACTATTTTGATCTTTAATCCCTTCAAATAGTGTCTGACAAGTTAATTTCTTATCATTTTCTCTTTGTCTCCTCTCAGAAACTCCTTCACAAGTTTAATGCATACCAGAAATAACATCTATATTTTAACGTTAATCAAATCAGCCAACTTTATAATCCTTTCCTTCCAACACCATAGCTTATAACTTTCTCTGAAAATACATACAGGTAGTCCTCGCTTAACAACCATTCATTTAACGATGGTCCAGTTACAACGGTCTTGGGAAAAGTGCTTTATGACCCCTGTAGTCACATGATTGCGATTTGCGACCTTTTTTATGACGGTCTTTAAGCAAATCACTGCAGTCATTAATTCCAGCAAAAAAATCCATTGGGGAAGTTGGATTCACTTAACAGCCACATGATTCTCTTAATGACCATGTGATTCACTTAACAACCACGGTGATTTGCTTAATGACCGTGGTAAAAAAGGTCGTAAAGTCAGCTCTGATTTGCTTAGTGACCTAAATTCCAGTCCCTATTGTGGTCGGATAGCAAGGACTACCTGTAAAAAAACCTCATATCTGTAAACAAATTTTTAACGCCTCATCATTCAGTCCTGGTTTTATTGCTTTTTAGATAGATAGATAGATAGATAGATAGATAGATAGATAGATCAAATAAGCCAACTTTGTATTCCTTCTTTTTACTTTTAAATATATTTATGTTTATTCCCTTTAAATAGGGTCCAAAAGCTGATTTCTTTTCGTTTTCTTTTCATTTTTTCTCAGGAACTCCTTCATGAGCGTAACACATCTCTTTTGTAAGTCCAAAATAAGAATATTGTCCAACTCACTCTTCTGATTTATTATTTGTATGTCCCTTTTGGTTATGAAGACACCTGCAAGTTTCATTTGTAAATCCAGTATTTTTAAATCCAAATCCAAAACAGCCTGATTTTCAGGTGTATCCTGTTCTATCTCTTCTTTTAAACCCATTTTTATGGTACCAGACAACCTTAAGAGAAATTTCTGAGTACATTGTTCCCAAATATTCTTCCAAAGTTAAAATACTTTTCTCTATTCTGTATTAGTGAGTCTCTTCCTTTTAATTATAATCTTTAGTCTTTCTGGTTGCCTCTAGTGTTCAGCCTTCAAAGTCTCCTCTTATCATGTTTTTCTCTATCCACAACATTTTCCCACAGGAAGATTTCTTACACTTAGATTCAAAATCTTCATATATTTTAAATAAGATTTTAAACAACCCACAGGAAGGATTCTTATAATTAATTTCAAAACTTTATTTCCAATCCATCCATCCACCCTTAGTCCATTTATAATTTTCCAAAAAACAACATTCTGATCATCCTTTTGCTGTTTATTTTTTTAAAAATAAGTTCTTAAACTTACATGAAACTTCTTTCACTGAGGATTGAAGGAGTGAATCAACTGGTGTGATGAAACTTCTTGTTCTGAAGGTTCTTAATATCCAAAAGCAGTTAACAAGCAATTTCCAGAAGTGATTAAGAGAGGAAGTGGATGAACCCAGTGTCTCTTTGAAGGCTCTGAACCATGGCCTGGGCAAAGCTGACTTTCCCTTGGCTCCCAGAGTCCTAAAACTGGCCAGAGACTGCTGTTTTATGGTTTTCTCATGGGGAACTTCTTTATGGAGTGCTTGTGGGCAATCCCAGGTCCCCACTTTTATCCAGAGAGGAACTCAAGGCACTGATCTGTTTGCTGGCTCCTCGTTCCACTGCAGTCATTGGCTCCATTGAAAGTGGAGCTGTCTTCAGTCTGCCATTGCTTCCCTGGACGTCTGTGAGTCTAGTAATGTAGATGGACACTGGGGTGGGGTGGACAGAGGAAGTGTACCAGACAATGTTTTAAATCACCAGCATTTAATACATCTTTCCAGTCTCAAACTATGCTTCTGTTTATTGTAGAGAAACTGTTTTGGTGACTGCAGCCGCTGGTGCCACAGGACTTGCAGTTGTAGATGTCGCAGCTAATGCTCTTAAGGTGAAGGTATGCCCTCTTCTACCAGTATCAGTTGGGGTGACCTCTAAACAATCTTCCAGATCAGACAAGAATCCTGAAAAATCTTGAAAAGCTCCTTTACCATTTCTGGTTACCAAAAATGACTTCAGTAAAATCAGGTAATGAATGAGTAAGCAAACAAGATTCTACTCATGAAATTAGCTTTCTCTATCAGACTGCAGTGGTTCAGAATTGCCATTCCTTCCTACAAGAGCTCCTTACCAGTTCCAAGAGGGGTCATTCACAATAGAGGGCCCTGTCAGTTGAAAAGAAGAGGCAGTTTTCAATTATTCCTCCCATAATCAATTTAGGAGCCACGGCTCTGTTCTGAAGGCTGCTCTAAAACTGCAGAGCGAAGGAAGAATAATGGGCAGTTCTCCTCCCACAAAGCTTCCCTTGGAGGAAATAGCATTAATTATACTTACAAAGAAGAAACCTAAAAATGCCAGACCCACCATCTTAGATTCCATCCAAATTCATGCTAGAGCAGCCTTCTCTAATGTACTGTGTGCTAGGTGTGCTGGACATGGTGCCTAGAAATTATGGGAGTTGAAATCCAATACATCTGGAGAGTTCAAGGCTGGGGAAGGCTCTGTTGGCTTTAACTGTGAATGGAAGGGGATCATCCACTATAATTCAACCATTTCAGTTGTAAGATTGTACAGTTGTCTTTTGGGATTGCAGGTGATAGCAGCAGCAGGAAGCGACAGCAAATGCAACCTGGCTATCCAGAAGGGAGCTGTTGAGAGTGTGAATTACAGCGGGGCTAATCTGAGAGAAGAGGTGAAGAAGCTGACATCAAACAAGGGAGTTGATGTGGTTATTGACACCGTTGGTGGGGACATCTTCAAGCAGGCATTGCATAGGTGAGCTAAAGCCATGATCTATTTCTTCTGGAAGGCAAAATTTGGCAACTTTTTGGTTTCTTAGGGCAAGGACAGTAGTGAGTGGGATGAAGATGTACATGGGTGAGGCCAGGGTTTTGTGCTTTTTCCTGGAATTGGTAGGGATTTTACAGCTCTTTAAGAACTACATCAAGGCTGTTTGATATGGATATAAGTTACAGTTATTTGATATAAGGCTATACTGACTTTATTGGATTGTGTGTTTGCCATTTCAAAGTAGTGGGAAACCTTGGAACCAGTTTTTGGCAGTGATAACAATTGGGACTTCCAAGCTCACAGAAAAAGGCTTCGGGGTTGCATGCAACCCTAAACTCTTACATTTCCTTCCCCATCACATGCCATGAGTTGAACCTACAGCTCCATAATTCCTTGACTGACCTGGGCTGTATGTGTGTTGACATTCTGCTGGATGTGAGCTGTCAGTAAGTTTGAAAAATTCTCCCCCTTTCTGGTCAGTTTGAGTTAGGGACATTTCCTGGTGGCCATGCAAGGTGAATAATCATTGCCTGCATGGAAATAATCTTGAATCCCCAAAATCTGAGTCTCCAGTGTGGGGTTTCCAGTGCATGTGAGAACTGATAGAGAAATATATTTTAAAAAGTACCTGAGAAGATAGAGGAGGAAGAATTGATTATAGTTTCCCTGCATGTTTAATCACTTTATCTTCTGTAAATGTATCTGATTTTTATGAGGTGGGAGACAATTTCTTGATCGTGCAGGATAATATCTGAAAATGTCTGATAAATTTTGAAAATCTCCAATTTTTTGGTCACAACTGTTCTATTCTTAAAAATCTCTTACTTATTGTATCCAAAATATTAGTAACAGTGGATGGACAACCTGTGACCTGTTGCTGAATTACAATTTCTAGCAGCCCCGATCAGCATGGCCAATAGCTGGAGATTCTGGGAGTTGTAGTTTAGCAACATCTGGAAGGCCAGAAGTTCTCCATTCCTGGATTAAACTGCTTTAAACCAGTTCAAATTTCAGAAGCCATCTATTCCAGCTCTCCCCACTCTATCTGTAATTTCCTGAGAACTGTACATCTGCTCTTTCTTCTTTAGAAATAACCCTTTTGCTTTCATTGATGACATGATTTCCATCCATTCAGGAACAAATTTTGATCCAGTCAAAATGTTATGGACCTGCTATATTAACCATTTGGTCCAAGAACTAATCTCTCAATCTCTCTGCCTCCATCTTTGCAGTCTGGCTTTTGAAGGCAGAATTGTAGTGGTTGGTTTTGCTGGAGGAACTATACCTTCCATTCCAGCCAACATACTGCTTCTGAAAAACATCTCTGCTCTGGGACTATTCTGGGGCCGGTACCGGGATGAAGAGTTCCCAATCTTCTCCTCAACCATTACTTCAGCTCTTTCATATTATCAAGATGGTCAAATCCAGCCTTACATAGGAAGAGTGTTCAAACTAGAGGAGGTAAGGAAAAAAGGCTTGGCTTTAACATTTTTTAAGCTTTTGCAGAAGTTCTTGGATTGTCCAATGGACAATCCTTAGTTATAACAATGGAAGAAAGTCTCTAATGAAGTTGGGTGAATGTGTGTGTGTATGTGTATCTTGCTGCTATTTTCAAGGTTAATATTGTCAGTTCTGTCTTATTAATCTTTGGAGGAAAGTATTGTGCAGATTTATCATTGTTGCTTTCTGTGTACAGACTTGGAGTATAAGCTGGCTTTCTGGATAAAAACTCATCCATGAATTTTCATGTTGCAGTCTACTGAAGTCCAGTAATTTTATCTATTCAGTGGGTGACATAGGCAGCCATCCTTACACTGTTTGTTGAATGTAAAGCTTTGGTATGGAGTAAATATGTTTTTCCCATAGGAGATGTAGAGCAGATGGGCTGATATTAGCCAGTGGTGAAGAAATGAAATGCAAGCATTTCCAATGTTACATTTCCATTTTAGCATTCAGCCAGGGAAGACCTGAGTACAAATCCTTGCTCATCTGTGAAACATAGGGGGTTGACCTCTTATCACTCAATTATATCTACTTCATATGAATATTAAGATGAAGTTGGTGTGTAGGATGTTTGTTATGCCTGACTCTTCAGGAAGACAGGTAACACTTGAAATAATATTAAAATGAGGTTTCTGTTTAAGAGGAATGCCTTGAAAGCTTTGCCATGCTAGCTGAAAATATCGTTAGGAATTGATGGAATCTTTCAGTTCATCCAAACTATTTATCACTAATTCTTTCTAATTAAGAGTCCAATTGCTTTTCATATCTCATTAAATAAATGCAAATTTAACTCCATAATTAACTTGGGAAAAGCTTTAATGTTGGTCATTGTCTTTAATTATGGAAACCATTTTCCTTAAATAGTATCTTTAATTGGATTTTATCTAGATTCTTACGTTCAGTTTCAGGGGGAACCAGGGAATTATTTCTGACCTTGCATAATTGTGGCTTTCTGAAGAATTCCCCAATCTACTGGACCAAGTTTCTGCTTTCACCTAGTTTTATGCCATTGGGGATAAAAGCAAAGCAATCTATACTCACAACTTTCAAGAAATATACTTGGTGCCATAAAAGCTAATTATGGGATTATCATTTCACAGTCCAGCATCCTGTGAGCCTGTTTGTGCATGTATTGTACAGTGATTATGTGAATGCCACTGAATAGATTTGCACCTCCGTCTTTGTAACACATTTAGTGACCCTTTCTTTGAATTGCTATATAGGTAAATGAAGCCTTTGCACACGTGACCCAACGTAAATCTACAGGAAAGGTGGTCATCTCAATTAATTAAGCCTTCTTTTCTTGGGAAAATGTCCGGTTGGTGCTACATCCTGCTGAAGAGAGGAGCAACTGTGGTCACTAAATTCATACCATTCAACGTGTGACAGGCCTTTTTGAATTACAGAAGAAAACTTTCTATCCAAACCCACTCATTGATTTTCTATCACTTCTGTAGCTTCTGTCTACCAGAATCCAAAGTTGGTGATCGGTCAACCCTTGCCTGTTCTTATTCCAGCTTTTCTGCTGTTGAAGCTGCAGTAACACTAGATATTGTGCACACACCTTAGTATATTTTTTGCCCAGGGCAACATTCTCTCCTGAAGCTTCCAAGCCAAGTCTGTGACCAGGAGACACAGGAGCCGATTCTGTTATTCGGGCTTTGAAGATTTGGCCATGTAAGCTTAAGGGACCCTGCCTGATAAGAAAAGTGTGCATGATACTAAAATAAAATGGAGAAATAATGGAGTGGAACTGGTTTTATTGTTCTGCTCAGTATCTGGGGGATTCCTTTTGATATAGAAGAGACATAGCAGACTGGAGTGGAATAGGAATATTAGGAAAGACTATTGTCATCTTGAGGAAAATCAAAATGGTGAAGACAACCTATATGTATTTTGTATGTTACTTTCTTTTTTATGAATAAATATATAATTTTGCCGAAAGAGTTGTTTCTGTTCATCACTGCACCTGATGTAAACACATTCCTAAGGATTTAATGTAAGCTAATAGTGAAACTCTCCTACAGATATGGGTGATATGAGGCAGCTCTGTGTACTTAAAAGGGGGGAACAGCTTGACTTTTCTTTGAACTTTGCCATCAGTCAAGTTCTGTAGATGTGCAGGACTCAAGGGATGTTGCTTTATCCATTTCTTACTTTTATTATTTCCCCCCATGTTTAATAATCTTTTATAACACTTCCGTTTTGTATGATTAATGCAAATTGCATCATCTGCACCTGGTTTTCACTATGTTGATACCTGATCTTAGAATCTTTCTCATTTCTGCTAGCAGCACACAGTCCAAGACCCAACCAGATGCCCAAGTGACCTGCTAGCATCTCCCTCAGATGTTGCTTCCACACAGCTCTTCCATTTCTGAGTTGGTAATTGATGAACCAAACCTTGGCTAAATAGTTTATTATGCTGTGACAGGAATAAGTTAATTTTAAGAAATAGGATGGCTCAATTATGTTTTTTTGTTAAATGGGCCTGTATCACCTTCCTTTCAAAAGCAGCACTTAGAAATTTCTGGATTTCTGGCAATCAGGCTGTGTTCATGCAATGTGGTAAATTATAATGTATTTTGAAATAGAGGCTGATATAATTTTCTGCTGACTCAAAGATTGGTGAATAAATTTCAAATCAACCACGGGGAAAGGCCCATAGGATTGAAGCAAATTACATTGTTTCAGAATGCCTTGCTAGAGTTTGAAAAGAGATTACTCCTTTATTTTAAATTATATTTAAATTACACATTTTCATTCATTTGGGGGGGCGGGTGTGTGTGAAAAATTTATACGATCTGAAGAGAAACCAGAACATTCATCTTTTATTTTTTGGGGGGGGTAAAGATAATTCACATATAATTCTTAGGGTACTTCATTACTCTGGGTTTTTTGTTGAGGGGTTCTCCCTAAATGTTCGTTATAACAAGTCCTGAAAACTTAATGGGCAGGTTCATATCCATTTAACAGGAAGTAATTGGGTGTTTTTGAATGGGCAGAAAGCTAAAAAAAGAGGAGTCCAGCTATGCTCCTTCAGGATCTGGTGCGCACATTAGTCATCTTTTACATTATAACACTTCTTTTTTATTTCTTGAATTTTGGAACTACACAAAAGTTTAATTAGAAGCACATAGGAACCCCTAAGGCTGAGTAAACAGAACAAAATTCCTGCACTGATTTTATCAGCTAAGTCTGATAAATAAACAATTTTATGACTTAGGTAAAGGCTTTCCAATTCTGTTTCATGCAACAGAATAGCTGAGTTATCGTAAAACACTGAATCAGAAACCATCCAATCCCACTTTAGCCTAGACTAGCATGCTGCTTGAACACACCTGTTTTATGTCTGGGTGCAGTCTTTCAACAGCCATGGATAAAATTCTCGGGAAGCCATGCATTCTAAATATTTCTGTCCCCCATCCAGTTACATGAATTCTGATTTTTCCAGATGACTGCACAGAAAAGGGATGGATTTCAGTAAATCTACAAAATTTTCAAAGTATGATACTAATGTTTTTCAAAAGCCGTGTTTGGCATTGTTAATCAAATATGGTAAAATTCATTGTTTTTGCTTATCTGACACATGGATTATCCACAGTCCCATTTAAATCACTCTTACCTAATTTTTTTCATGCCTCTCAGGTTTAGACACTCTTGTTTTGGAAACGAGTAAGGTGGACTTAAGAGCCCAAGTGCATTCAGCCTTCAGGAACTTTTATCAGCAGGTTTTCAATACAGTGATGTAGTAAAGAGATCAAGTTGTGATCTAGAAATATATCAGTCTACAAGGAAGTTATGTATCAATATACTTTTTTCTGGTAAACTATGCAATATTGTTGTAAAATTTTGAGATAATGTATGTGGGGTATGGTGATAGTGAGGATAGTGATGATGATTTAAATATCACCTCTGCTCTAGAACATCCCTGTATGGTAAATTGGGCTGAATCATCAATGTATTTTCATGCCTGATGGTGGACTTGATCATGTTTCTCCCCATTCCTAGTTAACCACTAGACCACATTGGCTCTTGTTATTTATAAATATTAAAATCAGCCTGCACTCTCTTTTCAACATCTAAAAATTATGTTTCCAATATACTAACCTACATATTTTTTGCACCAAACCCTATCAAGTTGAACAAATACTGATAATATCCTTCAGCCTTGATTTTTCTGTTCCAAGGAAAATACAAGCATTTTGCCATAGTCTATAAAGAAGACACAGGTGGACAAACAGGACATAACAGGGGCTGTTTTCCCTTCAAGCAGAAGCATCTGCAAACCCGGATTGTTGGTTTTATATCCCAATAGCCAAGATGACTAATAAAAAATTGGAATTTGTGAATCTTGTTTTGAAAAATGGGTGCTTTCATTGCCTTCTGAAGCAATTTTGATATTGAAACAAACTAAATTAAGCAAACTGACCTCAAGCCCAAGATAGACTTATGGGTTCCACTCTAGCAGAGAGCTATGAGGGAGACATATAACGGGACTGAAAGGCGATGACAGGGACTCATGGAGGGGAACATCCTGTGGGCTTCAGTCTCCTCATTCTTGACATAGCAATGAGCAGATACACCAGCATGAATGCTGGATAAGAGCTTGGTAGAGTACCACAATCCCATCCATCACCCAAAGCTTCAGGTCTATGAGAGACCAAGCTCCAGAACAGAAGAGTGCAAAAGCATCTATCCCAACTGGTTTTACACTAAACTAAATCAATATGAAAAAATAATGGCTGATACACTTCATACATGTGCAGGGATAGCACAGCAGGTTTAAATTGTGGTTTTACCTTATGTTTTGTTCTAAAATATTCCCTGAGGGCAGAAATCATGGGGAATTGGTTTGTTTAGAATTGCAAGCACAGAACGGGAGAAATGAATGAAAAGTACCCTCAAATTCACCACTATTTTTTCATTTAGCATACCATGCCTTATGCAACTCAGGAGCAGGGTCCCTTAATAAGTGATCTCTGGGCAGGCCTTTCTCTTCTCTTTTCTTTGGCATTTGTAAGGAGATTAGAAACAAATGAGAAAGAAGGGAGACCAAGCAAATCTGACGCTCATTTCAGCTTGTCCCCAAGGTCTACTGCACAAGGAAATTTTATTCTTTATTTTTTTTTACCCATGCTTTTATGCTGCAACAATAAAAAATAAACTTAACTGGCCTATAGAAGCAATATACATGCAAATAAATATATTCATAAATCAACTTCCTAATAAGTAATAACAAAATCAACAGCACTCACAAATGTATTTATATTTCAAATTTAGATACTGCCCATTTCATAAAAAGTGACTCTGGGCGCTCACAATAAAACAGCAATAAATATTAAAATAAAACAATATAAAATACAGTAAAAATAGAATAAAACCAAACACATACACAAGTAATATCTTCTAAGATGTTGATGGTCAGTAAGATGTTAACATATGGGAGCATCTTCAAGGTGCTAGCCACCTCCAGGGTTGGTTGCCCTTTTTTGCACCCTATGTCAGTTGGCAGAGCCAGGTCTTGACTGCTTTCCAGAAGGACAACGGAGTTGGGGCCTGCCTCACCTCTGGGGGGAGAGTATTACATAGGGTGGGGGCCATGGCAGAGAAGGCTCTCTTCCTGGACCCCGCCAGTCGACATTTTTTCATCGACGGGATCCGCAGCATACCCTCCCTGCCTGACCAGGTGGGACGGGTAGATATAATGGGGGTGAGACAATCCGCAGGTAACCCAGTCCCATGCCATGTAGGGCTTTAAAGGTGATAACCAACACCTTGAATTGGACCCGGAAACAGACTGGGACCCAATGCAGCTCACGTAGCAATGGTGTAACATGTGCCATCCTTGGGGCACCTAAAATTGCCTGTGCAGCTGCATTTTGAACCAGCTGAAGCTTCCAGATACTCTTCAAGGGTAGCCCCATGTAGAGCGCATTGCAATAGTTTATGCAGGAGATGACTAGGGCCTGAATGACTGACTGAAGGGACTCCCAATCCAGAAAAGGGTGTAACTGGTGCACAACACGTAGTTGAGCAAAGGCCCTCCTGGCCACAACTGCCACCTGCTCTTTGAGCAGGAGTCGTTAGTCCAGGAGTACCCCCAGGTTACGCACCAGGTCTGTCTGGGGTAGTGTGCCCCCATCCAGAACCAAAGATGGTAAACTTCCGGATACAGAGGAGCCCCCAACCCACAGCCACTCCATCTTACCAGGGTTCAGCTGAAGCCTGTTGTTCCCCATCCAGACCCCCACAGCTTCCAGGCACCGTGAAAGGGTAGCCACAGCATCACTCAAATCACCTGGGATAGAGCTATATAACTGGGTGTCATCTGCATATTGCATATTGCAGAGATCATCTGCAGGTGATCTCACCCAGTGGTTTCACGTAGATGCTAAAAAGGAGCGGGGAGCGTACTGAACCCTGTGGCACCCACAAAGGAGGGACCGCAGGCTGGACCTCTCACTCCCTATCAACACTGATTGGGACCGGCCTTGGAGGAGGGAGGTGAACCAGCACAAAACTATGCCATCCACCCCCAACTCCCCAAGCCGACCCAAAAGGATACCATGGTCGATGGTATCAAAAGCCACTGAGAGGTCAAGAAGAGCAAGGATGGATGCACTACCCCCATCCCGCTCCTGCCAGAGATCATCCAAGAGTGCGACCAATGCTGTTTCAGTCCCAAATCCGGGCCTGAAACCCGACTGGAAAGGGTCCAGATAATCCGTTTCATCCAGGATCCTTTGAAGTTGCAACACCACCACCTTCTCAACCACCTTCCCTAAAAAGGGGAGGTGGGAGACTGGACGAAAATTGTCCAGTATGGTGGGATCCAGTGATGGTTTCTTGAGGAGGGGGTGCACCAGCGCCTCTTTAAAAGCCACTGGAAACACTCCCTCTCTCAAGGATGAATTCACCATTGCCTGGACCCACTCACATGTCACCTCCCGAGCTGCCTTAACCAGCCAGGAGGGACATGGACCTAATTGACAGGTGGTGGCATTTACAGCCCGGAGGACCCTGTCCATTTCTTCAGGTCCAAGAGGGTCAAACTGTTCCCAGATAATAAGGTAAGTACATACCCCCAGCATCTCCACAGGCCTTGCCCCACACTTGACATCCAACTGGGAACCTATCCAAGCGATTTTCTCCACCAGATGCTCAGAAAACTCCTCCACATGGCCCTATAGGTGGGTCACTGGGCCCACCTTTCCCAAAAGAGATCGAGTGATCTTGAACACTGGGCAGCATTCTGCGGATGCAATAAGAGCAGAGAAATGTTGACGTTTTGCCGCTCTTACCGCCACAAGGTAGGCCTTAATAGCGGCTCTAGCCTGTGTTTGGTTGGATTTGGTCCTTATTTTCCTCCAGCGGTGCTCTAGACATCTCGTAATCCTTTTCAGAACCCTCAACTCCTCCATAAACCACGGGGAGCATCGGGCTCAATGGGTTAAGAGAGGTCGCATAGGTGCGATCTTGTCCAAGGCGTCGGCCACCTTCCTAGATACATCTCAATCTCCAAATGCTTGTTCAAATTTCCAAGTTTTCATACAATTTCT
Source organism: Liasis olivaceus (assembly GCA_030867105.1). Classification (NCBI taxonomy): domain Eukaryota; kingdom Metazoa; phylum Chordata; class Lepidosauria; order Squamata; family Pythonidae; genus Liasis; species Liasis olivaceus. The sequence goes on along the minus strand of CM061350.1, from coordinate 102,438,444 downwards.
AAAAATTAACAAGGATGCTGATCTTATTTCTGTGAGGAACCAATTCTGCGGGAGCTCCAGCAGAGAACGCTTGCTTTTGAGATTCCTCTTGCTGAACTTCATGGGGGAGGGGACTCTCAGCATGATTTCTCTGCTTGCATGCCTTAGGAGGCAGATTCTACTTGGAGCAAGCAGTTCCACAGATAACCATATCTCAAGCCATGTAGGACTTCACAAGTTGTTACTCGCAGGTTGAATTGTACCTGGAAACCAACTGGTAACCAGTGAAGCTCCTGAAGCACTGGTGGTAATGTGAGAGTATCCGGTTGTCCCTGTTAATACACAGAAAGGTAAATTCTGTAGCAACTGACGTTTCCAGCCATTACAGTATTCCATTTGGGAAGTGATAAAGACACAAGTAATTATTGCCAGTTTCTCCCATCCCAGGAACAGCCTCAATTGGTGCACCAGCTGAAGCTGGGCAAAGGCTGTTCTGGTCATAGCTTCTACTTGCTATTCCAAGCAGGAGCTGAGAGTCCAGAACAACCTTGAGATTATTGACCAGCTCCTCTTGGGGGCAAATAACCCTCCACATCAAGAGATAACATTGGAACTATCCCAGAATCAGTTGATTTCTGGAATTAACAGCCACTTCATCTTGTCTGGATTGTTTGAGCATCTCAATGTTTGATTTGGAAAGATAAGTCCATAATAGGGAAGTATCGAAATGCCTAGAGCTGCTTCATTTTAGGCAGAATGAGATGCAAATAGCACGGATACAGTTCCTTCAGAGAACCTTAACTCTATCAAGTTTCAGCTTCAAGGGTTTTGCCCACAATAAATCTTTGAAACATGCTCCCTGTGCCTTTTTTAAGGCAGAGATTGCAGGAGTAAGGAAAGACAACATAGCCGCCTCCAGACTGTCACAAAAAACTCAGATGCTTAACAGCACGTGTATAGAAGAATCCTTATTTTAACTTTAACTCTAAGCTCTTAATTTTCCCTGTGTTTTTGGAGTGCCGGGCTTGGCATGACATGGAAGCATGATCATTGACTTACCCTTGTGGGATGGAATGCTTTGCTGCCTCTGACTGGTCAGTCTTGAAGCCCTATTTAGAAAAGTGCACTTCCATTTCTGTTGGCACAACCAGTGCAGAATTTATCCCAAGAGAGAGTAACATTAAATATTGTGGCTCACCATATTAAAGAAGCTGAGAGTTGAGTATATGATTGATGCTCAAAGCAATGCAAGCTTTGTCATCCCAATGTAGATGCGTAGAATTGAATAAGATGGAGATTTCTTGCTAGCTGCTTGTATCAGAAAGGGAGCCCACCACACTAGACGTTGATGCTCAACATTCAGGGTAGAAATAAAGTTGCAACATTGAAAATGGCATTAACAACTTCAGAGCCACTAAATCTTCAAAGTTCTTCAAAAGGCTACAAAGCATTTTGCAGCCCCCGAGGTTAATTTGCGGCTTCCTACTGGGTCCCCATTTCAACCTGTGAATCTGCTTTGATGGGTTGAAACATTGCCAAAGTGAAGCATCCCTTCAAAGTTTTTCCAAGTCCTACTTCATAGTACCCAACATCTTCTGACTAGCCTTTGGATTGTCACTAGCCTAGCACACGTGAAGAAAGTGTCCTGCAAATGGAAACTCACCAGTGAGAAAAGCTCTTTCCTGGATGTCATTTCAGTCTCAGCTGCAATGTCTGGGGACAGTTCTTAGAGGTCCAATAGGATAAGGTGGCATTTTCCAGTGCCCTGAATTCTGTCTGCAAATGCATAGAACAGGTTTAAAATTGATGAGACAGGTTCTGACTAGTGATATTTGGGGAATTCAGCTACTGTGGTTCTAATGTAGACTGATGCTTTTGTGGATATATGTGCAGAACAGAATGTAGCACTCCCCTGCAGTTCACATTTCTCCAAACTTTAATGAATTAATTTAGAGACAGTGACTAGATGGGAGATTAGCAGGGAGTCATGTACTGGTTCCATTAAAAAAAAAAAAGAGAGAGTAGGCTATGCCCTCTCTTAGAGAGCTGATTCTTGTTAGGCAATCCTGAAATTGGGCTTTGATTTCCTAGGTCTGGCATGCCTTCTTTTGCCCAGGGGCCAGTAGGGCTAATTTGAAATCTGAAGTTTCATTGGCCACAAGTCCTGCATCTCCTATGATGGAGCTACTTCTTAAATCCTGAGTTACTGACAATAGGGATTCACAAGCATATTATTTAATATGTTTCTACCCCATCTCCAAGGGGACATTCTGGATGAAATCTTTATAGCTTATAGAGTTATATCAATGAAACAAAGAATACACAGTGAAAATAGGTGAACAGCAGCGGAATATTAAAGAAAAACTAAGTCCTTGGTAAAACAATAACCGAGGAGGAGGAGGAGGAGGAGGAGGAGGAGGAGGAGGAGAGTAGGTTCACTATGACCCCCACCTACCCCAGAAGCCATTTCTGCCAATAATTATCAAGCCGCCATTTACTGCTAACAGCTGTGACAAAGGGAGATTCAAGATCCCTTAGAACAGGGTTCCTTAACCTTGGCAACTTGAAGATGTGTGGACTTCAGCTCCCAGAATTAGAACACGAAGAACTGATGGAGACATAATCTTGCTTTCCTTTTCTTCTCCACCAGTTTCTAGTATAAGCCTGATGGCTGTCTTTTTTTATTGCTCTGTAAGTCAGGCTAACTGTCCAAATGTAGCTATACATTGCTTAACTAAAGAAAGAGCCTCACTGATGCAACTTACACGACTAATGAGGAACAGATGAATCACCCAGTTTCTAATGGGCAACTCTGAGTGTACAGAAGTGAAATGTATGCAATTTGTTTGCGGTACAGAGAAATTGTATTTTCAGTGTACATGTTGAACATAGATGGAAAAATTAAAAAATGTTTTCCGCAAGAGAGATTAAAAAATGTGCCTGATTCTAGCGCCCCAAGTATTTGTATAACTTGTGTAAAGATTAGACTAAAATGAGGTTGGATTGTTTGTGACTCAGTCCAGCAACTGTCTTAGCATTCTAGGTGAGGCAAGACCCGACATTAAGGCACGATGAAGCTTATTTGTTTATGTGAACCCAGGAACTGCTTTATTAACTCAGGTTTAGATTTTAGTATATTGTGTGAACCAAATCAGACAGTAATTTTCTGAGTGTGAACTCTCAGCAGGTGGGTCCAATGAGTGGCCCTAGTCCTCTGCCAATAATGCTAAATAATAACATCCAGAGAGTCAGTTTGATGTGGTGGTTAAGGCACTAGGCTAGAAATCAAAGACTGTTCTAGTCCTGCCATAGCTGGGTGATCTTGGGCCAGTCCCTCTAGGAAGGAGGCAATGGAAAACCACTTCTGAAATTTTGCCATGAAAACTTCAGGAGCTTGTCCAGGCAGACGGCAGGAGTTGAAATTGACTTGAAGGCACACACACACACACACACACACACACAAATAAAAATCCAACCAGATGTTTACAGCCATCCCTTTTTCCCTTCCTCTCAGTATATACTTGGACCATTCATATAATATAAATTAGCCAATCCTTTTTTTTTTGGTATATATATAAATTTTATTAAAAGTTTTTTTAAAAAAGATAAAAACTAACAAAAAGTAATATAAAGAAAGAAAAGAAAGGAAAAAAGAAAAAGAAAAACACTAAAGTGCAAAAAGAAAAGATAAAAAGAAATAGAAAACGCTTCCAATTTCCTTTGCAGCAAATACAAGTATGATTACAAAATTATCTCTTACTCTATGGTTATAAAAAAAGCTCTCTTTTTTCCTATTTCTAAGGCTTTCTAATCATCAAAACCACAAATCAAAAGTTCATTTTTTTCCCTTTTTCATGCAAAAAGTCTATAAGGGGTTTCCAGTCAGCCATAAATGTAGATGCTGTCTTTTCTCTAATCAAAGAAGTCAATTTAGCCATCTCTGCAAGTTCCATCCTCTTCACCAGCCATTCACCAGCCACTTCCATTGTGAGTTGTGTTGAACTTTTCCACTTTTGAGCATATAATAATCTTGCTGCAGTTGTCATATATACAGTAAAAACATAGGTCTATGACTTTTTTTCCAGCTGTTTATCCATTAGTCCCCAAAGAAAAACCTCTAGTTTCAATTTTTTCTGGCTTTTTTACACATCCACCAAACATGATAATATGTCCCTTCATGTTGTTCACATTTCCAGCATATATCTGAAGTACCTTTATACATTCTAGTCAATTTTTCTGGTGTCAGATACCAACGATACATCATTTTATAAAAATTATCTTTAAGATTAGAACTTAATGTAAATTTCAAGTCTTTCAACCACATATTTTCCCATAGTTCCATTTGTATATTATAACCAAAAACTTTAGCCCACTTTATCATACATTCTTTCACTTCTTCTTCTTCTATCTCAAATTGCAACAAAAGTTTATACATTTTAGCAATTACACATTCATCATTTGTACACAATTCTGTTTCAAACTCAGTCTTACATTGTTCAAAACCATAAAATCTTTTTTTTTACTTTGAACCTTTCTGATAATTGTACATAAGAAAACCATTGGCAAATATGTCCTTCTGTTATCAGTTCTCTTGATTTTATTTTATATTCTCCTTGAAAGAATTCTAGTGTATCACAATAAGTTAACCGTTTATGTTTACTTATTTCTCTTCTATAAAATGCTTCTTGTGCTGAGAGCCACAAAGGTGTTTTCGGGCACAACCTAGATTTGTATTTATTCCATATTCTCAGAATGGCACATCTAACATAATGATTTTTAAAATCTACTTTAAAGAATTAGCCAATCCTGAAAATATAGTAGTGTTTACCTCTTTGAGAAGTAGTTCTCATCCATTAAATACCTTTAAAATAAAAGAGGATGTAAAAGATAATAAAAAGTTTCCCTATGAATATCTAAATGTCACGTAAGCACAAACTGTTCTTTCCCCCACCCCTTTCACTAACCTCCTTTACAGACATGGAGGGGAAAAGAATCATTTACAGCCACCAGAAAATGTTCATTAAATAAAAACCAAGATTATGTGAACTGTTAAGACCATCTCCTCCATTTATTACAGGCTGTTAAGTAGATCATAAAACTGCTCAGAATATTGCAGATAAATGTTGCCTTTTAAAAATTTAACTCTGGCTGATAGAATGTGCAAAAAGCACTTCAGCTTTCTTGATTTCTACTGACTCCCTTTTTTCTCAATGTAATAAAGGAAAAACTATTGTAACTTAAGTAACTTGTCACTTTGGTCCATCATATTTTCTCATTAGATCTTCTTCAAAACAAATGTAAAGGTTTCAAAGACATTAATTAAATACAGATATTTATGCCATATTTAATACCAAATCAGGCTACATGATCTCTAATTAAACCCTAAAATCTTTGTGTAGCTTCAAAATATATTTGTTTGTTTGTTTTATATTACTTGTGGACTGCCAAAACTGTTCATCTCTAGGAGGTTCACAAACCAAAATCATGAAACAGTAAAAGCATGGTCCTTATTAAATATAATACAAAATTAACTGCCAAATTTTTTTTTTTTTGTCTGCGCTCAGTCATTACTGACCCTGCAGTGACTGCCTGGACGAATCCTTGCAGTTTTCAAGGCAATTGTTTTTCGGAAGTGGTTTGCCAGAGCCTCCTTCCTAGAGCAGAGCCCAGCTGGCGAGCGCAGGAGGCGGGGTTTCTGTTGCTTCGCGCCCTTTTCGGGCGATCGCGGTTTCGCGCTTACTGGCAACTGGTCCCGTCTCTCTGTGCAAGGCGCTGCCAGCATTTTTCCTCCCACCGGAGTGAGAGTACCCATTTATCTACTCACGTGAGTTTTCGACCTGTTGGGTTGACAGGAGCTGGTGGGGGGGGGGAAACAGGAGCTCACCCTGTTAACGCGAAAGGCTGGACTCGAACTGCCGAAGCATCAGCCATTTCTGGCCGGCAACTTTCAGCGTCATTAAGCCGCTGCGCCACCGCGTCCCCCAACTACCAAATAGATGGAGGCAAATTGTAGATACAGTACTAAGGCTTGTCAAAACAGCCATGTTTTAGCTTTCCAGAGCATGACTAAGAAGAAGCCAATCAGGTCAACCAAAATAGTTATCTTAATGATTTAATTTCAAAATGATATGTCTAAAAGGGTTCTTTCCAGAACCAGTAGCCAATGAAAACAACTTCAGCTAAGCTCTGGCAATCAGCCTCTAAACTAGTGAACCAGTCAAAGCTAACTTTCCCTAAATCATACAAATGTTGCCTTCTGTTCCTTCAAAGTGGTGAAAAGGAACCTAGTATGTTGTTGCAGATCTGGCTTACCAACCCAGTTGCCTAGAGCTCTGGGGAAGAGGTTTTACACACTATTATTAAACAACTACTCAAAATAACTAATCAAAATGGAATCGTGCAGCATATAAATGTAACATATTATTATTATTATTATTATTATTATTACCACTACTACTACTATTTTCAATTCAGTAATGTATTGCTCGTCCTCTATTTTTTGGTTAATCAAACTAATTCTTTAAAACACCAAACATTAATTAACAAGTTACTTGTAAAAGCATGAAGAATAATGTGATCTGCTTAATGGCAAAACTTAGCTGGCAGAATTGAATGTCAAAGGCATGGAATTTAAATCTATCCAAAAAATAACCCACATAAAGAGAAAACTGAGAAATATGAATCACAAAGACATGCTAGTGGAAGTATAATCTTTTGTTTTCTTTTACAGCAGGAATTCATCCTGGAATATTCTAAAACCCCACTTCATTATTTTCAAATGATGTTGCCAGGTTTCCTTGCTTATCATTCTTTTTTCAGTGTTTTGCATTATGGGTTGCTCATACTGCTTGGGTTCAATTTTATTTCAATAAAACTCGAAAATTAGAACCATTTCATTAAAAAAATCAAGTATCAGATGACAATTATAAAACTGAGCCATGGACTACTGCTTGGAGTGTCATATCTTAGTTAAGACTGACTGGAGACTCATCTCAATTACCCACCTGCTGGGGCAAGCCACTTTACATATTACAAATGCCAAGCAACAAATCAAGGCTTAGGCCAACCAGCCATCTGGTGGCATTTGAAACACCAACACACTGTCAATTAACACACAAGAGACACTTTCACTACATGATAAGTAATGGTAGCTGATTTGGCAGGGAACAAGGTGGACAGTGATACCAGAGTCAATGGTAGACATGCCAGCTTATTCTAGTCCTGCCTCTATCCTTCTCCTTTCCAATGGCACCAAGAATACTTGAACTTTACTGCACAACACCCCAGATTTATAGTAACCTCCCAAAGTACTCAGTTGCTGCACAAAATGGATTCTCTTGCATTTGCATGCTTTTTACATGGTAAATTACCCCCAAGATCACCACTCAGTGCCACATCTCACTGAGTTCCCATAACCTAAGTCAATTTAACCCAGTGTTTTCTCCCTGGTTGTCTGGCATAGTAGAGGGCAGGGTATCTCTCTAATAGGGGTGTTGTCTGTTATACAAGAACGCATCCCCTCCAGAGAGGCAACCAGGGAGCATAGCTCTTGGGAAGGGAATAAGTAGATCTGGCCCTTGTGCTGTCCTTTTCCAATACAGTGTCTTGGATTTTGGATTCTGGAATGAACATCGGCATTCATCTCTCTGCTAAAAAGTATATATGGAGAAAAATGCTTGGAGGGTTCTACAAATAGCCAAAGTTTTAAGATGTACAGAGCACTATTCTAGCAGTGTGTGTAACACATTCACATACTAAAGTAAAATGTGCAGAAACAGAAAGACTGATCCCTTAAAAGGAATACTGTATGGGTTGGCTCTCTTGATAATCAGCTGTTCATATAGATTGGGCCTTGAGCTTAAATGAAATGTAACATCAGAACACACATTGGTTCAGCCTGGGTCTGTCCTGGCAGGAGGAGAAAGAGAAGGGTTAAACTTCTCCACTGATACCATTTACCTCCTGTTAGCTGTCCTGTGACCTGAGCATTTTCTTCCCATCTTTTGGAGCCCACATCAGAAATGAGTATCCAAGAAAGTAATCTGGATAAAGTTCCAGTACTTTCATTCATCTGTGTTTTTGATAATATACACCCTCAGCCTACACTTTCCCATGTTTAAGATGGGCCACTGGTTAAACAGAACAATCTGCCATCAGTATAAGCCCTGGACCTAGAAGATTCATTTTTAAGTACCAATTCGCCCCCATCCTATGAGTAATACAGTATTTTTTAAAGCATACATTTATCCTTTTAGCATTAGTATTGTTTACTCTCTTCATCAGAAATATACTACGAAGTTTATTAAAAATGTATGCCACAATGTGTTATTGAGCTTTTGGCAACCTTTTAAAAAAAATAATATTGTGATTAATCCATGGCTGAAAAAAGACAATGGGATCTGAATTATGTCATGTTTAATCTGTAAGCATATTATTCAAAGAGTAATCATAGTATCAGAAAGTGTCACCATTAACAATTCAATTTCTTCTTTTTCCCTCTTGCTTACCAGTAGGAACTCAGGCAATTCAAAAATGTTAAAAAGGATGAAAAGGAAGAAAGCTGATTTATCTCATGGAAATTTTAGTAGGCAATCATACTGAATGCTCTCCAACATACTGGTGACTTTTCAATAGGTTAAACTAAGAGGCAAGTGAGAATTCAATGTTAAAGTTGAATGCCAGCTCTTCCATCTTATGAAAAGGTAAGCTTTGCATTACTTAAATGTTCTCTGCAGTTCATCCTCTTAAGACAGATGACTAGTTACTGCTACACGTAGCAGTTTAAGCAAAAACAAGCATATTCACTCATGCTGCATGTACCACACTATAGTCCTCAAACAAAGGGAGATTCTCTTAGGGAAATGAGAGGGGTACAGTGTCTTTTACTGACTTCACATGGATCACCATAGCAAACCATTTAAAACTCAGTTTTAAACACTTTGAGGAAACTACAGAGCAAACTAGCAGGAGCAAAAGGAGATATTTAGCCATACCATCATATTATTTTTAAATTTGATTTTTATTGACTAACATTTCTATGCAGCTCTACTCCGAATGGCTCAGAGCAGTGTACATAGATCAAAACCAGAGGATTAAAAACAATGCAATCAATAGTATGTATTATAATGCCACTGACCAACATGGGTAGACGCTAGCACCTAAAATTCTTTCCCAGAGACATGATTGTATGTATATATGGTCATTCATTAAGGAGGAAATAGTTCTTATATACGAAGGCAAACTGTTCACAGGAGGCGCACCACCACTGACAAGACATTGCTAGGTGGTCCCTGTAGGTGGACTACTTCAAAGAATCTCTGCACCTATGTGAACAATGGGGAAAAATTAACTGTTGGTGGCTATTACATCAACAGCTCTTTTGATTGCAATTCTATATGAGCAATTCTTATCATTGTTTGGGCTTCTCTCCAGTATTATCCACAGCAAAACCAAAAACCAAAAACAAACACATTAAATACCCAATCCTGTTATTAGCCATTTCCTGGATATACTGGGTAGCTTAGAGTACAACTAATAGCTTCTATTTTCCCTTCCTAGATTAACCTGCTTTTCATTGATGTAAGTATCTAATGGGTAAAATTGCGCCTATGTACAAATATAAATTTGACAAATACATTGGAACATATCAAGGTCAATCTATGTAATTTGGTCCACTTAAATAAAATTGGATCCTGCACTTTTTACTTTATCTAAAAAGCTATACTATCAATTTCTCCAGCTTTGTTCTGATACAAGCAAAAACCAACAATTTGTTCCTGTGGGATAATATTATCAATTATACTTGAAAAATCAAAATCACTGTATGTTTCATAGATTTTAAGCTTATGAACAAACCAGTCAGAAACAACTTGGGAGTTTTACCTAAGGTCCAACAGCAATCCCTTACAGAATAGGACATCTATGCATTCACCATTTCCCAGTAGCAAATTTTGGAGTATTCAGCACTTAACTATGTAAGTTCCTATGCTACACCTTATAGTACAAAGCATTGTAGTAGCTCAGTTTTATTACATGCATGTGTACACATACAGACACACTCAACAAATGAATAGATTGTCAAATTGTTTAGGAAACAATGCACTGACACCCCCCCCCCCCCCCCAAGCCGTAGACCTTACTTCCTCTTCTGGGAGTTGAAGTCCACACATCTTCAAGTTGCCAAGGTTGAGGAACCCTGCTATAACTGTTTTTTATATCTGTATTTCTGAAAGGAAGCCCCAAGTGGATTTACAAAGACATATCCTTGTAAATTCTTTGTGCTGGAGCAGTTCATTAATGGCTACAATTTCTGTTAAGTCCAGTATACCCAAATATGAAATACTCATGCCTCTTAATCAGTACTTCAACGTGTTGCTGGATCCACTGACATAATTTATTTGCAGAATTGACAATGGGCAGTGGATGAAATAAGGGCTCCAAGCAAACCTTTAAGGAAGTTGGACAGAAAATGCAGAGGCAGAGGCTACCTTTTGAAGGTAGTTGCCACCAGACCAACATCTGGTGCATTTGACCCTGATGTTCAGCCATCCCACTGATTTGTGGAAAAGGAAATTTCGGCAGGCTCAGCTTTTTTTACAACTACCTGATGCATTGTTTCCTAGAATTTCCTCTCCAATCCCTTATAAAAAGCCTCTTAGTGATGAACACGATCTTTCTCTAAGATTGGGGTGATGGAAATTGTAGTCCAATGTATTGGGAAAGCACCAAGTTAGGGAAAATTATACTACTATATGCAAAACCCGGCATGGTAGAAATACTTGTGGAATTGCTATTCCAGTGCCTCATTTGAGCTGCCCACAACTAAAATGCTGAAGAAGTCACTTACAGGCCTATCAGCATCTCACTGGAAAGGGGAATATGCCGAGGTATTTGGCTAACTGTCAGAAATTTTTGCTTGGTTATTTGGCATATGGTGCTTCACAGCTGCCCCAAAGCATGCAAAATCTAGGCTTCTGCATTTGTGATTTCAGCTTCCCCCCATTTAAAGTAGAATATGACAGTGGATACTACAGGTGGGACTCCAAACTGTCTGGGTGGGACACAGAGGTCTTGGAAACTTTAATTTTTTAGTGACCATAAATGATAAATATAGTAAGAGAATGCCTGTAAACAACTAAATCCTGCTCAGAAAAAGTGGGCCTTTTATTTTTGTCATGGTGGGGCCAGGTTTTTTTTATAGAGTGATTGATATAAGCTATAGGCTATGAAAGGCTCGGAGCTGCTGGACTAGAACACATTTCACGATTGGTAATTTTTTTGTTGCTGTGATGATTACTGTTACCACAGAACTGCAGGGGGGAGCAGTTAGAAAGTATTTATATCAGGAGCAGGGAACCAGGTCCAACAGACAAATGGGTGCTTGTCAGTCTTGGATTTTATTACAGGAGGAGCACATCATCCCCACTGTCCATGTTTTGGTGAACTTAGCAATAAAGAACAGGAAACTCAAAAATGCAGCTATAGCATTCTGTTCCCATCTGCTATTAAATGAACGTAACTCAAAGTAGGGAGGAGCAAGCTAATAGTGAATTCCTTAAACAATGATCCCAATGTTTACATCTTGCTGAAGTATGCCAGAGAGGTAACTGGCTTGGCCAAGATACCACTCAAGCTTTCTGGAGCCAGAACCAATTTGTTCCTGTAAACATGGAGGGTTTTTATTCTGTGACAACTGACAGCGCCAGAGCCATTCCCTCCCTGATGCTCATCTCCTGTTCAATCTCAACTGTAATTCTTTAGTACTTTATCAACCCTGCAGCTGTTATGGGATTAGTATTTCTCTGCCTAGTAACTTGTCACTGCACTGCTTGTAGCAGTGCATGTGGAATTAAGGGAGGGATCTCCTACCTCTCTAATTTGTATTCTGTTTATGCTCTGCAAGACCATCTACAATATCAGTCTCTTGACCTATCACTTTTCTGAAATGATAACAGGTTGGAAAAAGAGGACAAAGAAGTAGGCTGTTCCTGAATTTTGTTGTATTTGTAATTCCAAAAAGCCTACTTGAGGGATGTCAACAAAAGGAAGAACTCCATTCTGGGCATCTCAAGAAGAGATTCCATTAGAGGCATGGAAAAATACTATTCTGGGAAGGACCAGAATAGCCCAAACGGTGCATTATACCACAACAACTTTTGAATCAAGGTACCTAAAACCTGCTAACTTACAGAACATGTGGGAGGAAAAATGCTAGCAGCGCCTTGCACAGAGAGACGGGACCAGTTGCCGGTAAGCGCGAAACCGCGCTCGCCCGAAAAGGGTGCGAAGCAACGGTAACCCCGCCTCCTGCGCTTGCCAGCTGGGCTCTGCTCTAGGAAGGAGGCTCTGGCAAACCACTTCCGAAAAGCAATTGTCTTGAAAACTGCAAGGATTCGTCCAGGCAGTCACTGCAGGGTCAGTAATGACTGAGCGCAGACAAAAAATAAAAAATAAAAAATATGGGACCCATTACTCCTGTGGAATTGAAATTTCCACGATGTTCAGACCAGTTTTATTCACAGAGTTGTGGCCATTGCAGCATCCCCGCATGTGGTTGTGATTTCTGACGCTCCCTGCCAGCTTCCCACAAGCAAAGTCAATGGGGAAACCAGCAGGAAATCGGAAGTTGCTCCTGCTCCCACTGCTGTTTTTGCTTACCCGTGGTCATTCTGTTTATCTGTTTAGGTGAGTAAATATTGACTTCTGATTGAAGTTTGCTTGCCACTACAATTATTTTTCTATTTATGATATATGCTCTTCTTAGATGATCATGGGACTGTCCAGCATTGGGTTAAAAAAAAAACGGTTAGCCTAAAATGTAATGTTCATTCTGGTCACATCAGACCATACTACCTTTCTCTCAAAGGATGACCCAACAGGTCACAGGGTTGTCTAGTGAACCATTAAAAGAAAAGAAAAGCAGCAGAAGCCTCAGAGTTGTCCATCAGCAAGCAGAAGACAGAACAGGCCTTTTCCAGAGTTTGATTTATTGTATTATTATTTAAGTTAGAGTAATAGTTTCTAAATATATGCTTATACACGTAAAAGAATACATTCAAATTTTAGGCAAATCTCTGCCTTTTTTTTTTTTTTGGTGATACACACCTTGTGGGGGGGCATGCTGAACTGGTCATTTACTTTTTGTGCTATCATACCCTCAGTGAACAATAATCTTTTTTTAAAGAAAGATCCAATTGATGCAGTTTTTCAGCCTCTGCAAGGTGAAATATAGTAGCCAAAGAAGTAAAAGTATAAAAGGTTAAACAGATACCATTTTCAAATATACGATTTACAAAAATACTTTAATGCAACAAAACCTTGCAAAACAATCATTTTATGCCAAGATATTGGGAATACAGATGAGACTTTTCTCCTGGAAGGGGCTGTCTTAAAACTGGGTCTTTTGCATCTCTGAGTGGAAAGGTAGCAAAGTACCCTCCTTAATCTCTTGTGGGACGGAGGATGAAAGTGCTGAGAGAGGAGGACTCCACTTACTTGACGGGCACAGCTGCTGGACTGCAGATGGCAGGGGTTGGGTCCCTATCAGGCAACAGATTGTCCACACCTGAAACCAAACAACATATTCTTCATTCATGATTATTATAATAATGATGATTCTAGTGTCATAAAAGGCAGTTTAGAAAATGACTGCAATTGCAAATATAATTAAAGTCCTCCTGGACTGACCCCTCCCAATAAAAGAGCTCCTACCATGACTAGTCCAAAGACACTCCATGGACAGCTACAGTATTCCATCTCTCCCCATCCAATCCATCCCTGCCCTCTCCAAGGTCTCATTACTGTATCTGACCCCCAATTTTGATTTTTATTTATTCATTGTATTTATTTATCGTATTTAGATAGCCGCCCATCTCACAGACTGTGACTCTGGGTGGATTACAATTATTTACTTATTTATCATATTTATATAGATAAATAAATCTTGTGGGACAACTAAAAAAATCACAAGTGGAAATCATAAAAAGGTATGGGACTCCAAATAACTTAATATTCCATTTCTCATATTCATGGTTTAAGGTAGCTTGGCCCATTGTCCAGAATCTAGCTGCCATTTCTATCTTTCTGTGTATACATATATATGTTTGCGTGTGTGTGTGTGTGTGTCTGTGTGTGTACACACACACACACACACACACACACACAGAGTTCATTTATTTTCTCTACCACATATTGAAAACTAGGTTTATATGGTTTATTTGGCATCGATTTTAAGGATAAAAATATGCTTTAAATTCTTGATTCCATCATCCCACTTCTCTGCATTTATCATGTTTGTGGAGTATAGACCTGCAGTCTTATTCAGTGTTGAATATATCATTCCAATCCATCAAATTGTTTCTTTAATGGTGCAGAATAGAGGAGGGATCTTCTGGTGTCCTACTTAGTAAATGGGATGTCGATAGATGTATGTGGAAAAGACAGTATTAAACACAGACAGATGATATGAGCCAGCAGAAAGTTATGCCGGTGGTCTAAACTGCACTGTCCTCATTGCCAAATTCTATTCTGCATCAGTAATGAAGCCAGTAAGTGGTGGTGACCTTATTGTTTTAATGCAGGACAAGTTAAAGAAAGTGTTTGATGGATTCCCCTGGCTTTGTTTCTCCTCCCACAAAATATCACCTGCAGTCAAGAAAAACTACTACCAATTGTTCACCTTAAGATATAATGGGGCAGGGATGGGCGAGTGGTGATGAATGCTTAGAACAGGGAGTTTAGCCACCTCTCAAGTTGACTAACAGATCACAGTACAGAGGTGCTCTGTACCTGTTCCCTGCCAATCAGGTTATTTCTGAACAAGGTGTAGCATTCTTCTGAAAAAGCATTTGAGCTGTGTTCAGAAGTTGTCCAGCTCATATGTAACAGATCCAGAGGAGGGGGGTAAGGGGGAGCAGTCACAAGTGAGAGGACTCTGTCCTTGGCTAGTACTGCATAAGCAAAATGGCTTGAAGTAGGCAAAATTGCCCTCCATCCAAGCAATCAAACCAATAAAAAGAATGACCAGATGAAATTCCTTATCAGCAGACATAGTGGAAAAGCTATAATATAGAGTCCTTGGGGTTCTCTGAGCTTGGTTCTTTTCTTGCAAATGTTTCACTACCTGGCTAGGTAACATCTTCAATGCTAAAATGGGATGAGGTTTGCTCTGTTTTATGTGCTGTGGCCTGCCTTGCCAGTGCTGGTGGGGGTGGGGGTTATACTATAATATACTCACTGGTGAGAAAACTTAGCAGACCCTCACTGTTTCAGGATTAAATCAGCCTTCTGCGTAGCACACAACTAGAGCTGTTTCGAGAGAGTGTTAGTCTTGTTTTTTAAACATGATCTTTTTAATGCTCTTTCATTAACAGTTCCTCTAAAAATGTTAAAGAAGAAAAGCTTAAAGTACTTCACATATTGCAGACTTGACTATGCCCTAATTCTAAACAAGAATTCTATGGGGCCTTGTGTGTCCCTCTTTCACATGGGAACAGATTAATAAATCCTTCCAAGGACCTACTTGTACCTTTGCAGTTAGAAATTGCTTTTGCTAACCAAAAAAATCAGACATCTGATGTGAGCCTAAGATCTATATTTTTGGACCTGAAACATTATGTAGGAAAGAGGAACGAAAACCTCAAGGACAAGAAAACACACATGGACTTGCCAATCCTCATTTGTCTCTGTTTGTGGACAAACCTCCTTTTGATCCTAGTGGTATTCTGAAAGTATAGCTACAGGAACTGTCCATTTGGAATGCAGAATCTAATAATGAGGGCCTTTAGGCACAGAGAACTATGCATCTTATATTTCAAAGCCTGTTTGTTGTTCATCTTGCCTCTCTTTCTTCTAAAAGCTGCTCAGAAGAAACAAGGTGCCAAACCAGTTGCACAAACATTGTCTTGGTTTAATGTATGTTTATTCTTTGAGAATCTAGGAGAGAAAGGAATCAAGCACAACCAGCTTGCAGATGAAGCACTCAAACCTGAAACTCTGCTACCCTCCACCCAAAGGTACAGATGTCCTCCACTCTGCTAGTGTTTCAAAAACAAGCTAAAATAGCATTGTTCCCATGAGCTTGATCTTTAGGTTAGATAATATATTGTGTTTGGTATGCTAGGTTTTTAAAATTATTCTGTTCTGTTCTGTTCCATTCCATTACATTCCATCATCTATCAATCAATCTGTCTTTTAGTTTGCTACATCCTGCCCTGGAGCTATTAGAGTTGGGATAGGCTATAAATATTGAAACACTAAATAAAAATAAACAAACTAAATACTGTAGAAAGAGTTGAATGCCTGTGATTGGCAATGTTTCTTTAGCCTGAACTGGGAGTAAGACAGTCAGAAAAGGGAAAGGCATCAATAATAGCAACTCACAAGTTCCTTTCCCTCTTTAAAGATAACACGAAGGGAAAGAAGTCACCATTTCAGATTCTTTACAGGGAAAAGATCCAGAAGCAAATAAGTATATTGGTTGAATGTTAGGATGATTAAAGCTTAGATGCTACCAGTGTCTTTTATGATAAATGTCTCTTCACAGGACTGAGCAATCAGCTTGTCAAAATTAAATTACAAGTCAGTCAGTATTCTGCTGTTATATTTTATGAATTTTGGGAATGAATCTCCAAAACAGAAATGCATTAGTCTGTTGGCTTCAAGTCTGTAGGCTAACAGAGAGCAGTTGTTACATCCTCGGTGTCCTGACTGTTCTTTGTCAGCCAACAAAACAACACAACTGCTTTTGTTAATCTGCTCCATAATCTCCGTCTATATTAATAATAAATTAAGGTCTTTCATTTTAGATTCCAGGGCTAGTATATTTGGCATTTACAAGATTTTGTTTCACAATTGCTTGCAATCTTCATCTTTTCTAGCAGGAAATTCTAATAACTGCAGAAAGTCATTTGCATCTAGCTGTATTTGTTCACAACCTGAGTCACCCCTGAAAGATTCCTGATTGTCAACCAAAAATTGAATTTCAGCAAAGTATTTTACATAATATCAGTTCTTTCCTACAACTTCAATAGCTTTTTTTTTTTTCTGAATGGCTGCCCACTCAGCATGCAACTCTGGGTAGCTAACAGTTTATTAATAATAACCACAAATAATTAACACAATTAAAACATATTGCACTCAGATGGACTCAAAAACACACAACCACCTTTCCAAAGCAGCAGGCCTAGTGTTGGTAAATGAAGGATTAGATTCAGTCTAATCTTCTGGTAAAGAGTGACCACATTGCCACTTAAATAAATTGTTGTTTTAAGTGAAGAAAATTAGGAGACATTTGCCTTGAAATCAGATAGTGACGGCAGTGATGAATTGGTGACTTGCATGAAATAAGAATAATATAGTACTATGCCTTATCAGAAAGGTCAGTGTATGACAGATTTCATAATGTTGGTTGCAGTGGCTGAAAAGAAAGTGGGCTTTTTTTGTTGCTATAATTATTTAGTAAAGGTTATAGCTCTTAGCTGCCATAGAATATCACAACTTAAAAGCAACATCTTTGAATAGTTTCTGGGTGAACTTTTTTTTAGCATAAACTCTTATCTTAGCTTCTTTATAGCAAAGGCACCAACTGAACGAAACCATTCTAGAGTGCCTTTGATACACAGCTGACTCGGTGACTTTGGGCCAGTCACTCTCTCTCAGCCTAACCCACCTTACAGGGTTCTTGTTGTGGCTAAAATAGAAGTCAGGATAAAAATCTAATAATAATCAGAGATTGGGCAATTGGGTAACATACGTACTAAACAATAACAATAGAACATTAAAATGTGGAACTGTAATATTTTTGCTCTCTTGTCTGATCGCTCTTCACTAAAAAATCAAAAATCAAATCAACATTTTACCTAGTTACTTGCCATCGAGCCATACAACTGATTCATTTACATTATCATGCTTCCTCTAGTGCCTTGTCTATAGGGGGACACGGTGGCGCAGCGGCTTAATGACACTGAAAGTTGCCGGCCAGAAATGGCTGACGCTTCAGCGGTTCGAGTCCAGCCTTTGCGTTAACAGGGTGAGCTCCTGTTTCCTCCCCAGCTCCTGTCAACCCAACAGGTCGAAAACTCACGTGAGTAGATAAATGGGGACTCTCACTCCGGTGGGAGGAAAAATGCTGGCAGCGCCTTGCACGGAGAGACGGGACCAGTTGCCG
Organism: Liasis olivaceus; assembly: GCA_030867105.1. Lineage (NCBI taxonomy): Eukaryota > Metazoa > Chordata > Lepidosauria > Squamata > Pythonidae > Liasis > Liasis olivaceus. The sequence goes on along the minus strand of CM061350.1, from coordinate 102,420,299 downwards.
GTAAGCGCGAAACCGCGATCGCCCGAAAAGGGCGCGAAGCAACGGAAATCCCGCCTCCTGCGCTCGCCAGCTGGGCTCTGCTCTAGGAAGGAGGCTCTGGCAAACCACTTCCGAAAAACAATTGCCTTGAAAACTGCAAGGATTCGTCCAGGCAGTCACTGCAGGGTCAGTAATGACTGAGCGCAGACAAAAAAAAAAAAAAAGTGCCTTGTCTCCCAGCTTTTTGCTTCCCCCACCTGAAAAACAGAACAAACAAAAATCCCATTTTCTCCCCTGAAAGAACTGTAATTGATTTATTTACAGTAAAAATACTTCCTCTATTGCCATAACTCTTGCCTTTTTTCCTCTATCCACCTGAAAAAGAAAATGAAAATCCCAATTCCCCTTGCAAAACAAGAGGAAAGCAACTCACTGATTTACGTGAATATGCTTTCTCTAGTGCCTTCCCATTCTCTCTTCCTGTGCTTCATATAGTCAGCAGATAAAAGGCCCTCCCGTTTAAAGTGGTTACTGCAGGAATTAAATTCTGAATCATAGCAATAGGGGAAAGATCCCGCTACTGCTGTGGCTTTCGCTCACCTAAAGCAGACCAAGCATTATCATTTGGCAACCAGGAGACAGAGTGTGAGTTTCCAGACAGCAGCCACCAGTCAAACTACTGTGAGATCAGGCAGCCATCCTAGGCTGTTCCTTTAACCAGAAGGATGGATGGGGATCCAAGTAAAATTTGGTGGGACAGTCCCCCTAGTCCCCTAGGCGCAGGCTTAGCCCCTACATGTACCTAGCCATGGAACAAAATGGCCCAGCAACCTTTTTCTGCTGTATCCCCATGATGTTGCCTTTATCTTGCCCCTAACCAGAGCTGAAACAGCTAAATCATCTGTAGCCATTATTAAATATTGCTTTCCCTCACAAAAGGAGCAACAAACCCAGGCAGTTTACAATGGGTACAGTTAGATGTGCTTCTGTAACCATTTTGTCAGTGTCACAGTCAGGTGACTAGGGGCTGGATCAACTGGGCACCCATTAACCACTTCGGCTGGCATGGATGTGGTCCCTGATCCCTGGGCACAGAGCCGTTTTGGCTTGGAATGCAGGAGAGCCCTGCTCTTTCAAACCATGGTCTCCCCCTGTCCTTGTGATGCCTTCAGCTCAGAGACCTGGGTTTGAAAGAATTAGCAGCAGTTAGCCTGGTTTTTTTTGAGTAGACCAGTACAAAAATTTGCATGTGATTCCGATATGTTGCTAAACTACTGATCTAGACATCTCTCAGAACTCACCTACTCCTCATTCTCATCTCTACCCTATAGTCAGGAGAATGATTGGAAAATGTTTTCCTACCAGCCAGTGACATTTGATGGGAAGTGGGGGACACAAAGCTGGAAGATGCCACCAGCCCCATTCCTTAACTTGCTTTATATATCATAAATGAAGACCCCATCATTTGTGGGCAAACCAGAACAGCTACTACAGAGGCGGAACAGGGATCAGTGGGAGACAGGTGGGTGTGTGCAGCTGGCAGATAGCGCTTTAACTTGGTCGTGGGGGAAGGACCTCAGTTTTATGTATCTAAGAGAGTTTTTATTCACACATCCGAACCTTCGTTTCTTTTGTAGTTAAATGAATATTCAGGTTCCCAAATATATATAATTGTCAAGGCACAAACAATTTGCCAGTGTAGATATTAGCTTCAGGTATACCTACTCTAACCATCAGAACAAAATTTCACTTACTATGGTTGACTAGGAAATGAATGATTGGGAACTGATGGGAAAGAACTAAGCTCAAAGAAAAAAATATTGATTGGGTACATCCTGTGATAAAAAAGAAGATACTTAATTCAACATTCAGGAAGCTGTCCTTATGACGGACAAGATAAATAGCTCAAGGCTTCTGCTTTTCCCCCTTTATTGTTCCAGATTTGAATTAACACATGTAACATCTTAGGGCCACTTTGCATGCTGCTGGTGTACCTCTTATGATGTTTGAAGTACACACTGGAAAAGTACCAGTGAAAGAAACACAAAAATGTGTCCCATATCTGTATCCCCTGGTAATAGTGATGGCATCAGTTCATCATGGGCTGTCCTTATGTGACACAGTGATTCCAGTGGGTGTGTATACATTGTTTACATTTTTAGAGATAATTGCTAGGTATACGTGTGCATACAGTACATACTTGCATACATACATACTGACTCTGTTGTTGATGTTCCTGTTGTTTTTGCATTTCTCTTGCATAGGTGCTGGGTCCACTTTGTTTTTGCACTGTGCTTGCTTAATTGTTACAGCAGTCACCAATGCATAATGTAATGAGGGTTTTGTTTATCAGCCAGCTTGTCACACACTGCTTAGGGCTCAGAGGGAATGACTGGCCCAAAGTCACCCAGCAGGCTTCCATATCAAAGGGAGGATTCAAACCTGGGTCTCCCTGCTCCTAGTCCAGCACCTTAACCACTACACCAACTGATTCTCTCATATATTTATTAACTGTAATTTGTTTTAATCATGGTTGTTTGAACAAATCACAATGGCCTGGTTCACATATTGTATTAAACCAGATACCATGGCTTGTTAACTCAATGGATTGGTTTATGCCTCTTGCCCTAAACAAAACCAAAGAAACCCACCTTACCTTTTAGCATGATGGGGTCTTCCTCATGACATTGTTATGGTGCTTCCTTTTCCATCTATGAAAAGTATGTCAACATACTATGTGCTGTCCTCATTGCTGAGCTCCCTTAGGGGAATCTCTTGGTGGGATTCCCTGTTGTCACCTGCCAGCTGGAAAAACAAAACAACTCAGTTGCTCTCCCTTAGGAAAATGGCAATTTTTAACAGATGACTAGACCATCTGTCAAAACCTCATCCTGACACAGCTAATCAGTAAGTGTGAGAGTCTGTGTGTGTAGTTCTTAAGCCATCATTACTTGTGGTAAAGCTGCCCACCTGCCCCAGATGGATCAAGCACCATAGCATTAGAAGTGCTACAGATCAGACACTGGAGACATGTAAATAAACAACAACAACAACAATAATAAATCACCATCAGTCAATTGCAAAGGCAGATTTACTTGGAACAGCTTATATCCTGCAACAATACCTTTAACACTATCAAACAACATTTGCCTATCCCAGGTCCTTGGGAAGGACTTGATAGATGGATAAAAATGCCAAATCCAGTCTAAACATCTGGCTGACTGTGTGCCAACTACAATGATTTTAATAATAATAATATTTTAATAATGTTAATTGAATTTAATAATTTAATTTAATAATAATTTTAATAATAATATTAATAATTTTTGGTGCCATGCCAAAAAACCTTGGACAGCACTTAGAAAATCTGTGCATTGACAAAATTTCCATCTTCAATTACAACAGGCTACACTGCTTGGATCCACACATATACTACACCAATACATTATGACATCCTAGGATCTTGGGAAGAACTTGATGCGATTGAAGGCCATCACCAGCTAAAGAACTGGCAGCTGTGATTTGACATTGTTGTGTATACAAGTGTAGTATAATACAGCCAAGATACTGCAATGGAGTTTGGATGGGACAAATGTGCCACCATTACCATCAACAGGGGAAAAATAGTGAAAACTGAAGGAATCAAGATGCCTTATCGAAAGAACATCAAGAGTCTGGATGAAGAAGATCACTACAAATACCTGGGCATCCTTCAGGCTGACAACATCAAATGCACTGAGGTCAAGAAGAAGAATACATCAGAAAAGCGAAGAAGATCTTAAAGTCCAAACTCAGTGGTGGAAATACCATCAAGGCAATTGGAATAGTGGACTGGACTCAAGCTGAAATAGAAGCCCTGGATAGGAAGAACAGAAAAATAATGACACATGAATCATGCCCTTCATCCATGCAGCGACATTGACATATTTACAAAGGAGCATAAGTGGGCATGGAATGTTGCAAGTACATCAGACAGTTGAAGAAGAAAGAAGGGCATTGGAAGAATATCTGAAGGACAGTGAAGAAGATGCACTGAAGCTAGTACACCAGGAAGGCTTACTGAATGCTGAAGAGACCAAACTGGCCTATAAGAAAGACCAAGTGAAGAACAGAAAAGAGACATGGGAAGGCAAAGTATTACATGGCCAGTACACACACACACAGACACACACACACACACAGACAAAACTAGCAGGCAAAGCAAATAACAACAAGACCTGGCAATGGCTAAGAGCAGGAAAGTTGAAGAAAGAGATTGAGAGGCTAATTCTGGCTGCACAAGACCAAGCCTTAAGAACAAATGCATACAAAGCCAGAATTGAGAAGACAGCAACAGACAGCAAATGCTGTTTCTGCAAAGAAGCTGAAGAAACAGTGGACCACCTAGTTAGCTGCTGCAAGAAGATCGCACAGACTGACCACAAACAACAGCATGACAAAGTAGCAACAATGGTGCATTAGAATATCTGCAAGAAATACTGTTTGTCTGCAAGCAAGAACTGGTGGGACCACAAGACAGACAAAGTAATAGAAAATGAAGAGGCTAAACTGCTCTGGGACTTTAGAATTCAAACAGACAAGCACCTGCCACACAACACCCCAGACTTAACAATTGTTGATAAGAAAGACAAAAAAGTCTGGATAGTGGACATTGCAATATCTGGAGACAGGCGAATAGAAGAGAAAGAACCGGAGAAAATCACAAAATATAAAGACCTGCAAATAGAAGTAGAATGACTATGGCAAAAGAAAGCAAAGAGAGTACCAATAGTAATAGGCGCCTTGGGTGCAATCCCAAAACATCTGGAGCACCACTTGAAGACCATCAGCATTGACAAAATCACCATCAGTCAATTGCAAAAGGCAGCTTTACTTGGAACAGCTTACATCCTGTGATGATATTTTTAACATCATCAAACAAAAACTTTTGCCTATCCCAGGTCCTTGGGAAGGACTGGATAGGTGGATAAAAATGCCAAATCCAGTCTAAACATCTGGCTGACTGTATAACCAACCACAATAATAATAATAATACAGAGAACCCTGCAGATCAGGCACTATGGTGCCTGATCCTTGGGGTAGGTATGTGGACAGGTTTACTGTTAGGGATGGTGGCTTAAGGGTAGTTTCTCCAACTTTCCTTCCAAGCCCACTTCTGAGCCCTGGCAGCCTGAGAAGTGGGGAGATCCCAGTTTAAAAGAACCAGCTTCTCCTATTGCCAAAAAATGGAATGGAGTTGAAGATATTAGCCAGGGACCCAAACGGGGGCTACACCCACAGCAGCCAGAGGTGGCCAATAAGAGCTGAGTAGAACCATAATCAGCATCTGTCAGAGTCTGCACACTCAGTTCCCAAGTTCAGTAAACCCTCTGGAGTCTTAAATAAGATTTCTTTATTGAGAAGTAGCATACAGCATTCCATAGATTGCTGAAACTGGTTCTCCTCAGCCCAAAGCTCTCCTTTTAACCCCCCTCTATTCTACTTTTCCCACTTGAAATTCTTCGTGCCTCTTCCCAGGTCTCATGGCCGCTCGACCTTGCTGGTGCCTCCAACCAAGATAATGGTTGCACCTGGCCCTTGTTTTATTTCCCCCCTCCTCCTGACTTTTATGGCAGGAACCAGCAAGCAGGTATACAAATCATGGTTCCTGTCTTAACTAACATTTTAACCTACTATTAATCACTATTCTACATTTTAAACAAGCTTTCTACTAGGCTTTGAATGATAGCTTGCACAGGTCCTGACAAGCATAATTGTGGAGGCATAGTATGTCATCTGCACAGCTAGGAATGGGCTGGGAGAAAAAAGAAAATACTTCTGAATTCTAAATATATGCTGGCTCCACACTGGGCTGATTAGAAGGCAAGGACGATATCATGAAGCCATGACCTACAAAAGCTGTTATTGAGGCATCTTTGTGCCATACTTAGCAGATCAAGGGAAAGAGCCAAATGGAATAGTTTAGATGTTTTAGCTAAGGCTTCTTCACAGAATATCATGCAAAGGCATAATATGGCTCATTTCTTTTGGCTTAGCAGGATTTGTAGCACCAAATTCTTATGTTATGACTTAGCATTATAGGTGAACCAGGCTATTATGGTGTGTTTAGCAAACCATTGCTAAACATTATACCTTAGTGTTACACATGAATCCAACCAAAGCATGCAGAGGGATAGACTTGTGCATGCTGACCTCATCTCCATCATCCCTGTGCACAGGACTGCTGGGGAAGCGTCAACATGAACAGGCCCATCTTGCTGCCCTCTGTGAGGGTTCTTTGCTTTCTGAGGACTGGACACACCACAGCATAGCAAATCTGCAAACAAAGCTTTATTGCAGCACACACAGCACACACATTCCCTAACAATAGATCATTGGTCTCCACCCTTCTAAAACTTGCAAGGTGATATTGCCAAGTAAGTATGTCTTTCATACTCAGTTCTTTCATACTTAGTTCAAGCAAAAGTCTCAATGTCTGCAAAGTGGTATACAACCTTTGCCTCCTTTCAAAAGTTCTTACACTAGTTAGGCTGAGGTGCTATCTCAGTGTGGTTGTTCCTCTTCTAGTTGTTACCAAGCTCCTGGCAAAGCTCCAAGCAGGACTCCCACCAGGATATGCTGCTCACAGTAGCTTATGGTCCTGGTGGTTAACTAATAGTCTTCTTGCCTGCTTGTAATAACTACCAGTCTCCAGACATTGCCTCAGCTTCCCCATCTGTATGCCATTTTCTTATCTCCTGTTTTCCTACACCCCTCCCCACTCCATCTTAGCATTTGCTTTTGTAAGCTAGGTGGGGTGAGGCTGCCTCTGGAGGTCGGCATGTCCTTGAAAACACCAGGGTGTGGCTCAATTATCACAGGCAGCTGGAATGCCAGCTTGGATGCTTGTGAGTAAAGTTTGAGTTAGGGAAATGGGGTGAGAAATGTTTCTGCCTGGCTGCAGCTACTTTTCCCAACTTTGCCCCCTCACCCCCTCTTTGTGCCCTCTGCTCTTGTGGAGAATACTTGAAGGAAGACATAATCTCCCTCCCTTCTACTCCAATGTGCTTGCTGAGTCTGAAATGTACAGTTTAAAAAGGGCAGGTGGTGCAACCTGGTCATTACATCTGCAGGTACAGCACAGAAGTTCCTTAACTGACCTGCTCTCCTGGTTCTCTTCTTCTCCTTCTCAAATCTTTCCAGAACCTGTGTGGAAAACAAGGTTGCTACTCACCCAAGAAGAAGCAAATTAAGAATAGCTAGTTCCTCAAAGAACTGGAATCATAAATCAGCAGCTCCATGGCAACACATTCATCGCTGTGGCTGCCCAGTAGCACGATGAGTGGAATTTCACTGATGGGTGGAATGTAACAAATGGAGTCAGGATCCCAGCTGCTTCTGGCAAAGTGCAACCAACCCACTCTCTGAATCCCAACTCTGTACCTCCTTTGTTCGAAAGAGGAAAAAACACCCAATGGAGGGCTTTTGGGGAGGGGGAGTGTAGATTAGGGAGCAAGTAAAGGGAAAGAGATGATGCCATAATACAAAAGCTTTTTCCAGTTACCTGGGCAGTTTATTTTTTAACCTTTATTTGTGGAACTTACCAACTACCTGAATGTATCATAGACTATACATGTTGTTGTTGTTCAGTCGTTAAGTCGTGTCCGACTCTTCGTGACCCCATGAACCATATTGCACCAGGCCTTCCTATCTTTCACTGCCTCCCTGAGTTTGCTCAATTTCATGCTCATTGCTTCAGTGATGCTATCTAGCCATCTCATTCTCTGCCGTCCTCTTCTCCTTTTGCCTTCCATCTTTCCCAGCATCAGGGTCTTTTCCAAAGAGTCCTCTCTTTGCAAGACTATACATGCCTTGATTCAATTAAACCAATATTATCTTTATGATTGCTGTTAATATTGACAGATTCCTTTCTCTCCACACGCTTCTCATGACAGACAAGATAAGAGGAGTACTTAGCCTCCCTAAAAGGTCTTCTTTAGGTCCCTCTGCCTCACAGCTGGATCTAATGTGTCTGCTGCCAGTCACACTTCATGAGTTCAAAGTTACTTGCAAACTACTGTAGGAGAGATCATCCAAGAGGAAAAGCTGGTTGTATTTGGCTTGCAGGTCTTTCCCTTCCTGGATGGCCAACACTGGCTAGAGTTCTGGATTCCACCTGGAGAGCTGTAGGGTCCTGCTCCATCTCTTCTCCTCTCTTTAGAAAAGAGTAAGTTGGCCCTTGATTCTTTTCTGTAGATGCAATATACCTCTTCTTTTGCACATTTGGGAAACAGACACCCATTTACTGAAGACCAGTTGCCCAAATCTCATCAATATTTTCCTACTATTTGTATCCAGGGCTTAACTGTACCATGTATATTGCTTCCACCATAATCTGAAAAAAAGAGGAAAAAGGGGGAATACAGTTAAAAACAAAAATCTCTTAAATTTTAGAAACGCCTAGTTGTTTTTCTGCCCACCATATATATATACCTGTATAGGTATTAAACTAGTCCAGAATGCAATGGCTCAAGTAGTGATGGGAGTACCAAAGTTCTTCCATGTAACAAACATACTTCAAGAGCTGCTGGTCATCTTTAAACTCTACATGGCTCAGAGACTAGATATTTACAAGACTGCTTACGCCAGTAGCTTCTGCCCATCCAGTGGGATTGAGTAGGGCTGGCTTACTCCACATCCCATCTCTTAGAGATTGTTATCTACAGGACCATGGAGTCAAGCCTTCTTGATTGCAGCCCCTCTTCCTTGGAACAGTTTATCTCCTGAGATCAAAGTAGCTCCCAACTTGTTGCCTTTTAGGAGAGTGTAAAAGGGGATGGGATCTAGTATAAGTTGGAATTCCCCAGCCTGGGTTTTGCTTAGATACTATTATTCATGGTGGTCTTAGTGGTTTTTATAATCTTCTGTTATCATTGTAATCTTCAGTACTGGGTTTTGAGTTGGAGCAGCATATATGACCCAGTACAAAAAAACACATTTGTCTGTATGTGTCAAGGATTCTGTGGCTGGCCTAAATTTGACTTTCTCCATCTGTAAAACGGATTATTGAAGCAGGGGAATTTACAGTGCAGGAATTGTTTGAGATATGTACTATCAGTCAATTGCACTGTATGTGTTTTTGATGAATTCTGTTGAATTCCTTTAGCTTTTGAGTGATTCCAATGCTTTTTTTCTCCATCTGACTTGGGTTTACACAATGTATGTAACATAGTTTGTTGAAAAGCTAGAACTGACTAGATTTCATACATTGTGCTAACCCTATTATACACCACAAAGCCTATAGAACACGTAAAACCCAAATCTAACAAATAGCTAAGGACGTTTGAACCTTTCTCCCTCTCATAGAATTTTAGCTCTCCTCCACAACACAGCAAAGTTTTCCCAGGGTTTATAGAAACCAGCTGAGTACATATAATATTTTGTTTGTACCTTAGATTAATAAACTATTGGAAATAATGCACTATTGGAAAATGCAATTTTAGGGCTTAATCTGGAATATATCTGGTGAGTCTCCCTGTAAAGAGAATTCCAAAATGAAGACTTCAAAGACTGTTGGCAATTGAGGGTGTTCTCTAATGAAGATCTTAGTGCTTGGAGAAATTGGAAGTAGGAAGTTTTGTCCAGCTGGGAAAATGGTCCCATGTTTTCTCTGGCTGCTTTGTTGATGTTGTGGAGCACAGGCAAAACTAGTTCTGCTTTCTGGACACCATCTTTGTTTTGGACACCACAGTTGTTTTAAGATAGGCAGCCATACAAATCTAATAATAAAATAAATCTTACATACTGCTGGCTCTGAATCATGTTTCTGTAGTCTGTGATTGCATAAGTGAAAACTTGCAGTTCCACCCAAGGATTCAGGGTAACCTCTGTGGTCATGATCCCATTATCTCCAAATTCAGTAGCCCCCAAGCTTATTTTTTACTCTATGCCTGGTGTTGCCATAAGGAACAGAGGCTTGGGAAGATGGCTGTATCATGGTTTTAAGAGAGGGCTTCACATTTACTTTTGGGTTACATTGATTCCAAGTTTGCTTGCTCTTGATTCCATGTTTGTTTGCTAATAACAATTAGCAAACTTTATTGTAGTTTGTTTTTTTTGTGTGTTTTTTGCTGATGTACTGCTTTGAAAGCTTTTGAATTGTTTCCTGAACTTATGAATAATATCTAGTGCAATACTGCACCAATGATCTAGTCATGATTGGCATGACATGACTGTGCCAGTGATCTAATCCTTTGCCATGACATGAGCTTCCTTCCCTTTTCACAAAATCTCTCTGTTCTTTCCTGGGTTAGGAATGATTTGGGGGTGGTATTTTGTCAGAATTAGGATGTGTGGCTTTAAAATCAGAGCTAGATACTAGTTTACAAACCCAGATGAAATCTTACTAAGGCAAGTGGTTATATAGCTGTTAACTTGCATCCTATAAAATACACCTGAGGGAAGGAGAGTGATTTCTAATGAGTAGGTTTACCCTCTTTCAAGCAGTTAAACCAGAACAAAGCTCATGATCAGTAGGATTGCAAAGGCTCTTTTAAACCTTGCTTTCCCTCCCCTTTGGGTTAAACAAAGGAGAACTTGTGGAAGCAGAGGGGGAACAAGTTGTGAGAGATGACTAAGGCAATACTCGTCCTTTGTGGATCTGTAAACTCTACTTTCTGGGACTTCCAGATTGGAGTATAAAACTGGGACAACTGTGGTCAGTCTGGGATATATGGTAAGCCTCTAAAGGGGCAAATTAAAGAGGAACGATATTCCTAATGATGGTTAAGAATGATATTTGGGATGCACACTTTTCCTGGGTTTGCACATTGAACTAAAATACAATTTGATTTAATTATGAATTATTCAACAAACCATGGTTAAAGAAATTGTGCCTTCATGCATGATTCAGTCACTTTAAGGGTGGATGAGAGACAGGGACCCACACTCTAGCTCCATCTCTCTTCATGGCAAAGGTCTGATGAGGACCTGAATGCAGCTTTAGAGCTCTCTGGGATAAGAAAAGTGATGGTGCAAACTTATATTAAAAACTGAAGAGGTCTGCAGTCAGCATTACTTCTGTATTAGGTCACTGACATCTATGCACCTCGGCTGCATGAGCTTTTTGCATCTATAAGAGTTGGATGAGTTAAAGGGAACTTTATTAAAATGGAGGATAAGGAAGGAATTAGCCAGTTGAGTGCTGTGACGGTCACTCTTACTACCCTGCCGCAGGAAGAATGTTTTTGGCTAAGAGTCATGAGGCTCCAGTTCTTCAGTCATCTTTCTGCAGTCGCAAAGAACCTGCTGAGCAATACCATGCATTGAAATGACAAAACCATTGATAGGGATGCCCATCTGCTCTGCTTCTATATATCAGGTAAAGGAATGAGAGCACCCAAATAATTTTTGATTAATTTTAAAGGTTTTTCTACACGTTCAGTAAAGAGCATTTTCTGCATTGGGCTATCAAAATATTCCTCAGCCTTATTTAATAGCTCCTTGCAAGTCATTAATTCAGACCTTTGGGTAAGTCTGTTTCCTCTTCCCTATCAGTCTAGGAAAAGTCAGGGTCCTTGGTCTGGTGTGAAGCTAAATTGCTCTTGTACCTGATGGGATCTAACTGGCATATCCCAGGACTACATCCCCTCTCCACCTAAGGCTGATGGGACCAGCCACAGTTTTTCCTCTTGTTCTTTTTTTTTCTCCTTTGGATGTTTATGACCTTGCCTGACGAAGAGTTCTGGAGAAGTCTATTGTAAGCCTTCAGTTGACCCAATAAAAGTAGTGCCTTAGTAAATGCTGGGATTGAAATTTTTTAGGGGGCCTCCCATTGTATGAGAATGATAGCAAGTACATTTACCACAGCCTTACAAAGAGGCCAAATAATTCAATCAGCTACACAAATAATTTCTAGCCAGCCTGTTAAGCCATGTTCATTTGCAGTGCATTAACAGTTGGGAGCGGAACAGTTAATTCTTCTCAAGCATGCTAAGATTTCCTCATTAGGCTGCTCATAGGTAATTCTTCCTGAATCCTATTCAAACAGTATTTCCAGACTTGATTTACAATGGGGGAATCTAACATGTGAGCTTTTATTCCGTATCTCTGAAAAATGCTATATTTTGTTCCAAACCCTGAGCTTGGCTGTCATTGAGTTTAATGTATAAATGTGCAGTAGGCTGTTTGCTTTATCATCAGGCTCTGAATTCAGATATAGCTTGTTAGGTCTGGGAAGGTTTTCAGTTTACTGCCGACAATTTCCCCGGTAACTGCATATCATACTGTATGTATGTACGTATGTATGTATTTATTTACAGACAGTCCTCTAGTTATGAACTTTTGAGTTACGAACTTTCATCAATATGAACAAACCTGTTTGGAACTCAAACTCCAACTGAAACCTCCAACCTCCCAGAAGGCAGGAGAAGGTGGGAAAGAGTTAGTTTATGGAGTGCTGCATACAAATGCTTGGCAGCACCTGTCATGCACTGGGAGGCTGAGTGTTCGCCATTTTGGAAGCTACTGTTCACTGGTATGTACTGTAGTATGTAGTGGGACTGTGAATTACTGTACTGTACAGTATGTTTGCAATGAAGCGGAAGAGTGGTAATGCGGAAGGGAGTAGTGCTAAGAAGCATCAGTCCATCATGATGGAAATGAAGGTGGAGATATTAAACAAAATTAACCGGGGGAGAAGATGGCCAACACGGCATGTGTATACGGCATGAATCGTTGCACCATCAGAACAATCATTAAGAACAAAGAGAAGATCCTGGAACATGTGAAAAGTTCAGTGCCTATGCAATCGACAACAATGAGCAAGAGGAGAGGAAAAGGGATGGAAGAGACACTGCTTGGCATGTAGATCAAAGATCAGCATCAGCAGTGTGCGCTGCTTAGTCTAATGCTGATCCAGAAGACTAAGAGCTTATTCCATGACTTGCAACAGAAGTCTGGTGAAGGTGCTGTTGAGGGGACATTCATTGTAAGTCATGGGTGGCTTGTGCACTTTAAGTCTCGTGCGAACCCACATAATGTGAAAGTGATTGGTGAGGCGGTGAGTGCAGATGAGGATGCAGCCAAGGAGTTCCTGGAAACCCACAAGAACATCATAGAGGAAGGTGGCTAGTTCCCCAGCAAATATTCAATGTGGACGAAACAGGGCTTTATTGGAAGAAAATGCCAGGTAAATGAAGGGGACCCCCAGATGACCTTGCAGCAGTTTTGGAAGTCCTATAATATCTACAAGGCTATCAAGAACATTGATGTAGCCTAGTGTGAGGTTACTGCTACAAATGTGAATAGTGTAGAAACATCTATGCCCTCAGTTTGTTCATGATTTTCGAGGATTTGATGCGGCAGGAAAGGAGTTACAGGGCATTGTCAGCAACTTGATTGTTCTTAGCAAGGAACTTCAGCTCAACTTGGAGGATGAGGACTTTGACAACTTGTTAGCTATATATGCAGAGGAACTCTCCAATGAAGACCTCTTTGAGTTGGAAAGCCAGTGAAAACAAAAGGAAGAGGAAGAGGAAATGATTGAACCACCAAAGAAGTTCTAGACCAAGCTGATGATGGAGGGGTTCAGCTTGATTGAGAAAGCACTGTCATTGTTCAAGACACAAGACCTTAATGTCGAGCGCTTTACCAAGGTGTCTGCAGCTGTCCATGATGCAATCCACTCTTACAGCATCATCTATCAGGAAAAGAGGAAGGCCATCACCCAAACTTCACTGGACCACTTCTTCAGGAAGGTGGAGAAACATGCTGAAATTCTGGAGGATGAGCCTGCACCATTGTCATAAGGTAAGAACTGTACGTACTCTGTGTGTGTGTTTTACTGTATTTGGTTGGTTGGATTTACAAACAAAACGGACTTATGAACAGCCTCTTGGAATGTAACCTGTTTGTAAGTAGAGGACTGTCTATATTTATATTCAAGTCAGTTTTGAACATGTCCCTGCAGTTTCCTTGGCAAGATTTTTGGAAGTGGTTTGCCCTTGCCTTTTTCCTAGGACTGAGAAAAAGTGACTGGCTGAAGGTCACCCAGCTAGCTTTGTGCCTAAGGCAGGACTAGAACTCACAGTCTCCCGGTTTCTAGCCTGGTGCCTTAATCACTACACCAAACTGGCTCTCCATACTGTGTACCTTCTGTTAGTAATGCTTATATGAGACATAATCTAAAACTTGTATTCCTGGAGTCCAGAGCTCATATCCAGGTTTCACTGGCTCATAAATCCCTCTGTGGGATATGAATTCCCCATCCAGCTCAGGCATTCATGCATACAACATATTCAAATAGCAGTAAGTAAAGCCTCTCTCCGATAACTGCTTTGGTGCAACTTCATATGCAAGATACAAGCAAAGAACACATTTAAGTACATTTTTCTTAGTTCAACTGAAAGTATTTTGCAGGGTTCACATGTTAAGAATGCAAGTTATGAGAAATAGGGAAGAGCAAAAAGTTACAGGCATAAGAATATACTTAGATGCAGGCACAAGAGTAAGGTGGCCAGTTCTGCTCTGTATCCAAATACCCTTCAGCTTGGCTGGAAAAGAAAGAGTGAGGCACTGATAGATGAAGAAGCAAGGAAGGATGTACAGGATGTCAATGTGAGAAGGCGAGACGTGTCAGGAGGTTGATGGTTGTCAGGCCTAGCCCAAGGAACTCCAGGAGACCATGTAAATTCAGTCCAGCAATGTTTATTAGCTACAACCTCTAGCAAGAATCTTCCCAGACTAAAACCCCAGTTCCCAAAGTCCTCCAGCCACAACAGTGTGAATTCCTCAGGGAGGTGCCAGTCTCATCCTTTTGTTCCTCCCATGTGGTTCCGGTGAGCTAAGAAAATGCTTATCTCCCTGAGCTTGGCCTTCATAATTCCATTCCATCACAATGGTAAAGTCTCTCTCCCAGACAGGTGATAACATAGCACTTTTAAGTCCTCAAAAGTCCTCATTGCCTTCAAAGCCTCTTGGGGTTGATGGGCTCTGGTCCATCCTTGCCTTGGATGCTCAGGGCTGTGGACTGGACTGCTATCAACTCATGGGGTAGGGATTGGCTCCTTCAAGCAGTGTTCCGACTTTTGGGTCTCTGTGGTTGGCAAAGAGGGATGTCACATTTTGTAGTGTTCCTGATCTTCCTGCCCTCAACCCACTAGCCTTTTATTGATATTAGACAGGCTCCTTATTTCTTCACTCCTTACTTCCTAGATATACCATCCCCAGCAAATTTATGCTTGTTTATGCTTATTAACTTTATACACCACTTAATCAGTGTTGCATATCATGATTCACCATTCAGCAGAGAATGACAAAGTTAATCCATCCAAGTCAGATTCTAATATCAAGTAGGGACAGAAGGAGAGAGAGAGAAATTCACATCGAATACCATTTAGATACAACCAACATTGCAGGCCTATTATAGCATCACAGGAAAGGCAAACAATTGATCTATCTCAGATAAGTTCAGGCTTAAGCAAGCAACATTATTGGCCTAACACAATTCCACCAAAGCAATACAACCAAGCCTAACAAACTGACACACGGATACAAAGGGTGTATCCGTGTATTACACAAAGGGTGTAATAATCATATATATGCCCTATCCAGCAGTATATGCAGTGGGGAGAGTGGAAGATGGGGTCATAAAAGGCAAGATGGCAAATGCAGTCTCCACCCTTTTGCCTTTTTTGATCTCCCCCCTCTTAATGTTACTGGCGATATTGTCATGCTGTAATTACAAAGCATGAAATGTAAATTCACCAGAAATAGATAATGGTGCTATTTTTATTGTGGCAAAATAAAATTGGCCTTTTTATGAACCAAAATTCAATACTATTCTGATACACAACTGTGGGGAGGGGGGGAAATGATGTCTCATTTATCATATCATTGTACAAATAATGCAAATCATGCTTGCATTATTTGTACAAATGAGGTAATGATACATGCCAGTCAGCATAGTTTGCATCAGATGCTTCTACCTAGGCTGCATTTCATACAGCAGGAAAAAATTTTCCAGCTGTGTAAAAGCATCAATTGATTTTCTTTGTCATCTAAATAAATTGCCATGTGTCACATGTTAAAAAAATAAAATAAAAACACTTCGTTCTTATAATTCTCTGTCCTCTATCTCCACATGTTAGGAGTTGCAGTCTCACCCACGTGAGGAGCATCCTATGAGGAAGGCCAGTACAAAGTGTCACTTGGGTCTTACCATCCCTGATGAGAATCCTTGCTTTGGATCTTTTCAGTGCCGCCATCTTTGAAATTTTAAAATTGGCTTTACAATATATTAGACATATTCATTCATAGGTCAGATACAGTCACTGGGAAGTAATAGTTAACAGTTCTAGGAAAAAATTAAAACAATAGTAATCCAATTTTTTCCCAAACTTTCTTTATTGTGCTCACAGTGACACCTCCTGGCCATTTTTCAGCATTGATTGTTACGAAAGTCATACAGCAAATCCTTAATTTAAAGGAGCATTTGTGGGGAGGGAGCTTCTGTTAAATCAAAATGCTCATTAAATGAGAATGTACATCATTTGTGCCCATTTGTATCACCTACATAACTACAAAATTGACATAAATGGCATTATTTGCAATAAAATCTTGATTTAATAGACATAGTCCACTAAATGTGGGTGAAGTCTAAATGAACAAAAAATCTCTAACAGCAGAAATGGTGGAGAAAAGGGCAAGGAAGATCAAGACTTGGTCAGCACCGGGTGAAGATGAACTGCACAATTTCTGGCTGAAACATCTGACTGGCCTGCACCTACTCATTGCCAAGCAGTTTAACAATATACTGCAAGGAAGTGAAACTGAAGATTGGTTAACATCTGGCAAAAATTGGTTAACATCAGGCAAAAACCTGATAATGAAAGATCCAGCAAAAGAGGCAGCACCAGGCAACTACAGGTCAATTACCTTCTTACCAACAGCTTTCAGATTGCTAACTGATGGTGTAGCTGATGCAGTCCAACAGCACCTAGTTGAAAACAAGCTCTTTCCATATGAACAGAAAGGAAACCACCCAAACAGCAGAGGGACAAAAGATCAGCTCCTAATTGACAAGATGATTTTGGAAAACTGCAACTGAAGGAAGACCAACTTGAATGTAGCTGGGATTGATTATAAGAAGGCATTTGACTCCCTGCCAATGATTGGATAATCAAGTGCTTAGAAATAACAGGCGTCAGTAGAAACATCAGAATCTTTGGACAAAGATCAACGGCACAATGGAAGACACAGTTGCTGGCCAATGGTGATAGTCTGGGAGAGGTTAATATCAAGAGAGGAATATTTCAAGAAGACTCACTCTCATTACTACTGTTTGCCATTGCATTGAGTCTGCTGTCAACAATACTGAACAAGTCAGGCCATGGCTATCAAACATCAAAAACATCTGCTAGGCTATCCCACCTCCTTTACATGGACGATCTGAAGCTGTATGGAAAACACCATGTGAAATGGAATTGCAGCTCAACACTCTCCGGATATACAGCCAAAATATTGCAATGGAGTTTGGACTGGAGAAATGGTCCACCCTAACCATCAACAGGGGAAGAATAGTGAAAACTGAAGGAATCAAGATGCCCTATGGAAAGAACATCAAGAGTCTGCATGAAGAAGATCACTACAAATACCTGGGCAACATCTTCAAGTTGACAACATCAAGCACACTGAAGTCAAGAAGAAGGTTGGTAGTGAATACATCATGAGAGTGAAGGATATCTTAAAGTCCAAACTCAGTGAAGGAAATACCATCAAGACAGTTAACACCTGGGCAATTCCAGTCATTAGATACACAGCTGGAATAGTGGACTGGATTCAAGCTGAACTAGAAGCCCTGGTTGGAAGACCAGAAAAATATTGACAATGAATCATGCCCTTCATCCATGCAGCGATATTGACAGACTCTACTTACCAAGGAGCATAGGTGGGTGTGGAATGTTGCAAGTACATCAGACAGTTGAAGAAGAAAAAATGGCATTAGAAGAATATCTGAAGAACAGTGAAGAAGATGCACTGAAGCTAGTACACCATGAAGGCTTACTGAATGCTGAAGAGACCAAACTGGCCCACAAGAAATATTAAATGAAGAATAGAAAAGAAACATGGCAAGGCAAAATGTTACATGGGCAGTACACACACACACATACACACACACACAAATAGCAGGCAAAGCAGATAACAAGACCTGGTGATGGCTAAGAACAGGAAAGTTGAAGAGACAGAGGGGATAATTCTGGCTGCACAAGACCAAGCCTTAAGAACAAATGCATACAAAGCCAGAATTGAGAAGACAGCAACAGACAGCAAATGCTGTCTCTGCAAAGAAGCTGAAGAAACAGTGGACCACCTAGTTAGCTGCTGCAAGAAGATCGCACAGACTGACTACAAACAACAGCATGACAAAGTAGCAACAATGGTGCATTAGAATACCTGCAAGAAATACTGTTTGTCTGCAAGCAAGAACTGGTGGGACCACAAAGCAGACAAGTAATAAAAAATGAAGAAGCTAAAGTGCTCTGAAACTTTAGAATTCAAACAGACAAGCACCTGCCACACAACACCCCAGACTTAACAATTGTTGATAAGAAAGACAAAACAGTCTGGATAGTGGACATTGCAATACCTGGAGGTGGCAGAACAGAAGAGAAAGAACTGAAGAAAACCACAAAATACAAAGATCTGTAAATAAAAGTAGAATGACTATGGCAAAAGAAAGCAGAGATAGTACCAATAGTAATAGGCGCCTTGGGTGCAATCCCAAAACATCTGGAGCACCACTTGAAGACCATCGGCATTGACAAAATCGCCATCAATCTACTGCAGAAGGCAACTTTACTTGGAACAGCTCACATCCTGCGACAATACCTTTAACACCATCAAACAACTTCTGCCTATCCCAGGTCCTTGGGAAGGACCAGATAGGTGGATAAAAATGCCAAATCCAGTCTAAATATCTGGTTAACTATGCAGTCAACAAAAATAAGTAAATTTTCAGATACTTTAGAGTTTTTTTTACAAGGTAAGATGGAGTTAAAACTAGGAGATTGGGGAAGAATGAAAAAAAATCTGCAATTTAAACTAGATGCTGTGGGGCTTATAGTTTAGATTCAGTCTTTTTTATTAAAACTTTTATTAAGATATATAAAAAGTACAGTTAAAATACAAATCAAAAAGTACAGAAAAGAAAGAAGATAGTCCAGGTGTGTCAGCAGGTTATGGTCAGAAAAAGTCAAGATGTTGGCCAGGATGGTGTGCTCAAAGCTCCACCTGTTTTTTTTTTTTATATGTGCATCATGACAATCACGCCATTGTGACCACCATCCTGACTTTTTTGACTGCACCTTGTGGACACTATTGATATGGCTTCAAGGTGAAGCTTGACAACAGTATGAATTGATCACCAGTAGTCTCAGCAGGTGGCAACATCTGGCTGACTATTCTGGGCTCAGAGGCTAAGCAGGGTCAGACCTGGTTAATGAAACCTCTAAGGCCTCTCAGAGCTAAAAGCTACACTAGAAGGTCAAAAGGGCACCCCAGAAGAAAGCAAGGACAAAGCACTTCTATGCTGAAAAGTGAAGGTTACCTGATAAATTACTGACTTAAGGAGGAAAGTGGGTCCTTTTTAAGTAGTTCACTAGTCTGACAGTTTCTATAAATTGAGATAGAAGGGTTCTCATGATAGAATATATATATATATATATATATATATATATATATATATATGTGTGTGTGTGTGTATATATATATATATGTGTGTGTGTATATATATATATATATATATATATATATATACATATATATGAATGCATATGTGGTCTTATGTAGAAAAAAATAAAATAATATTTAATATTTCTACAGAATGTTAGTTGTTCAGATCAAGGTAGTCTATTAGGAAAAACACTTTTCATATAGGTAGGAAATGGTGACTAGAAACGAATAAACTTATCCTTAATAGTAATGATTGCATTATGAATTGTGTTAATTTTTCAGCCAAAGAAGCTCCCCAATATTTAAATGTCACCAACTTAAAGAAAAATGTGATTTACTTTTCCGGTATTTTGCTTTGTAATTTACTTTTCCAGTGTTTAATAAAGGAATTGCATTATTTTTTTATATTGCAACAATTTATATTCCTCAGGAAAAATAGACAATAATCAATGGCAAACAATGGCATGTTGTATTGTCCTGCTTCTTTCCAGAGCATTAAAGTCTTTTGTATGCATAGCTGTTGTTATACAATTCTGTTTCTTTGAAGGTGGTAACATTCTTTATTGTTTGTAGAATTTGCGGTAATTTGATTGCATGGAGAATATATAGCTATACCTGCTTTTATTTTTGCATTTAGTCTTCCTTTTATTGTCTATTTGTGGAATTCTGCTCATTGACTGCAATAAAGTTTTGTGTGCTTGTATAAATAGAACAAAATTCTAAATAGCCCTCTGGTTGGGAATGCAGGAGGTAGAATACACTGAAATGGGAAAGATAGGTAAATGTTTCAGGCCATTATATCACTGGCAAAGAATGAACATCCTTCCTGCTTTTAACATAAAACTTTTTGCAACCATAAGAGCAGAAAATGTTTGTTTCCTTTCTTGCCTTAGTGGTTTCTACACCACTGTTAAGTAGTTGAAAAGAATATGAACATCTAATAAAAATTTCAGTTTTCCAAAATAGAATATACAAGATAATTCCTAGCCCGAAGGGAGCCACCTTATGCTGTTAAAGGGACTACAGAACAAGCTACAGTAGAGCTCGACTGCTTCTTAATACTTACTGTGTATCATCTGATACTTCCTTTCCAGGTGGTTGTGGGTGTTGCTCAGCAGTAAGACGGTAGCACTAAAATGAAAGAAGAACCAGTAGTGGTTGCTGTTCTAGTTATACCACCTCTGACTGAAGCAACTAGAAGCACGTACTTACTTACATAATGACCCTACGTTCTGAAACTGGCTGTCCCTTCAGCCAGAAATTTGGCCTTGGAAAGAAGGCAATACAGGCAGTCAGTCACTAGGTGACTGTTCCCCAGTTTGAAGCCCTCCAGATTATGAACTTCAACACCCATTATTCCAATGCAGGATGACTAATGGTCGTATAGGCCAAAGATGATGGGAGATGAAATTCAACACTCTGGTAGTACCATGTTGCAAAAGCTGTGCTAAATATTGATTTTGAATTGTGTGGCAGCCATTTTTGACACCAGAGAAGAATGGCAGGCATGCTAAAGGCATCCTAGATTTATCTCTGCTTAGTTGGTCCTCCTCCTCCTCCTCCTCCTGCCTTTGAATCAGTGTTGGCTCCTAGCAACTGAGAGAGTGACTGGCCCAAGGTCACCCAGCTGGCTTCATGCCTAAGGTGGGACTAGAACTCATGGTTTATCAGTTTCTAGCCTGATGCCTTAACCACTACACCAGACTGGCTCTTGTTGCTTCTTAGAAACTAATTATTTGTATTAGGTGGAATGAGAAGAGGTGAAGGGAATGGAAAGAGAATAGCAGCAAAGCAACAGATTGATAAAACAACACATCTCCCATCCCTTCCAGTTTCCATTGCCCTTTGAATGAAGCCTATAAGGAGTCTCAGCCTTCTCACAATTTGGTTCAATGTGACTTCTTCTCATCTGAACATAACTGTAGGTGGACCTTTAAATGAAGCAAGCCACACTAATACTTGGGAATGGGGACATGCCAGAAACACTGTCAAGATTTTACACCACAAGTATTTAGAAGGTCCATATAAGTTTTTCCAGTCTCAAACTTCATTTCTGTTAACTGCGGGAAGACTTGCTGCTGGTGCCACAGGCATGTTGCTTTTTTAAGACCAAGGTATGCCCTCTCCCACAGGTATCAGTTAGGAGTGACCTACAGACAATGTTCATAATCAGATAAGAATCCTGAAAAAATCTGTACTTCTTTCCCTAAAAAATAAAACTCTTCTGGTTGCCAAAAATCAGGTAATGGTTGAATAAGAAAGCAAGAACCAACTGACCACACTTTAGCTTTCCTTATCAGATTGCATTAGTTCAAGAGCTCCTTCCCAAATCCAGGAGGAACCATTCACAAAAGAGGCCCCTTCTGGATGAAAAGAAGAGACTGTGTTCATTGGTTCCTCCCCCAGATAACCAGCTCAACAGCCCTGGCTCTGTTTTGAAGGCTGTTCCAGCACTGAAAGAGGACTAACGGTCAGGAGACATAACCTATGAGCATAGTTCCATCTAAAGAACTTTGGATCAAGCTAGTGTGTCTGCATGTTTTCTTTCCTTGTTTGGTGTTCATTATAAAAATAATTATGCTAGAGAAGCCTTCACCAACCTGGAGCTTATTTAGGATCTCAAGTCCCATAATTCCCATCAAGCATGGCTCATGCTGCAGGGGGTTTATGGGAGCTGATATCTAATATGTTTGGAAAATTATGAGAGTTGAGGTCTAACATATTCCTCTTTGAGGTTCTAGAAGACAGATGAGATATAAAAGTTCATGCTGGACAACTGGAACAAAGGAGCCAGAATGATGTGTATTTTCCTTATGACTGTACAGATGTCTGGGTGTTTAGAGTCCTACAGCATGATATTTTGAAGCCTGCTCATAATAAGAACTGATATTGCTAATTCACCAGAAGAGTGTTAGGTTGAAGTTTCACAAAATATACATCACAAATGGCAACAAAACTATATGAATTGTACAGTAAAATATATTTTAAAATGTAACCATACAAACAAGAGAAAATAGATGCACCTATGCAGTAGAACAAGCTTGCCCTTTTTAATGCACAGACTACAATGTCAATGGCTGACTGTAATCTATCCTAATGTATTCCATACCACAAAAAGAATAAAGTAGAGATAGCAAATTTGTCATTTCAACACTTGGATTGGAGAGGTCAGGCAAACAAGAAAAATTAGAGGAAAAAAAGGGGTCATCTTATGCTTAGTCAGAAATGCAAATTGATATTAACAGAACACAATTTGTGCATTCACATAATATCCAACGTCAAATAAACAATTTTATGATTTAATGGCTGGTTCACCCACCATAATATGCAGTGTCAAATAAACAGTTTTATGACTTAATGGCTGGTTCACCCAACTTACCAAGACAATAAATAAACAGAACCCATTTTCACTTACATAACATATGAGCTCAGCTGTTTCATCTGTGTAACTTTTTCAGAGTCCTTCAATTAGAATGTGCCAATTTAAAATCCCCTGCGTCCTACCTGCTTGCCTATTGTAAAATTAGTTCCTTGCCCAATTACATGTAATAACTGTACTACCTGTACCTCAGTTTCCAGGGCTCTGAGGACAGATATTTTCAGAAATCACATCCAACATAATTCATTACATATGGTAAATAGAATAAAATAGTATAGAGTAGAATAGAATAGAATCAGACAAAACAAAACACTCTTTTGGGGTATTACTATCCCACTGATTTGTTTTCATGTATGTCTGATTTTTACACTGTATTCATGTATTGGGAAATGCAAGGAAGCAGACAGGCTCCAAATTAAATCAGATGGACTCCAAGCTATTCTTCCTTCTGCAATTAGAACTGACGACTACTCCCTCAGCAATTCTTACCACCATCCAAGAATGTAGTCCAGTATTGATAGCAACCTTATAAGTGAAACGATGAACAATGCAGAACAGCGGCTGTTGGAAGTCCAAACAGCAAATGAATTAAGATTCTAATCCTTCACCTCCCAATTCAGGCTGATCGTCCACTCTGCTTAATATAAACTCTAAGTGGGTGCCTAGCTTGGATCGGCGCCCCTATAGAATAGGGTAGGTCCTTTGTTTGAAACGATCAGGGGAATCAATACTTGTAATTCAAGACAGTAGATAAGCCCAAGAACTATTTCAGTCCTTTGACGTTCTCGACAAACCCTCGATCACTGACGTGAATGCCCCCAAACCCAGGAGAGGGACAAAAATACGCTGGAATCGGTCGCAGCGGGAAGAAAAGAGGCTCAAATAAGCATATGACTAATCAGACTGAACGGCATGGTTCCGAAATGAGAGAAAAATATGCTGAACCGAGCACTCCCCCGCATCTTGTAGGAGATCTGCAGCGCTAATCTCCCTTTTGGGTTTAATCATTCCTGGCTTTTACACACACTCTGAATTCGTGCGCAGGTAAGAAAACGGTTCCCCCCCCCCCCCCCCCAAAAAGCAGCCCTTGAATATTTTTCGTCAAACATGTAATTGGTTGTCTCAAAACACACTTTGCAACGTTGATTGCAACTCTGCCTCTGCCAACGCATGGCAGGCATAACTATAAATTGCCATCAAAGTCCTCGAACACTGGAGTGACCTTCTTTGCATGGCGACGTATATTTAACTATCTAACTTTTCCCTCACTCTCAGAGCGTTAACGAATTAGCTCCGGCGAGGAGGAAGAATCCCAGCTCGAAGGTTCCGGTTAGCTGACGTGGCAAAGGAAGCCTGTGATAGCGGCTGTGCTAACGAGTCAGTACAGCGACCGAGCTTGCTGCTATCATGGGATGCAGAAGCATCTGCAAGCGTTTTGGTTTAGTGTAGGCCTTGTAAGTAATCTCTGTAAAAGTATCAGTTGAGAAAAATTGGGTAGATTTAGAAGGTAGAGCAAGGGGAAGGACTAGTTTCCAAGTGAGGAAAGAGAAACGTGTATAGAATGAACTTTGTCTCTAAGAAAACTTCATAATTTCTTTGGGGGGGAGGGGAGAGGAAGGAAAATAATTATTTCTTTCTTCTAATGGTTGTTTACAATCATCTGTGGAAAAAGTTTTATTCCAGCTAAGAATTAGCCCTGGGTGAGTTTATGTTCAATTTATCTTGAATTAAACTGCATGATGCCCTGCCTCCAGTTAGATGTTGCTGTGATTAAAAATGTCTGCAGCTAAAGATAACGTGAACTTAAGCAAGGTGGCACATTCAGTTCTGAGGTGTGTCCAGGTTTGAAATACTTGTTCCAGTGGCTACACTATGTGATAGAAGAATTTCCAGTATCACCCAAGGCATGAAAATGTGAATTAGAATGTCTTTTTTCTACACCTGCATGATCTAGTAACCGTGTATTTCAGAGTCAGTGCCACGTGAAATCATCAACCATTTTGGCTTGGAAACAAAGGATTTGTTCTCAGCGCCCCATAGTGTGTCCTCTGTCTCTGACGTAATCAGCTGGGGCTGAGACAGTGAGCCAAGGACCTCCTGGATTCCATCTCTCTTCCCCCATTGACTCCATGCAGGCAAGTTGCTGTCTTCTCCAGCCAGTCCTTGTCCTTCCTATCCTCTTCTGCTTAATCTGCCACTTGAGGACACCTTTTCCAGGCAAGGATTTCACCTGGCCAGCACTCACTTGGTTTTAAATTTAGGATAGCTTTTGGAACATGGGCACGTTATGGCTCTTGAAGCAACTTGCTCCCAGCCACTCATCCTTCATTATAAAACCCTAAGAATATTTGGCTCTCATGTAGAAGGGGTTACTGGAAGATGTGTTGGGGAGGAGAGTGGGGGAAACTGTGATGCAACGACTTTGGCTGAACAGCTTTCCATGTACTGTATTTTAAATGAATTTTTGCCTGTATTTTAAGTGATGCAAAATGCACTAAATACTTTGTTTGGAAGGATCCAATATACTGTTTACAAAGACTTAAAGGTGCCCTTTACTCTGCTCAGTCAGGGTTATTGCATCGTCCAGGACTTTGACACCAGGAAAAAACAGAGTGCTCATCTAGAGTGGGTAGAAACTTGGTCAGGTATCCACCCACGTGGCAAATGGACTTTGACAGCTGTCTTGGAGGTAGACCAGTACCGCTGAGGCCAAGCTGAGAGAGCTGGAGCTGGTGGTCTCATTTCTAACGAAGGTGTGTGTGTTTGTATGTAGGAGTGGTTGCGGGTGCATGCACAGGAGGTAGCATTGCTCACTCACGTTGCCCTGGAGTTATCCTGTAGCATCTTACATTTTAAGACTGAAAACTCTTTTTTCTGCTCTTCTGGTGGGTGAATGAAACAGGTTACTTTACAAATGTTAAAGTTGCACAGTAGACAGGTTTGATAGAGATGGATGCAATCAATAAA
Organism: Liasis olivaceus; assembly: GCA_030867105.1. Taxonomy (NCBI): domain Eukaryota; kingdom Metazoa; phylum Chordata; class Lepidosauria; order Squamata; family Pythonidae; genus Liasis; species Liasis olivaceus. The sequence goes on along the minus strand of CM061350.1, from coordinate 102,394,264 downwards.
ATGTGTTACTGTCAGATGTTTGTATCACTCCCTGCTGGACTGGCAAAATGTATGACTTGTAATGACTGATGTATAGATAGAGGTTGGGCTGTATATCTGTATGAGCATTTTAAAAAATGAACTAAGAGGCCAGAAAGATCTTAGGTTCATTTAGCCTTTAGGGAATTGTTACAGACATCTTTTCAATATGGCGATAAAACAGCAAAGAGATTAAACTGTAAGTCAGGAAATAATCAGTGATATCTCATGTCATCATGAATATATTACTCAATAATGAATGTATTTATTAAGCCACTGTTTTCTGGTAAACCAAGCAGGATATGTTGTACAATTTTGAAATAATGTATGTGGAGTGTTATGATTATAAATGTTAGATTATGTGGAGTGTTATGATTATAAATCTTCATTGTCATTTGTCATTAAAAGTTACAAATGTTAGTGTGAAAACTAACTGCAGTATTAAAAACTTGTAAGAATTCTATGCCTAAGGCATAAACTTGTTTCTTAACAGTAGCTTCATATACTACACAGAGGTGAATAAATACTAACAATCTCATATCTTTTCCAAATGAAAAAGAAAATATTTTTTTAAAGAAACCCCTTAATTTATAAGAAGTTATAGATAAGCCTGTGGGACATAGCAAGAATATTCTTCCATGTAGTCTTCTGTAGACCTATAATCATGAGGGCTAGAAACCCTGAGAGTTTGGCTATCTTGTGTGGAAGAATGCTCTTTTTCATTTAACCTACTGTCCTTTGATTATTTTTATGTTTTTAGGAAACTGAAGAAATTTAGTTATTGAAAAAAATCTAAATAGAAACAGTTCTGACAAAGAGCCCCAAATGGACTCATGGATGCCACCACGACAGGCCCAGGGGCAAGGGAGGCATGCGGCCTGGTTTGAAGGATATGGAAGGGGCCCATGGAGGGAGGTTTACCATAGCCCTCCACCTCCCCATTTTAGGCACACTGACTACCATCCTGAATTCCAAGTAGGACCTCAGCCTTGGCTAGATACTCAGACAGAACATCACCATCCCATTCGTCATTCAAGGTTCCAGAATTCTATGAGACCAAACTCCAGGGCAGAGTATTACAAAAGCAGCTATCCTGACTGGTCTTACACAAGGTAAGACTCGCGTGAAAAAATAAGAAGTAAAATGTTGGGAAATGATGCAGACAGACAGGCAACACAAGGAGGTCCAGTCTGTGATTTTGGCTGGTTCTGAATCATAGTCTGAAGAAACCAAAATTCCCTGATTTCAGAAATTATGGGAAACTGTGTCTTATTGCCATCGGGGTGGTTTTGAATCTTTTTCTCTCGTGTGTCTATAGACTGCAGAGCCCTGCATGGGCTCCCCATTAGGACCAAGTGCCACCATAATGATCTTAATTTTGGCCTTTTGGACCCTGCAGTGTGGTTGAGCAGGTACATCCCCACAACATCTAATTGCTCAGCCTCCTTGGCACGTTTGGCTTTTCCGGGTCCTCTGGCAGCAAATTCAAGGTTGAGGCCTTCCAGGACCTGGTCCCACAGCTTCGGAATTGGCTCCCCCTCTTTAATCTTTATATCTGGGCTTAAAACATTTGTTTACAACAACAAAGCTTCATTTTGGTCATAGACCAGCATGAGTTTTGTTTAATCGGTAGGAATGGGGATGTTCCTCTGACTGTGGAATTGTGGCTTTTGGGCTGATCATGGTATCATGCTTCCCTGGCTTGTATATTGTATATTGCTTAATTATATTTGATTTAATTATTTATATATTGTTAGCAGGTTTTATATGGTCTAGCTTACCTATTCTTCATATTGGAAATAACTGTTTAGCATTCTACAATTTTTTTTTTTTAGGTTTGCCTGTGTTTGTACAGTATTATGTACAGTATTTATTTCTGTTCTGCCCTTATTTTAAGCATAATGATAATAATAATAAACTAGTAGTGAACATTTATGATCAACTCTCCTAAACACAAACAAGAAGAGAAAGGAACAGGTTCCCAAAGTTCAAACTTATTCATTCATATACAATTGCAAAATTGTGAAACAATCAGGACCAGGTTGTTCACTTAATGGAAACTATAATTTCCTGCTGTGTTTTAACCAGGCCTTTGTATCTCCTAAATTAGAATGCAAACGCTTTGTGGTCACGCTGATTCTCTACATTCCACTTCCTCCAGTTTGTCCCATCCTTTTGTCAGTGTTGTCACCACTTATTCTGCTGAATTATGGGTCACTAAGTTCAGCACCTGCTGAGTCAGTGGGCCCTAACTAGTTGATTTTCAATGTAATCAGAGGTCTTTCTTCAAATTTTTAAATGATTAAATAATAGACTTAGGAGAGAGGGTTACATTAATGACCAAATGATGATCTATTATAATAATAGATAATGATCTATTATTATTATGCATAATAATTATGCAGTGACCCAGCTCTCTGAAAAAGGCTCTCATGTTGGGAAAGGTGGAAGGAAAGAGAAGAAGAGGATGACCAACAGCAAGGTGGAGGGACTTAGTTACAGTGGTTACTGGTGCACCATTGGAAGACCTGAAGGACCAGGTTGGGGACAAATCATCATGAAGAAAATCTATCTGTGTGGTCACTAGGGGTCAAAAATCACTTGATGGCACAGAATCAATAAATAATAATAGATAATAATAATTATCTATTATTATCTTATGCAGTAATTTCTGGATCTGTTTTTGATGAACTATTTCCAGCTATTTTATTCTCTTCAACCACAAAAAATGTAGACTGCCTACCAAAGCAGATTTTTCTGCATATTATTTGGCTCATTGCCTTTTGGGTTACCCTTTAGGCAGGGATACGAAGAGCTGCACCGTGGCTTTGTGGAGGACCATGGAGCATACCAAAGATTCGCCCAAGCACATCTGAGCGAAAGAGGTACTGCATTCCCCGTAGGATAAATGGCTGAGAACAATATGGAGCTAGAATCCCTTTCTCCAGTCCGGTGCCTTCCAGATCCATTGGGCTAAAACAATTTACAGTGTCCAACCAGCACAGGCAAAGACCAATCTCTCTGGGAATAATGGATGTTGGGGAATGCTGAAATAAAGTAATCTTGCTAATGTGGGGTGTGCTTGTATTTGTGTGTGTTTATGGGAAGTCATTTGTAAGCAATTCTTTATTCTTTATGTAACCTTCATATCTTAGTATAGTAAGGGAGTAAAGTTTAGGATGGTTAGAGTTTGAATGTCTTCCCCAAAGAAAGATAAATGCAGCAGGCCTGTTAAACCACAACACTGAAATATTTGTAACTTACTATACTAACATTTAAGAATTGCAAAAGGATTTTGAAATTCCCTACTTTTTGTGTCAGATGTTGAGACTGAGGATCGCAGCCAGTGTAGTATTTTGGCTAAGGTGTTGGGCCAGGACTAGAGAGACCCAGGTTCAAGTCCACCCTTGGCCATGAAATTCACTTGGCAACTTTGAGCCAGTCACTCAGCCCAACCTAGCTTATAAAGAAGTCCTTGTAGAGAAAATTGGGTAGAGAGTGCTAAATATACGCTGCCTGCAGGTTCTGGAAAAACTGGGAGATATAAATGTAACACATAAAAATATTTCAGTATCCAATCTGGATCTCAGTCTCAAAATCTTCTTCCTGGGATCTAGTCCTAAATCAAAAATGCTATCTCAGTTCTGTGCCCCCGTTTGTAGGCTGTAAATGCCCCTCATTTCGGTCTTTCTCTCTCTCCCCCTCCCCCTTAGTCCAGATTCCTGTGTATTGTTCTAACCTTCCTCTTATTTCTCCAGTTCCTCCTCTTCCTCTCAAAGCATTTCATCTACAAGAAGCATGGCTGCTATTTTCCTCATCGATTTCTATTTCCCCTTGAGACTCTAAAAAACCACAGGCAATTCTACTTACTCCTAACCTCATTTAAAGAGAATGATGGGTCAAACTAATATAATATATATATATTCTAATGGGTGTGTTTAAAAAATTAGGTGTGCTATAGCTGGGCTGCACATATCTGGACAACCTCTAGATGGAAGTAGTGAGATGCTGAAAACCTGCCATCTTATGGTCTTTTAAGTTTTTTGCAGCCCAAACATGATAGTTCTAAAAAATGAAAGCTGCCACAGGGGATTAGTTATGATTGGGACTGTGAAAATACAGAGAAGTCTCTCCATAGCCGTTCTGCCTATATCATCATTTGGCTTAAATAAGAAAACACTCCTGCAGTGGTTATTTGCTAATAGAAGGAAGATGCTACAACGATAGCTTCCCTTCAAGAGCAAGTAGGACTTCCATAACCCACAGCCAATATTTGGAATGTTGGTGTGACTCAACTCTTTCATTTCTCTTAATTGTTTCTTAGCTCCACACTGTTTTCCTGCAACCCTCCCCCATCCTTTCCCCCAGCCAAGGTAAAAATTCATCATTTTCTAATCTGTTCCCCTACTGCAAGGCATTGTTGAATTGTGCAGTAGATTGTCTGAGGAGAATGGCATCCCATTCCTCTATGCCAAATTCTGACTAGCCTTCCATTCTTAATGCATGCAAGAAGATCTATTTGTTTAAATTTGCTTTATACAGATCCAAGATGGAGAGAGAACTGGAGTGAAAGTGCAAATTCCTGGAACCAGAATTACCACAGAGATTACGAGCCTAAGGGCAGCACAGACTCTTTGGGATATTATGATGCTGTACTAACTCAGTAAGTAAAATTCTTGAACAGAAAACGTCCATATCCAGTTTTTGTTTTCAGTAGTGTTGGGTAATGACTCAACCCAACCTGGTAGCCCCCATATTTATTTACAAAATCTCTGGCCAGCATGATTACTGGTTGGCCAGGCTGAGGATAGAGTTGTAGGTGTTACTCTAATTTTTGCCTTGTCTGTTCAGTGTTTGTGTATATGCGTGCCCTCTGGAGACTTATTTCCCCACTGGAGATGTTTTGGGCTTTTCCAAGTGAGATGTGTGAGAAGATGCATTCATCTTTCTGGTTTTCATGCATAGAACATCTATGCATTATCTTAGGGTTCTAAGATAATTATATTGAGAATGTCAGAAATGTTCAGATGTGGTATTGAACATATCCTGAGAGCATATCAGTGCAGTGTATGTATCTCCTGCACGGTAGGATGTGGCAAGAGTATGCTGGCTTGCAAGGTCATTCTAGATTACAGATCCTTGCTTGAACCAAATAATGTGAGTGCACTAGGGGCAAAACTGAGCTTTGGCTAGAATGGCGATTTGTGAGTATCTGCTTAGATAAATGTTTGTTTGTTTTGAGTACTTAGTTTAAGTGTAAGTCTGTTCATGCATATATAAAAAATGAATTGAAAAGCATGATTGATTTGATTGGTCAAATCTTATGGTTAAAGATTGAGAGAATCACACAAGGATTATAAGGGATTCTGAATGTGGAACAAATTATTTTTACATAGTATCAAGAATGGATTTTAGGGAATAAAGGACACATAAAGAAAGGAAGTAATTGGAAAAAATGAAAGTAGAAGGACTGCAAGAAAAAATGTGAGTCCTGCCTGAAAAAGTATTAGAAGATAAATGAATCTTCCAATAGAATGAATGAGAAGTGTATAAAAGGAAAGAGGACATGGAAGCTGCTTGGAATGTAACAGAGTAGTAGAGAAGATTGTGGAGTTATACTAATAGGAAATTTAAAAAATGATGCAGAAGTAAAAGAAGCTGTGGATTAGGAAAATGCACATGAACACAAGACAGCTGCAAAAATGAGAATGAGAGAAAGATATTGTATGAAGTGTATATGGACAAAAGACAGTTGTAATTGTTGTGCAGAGTGCAGCAAAAGGTCCCAAGAATTCTGCTCTCAGGAAAATTACACATCAGCATGAGAGCTTGCAAAATGCAATATCCATAGTTTGCTTTCCAAAGAAAATCCAGTCAGAAAATATAAACTAACTGGTCTTTATTGATAAAACTGCAAAACTTCATAAAATACAAGTTGCATACAAAATATAGGATATAACAAAGACTTCTTCTCATCTTAGCTTCCAAGACTTATCCACAACAAAGTCTCTAGCTAAAAAAAACACTCTCAGAGAAGAGGTACACTACTTGGTTACCAGTTAAGACTACATAACCTATAAAAACCTACATGGTTAACTTTACAAGACAAACTGACCGAACAGGCTGGGCATTTACCCTCCCGTTATATTGCCAGCATGTCACCCCCCCACTGAATAACTAACATACACATTACAGTAGGTGGCAGTAAAAAGCATAACAGAATCACAAGATTCTTTGTTTACATTAGCTTCATAGAATAATCTCGACACCTGTTTTTGTATAGGGAACGGGATGACCTTCTTCCCATGAGAAAATCCTGATAGTAAAGTATGTGTTCAACAATAGCAAGGTATGGTTAAGATTTAAAAAGGAAGATAAAACAGAGTGAATTCTTTTTAAAGTGGAAAAAAGAGCTGAACTAGAAGCCTCCAATAGAGTGAATGGAATTAAGAATTAAAATATAAAATGATGTGGGATAAATCTGAAGTGAGGTAATGCTAGAAGGAGTACAGGATTGATTTGTACAGGAATTACAGGGATATATCAGTGATATAAAAACACATGCTATAAATGTCCAAGAAAAAAAAAAATCAATGAAGTTAGAAATGGGAATGTTGCAAAACAATAAGGCTGCAGGTGTAGATGGTATACGTAGTTTGCTTATTTTATTTATTTATTTATCGTATTTATATAGCTGCCCATCTCACACAAAGTGAAGGGCTATACAACTTGTTTAATGTGTATGTGAAGATTATGTCTGTGCCTTATTGGAAGAATGCTGTTGTTGTTATCCTATACAAAGTGAAAGATAGCAAGAGTGATACATCTGTTAAGTTTGCCTGAGAAGATATGCCTGGGAAGGCAGAAAGGGTACAAGAGATAACAATGAGCAAAATTTGAGAACTGCAGTATAATTTTATTTCAGGCAGGAGGTATGCAGTCTAGAGTTTGCTCTTCAGCAGGTCACTGAGAAATATAGGGATATGAGAAAGTTTACTGTACATTTGTTGAGTTAGAGAAAGTGCATGATAAAGCGAATAGGCTGGAATTATGGAATGGTTTATGTGAATATAGAATTGAAGGTTGGTTGTTGAATGTAATACAAACAGTATGTTATGGAATTAAAGATACCAGAGAATAAATGGAATGTTTAGCAAATGGTTCAACATTGAGCAGGGAGGGGGACGAGACACATTGCTTTGGTTGTCTACTGTGTTTATGGATAAATGTATAAGGAATGGTTGTGGTGATCTTAGAATTATATTGGGATTGAATGTGCTTGTATTTTTGTATGCAGATAGTGTTATAGTATTGCCTAAGAATCTGACTGATTTGTACTGAATGTTAGATAGATGTATGATATTATGAAGAGTTTAAATGTTGATGCTAAGATTTTAACAGCTACATTGGTGATAAGATTACAAAAGGCATTGCCTGCTGTAATTCATCCTGAACCAACAATTCATGGAAGAGTGTCAGGTTTCAGGTTGTATAAGACTTCTGGCTGATATAATAGCCCTATACATATAAATGTATTAATCTGCAGTGTTAGCTTGGATATGGACAAGACTTTTGATACAGTTCAAATCATGGTTTTGTTTCAAGTATTGCAGGAGTTTAGATTTCCTATAGAATTAATTTCTTGGATTAAAATGTATTATCATCATCCTTTTATGTATTGTCGAAGGCTTTCATGGCTGGCATACGAAGGCTGGTGTGGATCTTCTGGGCTGTGTGGCCGTGTTCTGGAAGTTCTGTTTCCTAACGTTTCGCCAGCATCTGTGACCGGCATCTTCAGAGTGCAGCACTCTGAAGATGCCAGTCACAGATGCTGGCGAAACGTTAGGAAACAGAACTTCCAGAACACGGCCACACAGCCCGGAAGATCCACACCAGCCATCATCCTTTTAGTTTGTAATTTTAATTGAATTATTTCACCAATAATAAAACGTAGGGTAGAACTTGTCAAAGATGTTCTTTATCTCATTTAATTTTTAATTTGGTGTTAAAACTCTTAGAATGGCCTAATAAAACTAACCCATTACATTAAAGGCATTTGTATAGTTGAATTTGAGTATAATATATTATATGAAGATGATAATTTTGAACAATCATCTAATCTAAATTAGAAGTGGCATACACACACACACACACACACACACACACACATATGTTCAATATTCTGTATAATAAAAATCTAATATAAAACATATTAATATAATATTTGTTGTTCAGTCGTTAAGTCGTGTCTGACTCTTCGTGACCCCATGAACCATATTGCGCCAGGCCTTCCTATCTTTCACTGCCTCCCTGAGTTTGCTCAATTTCATGCTCATTGCTTCAGTGATGCTATCTAGCCATCTCATCCTCTGCCCTCCTCTTCTCCTTTTGCCTTCCATCTTTCCCAGCATCAGGGTCTTTTCCAAAGAGTCCTCTCTTCGCATTAGGTGACCAAAGTATCTGAGCTTGAGCTTCATTATCAATCCTTCCAATGAGCAATCAGAGTTGATTTCCTTTAAGATTGACTGGTTTGACCTCCTAGCAGTCCAGGGGACTCTTAGGAGTCTTCTCCAGCACCACAGTTCAAAGGCATCAATTCTTCGGCGTTCAGCCTTCTTTATGGTCCAGCTCTCACAGCCATACATTACTACTGGAAAAACCATAGCTTTGACTATGCGGATCTTTGTCGGCAAGGTGACGTCTCTGCTTTTTAATATGCTATCTAGGTTTGCCATAGCTTTCCTCCCAAGGAGCAAGCGTCTTTTAATTTCATGGCTGCAGTCTCTGTCTGCAGTGATCTTGGAGCCCAAATAAATGAAGTCTGTTACTGCTTCCATTTCTACCCCTTCTATTTGCCAGGGATTGATGGGTCCAGATGCCATGATCTTAGTTTTGTTAATGTTGAGTTTCAAGCCAGCTTTCACACTCTCCTCTTTCACCCTCATCAAGAGGCTCTTTAGTTCTTCTTCATTCTGCCATTAGGGTGGTATCGTCTGCATATCTGAGGTTATTGATGTTTCTCCCTGCAATCTTAATTCCAGTTTGTGATTCTTCCAGCCTGGCATTTCTCATGATGTACTCTGCATATAGGTTAAATAAGCAGGGTGACAGTATACAGCCTTGTCGTACTCCTTTCCCTATTTTGAACCAATCGGTTGTTCCATGACCGGTTCTAACTGTTGCTTCTTGGCCCGCATACAGATTTCTCAGGAGAGAGGTAAGGTGGTCTGGTATCCCCATCTCTTTAAGAATTTGCCACAGTTTGTTGTGATCCACACAATCAAAGGCTTTTGCATAGTCAATGAAGCAGAAGTAGATGCTTTTCTGGAACTCTCGTGCTTTCTCCATGATCCAGCGAATGTTGGCAATTTGGTCTCTAGTTCCTCTGCCTCTTCAAAACCCAGCTTGTACATCTGGTAGTTCTTGGTTCACGTACTGCTGAAGCCTAGCTTGTAGGATTTTGAGCATAACCTTGCTATATAATATAATATAATATAATATAATATAATATAATATAATATAATATAATATAATTATAGTAAATCAAATATTATGCCAGTTGGTTGTTTGGAAAATGTTAAGGTGTTTTTTATATTGTTCAGAAGCTGTCCCGAGGAAAATACCCAGTTTAGTGGGTAAGAATATTTCAAAATGTATCACTCAGATAAAAGAGGATATTGAAAGATGGATGAAAATACCCTTAGCTTTATTGGGAAGAAGTAGTGTTGTAAAAACAAATTTAGCATCAAACTAATATATACTTTAAGAGCAATGCCTATGTTGGTTCATCTTAAATATTTTAAATAGATTGTTTAGTTAATGATTTCTGTACACTTTTATGAAGGGAGCAAATACCCAGGTTGTCATTAGCTTATTAATCTCAGTCATATATTGGAATGGAACTTTATTAGCTACATATGATTGTGGGCTACAATCGTAAGATTGAGAGTTATAATTTAGTACCCTTCTGGTCCTGGGAGATCTCGGTTCTAATTACAGTAGGAATTAGATTACTTTTCCAGCATTGAAGGTAATTAGACATAGGTAATTTACTATAGGGTTTTTTAATATAGCAGACTAGGTTTATTTTTTGTTAATACAATAATAATGATATAGTTATACTGATATATTGCTGTTTAGTTTATATATAATTTCATAATTAAGGTTTTTAAAGAAGTGGTTTATACAGGCAGATAGATGGATTTGAGAACCTGTGCCATGTTGTGGTTAAGGTGCTGGACTAAGAATGGGGAGACCCAGATTCTAGTTCTCCCTTAGGCACAGAAACCAATTGGGTGACTTTGAGTCAGTTGCTTTCTTTCAGCTCTAGATTGGGAAGTAAAAAAAAAATTATCTTCCAATCTGTATTGGACCAGTGTAGTAGGTGATGACGATGACGACGACCACGACGACAATACACTGCTGCCAATGCCAAGTAATAAGTCTACCAGGTCTGGGTTGCAAAAATAGAGAAAACTGCTAGATGGCAGGACAGAGATACAGAAAACTGCACCTCCTGTAGACATTTGTAGCTCAGAATTGGTAGTCCTGCAGTAAGTTTTGGGGAGGGGGGCATTATCAATAGAGGGAAACTGTGACCACCTCTCACCTGGCACTAGCCTTAGCCTTGTTTCGAGGTGAGAAAGATCTAAGTGAGACATTTGTATTACACAGTTTGCTATGTACACATCATGAGGAAACTGGGTCAAAATTCTGAAATATTAGAGTCTAGTAGGGAACAGTAAATACACAAGCATGACTTTCAATTTATGTACTATACTTATCATGGTGTATATGTGCCTTGCAAGGAGACAGACATATAAATTTGCTATAAGGCTTAGTCCAATAGATTTTAAGCTCAATCTTTTTCTTTTTAATTTTTTTCCTCCAGATCTAAGAAGCAGGATTCCTATGAAGAAAGCTATGTTTCAAAGAAAGACACTTCCTATGATATCAACTACCATTCTCCTTTGCTGCAAGGACAAACTTGGGATGAATTCCAAGAGAACATTTTGGAGAATGCCACTGTTCCAGCCCATGAGGTACCTAATCTCATTCTTGTTGACTGTTTAGCCTGGAATTGTTTAGTGTCAGCAATTGGTGGGAGGAAAGAGGTCTAGACCTTGGAATTTCCTATTTTTTTCTCCAACAGTAAGATTCCTTGGGAAATAAGTTATAGATTATTGCGCTTTGTTTTAATTCAGGCTAGCATTCTCTCCCGTGTATTTCCTCTGTTTTTCCCCATGTAGCTTTCATTGCCTGAGGGGCCAATCCCCCTCCAACAGTATAAGGAATCTGGCCTCAGTTCCAGCAGTTATGAGCTTAGGCAATATATGGAAAATTCCTCCAACCACTATGAAGCAACTCTGTCCAAGGATTGGAACCCAATTCAGTTAGGTGAGTTATTCAACAAGGTTAACATGTAGAGTCAGGGTAACAAGGCTGAATATTTGTCAAAGCCTGAAGACTGGATAGAGCCATGGTGAAACTCATGGGTAGATTATGAAAAAATTCTCATTTGGTTCAAGAGGACCATCTGAGGATTCCCCCAAACTTTAATGCTGGCACTGGATTGGGCTAAAAAGCTGGAATAATTGCATAGCAGTTTGTTCTGCAGGGAGGGAGGGAGGTTCTGTGTATATGGAAGGTCTGAATAGACCTGTCAATGAAGATCTTTGTCAGAATAACATGGCTGTTAATTTATTGCTGCACTACTAGTGCTAATTTGCCTCATTTTCATTTGAAGGGCATGGGATGCTAAGATTGGAGAGAAAGGGCCTGTTTTATGGTCTGCCAAAAGGACAGGCTGGATGGTCTGAAGGACTTGGGTTTTTTTTCTTTTTTCTTTTGGTGTTTGCTCCAGATTTATGCAGTAGTTCTGAGTTATCTCTATTCCCCTCCCCCACTTTACGTTGTTCCTAAAAACTTTTTTAAAAAATCAGTCAAGCTTTATTGCTGTTATTCCTACCCTTCGAATAATACCTTTAAAAAACCCCTAATATTATTTTTGTTATATTCATTGTTGTTAACATTTGAAAGCTTGCTCTAGGAGGGTTTGGCTGAAAATGCTGAGTAGAAAATATTGAATAAACAATAGACTCCTGTTGTCTGCCCTAGATTTCCCTTTAGATTAGGTTTTTAAGAGTATTGACTATACATTCATAGCTAGATTAGGCTTGATGGCAACAGCTTTGTGATTTTAAAGATGGAATGGTTCCAGCCACATAAAAGGAGAAGTGATCCTCACATTTAAAAGCCAAGTAGCTATACAGAAGCAGAGATTCCAGACATCAGCTTCCAGTAGCTTCCTTCCTTGTAGTTTCTCTTCCCATGTGCTTTTCTCCCAAGCAAAGCCACATCAAAGTGCAGCTGAAGAGAAGAGGTCTAAGTGAGAGAAGCTATAGACAGGGCTGCCAGATCTGAACTACAGGAATCTGGACGACCATTAGATGGCAGCCAAGAGTTAGAACTTTCATTTTTTCATTTTTTATTTTTTGGTTATCATCTAATGATCATCTGGATTTCTGCAGTCTGGATTGGCTATGGGGTGATGAGCCACTGGCAGGAATAATGTTTTGCACTTCACAGTCACATACTCTTGGCTTTTAAAAGCACATTTCTCCCAGGCTCTTTCTATAAAATGTATGTACTTATGTGTTTCAATGCATGGAACTACAGCCATTGCTCTAGTGCAGCCTTGAGCAATTCTGTTAGGAAACAGATGAAACAAAGGCTCTATTCAGTACTTACTAGATCTCCATAGTCTCTGTGTGACTAGGGGCCACAGGAGGTGGATATTGCATTTGAGGCAGGGATGCATAAACATCTTAATCATATTACCACCCTCCTTTTCAGTTTTGAGAGAAAAACATCATTGAAATAAATGGACTAATGCACATATGGATCTGTTCTGTTGTACCTAATTTTAAGGACACGTCAGAAGGAAAGGATGTGCTCTCATTCCTCTGTAATGCAAAAACTGGATACCTGGCAAATAGTGACTGATTGAATTTGTATGCTACCAGATCCATATAGACTCATGGCAGCTTGTAAATGTCCCATTAAAATGTCCACAGTAACAATATAAAACACAACAAAATCTCTGTGATACATTATACACAGTAAAACATGCACGGTAGTATTACAGTACAATAAATTCATGAATTCATCATTAGTCCGTAATAACCACACATAAACCAACGCCACATTTCAAAGAATCTGGATTAGAATCCAGCTTGATAACCTATCAGTTTCTTGTCCACCCTATTTGACTTCTGAATAGACAGAGGCAGGGACATGGTTTGCAGGGCAGATGTGGGGATATTTATATTTGTAGTTCATCATCCAGGCCATTTGTATACCAGTAAAAGGTCTCTCTACTTGTTTTATAGCAGAAGACGTCCAAGCTACGTCTAACCACGTGGCCTCCCAAAAATTTACCCTCCCTCATGTACCTCTGTGTTTTGGAGCTGGAGGGCAGCTGGTTCGAGGATGTCCAAATGATCCAGCAGATGGACAACCTGCCCTTGTTGAGATACATAGCCTTGAGGTAAGTGTCTAGTTGCCCCTTGGTAATAAGGTATGATATTGCATATCTGCTTACATGGGATCAGAACCGTGGCACTGTTTGATTGCTCTTTGTCTCTTATTCCTTGGCTTTACTTCCTTCCCTGATTTACCTAGATTATATTTGCTCCCAATAAAAAAGAGTGTGTTCTATTAAGTGTATTTTCTTCTACAAGCACCTTGTGTTCTGGTAGCATGTTGTTATAAAGCATTCTCAAGACAACCTCCATTTCTAACCATTTGGCAAACACATCCAACGTGCTTTTCAACATTCAGCTTAAATACTAAATGCTCTGAAAGAAGGAGAGTGCAGAGGTTCTGTGGGTAAATAAAGTCTATATTGCAAACTATATTTTGTAACCCACTTGACCGCAGAGATCCAGGTGAACTGTAGTTAAGGGACTGCACTGTGAGTTAGGAAGAGCACGATTCTAAATTTCTCCTCTCCAAAGATAAACTCAGAGGTCTCAAATGGTGGCTTTTGGGCTCAGTTTAGATTTACTGTCAGACAGACTCTGATACCCTTTCAGATCAAAGAGATTGTATAATAAATATAAAGTTCTTTGAACATTTAGAAACCAACAGAGTCAGATTTCAGTGTGCCACAGAAAGGGAACCAGAGCAGCACAAGCAGGTATGCAAAGGGCATATACTTTCTGCTGACTAAAACCAGCACACTGCCTACACCATAGGTTGGCTTAATGAGCGTAGGCAATTATTATTGGATACCTCCTTGTGAACATAATAGTTTCTTTGTTTTGGCTTAGTGTGAGTTGTAAATCCACCCTTTATGAGTGAGCGAAACCATTGTAGTTTATTGACAATTCTGCCATACTGTAATTAGCGAGCCAGGCCTTTGAACCTGCTTCTGTTTTACAGATTATTCTACATGACACTGCTGAGCAGGAAACAATGAGAATCTTTCCAGGACCTCTGATCAGGTACAAGACCGTAGAGGAGAATAGGTTTGCCCTTGTCCTTTAAAACAGCACCCACATAATGGCAAAGTTTGGACTAAGGGTAACAAAATAGAAGTAGGTGAATCTAATCTAGGGGAAAATTTAGGAAGTTCTCCTGTGTCAGGTCCTTAATAAGAAATGGATGCCATACAAGACTATTTTATTTAAAACATTTATATAGCTACCTATCTTAAAGCCAAACTCTGGGTGGCTTACAAGCCCAAAACAAAACAATATGTGCAGCAATAAAAACAAAAAGTAAAACCCAATACCAGATGCCGCAACCACCCTTCCTTGACCCAACTCCCAACGTTCTCATCCCATTCTAACCTCACCCTGTCCCAGTGCTTGGGGGAAATGCTCTCCTGAAGGCTAAAAGGGTGGTTAAGATGATAGTATGGTTTTACAGTCCTTGTTCATCCTGACAAACTGTGCCTCATGATACATGGCGACTAAAAAAGGATGCCCCTGGGATTTTCTGCTTCAGGCATCGCATACCTTAAGGGGGCCTTTTGTTCGGGCATTTTCTCAGGACAGAATCTGATATCTATCAGGCACGATTTGGAGATGTTTTTAATATGCTGAGGATTACAGAAGTATTGCACAGTAATCCACCTGCTTCAGTTATGTGGCAGAAGACTGAAAGGGGAGAAAGGAGGAGAAGGAGAGAGATCTGTACATATTTCTTATTATTTTGATGGGGAATGTGATTACTTGGACCACCAACTTCTGCAGCTAGGTCAAAGTGATAAGGCTTACTTTTGCTTTCCAGATGCTGGATAGATTGCTGGCTTGCCAGAAAGTTCCTGTTATGGGAGCTGGCAGAGCAGCCTTTCTAAAGTATGTAATTGCTGGCTAATGGTCCAGAATGGCTGGCTGACATTTCATCAAAGGGGAATGGTGATAGGAAATGGTCTCCTAATAGCTGGGAATAGCTCTCCAGCTTTGGGAGTGAAATACTCATCAAAGAGGGTGACAGTTCTGGAGGAGGCACACAAAATGGCAAATGGCAGTTTGATGTATGAATGTGGAGAGAATGAGGCAGAAAAAGCAGGAAGGAAAGAGGGGGGGTTAACTGAAAACTGGGTGTTCTATAGTTGATCTCTAGGGAACGTGACACATGGCCATCTAGGACATGTCTTTGCTTTCCCGTGAACTGCTTATACAAAATGGCACAAATATTACACAGATGCATTAAATCTCTCCTGAGATTTAATTATATTATCGTTGTGGCCTTCTTTTCTTCTCTTTCAGGGAAGATCTGCACAAGGTGGATGTGATGACATTCTGTCAGCGCAAAGCAGCCACTGGCTGTGACCTGACCTCTAAGCAGGGCCGAGATTCGGCCTTGCTTTGGAAACTCCTCCTCCTCCTTTGCCGACAGAATGGAGTAGGTATAAAGGGGGGCATTCCTGGGCGGATTGGCTGCGGCAAATGATGTATTCAGTCCAGTCAGGGTGGGATGAATCTGTATTCTTGGGGGTGGGGGTAGGGAGGTTGTTCCTGTAACTGAATATGCTCTGCAGACCTGCAGTATTTTAATCCCTTCTTTGGGGAGTGGGCTTATTATATCATTTCCAACCTGACATAGTTACTGGTCATGGGGATTCAAGAACAGCCTTGATTTCTTCCCTTACCCTTGTTTCCCCCAATAGTGCCAGTGGCCCCTTATTGCTGTTGGAAAGACTTTGGTCAGTTGTGTGCCTGCAGAGGTTTTTGTAAATGTATTGAAATCAACCAGAGCTTGTGGGCTGCCCCCCCAGTGAAGCTTCCCTCCACCAGTGAAGGGGTTCCTCAACCCTTTCCAAATCTTCTGAGGTAGCTTCTGGCAGACATTAAGACTATGTCCTAAAATCTCAAATTCTAGCAGTAAAGTACGTGAGTTAACCTGAAATACAGATTTGAAGAGTGGGAAATCAGTTCTTGAATCGGGTTTTCATGAATTTGAGGTGCTTATTGTCCAGCAAAGTAAAATGTTACAGCCCACCCATCTAACGCGTGCCGTTTTCTCCCTTCCCTTTGCAGTCCATGGTGGGGTCAGATACAGCTGAGCTGCTGATGCAAGATTGTAAATACCAAGAAAAGTACAAAAGACAAGAGCCACGGGTGAACCTGATCAACCTGACAGAAGAAGAATGGCCAGTGCCTGGCTGTGGTACCATGGACCTTCTCACAGGGGAGATTGTCCCAAGTGCTGGCACACTGGAGCAGAAAATAGGGAAGTTCACCAAGCTCCTTTTCTATGGCAGAAAGAAAGTAAGGGCCACGTTTCCACATTTGCTTTCTGATGGGATTATGTGTACAGAGCCTTGGATCACACTCACATCATTATAACCTCAAATGATTACTCATATATCTGTGAATCCACAATTTAATTTCCGCATGAGAAATGCAGTGAGAATGCAAACTAGACACAATATATTTCAGTGGAGAAATATATTGCTTTTATTGAGAAGTACAGCACTATTAGACTGTCTTTTAATTAAACTCTATTTTAAATTGTTGTACTCCACTGGTTTTATTGTCTTGCTTTATGGAAGTTTGTTTTATTATTATTTACTTTTGTCAAATTATTTTCATGGAAGATTGTTTTTATTATTTTTTGTATAGCTCTCCGGGCTCCTTCATGACGAAAAACAGTAAAAAAACCCTAAATTATAATACGAATACTTAGGCAAATGATTATATTGGTTCAGAAGTGACAGCTTGATGTCTTTTACATGTTTAGGGTTACAGCTTACACAGTCTCTTGCCACTGGCTATGCTTGCTAGTTGGTTTGAAACATCTAGAACTTGCCAACCCCTAAAGGGTAGCAGACAACCTACTTTGCATGCAAAAAATCCACAGGTTCACTCTTTCAGGTCTTAAAGAATCTCAAGTTGCTGACCTCTCTGCTTAATACCTCCGATACCTATTGCTTTTTGTGAAATATAATATTAGGGTAATAATGTTTCCCAATGCTTTTCTTGATTCTCATATCCATTATAGATACTTAGACAGAGCACTACCCTGTCTATGGGACAAAATGAGGGCCACTGAAATCTAGGCTAGCTCTCACCTGCCCTGAACTTTGACTACTAATCATATGGAGGATGACAGTATGGGATGGGGTAGGGTGGAGTTGGTGGATGTCAAGAGCTGACTTTTGATTATGGTTTGCTTGCTCACAGGAAGCCCTGGACTGGGCTATGAGAAACCAGCTGTGGGGCCATGCACTCTTTCTATCAAGCAAGATGAATCCAAGGACTTACAGCTGGGTCCTGAGTGGGTGGGTAGAATGCATTGCCACATCTTCATGTCAGCCTATTGTTTTTTAATGTCCATATTTGCCAAGCCTGATAAAAATGTTTTATTCTGTCCTGTTGCAGGTTCACAAGCACATTGGCCTCCAACGATCCTCTGCAGACACTTTTCCAGCTCATGTCTGGAAGGATCCCCCAGGCATCTTTGGTACTGATTTCTGTCCCCTGCCCCTCTGCTTTCATGAGTCCTGTGTATATGGCCTAGGCAGGATGGACCTGGAGGCGAGCAGACTGTCAAGTGAAGATGGACAATGAAGGGCAGCTTAGATGGAAGAACCACGCCTAAGACAGCAGTCTGATAGGACCAGGTGGAATCTTCTTGGCCCCTTGAGTCATGGACTCTTTGTGCAGGGAAAGCAGGCCAGCAATGCTAGAAGGCATCTAATTAGAGTGCATAAAGTGGGAAGGTACCTCAGTCCAGACTAACCCAAAGCTAGCTTTTGATAAAAACAAAGCTTTATACTAAGAATGGGCACCTAAGGGGTTTGCTGGAATCACTTATTGTTTTTGCCTTTCTCCTTCCTGCCACCTCTTTGCACTTGCTCATCTGAAGATGCCATAATTGCTGTAGGCATGGCATATGTGCAATTCTAGTAAATGTCTATAAGGCTCACTAGAGTGGATTGCTCAGCCTGTTCTAGCTGTCAGTATGGACAATAGCATGCTGACACCAGCAACGATTATGGATTGCTAGGATACCCAGACTTACTGTAGTCATTGGATGGGTAGAATCCAAGAATTTAGCTAGACCAACCTTCTCTGTTCTGACATTTTAGTCTAGGACTTGACCAGGTTTGTTGACAGTGCTTGAGAAGTCAGGAGTTACAGTAGTATTTGGAGGGCAGCAGGTTAGGAAAGAATCAGCTATATCTTACTCATTTATCTGGTGGCTAAAGCTACTTAACTGATGGACATGTCACCTGTACCTGAAAAACGCTGAGGAAATATTTGTTTATTTATGTCTTAAATTTATTGGTCACGTCCTGGAAATCATTAAGAATGATGTTGGTCTAAACCAAAAGTGACTACAGCTAATCAATAATATCAAGGCTGAAATGGAGTCAGCTGATTCATATTTAGGCTGGGAATTATGGTCTAGCAGCCTAAACCTCAGCTGAACAGAGAAGTGTGGAATGCTTTAAAGTGTGGAATTATTTTTAAAATGCTGTTCTAGATGCCTCTTTCTGCCTGCCAGTTTTAGGGCCATATGCTGCACCTGTCCATTTTCTTCTGAGGCTGAAACAGTGGTCTGCTGCAGTCTACACAGACCTAATGAGGGTGCGGTCGCTACCTCAGATATGGCTATCCTGAGTCGCAGTGTCTTGACAGGAGTACCTTGTTCAGGCAGCATTCTGAACATACACTCTACCTTCTGCCTTTCGTAAATGATTAGGGCAAATTAAAGTGGGGTTTGAGGAATGAGATGGCTGCTTGGGGTGGAGGTAGTCTGAATGAAACACTCTGGGAATGCCCATGGAGTAACTGTTCTGCTACTACCCCCTTTCTTGCTGAATTATTGACCTTGTTATTTCTGAGCATCCAGAGCATCTACATATGTGGTTTCTTGGGATAGGTTCTCCAGCCAATCTAGTGGTTTAGGCAGTCCTACTGAGAAAAGTTCCATTAAGTCAAAAAGTTAACCACTGTTTCATGGGAGGCAATAATGGGGCCAGAAACACTGGCATACTTCAGAAGCCAAAATGTGCTGAAAGTTAACCCCAAGTCAGCCTCCCCCAGTCTAATGAGTCTGTGAGGTGACTGACTCATTAGTGTTGGAGTAAGACTGAAGAAACCCAGATTCAAGTTCCTCAATCATGAAGCTTTCTGGGTCACTTTGAAGCAGTCTCTTTCTCTTAGCCCAATCTACCTTACTAGGCTACTGTTGGGATAAAATGAAGGGAGATCTCATTCATGTAAACTGCCTTGAAGAAAAGCTGGGCAAATAAACTCTGCCAACTGTGTTTTGGCTACATGCTGGCTGGGCATTTTGGGAGTTGTAATGCCAGCACTGGCACTTGGTGAAGGTTGCCTTAAAGATTACATATTTTCTTCCTACTTCAAGAGTAGATACCCACTGTGCTTTGTTTAATGTTGCTTTGCTAAATTCATGAATCAAAGTGACACACCACAAAAAATATCTGGTTTGCTTCCTAAACATTTAGAGCATTTTTCCTGGATCTAATGCCAGACAGAGGAGGTGAAGTTGAGTAAATGGTGATGTTTTATCTCCTTTGTGCCCTGTATTTTCCCTTTTTCGACTATAGTGCTGTGGAGATGACAAGTGGGGTGACTGGAGGCCACACCTGGCTGTCATGCTGTCTAATCAAGTAGGAGACCTGGGCCTGAATTCCAGAGCCGTCATCACCATGGGAGACACCTTGGGTGAGGAAATTCACACACATCAGAGAGAGAAAGAAGGGGAATAATCTCCAATTCTTATGCTAGAGGAGCTGTGTCTGCTTTCCATGGTGCTCCAGCTGCATACAAATGGAGGAATCACTTAAAAAGGGAAGGCCACATGGGAAGAACCATGGAAATGGCATCCCTCTGCCAAACCTTTGATCCTGGCATTATCTTCTCATGTAATTCCCCCGTCTTATCGCCTTTCTCCACTGCTGCTTGAAAAAGCAACGACAATATGAGAAGCTATGAGTGTGGGTGGCAATCACAAAAGAGCTAGAACTTTTGTTGTACTTAACTATATAAAAACGGCAAATTGTTATAATGTCCATGCAGGTACATTTTAATGCTACGAAAAGATTGCAGTTTCCCCCAATGAATCTTCTCCTCCCTTCTCCTAAGGCTTCCTTTTTCTGAAAAGAATCATAATACATTTTGTGTTCTCTGATGTTCTTCCCATAATTTCATGTATGCCTTTTTTTTTTTTACTCAGCTGGGAAAGGGTTAATAGAAGCTGCTCACTTCTGCTACCTGATGGCAAATGTGCCTTTTGGCCACTATCGAGTTCAAACAGATTACATGGTGTTGCTGGGAAGTAGTCAGAGGTGAGTGAACCAGAAATAGAAGTTCCCACTTAATTAAAAATATTTAATTTACACTTTTCTTTCCCAAACTGGGGCTTATCACTTGGGTTAAGACTTCCAGAATTCCCATGAGCAGCATAAGCACTGACACCAAGTTGGAGAAGACTGGGATATTATCCACCAATATTGTAATGGTGCTATAAGACAAGACAGCATTTCCTCCTATTTCTTTCTTTCTTTCTTTTTTCTTTTTGTAATCATTTGATTAAAGTTTACAAATACAAAGTTAGAAATTTAATACAGACTAAGAAGAATAGAAAAAATAAAAAGGAAAAAATAAAAGGTGCAGAGGAAAAGAAAAATGTAAGAAAAAAGAAAAAAAAAGAAGTGACCCCCCCTCCCTCCAGACAAGTATAAACAACTTCAGTAACTTAACTTCTTCTCTAATATTTCAATAAAAAACCCTTTCCATATTCCTTATCAATAAACAAAAAGTCCATTAAGAGCTACCAGAAATAATAACATATATTTTCACCTTAATCAAATAAATCCATTTTATATTCCAACTTATCACTTATTCTAAAAAATAAAGCAAAAGAAATCTCTCCCCATATCTTGTCTGTTATCTATAAACAAATCTTTAAAGCCTCATCATTCAGTCTCAGTAAAAAAAAAAAAATTCCATTGAGTCCTAACAGAACCACAACATATATATTTTAATCCTGATCGAATAAATCCACTTTATATTCCTTCCGTTTACTTCTAAAAAGGTTGATCTTTAATCCTTTCAATTAATGTCCCACAAGTTGATTTCATTTCCTCTTTGTCTCCTCTCAGAAATTCCTTCATTAGTTTAACACGTCTCTTTTGTAAATCCAAGGTAAGAAAGCTTTCCAAGTCACTCTTCTGATTTATTATTTGTATGTCCCCTTTTAATTGTTAAGACATCAGCTGGTTTCATTTGTAAATCCAATGTGGCATCTTCTTTCATATTACTCTCATAGTCTGGCATTTTTAAGTCCATTTTCAGATCCACATTGAAATCACCCTCAGTCTCTGTTTTGTCCAGTAAAATCTGTTCCTCTGTTAAATCCATTTTTATAGTGGCAGACAATCTTAAGAGTAATTTCTGGGTACATTGTTCCCAAATATCATTTATTTCTTCCAAAGTGAAATAGTATTGCTCCATTGTATTAATAGGTCTCTTCTCCTTTAATTGTAATCTTTTGTTCTCTCTAGTTGCCTCTAGTCAACCTTCAGAGTCTCCTTTTATCACATGTTTATTTTCCAATCAACAAAACGGGAGGATTTCTTATAGTTAATTTCAACATCTTCATATATATTTTTATAAAATTTTAAACAATCCACAGGAAATATTATTTCAAATCCATCTGGCCCCTTAACTTTCCAGAATCAACATTCTAGTCCCCCTTTTGCTGTTTTTCAAAAGTAAAAATGTTTCTTTTTAATCCTTAAACTTACATGAAACTTCTTTCATCATGGATAGAAGGAAACTCTTCTGGCATAATAAAACTTGCCCTGAAGATTCTTAACATCCCAAAAGTCAATAACAAGCAATTTCCTAAGGGGATTAAGAGAGGAAGTGGGCAAACCCAGTGTACATTTGAAGGCACCGAGCTGCAGCTTAGGCAAGATGATTCTCCTCCTGGCTCCCAGAGCTCTAAAAGCCACCACAGACCACTATTTTACAATCTCTTCATGGGGAGCCTTTGTATGGAGCAAACGTGTGGGTGATCCTGGTCCTTTCTTTAATCTGTCGAGGAGTTCCAAGGAGCCAATCCATTCACTGGCTCCTCTTTCTGCTGTGGCCCTTGGCTCCACTCTCCGCAGAGTCGTCCTCAGTCTGCCATTGCTTCCACAGAAGTCCCCATTTCCTTCTATTTCTGAGGTGGTGTGAGATGATATATGAGAATGGGAGGATAAGTGGACTTGCCTGAGCTCATGTAGTGGAAGTTAGAACTAAGTTTAGGACTTGCTATTGTGCCTTCAACAATAGCTTGTACAAATCAGCAAAGGAAGCTAGCCATGGGAAGGGAATAAATAATATCATTTGCTAATAGATGTACATCAGGTTGCAGGCTGGTTGAAAATTTGGTACCATATCTCATAATCATTCTACTGGACAAGCTTCTTCTCCAGATACCACAGTTATAAATGTTTGCAGTGGAGCACTGATTTTTTCCTGCATGATGACAAATTTCTATTGTTAGAACATTCATTCTAAAATAGGGACAGCAGTTATACTTACACATAAATCTATATATATTATTTCCTGAAACGTTGCTCCAAGATGTTTGAGAATGTTTATACTGACTAGAAATAACGGTTTTTGACATATATGGAAGAGATACCTGCTGTGATATAGAATGCTGCTAACTCATGTCCAAGCTAACTAGATAATGCTATTATAGTTCTACATCAGCCTTCCTCAGTCCGCTGCCTTCCAAAAGTGTTGTCAGCATCATCATCATCTTCATTATTTATCCAATTTGTATTCTACCTTGGAGGCACTCAAGGCATTTGGGATTTCAGCTCTCAACATCTTCGGCAGACATGACTGTTGCCTCAGTTAGTGAAAAATTATTGAAGTCCCACAGCATAGAGGACAGCAGTTAGGAAAAGCTGCAGTGTTCTCTACTGTCCACACTATATTGGACATCTTGGACCTAAGCCCAGATTTGCAAGATTTTTCTTTCACCTGAGCCTGAGAGACACTATTTTTTTAATCAGTCAGCCATACTTATTTTGATCAAGGATCAGATTATAGAGAAAAATTAAGTTAAAAAAAGCATCATTTAAAAATGTCAAAGAGAAATATAGGATTACAGGCAGTCCTTGACTTATGACCACAATTGGGACTGAAACTTCCATCACTAAGTGATGTGGTCGTTAAGTGAATCATGCCCAATTGTACGTCCTTTTTTGCCATGGTCATTAAGTGAATCACTGTGGTTGTTAAGCGAATCTGGGTTCCCCCATTGACTTTGTTTGTCGGAAGCCCCCCTAGGAAGGTTGCAAATGGTGATCATGTGACCCCAGGATGCTGTAACCATTGTAAATACATGCCAGTTGCCAAGCACTTGAATTTTGATCATGTGACCACAGGGACGCTGCGATGATCGTAAGTGTGAGGACCGGTTGTAAGTCACTTTTTTCAGCACTGTTGTAACTTTGGTCATTAAATGAATGGTCATAAGTCGGGGACTACCTGTATACACTGATAAGGAATAACATAAGCTGAGTTTGTTGCAATAAATTCTGGTGCAATACAATGGTGAGTGAGGAATTTTGCATCTCTCCTTGTGGTGTCAGCTTGCTGGTCCAATAGAAAGAGATGAATAAAATCCTCTTCTGTCCTACCACATCTGCCAAACAGAAGGGGAACTATAAAGTCAGAATGTGGAATCCTATAGAAAAGGCATCACAGAAGAACATGGGCTAGGGACTCAATTTCTGGAAGTTCACATAGAGATACTGGCTGTGAAATGGTAAAGATTTTTTTTTTTTTAAATAGCCCTCTAGTGAAGCCATGTCTCTTATTTCCACTATTACATTCTGTGAACCAAACCAAAGTGGATCCCTTTGGATTCGGGAGTAGACACAAAATGAAAATTTAAAGAAAACGTTGGAACTGGGCAATTTTGCAAAATTGGAAATTCTGATTTTGATATCAACATTTGAATTTAGCCTGTGATAACTTTAGAAGTAAGTCTACTAAATTTAATGGGATTTACTTCTGAATTACTTTCATAAAATCAGATTATAAATAAAACGTTAATAAAACAAAGCAGAGCTCTTGCTTTCAGTAGCCATAAACTGGAATGACAGAGCACTGGAGAAAAAATATAGTTTTATTTTAAATAATAAATGTGAGCTAATCATCTAAAAACAGCATATCCTGTATATTGGAATGTAGAAATATAATTTATGTATTTCCTCTCCCATGCTCCTAGCCCTCATTTTGTTGCTATATAAAGTATGTTCTACAGTCTACCATAAGATAGCAATCATTCTGTGAAATACATGATTCACCAGCCACTGATTTCACTAGCATTCAGTGTGGATGTCAAATGCTGATGAGAAGCTCAAGTATTTGGCAGACCAGGGAATATTTCTCATCAAAAATAATGTACCATTAAGGAGAATTTTGTGGGCAAATTAATTTTAGCTCTAATGAAGAGAGAACCGTGTTTGGTATTCTGCGTAGGCACATGTAAGTGATTCTCTAACTGATGAGACAGGTAGAGATCTGAACTTCAGTGTACCAAAGTGCCCTATTGAAGGTAGCTTCCGGTAAGATAAGGCATACTCACTGTGACTGATACAGCCATTCACCTTAAGAGGCAGCGTTAAGGTTAAAAATCCAATTTACAGAGCCAACAGTTCCACTTATACTAATAGTGCTTTGGCCAGATAATAACGAAAAGTGTTTAATGATTCATTTCACCCTTACGCTGTTTGTGCCTTATTAGTATGACAAAGCCGAACATACCTGGCATCTTCAAGCAACGCACGTAACCAGTTCTTGGGAGCTGCTTAAAGTAATTCCTGCGGAATCACATGTGTTTAGAAATCTAGTCTTAGGTGCAACCAGATTTTCTGCTTACTGCTCTTGTAGTTAACAACGAAGTATCCGAAGGCAACACTTGTTAGTTCTTTTTCCTCCATTTTTCCATTTAAGGCAACCTCTCCCTTTCTTAGGTTTTCCTATTCTTACGCACAACTTCCCCTGAAAGAAGTTAAGAAAAGCAACAGCTCCACCTAGGAGTAGAGAAACAACCTCAGTGTATCTTTCCAGTGCATATTATAAATGAACTCTTAGGCACTCGGAACGAAACCATGGAGACTGTTGGTCTATAAATACATCCCTCTGGGAAGCTTTAGCTATTTGCTGAATGGAAGCTTAACAGGAGCTGGTGGGCAGCGAATCCTTGGGGGCGGGGAGGGGCTCAAAGGGACACAACCAAGTGCTGTTAATTATGCAATAAGTCTCCTCCTCCTCCCTGTTTCATGGTAATCATGGGACTGAGGTCTTCCAAATTTTGTTATTTCTACCTTTCTTAATATTTAAGGATAGCTGCGTTCTAGCAAGGGAGGCTAGTCCCCATTTCATGAAGCAGACACAAAGGATAGGAAGGTTTTCAATTAACACAGACTCAAAATGCTGCATTTAGCTGAAGCATTTATATACTGCATTGTCTTTCATTACTTCAATGCCAGGATGATTTAATAAAATAAAAAAAATAATAAAAAAAATCAAGTAATGCATTTCTTCCATGTTGTTGAATGAAGAGGAATAGAGAAGAAAAATCAAATGCTGCTAGCAGTCCTAACAGCAAGCACATTTCTGTCATGAGCACTTTTAAAGTGTCTTAATTATGGTGCATAAAATCATCAGGGAAGAAACATTAAAGATAGACTCCCATTTTTAGAATGAGATCTACCTTTTATTTAGCATAATAGACATTATTTGCCATTTTCTTTAATATTTTGAAAAATATCCAGTAATGACATTTTGGTAATACTTCAGTGAAGCTTAATTGCCCATCAGTTTCTAAATTGGTTAAACAATCACCTACCATTTAGACTGCCAGCATCTCTAATTTTATCCTCCGACTTCTGTGGAAGGCAGAATTTGATGGAAAGAACAAATTGGGCACTAAGGATGAAATTGAACTTCTGCTCCTCAACTCTTGATCTGCTTTTTTCTTTCAGCCAGACATTTTCCCAGTTTGCAAGGACAGAGTGTATTCACAGAACAGAGATCCTTGAATATTGTCGGTTGCTGGGGTGTTCCCAAGCTTTCATCCCTTCATTCCAGGTAGTAACCAGCTAATTAAGAAAGGCCAAATTTTCAGAGTCCTATATAATGAAAATATTTCCTGGGGTGAGGGCCTCTTGTTTTGTTTAGCCAACTTCCATGGTCTGCAAATGGAAGGAGGCAACCGTTTGAACCACTTCAAGGTTAGCAAAGCTTCTGCTAGAGTCAGGGGAAGCGATATTGCGCAGTTCAGTGTATCCCATCTTTTTACAGTAAGGAGAAAGGAGTAAGATGCTGTAAAGGCAGAAGCACTGAAAGCAAATAACAGTTTTCTTCTGACTCCTGATACCAAAGAGGATCCCCAAGCCCCACCTCTTCTGGTGATGCCCTCGCTGCCAGAAGATATATATTTTAAAAGTGCAGCTGCAAAATGCTTGCCTATCTCTGCTTTATGAAGACTTATTTAAAGCTATTCTGAAGGCTGTAGTCTTGCATGGAGAATCTGAGGTAGTTCCACTGGGATATGTATGCTTTATGTAGTCACCTCTGCCAAATTTTCTAAGCCACGTTATGTAGGCAATTTACTTTCTAAGTGATCCCATGCATAGCATGGTAAGTTACTGGGTAATAAACGTAAAAAATCCATTATTGCCATCTACGTTGCCACGCAATTCCAAGGAGTATCTACATATATTTACTAACTGGTTTTAAAGCATTGTAGTCTGTACTTAGAAATTTTTATAGCTGGAATTAATTATCTTCAATTGAGAAATAAGTTGAATAATACTCACATTTGTATATTATTTTTGACTACTGAAACTCTTTCATGTACATGAGCTCAGTGATTTGTTCATCAAGCTTATTAAGGAAGATATTATTATCATTCACAGGAATTTCTTGGTCACTACTTTCTCTCTGCCATTTGATCACAGTAGCTAACCCTGTATTTTAAGACAAGTGTTCATACAAACAAGGGGAGATTGGCTACAATACTGAGAATAATTCTAGTATATAAGTATTCATTCATTCATTCATTCATTCATTCATTCATTCATTCAATTTATATAGTTGCCCATCTCAGACCAGTGTCTCTCTTGCACCCATATTTTCCCTAATTCTCTTTCATAGGTATATAAACTGATTTATGCATCTCGCCTGGTGGACTACGGTCTCACTGCCCAAGCCTTACATTATTGTGAAGGGGCTGGAATGGCACTTCTTGCCCAGAATCAGAACATTTATCCTGTCCTCCTAGAGCAAGTTATCAAGGTGGGTCTCTGGTTAGGGATGCCAACAAGAATTGGGTTTATCTCTTAAAGTTATAATTCTACATTTACTTAGAATATGTGTTGGAATTCTACACTGCAGGAAATTTCACATACCTTTCATAATGTTGTTGTGTTAGTGTTTTTGTGTTGTGGAAAGAGTTGGGAGAAGCCAACTTGCATGTCAAGCCACAATGCAGATTTCTGTGGCTAATAAGTGAAAGATTAAAGGGAGGGGCATGATGCAAAATAAACTGTGTAAGATATTAAATGTGTACTTAGCATTGTGTATAGCAGCTTCCTGGGGCTCCAATCAGGACTGGATTGCACCATATGAGAAGGGTTATTATAATTATTTTTCTCCAAATCACAGTTGTGATAAAAATCACCCTTTCATGCAGTTATGATTGGTACAGATTGGACCTGGTGCCAAAGGACAGTTCACTCCAATGCCAAATAGTAAAGGGAGGAATTTCATCCGTAATAGTGGCACAGAGGGTAAAGGATTAAAATTTTCCTAATCCATAAGCATTAGAACCCTGATTGCTATTTACAGCAGCAACAATAATTTCAAATATTACTGTATTGGCAAAGCAAGATCTTTCCCTTACTTAAGACTCTTATGTATGATATGTTCCTATGATAAGAGGGACAAATATTTTCAGAAGCAAACTACCCACTTCCAGGTCCTCTTAAGCTAAAGCACAACAGGAATAATTTATAAATGTGTCCCTATGTTCACAACAGAGTTTCCTTTCTGAATACAACAACCCATTTTGTACAACATGAACAACCAAAGCATCCACTCTCCCAAACATCTAACTGAGCCTACAGTACAGAATGGCTGGATCTTCTGTGCACCGGCCATATTTACATTCTTTCTTACTACCATGCTCTGAGATTGTCTCTTCCTGTCTCCTTCCCTCTTCCTCCCATTTTTTAATTTTTAACAGGGCAGGAAATAATGTCTGCAAAGGCTTTGCTGGGGTTGGCAACACTGTGAACAGGTTTGGGAGAACGTACCCATTCTCACCTGTTCCCACCTGTTTCTGATCATTTTCCATCCATCAGTGTGGCCATGGTGAGGGGAGGGGAATTGGAATGGCCACAGACACGTAGCTTCTAGAGAAGCCCCATTTTCTTGGACCTCTCTAGAACTTTTGCCTCAGTCATGGACATTAGAGGGGAAATTAATCTTGAAATAAATTCAGACAAATGGGGAGGATGAGGGAGTTTATCACCAAACAAAACTGGATCTCTTTGAGGTTGAGTCTAACCCTGCAGGGTTAATTAACTAGACATGAACTCTGTTTTGGAGTTACCATGATGTAGTTATTCCCCCTCTCTGCAAACCATGTCAAGCATGTCAAGTAAATAGTAAGAATGACTTTCAGCTCCTGGAATTTCAGGAAGACTGAAATGCTTCTCCCATTTATTTTCTAACAATGAGGCAGTCCCAGCGATGTCCACAGGGAGGAATTAAGTAGGCATGTACAAGCTCGTAAAGAAAGGGTGTTGATCGTGATGCTGCAACTACCTTCTTTATTTTGATCCCTCCCTGCTGGAAGCTGCTGGATTGTCCATTATGATTACAGGAGTGAAGAAAGCAACTTGATTTGGATGCCTCTCTGAATGAACACCTGATTTTTGCCCACAATTCTTAAGCCAGAAAATTGTACGTGATTACAGGTTTATTCTTTGAAACTCCTTTAGTAGAAGTGTAATATGCTGAAACAACTACCTACTATATTCTGAATCAACTGAAGTTCTCCCAGAGTCTTCCAGGGCAAACCGTTTCAATAACCTGTCTTAGAGGTTACCATGACATATGTCAAAATGGCCAAATCATTATTTTTGAAATCACAAATGGGGGCTTATTCACTTGAATAGAGGTGGATAAGATTTTGTTAGTCCAGGGCAAAGCCTCTGCCTTCCCCTAACGATTGATTCCAATTCATATTCCATTTTAAAAGAAATAACTCCTCTCCCCATATAGTAGCACAAATTACAGAAAATTATTTTGTACATCTCAGATAGTTATGAGTCAACCTGTTTTGTCTACTGTTTCATCTGATGATGATCATGTTTTGCTTCATTTGTGTTTCCTTCACATTAACACATTAACATGAATGGCTGCAGGCCCTTTGGTCTGAGAAGCATCTTTGACATGTATCAGGAAATCCATCTCTCAAGAGGAGCAGCTGGCATGAATCATCTGATCATAGGAATCAGATTTGGAGGTGATGGTTCCAAGTGTGATGTGTATTCTAGTGTAGAAAAGGACAGAATGATATCTGGAGGGAAAAGGCTCCATTGATCAGACTGGTTTCTGCATAGCAAAAGTTGTCCAAGAGCTAAAGGAACTTTGGGTCCAAGCCTTCCTCTCTCTGTTTTTATCTTTATAGGAGGTGGGGGGAACAGATGAACAGGCAGCATTTGCAAGAGTAGCAGAGTAAAATGTGGCATATAGCTGTCTTAGAGGACATATTGCAGATTTCCTCAGTGTGAGACCCTTGAGTGCCTGGCTACTTTAGAGATCTGTAGCAGCTGTATTCCTACAACAGTTGGAAACTACCTGGCCTGGTTCCCCACAATAGCTCTCATTCTGAGGAAAGCTTCCATAGAGGAGGTCATTGCCCCCATTTGGTTGGGTGTGTCTGTGGCTGGCACAAGAGCTGTTGGTGGCTATTAGTTTCTTCTGAGAGAAACTGGGGAGAAAGCCTACAATTTTCAGCCTGCCTGGACTGCCTCCTGAGGCAAGGGCCTCACCCTGCCTCACGAAAGGACTAGGGCTGCCCTGTGTACAGCAAATTATTGCATTATATGTTTTTGTAAGAACCGGGTGAAGGGTTTGGTGCAGTGAACTGTCACATTAGCGGATTCAAACAAATGGTCCAACCTAATTAATCTTCATAACAAAAAACTGTGTTCATAGCCATTTTCATAAGAGAAAATATCTTGCTACGTTACTACAATTAATATTAAGTGCAGGAATATGAATGCAGCTCCCTGCCTGTTTTGTTCATTCCTATACATAATGTCTGTAAGATCTGTTATGTATGACACATTTTCCTCCTTTGGATTGTTCAAGATATAAAAAAAATGCTGTGTTGAACTCCGCCCCATGTTTGGGAAAGTCTTTACTCTCTCCCAATGAGGGACAATGTTTGTATGCCTCTTTCAGAGAGATTAAAAGATCTAAAAAGAAAAAAAAAACCTCTCAGAAAGAGAGGTTGCAGGAAGTGGCTGAGAGGGTGTTCCATTTTTCTTTTGTTTACTCCGGTGTTGTCCAAACTTGGCCACTTTAAGATGAGTGGACGTCAACTCCCAGAATTCCCCAGCCAGCCATGCTGGTTTACTCTAAAAATGCCCAGTGTGCTTGCTTGTGGCATGCACCCCAGGCTCTTATTCTCCATACAGCTGCTTGCTTACCGTCTCAGAATTAAAACTGTAGCTGTGAGAAGGAAGGGGGTCCTGCGTGCCCCGTAAGCAAGCAGAGCGAGGGAGAAAGTTCTCCAGCATGTAAGGAAGGAAGGGGAACTTTTCTCCCCTCCCTTTAGACTTTCTAAAGAGATTATCTAAATCAGTTCTTACTCCTCCTCCTTTTATTTCATTCTTTTTTTTTTTAAAAAAATTAACATATAGGGCAAATTTAAAGGGGAATAAATCATTAGGCAAAATCCTAAAGCAAACAGATCACAGATGAGGGTGAGACCAATGCAAAGGGTGCTGTTGTGACAAAAACTTCAGGCACCAGTGTGAAAAAATCCAAACGTTAGAAAAAAAAAAAATCCAAACAGCAGCATAATATCTCAGAACCTTTTAAAAAGGAGAAAGCAGCGATCTGTTTTTTTACCCTGGTGAGATATTAAACTCAAAAAACAGGACAAAAGAGAAAGATGTTTTTAGGAGTAGTAATGGAGATGGTGGGAGATTCATCTTCAATATGCAGCCTTATTAAGCTGAGAATCCAGGAAGCTCTTTTCGGGCAATTTAAATTAATTTGTGCCAAAGATACATATTAAGGCATACTGTGACAAAGCAACATGGCTGAGCACTCTTTGGAAATATAAAAGATGCCAGTTATTAAGATCTGTTTCCATCACTAATTAGAACATACGACTCCTTGCAAAGCAGAAAGCAGAAGGAGAGAACAGTATTCGTTTTTATTAGCAAAGCTTGATATTAATTTTAGATGATACTAAAAGCAAAATGAGCTGGCATTACTTATGATACATTAATTTCTTTTTTAGACAATTTTTTTAGGGGCAGAGAGGGCAACTTGTAATCCCTGAGTCCCTTTTGTATGTCCATAGAGTCCCCTTTGACCATGTTCACTGGAAACTAAAGGCACAGTTTCCTGTCATGTTAATGCAAAACAGATGAAAACAGAAATTTAAGCCTTAAACTGCATATCCATAAGACTCTCAAAGATCCCTCCAAACCCAGCCCTGCCCACCTGTATAATGTGACGTTGCAGTCTCAGCCTCTTAAAAATGTAATCCCTGGCTTGAGGTCATCTTCCAGTTCTGTTTTCTGGATGGTTAAATTTAGTATTTTCCAAAAATGGTAACTCACACAAGCAATCATGACGATCTGTTAGAAAATAAGCCAGGTTGCAACTGTAAGAAAGTATTAAGATCGGCTCAGAGGCTATGTGTGTGCTACGTGGCAGATGCAGATATCTGCTCTCCCAGTCAATTGTCTCACGTTCTTGCATCAGCAGCACATGATCTGGGTTGACAGGGTCAGCTATGCGATAGCCATTTTTTTAGACCTGCCTCCCACCACATAACATTTCCTCTCTTTTTTAAAACAAAAGTCAAAGAAAATCAGTATGGTAGTGATGCAATCAGATGGGTGTCCTGTATATAGGAGTCAGGAAAGCCTTATCTCCTTCCATTTTCTACTTTCTCCACCCCATGCCTTTGATGAGCAAAAAAAAGAAAAAAAAAGAAAAAGAAAGAAAGAAAGAAAGAAAGAAAGAAAGAAAGAAAGAAAGAAAGAAGGAAGGAAGGAAGGAAGGAAGGAAGGAAGGAAGGAAGGAAGGAAGGAAGGAAGGAAGGAAGGAAGGAAGGGAAGGAAGGAAAGGAAAGGAAAGGAAAGGAAAGGAAAGGAAAGGAAAGGAAAAAAGGAAACAAAGTGTCTAGAAATCTCCAGTTTTTGTGGATCCTCCATAAGTGCATCTCTTTGTATAATGTGATTGAGTATGTGTATGTGTGATTATTTCAAGTTTTAATATTTAACTCTTGGTTTTATATTATCAGAAGAACAGTTCTCCTAAAGGCAATGCAAGGTCTATAGAGTGAAAGATTGTTGCTAGAGTCTCTTCTTCCCACAATTTATTTGCTTCATTAAAAAAAAAAAATCTTTGCCACATAATTTAAAAAGCCTCTACTTGCTTGGTGACAAATTCTTCTCTCTTCTTTCCAATGGAACAGCTGGCAGAACGATTGAGGTTCTCTGACCCACGGCTCCTGGAGAAGGCAGAGTATGAGATGGATTTGGAACCAGATTGGCTCATTGAACTTAGAGCCTGGTATCGACAATGGGAGGTAAGAATTATGGGATAATGTGCTCTTGCAGATGGATTGATTTGTGATTTTGTGCTTCTGGCCACTCAGATTGAATTGAATGATATGACATCAATGTATTATTGGATTTGATTATTTGTATGTCTCCTATTTGATGATCAGTGAAAGTATTCTTATTTTTTTAAAGACAGGGATGAAAGTTAAGATCTGGGTCTGCCAAATATCTGGCTTGGTGCAGCCATTGTGTTTTCTTTATAGGTTTTCTGTTTATTTGTCATTGAAATAAACTGGGTTTTAAGCTGGGTTGGACTTTAGTATGCTGGGGTGGGCAGACTTTAGGCTTGTGGAATTTAGGTGTTGTTTTAATTGAATCCCCACAGCACAGTACCTAGCTGACTGGCTGATTTCAAAAAAACCTAAGTAGGACCAGACCTGATTAATACTTCGATGGGAGGCAGCCAGAAAAATCCCAGGACTGTAGGTTAGAGACTACAGTCAAACTGGCAAATTGCTTTTGTACTGTTGCCAAGAAAACTTCATGGCATTCATGGTCCATTTATGACCCAACTCAAAGGACTGACTTTTTTTCAGTCTTTGTAAGGACTGAAGCTGATGAGGTGGGAACTACTGATTCTCAGGCCAGTTAGAACCATTAAGTAAACATTGAACAAGTGTCCTTCATTCTCGAGGCTAGGAAGAGGATGACCAAATTTCCACTGACTTAAAACGGCAGGAGGAAAAGACTAGAATTTAAACCCTGGAACAGACATATAGTCGATACACAGAAACACAGGCAAACCAGGCTTGATTTCTGTGTTCTAACTTGACTAAAATAAAGCAGTTTATCTAGCCACATTGTGTCTCTGAAACTTCTGTAAATAATTTCCTGCTCCTGAATATGAGGTTAGATGTCTGATGAGCTGAGATTTATCGCCCTGCCTGGTGTGAAGTCTAACTATCTTTAAGCTTCTCCAACAGGAATCAGGTATTTTGGTAGTGGTTCAGACTGGCATTGTCAGCCTTACCAGGTAGACCAGACAGGAAACATGACCAGATAAACTAATTCTACTTTATTGTAAAACTACATTAAGAGAATCTTACAAGTCTGAAAGTACAATTCTCCCGTTGTCATCTTCACAGCCCAAGAACCTAGGGAGGGTCCCTTCTGAGACTCTTGCTCCCCCCACTTTGCAACTGCGGGCTATGTTGTCTTTTATCTGACCATTCCCTAGGCAGCATCTCTTCACCCATCTCCCAAGATCTTTCCCATATACCATTACAGGCATGTACCCACATTATATTTTATTTTCACTACAACAGAGCTCTGTAGTGAAATGTGATCCTAATTAGTGAATAGGGGAAGGAGGAACCGATTCTTTATATTTGTGGTAAACCCCTCCCCCCCAAAAAAAAGCAGAAGCAAAGGTTAGTTGGGGAGAGAAATTTCATCTGAAGTCCTGCAATTTGCATGCCTAGCATAGCTATGTTTTTCCTCCCTCAGATGGATTTGATTTTGACAGGCCTGCCTGGAAACAGGTTCCAGAATGGCTATCAAACAGAATGCAAGAGAAGAGGAAAACTAGATGTGCACTGTCATTCATACTATGGGGCCCCAGACAGAGCAGATTTTTAAATGTTTGAGCTTTTCTGTTGCTGCTAGAAAGGCAGTTAGTTTCTCTTGAGAAAATTTGATGAACGTTGGGTGCCCAAAAGAAACCGGATCCACGAGATAGCTTGCTTTTACCAGGGGTATAGGTATAGCTTTCTGGATCCAAAGACAAATCTCTCATTGGGGCTGCAAAATCCAGACAAGTACTAGAGATAAAGTTTGTGTATCTCTTTGTTGCCATGTCTATTCGTTGCCTAGATTTGCCTGTTTTCTCTCACCTTGTTTCATAACCATCAGGAAGAGAGGGAAAGGTGAGAAAAGAAAGAGAGCAGCTAATATTGATAGAGCCTCCAAGGCTCAGGGGTGGCCATGAAGGAGGAGGTGATAGGAGTAGTAGCAATGCTAACACTTCTTGGACTTCCCTCCTTCCCTAAATTTCATGAAAATATAAAGGAAAGCTTCCTGGTGGTAAGATATGTAGGATAGTGGAAGAGTCTCCCTATAAAGGTGAAAGTTCTCCATCTCTGGTGGATTTTAAGAAGAGGCTGGACAGCCATCTCTTATGGGCATTTTAATTGGTTTTCCCACACATTGCAGAGGATTGGACTAGATGATCCTTGTGACCCCTTCCAGCCCCACAATTCAATGATTCCTCTGTGCTGCTCTTCTGGCATGGCTCCAGATGGAGTCTGTGCTTGGGCCATCATGTTTGGGCTGCAAAAATCCAAACTACACTAGACATGGCAGCAAAGCGATATTGAAAACTCGAATTCTTTGTTGCTCTCTAGTGGTTGTTTGGATTTTTGCAGCCTAGACATGAGAGCCCTATCCTACACAATCAGGTTTCTTAAAGGGGTAGAGCAAGGCAGGGTGCCAAGGTGCACCTGACAGGCCTCCTGTGCCTGAGAACCCAAGACAACTGGTTACTGTGCCTTCCTGGTATTTATACCACTCATTGATATTGACAAATCAAGAATCTTGGTGCTGTTGAGGTGTATTTAAGATGGCTGCATAAGAAAATGGATAAGTTTGAAGACAGCAGAAGTGAAACTACCTGGCTGAGACTAGTTAGTTCTAGGTGTTGTGAACAAGACTTTATTATTTATTTATTTATTTGTTCAATCTATACAGCCGCCCATTTCACATACGTGACTCTGGGCAGCTCACACAGTTTTCGAGGCTGTCAATGGAACTGCTTTAATCTTAATAACG
This sequence comes from Liasis olivaceus, assembly GCA_030867105.1. NCBI lineage: Eukaryota > Metazoa > Chordata > Lepidosauria > Squamata > Pythonidae > Liasis > Liasis olivaceus. The sequence goes on along the minus strand of CM061350.1, from coordinate 102,358,032 downwards.
GCTGTGCAAATTGAAGAAACTTGGGGCTGTTCCAAAGAAAGATTCTTATAAAGAGAGTGGTGGGAGGTTGCTAAAAGGCACAGCCATCCAAACAAGCCTACAGAGGATGGGTGCAAACGTTTTGCCTGGCTACCTCATATAACCTGCCAGCAACCTTTTCTGGCTCCCAAACCTGGGGCCAAACTATTCGTCTTTCTTTTTTTTAAATAAAGGGGCTTGAAAAGGGAATTGTGGGGAGATTTAAAAATGATTCTGGAGAGTTCACCCCTTAAATTCCCTCCTCCCAAACTTTCAGAATCAGTCCTGGAACAAATCACTTTTGCAGTGAGTCACAAGGCTTGATGCATCCCTAAAACTGATGGAAGTTGCCCACTCCTGTTATAGAAGGAAAACAGGCAGAAAGTCCAGGTAGAGAAACTTTATTCCACGATCACAACAATCTACGGTAGTTTAACTGAAGGGCTTTAGAAGTGCTTGCTGAGAGAAGGGACATGCACAGGGGCCAGAATGTCATGCTAAAATTGCTGAATGCTAGAAATATAAATGAAGAGGTCACAGCTGCATTCTAGAGGTGAGAGTAGTTGCAAAACCTACTGACACCAATGAGGAATTTTTTTTATTTTTTTTTGAGAACCAGTTGCAAGCTTGATGATTCTGCCAAATCATGAGAAGTGCCTTGGAGACCAACAGCTGTGCAGTGTGTTTAAAGCTTACATAAGAGCTAATGAAAATGGATTTTCAGAAGTTGTCTAAAAAAGCTTCTAGAGTGTGCATTGTCTCCAACTGACTACAACATCTCTGGCTGAAATTAGGCTGCCTAGCAGTATTTTATAGTTAGTACTCAGCACAGAGGCAGAAAATGTAAATGGGCAAAGAAGCATCTGTTGAAATAGACATAGTAAGCTTATGAGGAAAAACAACATAGAGGCTTGCAAGGAAAAAGAAACCATAAAGATTTCTCCAATAAACTACAGCTTGAAGAAAGAGCTCTTCCCTAGGCAGTTCATATAGCCAGAATGATATCAATCTTATCACTGCCAAAATAAAAGCAGAATTGGAAAAGATGGTCCAGTGTGGAGTGACTTAAATGATTGTGACAAACTAGTGCACACCAAGGAGACTGGCAGAGTTTGCATATACGTAGAGCTCAAAAAAGTATACAAAGTCATGAAAAGAAAGAAGCATATTCTCCTCAGTTGAAACAACATTCTTCCATGGTTTGCAAAAGCTTGGATCTGTCCTCCTTGGTTGATGCTGCCAGCAGATTAGGCCCAGCTTAGGCTAAATTATATCATTTGGCAGAATTTTCTTTAAAAGACCACCATGGGGAATTTTTAGGTGTCTTGGGTTGTTAGGAAAACATCTGTACAGATAGTCCTCGGGTTAAGAATGCCCGGTTGAAGGACGACCCATAATTAAGAATGGAGCCTATTGTAGCAAAATCCAAGTTAAATACACAATGATTTGAGTTAAATACACAGTGATTCAAGTTCATTACACAATACCACTTATACAGTATTATACAATAATACTGTTCCGGCTTACATACAAATTCGACTTAAGGACAGATGTTGGGAATGGAACTCATTCTTAAACTGGGACTACCTGTATTTCTATAGCACCTGAAGGATATTTTGATTTTTAGGGATGGCATCTTAATCTAAAGCCTAACTGACAATGGACTTGACTGAGGCTTCCTAAAGTTCTAGGACTGTAAAAGCTGCAATTCTCAAATAGAACAAACATAAATACCTCTGATGCTTGGAAGAGCTTACATATCTGGGACATTGCATAAATGAATATGAAATGAGCCCAAATCCAAAGTGGAAGCTATTTTAAGAATAAACTCCTCCACTATCCTTAACTGAGGTAGGGAGATTTGGGGCATGGTGCAGTATCTTGAAAGATTTCTGACTGATCAGTTTACCAAATTAACTTTAAATGAACTGCTCAAAATATAACATTTGACAGATGCAAGATGAAGCTTTCAGAAGTGTCAAGCAACTCTTAACTGAAGCCCTGGCATTGGTATTCTGTAATATCAACCAACATCTTGTTATTACAATGCCCAACAGTAGCAATTATGGAATAGGAGGAAGAGTTTTCAAGAACTTAAAGGAGAGCTGAACCAGTAGCCTTCTCTAAAACATTAACAGATCCAGAAACACGTTATGCCCAAATTGAAAGTATTTTTTCATGGTTGTATGGAATCATTAGACCTATAGACAGACTAGAAGGCATTGGATTTCCCTGATAAATTGCAAATATTTAAATTGGCTTAGGTAACAGTGAGAGCCTTGTCCTCTAGATGACTATAACCCTCATATTGAATATATAGGGGCAGATACTTTATCTTGGCATCTGCTAAAACTTGTGATCCAGATTTACTGAAACTTTCAGAAGAAATTGAGAATTGTTTTTATTTTCTTTTATATGTCAATGTGTCTGGATCACTGATTATAATAAAGAATGTAGGTAGGTAGGTATGCATGCAGTGTTTTGAATTGTTTGGAGAAATATAACTTTTTCACATCATAGAGCTGCCATCACCATCTATAAACTGATTGGGAAGAAAAAAAGTGGTCCAAACTGCAAAATGAATTTCTAACCAAGTGTAGAGGGAAGAGGGAATGGCCTTAAAGGAGAGGAGGAAGAGCCTCTACCAAGGCAACGATCAGACAAGCATAGCTCGAACCCATTCCAAGAAACTAATTTGAGTAAATGTCTCAGACAAGACCCTCCTTAATTCATACAGAGATAAAGTGAGGGAGGGGAGAAATACATTCAATTTATTAAATAAATTGAAAAAATAAAAGCACATTTAGACTTGCAAGATTCAATTACTATATGTACTGTACTGTACTGTACTGTACTGTACTGTACTATACTATACTATACTATACTGTATATACACTATACAGTAAAAGTAGTCCTGACCTGTATGGCATTGGTTTCTTAGTTTGGTCTACCTTATAGGGTTAAGACACACGAAGATCCTTTTTATATATAGTATAGCATAACACAACTAATTGTGAGTCAACAGCTCTCCATGCCAGTTCTTATAAATAAGCCTGCATTTCCCAACAAAATCTATGCATTGTATGCAAACACAAAAACTGTCTACAAATTCCACTTTGATAATCGTCATGGTGTGCATATTTTATTAGAGTGGCACCCAGGATTTCAAATGTGCATCAAATTAGATGATCGAAAGGGAAGATCAGAATCAGCTTTGCAGGAAACAGTGTCATGTGTCTTGATTGATTGATTGATTTCATTTATAAGGTTTATAAACTGCCTTACTCCAGAGGCAGTGGGTGGTGTATGAAGTCAGGAGGAACAGATTAATTTCAAGAAGCAGCAGTCCTTTTATTTTCAGGAGTCTCCAAAAACCTGGTCAAACTAGATAAGTTTGCCAACAGCCCCAAATTCAGAAACTGAATAATATCAAAGGACGTCAACATTCAACCTTTATCATCGGATTCATGTTCCTTGTCTTCAAACACGAAACCCATGACTTGATTCAAGAGCCAATACATTATAGAGATTACTTCATGTAGCTAGAAATAGCAACCATGTATGGGGTAAAATAATCCCCAGGTGCTATTTAGAGCTCTGTTCATTACCTCAGAGATTAGGAAATTGAAATTATTAATGTTGTGTGTCTGGTCTTTGGTGCAGTATGTTTTATTTGCTGATGTTTTATTGTTTATCATTTTTCTTTGTATTTAATGTTTTTAACCTGTGTTAGCCACCCTGAGTTGCTTGGCAAGTAAGCAGCCATATACCTGAAATGAATAAGTAAATAAATAAACAGATAGATCGATATGTTATTCTAACTTGTTCAAATTGGGGGAAGCTGTGTTGTACTTTCCTACCTGGTCCCCCAGAGCTTGCACCATCAGAATTTGGATTTTATGTAACGGGTGTGTCTTCTCTCACATCTAAAGGTGGAAAGAGAGCTTCCCAACACTACATCTACCCAGCCAGAGGCTGTCAGAGGCAATGGATCAATATCAGGTAAAAGAATGAAAGAACGAATTGTGGCAGGTGTACCTGAAAGGTGTATTCTAAAATGCATCGGATTAAACCAAACTAAGCTCTTTCAAGCTTGATTTGAAGCATTTGAGAACTGACTTGGTTTCAAGTGTACGTGCCACTTGGAAAAGGGGATTAGATTGAAAGTCTTCAATTGTAACTGCATACTTATTTGCCTAGGAATGTATCGTATTGAATCAGTGAGCCGTAATGTTTTTATTGAGAGATGGAAGAAACGTAATGAAATTCACAAGACTCTATATTTTTCTCCTAACTGTAGCTGTACTATGATCCCTCTAGAGCCTTCTAAAAACAATCGCTATTGGCCATGTTGGTGGGAATGATAAGAATTGTAGCCTAATGCATGAGAAGGTTGCTGAAAATTGCTTCTAGAAAGGGCTAACCTGCTTTTTGGAATCTAATTCTGTTCTCCCTCTTTTCTGCATTTTACAAGTCCTTTAAGAGAGCTCTTTTCTTTTTTAATATATCCATCGGTTTTGCATACAAGGCACCATTTGTTGTTGTTCAGTCGTTAAGTTGTGTCGGACTCTTCGTGACCCCATGAACCATATTGCGCCAGGCCTTCCTATCTTTCACTGCCTCCCTGAGTTTGCTCAATTTCATGCTCATTGCTTCAGTGATGCTATCTAGCCATCTCATCCTCTGCTGTCCTCTTCTCCTTTTGCCTTCCATCTTTCCCAGCATCAGGGTCTTTTCCAAAGAGTCCTCTCTTCGCATTAGGTGACCAAAGTATCTGAGCTTCAGCTTCATTATCAATCCTTCCAATGAGCAATCAGGGTTGATTTCCTTTAAGATTGACTGGTTTGACCTCCTAGCAGTCCAGGGGACTCTTAAGAGTCTTCTCCAGCACCACAGTTCAAAGGCATCAATTCTTCGGTGTTCAGCCTTCTTTATGGTCCAGCTCTCACAGCCATACATTACTACTGGAACAAGGCACCATACATGAGAATTATTGGTGAAAGAGAGAATCCTGTTTGCAGCCTGATCTTATGCATGTTTTCATGTAATTTAAACCTTTCAGTAGTTATAGTTGCAAGTTTTTACATTTGAACCATGAGCCAATCTCCTTTTAAATTAACCATTTAGGGTGTCACTTTTTTTGCCTTAATAAGACCATTAGTTCCTTGCTTCTTTTCCTGTTCTATCAGTTGGGAATAATACTAATATTCACACTTGTATTATCAGGTTTGGCTCCTCATTTTGAGTTTGCACAAGCTCAAGTGTGCTGGGAGAATCTAGAGCACCATCCTTCTGGCCACCTGCCACCTGTTAATTCAACTCAGCACCAACCAGATGTGGATCAGCAGCTGCACATGTATCCTGGAGATGGACATTCTTCAGACAAGACAGATGCTAGTTTAGAGACTTATTTATCAGGAAATGACCAAGGTTCCATTTTGTCTTCAGAAAGTCTTTCAAATAACCTTTCCTCACATCTGAATCAGCCACCAGGTAAAGATGGGTGCTGCTGCAGCAGTTATCCATGATGTTCTGTCAGTTGACTTTAATTTAAAGAACAACAGGGCCACCATTACTGCTTCTTCCTATTGTACCTCATTCTCCTCTGGTGGAGTGGAAAGACAGTTGGGGGTGGAGAGTGAAAGTGATCACTAATGTAAGAAATTATTGAAGGAAAGAAATGTATTTAATCTAGAAAAAGATAGTATATATGTGTTTAGTAGTAGATTATAGACTACTTAAAGAAGGCACCAAAGAAGAGGAATAATTGTTCATTCAAGAGGTAGAACATACAACAACCAAAGAATTCTGAGTAGAATCTCAGGTTTAAGTACATTTGGTAGAATATCACATTCTACCTCTGCTGAAGGTAGTGATCTAAAACTAATTCAATTAGCTAAGTGAGACTCTGCCTTTACAATTCAGTTCAGATAACTGATCGTTTCTTTCAAATTTCACAAATAATGTTGATATTGCCAAGTTGTGTTTATGTGTTAAATGATTTATTTTTAAAGCCTTGAATGGCAGGAGGCAAGAAGGCGATCCTTATCTTGATGTTAAATTCTTTCTATTTGCTAATCCTCTGGACTTTAGGAAAAATGTGGATTGTTTGAGAGAGAAGGCTGAGATGTTTTGATGGGTGATTTTGAAGACTGTGTAACAGCAGGCAGAAAATGATGTGATGAAAAACCCTCCAGAGAAGGGAAAATAAGGGAAATGCAGAGCAGAGATCCACCTGCCCATGTCACTCCATTCTACTTTAGTTGGTCTTTTTCTACTCAACTGATTTACAGTAAAACATTGTGAAATACTCTAAATCAATGAAAGCTTGAGAGTGTTCCATAATCCTGTGAATACTAACCCATTGTTGTTTTTGTCCCCTGAAATCACACTACATAATAGCAATAATAATAATAATAATAAAAAACCCCTAATGTTGTCAAAAACGATCTTATTTTGGCTCCCATATCTTCTGCTCTGTGCTAATGCTTGTTTAGTAGCCTTTTCATTACCTCCAAAGATGGTACTGCAACAGTTCTGTCAATTTCCAAACTATTCCTGTGTGTGCTTGCTTGGAACTAAATGCCACTCTGGGCCAAGTTAGATATTATCTCTGAGATTGATGATAGGCTCTTTCCATGTAATTTTCTCCTAAAAGCTGTGGAGATCCTCCAGTTGGTTTAGAGTTACAACTAGGCATACACGTTGATAATTCCTCTGTGCCATAGTCCCAGTCCATATACCTTCTCTTCCCAGCACCATTTGTCTTGATCTATAGTTGACATTTGTGATTGCTTTTAGGAGAAACAAATTATATAGGGAAATCAGGTCAGATTGGATTCTAAGGGTCTACCAAATAGCGGCTAAGGAAGAATGAGAACTTTTTTGTTTGCCTACTTTCTAAAAGCACATTAGACTGAGGGCTAAAGTAGATGTGACATTAATCACACTATTTGATACTTTTGTTGATATGAAAATGAGGACCCAGGTTAAGTCCTGCCTGTGAAATGTATGCATTTTTTCCCCTGGCCCTGGTCCAAAATCCTATTTTTCTTTCACAGGATGCCTCCAAACAGAGACCTATGCAAATATGAGAGTTCAGAGAGCAGAGTTTTATTAGGATAAGGACAGAGGGAGGAGAAAAGTATCCCCTTCATTCCGCTCCTGGGTTCATAGCCCAGGTACTAAAAACAAGCACAGAAATAACAAGTTGAAAAAAAGCCTCGCCTTTTTTTGCCACAAGAGGGAGGACTTTCTTTTCCTAAGTTCTTCAACACTCCTGCTTAAGGAAATGTCTGCAAGAGGCTGCTTTTCATCAGAGAGAAAACCAGGGAGAGCTAAATGGAAGAGTGGGTCCATCCTGCATTTCTCTCTCTCTCTCCCTCCCCCCCCTCTCACTCTGTGTGTGTGTGTGTGTATGTTTGAAATTCATTTCCTAAGCTTCACTAAACAGTGATACTGTCACAATACTGGACTAAGCTCCAAATTGCCTTGTGAATCTATCAGAGAGTTTATTTTACTCTCTCAGCCATTGTAACAAAACCATATCCAACACTGTGACACATGAGGATCAATTAGCATTGTTCAACATTCTTTGGAAAATAATGGAGGGGCTGTAATCGTGTATAACAGAAAGCATGGTTTATTTTTCCCAATAAAATTGGAACGAGGAAGATTTGAACATGAACATGTTTGTTACCTGCTTTTGCCTGCCTAGTCCCATACATAGCACTGATTCTTTGTCAGAAGCCAGATCTTTTAGATGTCCAGAGGCCGTTACAGGGTATGAGGGTGGTCTGTGAATACTGTTCCATTATTTATGGAAGCCTAGTCTTGAATAATGCTCTCAAATTTGGTTTGGTCTGCAGGGGAGACTGTAGAATCTTGTGGGCAGGGCCACTTCCCTGGTGATCCGAAGAAGCACATTCCAGAACATCAGGTGAGAGGAGGAGGACAAGGATGCATGATAGTGGCAGGATCCAGGAATCAGATCTAAGATTTTTTTCTTCTTTTTGGCAGCCACAGTAATCCTAGACGAACTCTTGTTTCAATGCCATCCAGGTGGGCAACCTTGATAAGCTTTTGGTCCAACCCAGCAGGGCTCTTATGATATGTGCCACCTCTCTTGGTTCACATCTGCTTTTTGAAACTGGGGACCACTGAAGTGAGAACCTTGGAATCCAATAGAACGCTAGGGAAATCATTTGTAATTTGTATCCCACTTTTTTGTATCCCGCTAGTGACTCATGCATTACAAAAAGCAGCAGTTCTATGATGAAACTGGATGTGTGAAATTTGAGCACCAGGGCTATTTTCTGCCATGGACTTCTTGTTGGCCTTGAGAAAGTCACTATCTTCGACCTTCCATCTTTAACAATGTTGATTTGTTATAGGAATAGGAACAATGTTGATTTGTCTCACTGGATTTTCTGTTCTATTAACTTAGGTAAGGAAAGACTTTGACTTAGCCTCAGTTTTACAAATAGGATGATAAACCAACTGTGGAATTAGGCTACCAATACTATCTTGTTTAGTTACCTCTATGGATCTGCTCTCTTCTGGTTACTTTATGCTGATGTTTTCTCTCTGATATCAGACCACTTTTAATGCACGGACCCGGACCATCTCAGAGAGTTCCACAATATCCATGGCAGAAGATGCCCCTCCATCCCCAGAAGGCTCATGGGATGAAGCCTCATCAGAGAAGAAATTAATGGAGAATACAGGGCAAGAGGTAGCAAAGGTGAGGCACTCTTGTTGAAAAGGACAGCTGTATGATCTGAAAATTATGCAGATCTTAAAGGTAGGACTATATTTTACTCTACCTTGAAGATGCTGAGATCATTATAGGTAACTGACCCATACCGAAATTCGTACAACACATAATTGCATTATGCCAGCCAATTCATATTTACTCAGAAACAAGCCCTATTAAATTCATTGCTTATTACGTTCAAGTGAGGATATGCAGGCTTCAGTTCTGAGAAAATCAATTTAGATCTAGCAAAAGAGAACATCATTATTTATTTGCTTTGAATATATCTATTTCCTTTGATAGGTAGGTAGGTAGGTAGGTAGGTAGGTAGGTAGGTAGGTAGATAGATAGATAGATAGATAGATAGATAGATAGAGTCAATTTCCAAATGGACTCATGGCAGTGTAAAATAAACCAAAATGCAAAAATAATAATCTTTAAAAGAGTCAAACCATATAATAAATTGCTATAACAACAACAACAAAATAGATGACGGGTTTTACCTCTGTTTTTTAAGGCTTTTTTAAAAAGGTCAGTAGCAATGGATCCATCTGGATTTCTGGTACGAGGCTGTTAAATAGGGTATTTGCAACTGATAAACAAAATCTCTTCCTTTCCCATGGTCCTTATATTAGGGAGGAACCCTAATCATCCCTACTTGAGATGCACACACTGAATGGATAGGATCTACTTGAAGTAGATGGTCATGTATGGTTTTAAAAGTCAAAATCAGCATTTTGATCAATTTGATCAATTTGATCAAAATCAGCACCTGGAAGCCTGCTGGTGACCATTGTAGAGCCCTAAGCCCAGTGTTATGTCTGAATAATGGCTCTCATCCTCTAATAGATAGTTTTTTGGAGCAGTTGTAGCTTCTGAGTAGTTTTGAAGTCTAGACTGCTTTGCAAAAATCTAACTGGGACATGACAAGGGCATGAGTTAGTGTCTCCAGGCCTCCTTCTCAAGGAAGAGCTGCAAGTGATGCACCAGCCAGTGCTGAGCAAAGGCCCCTTAGCTATAAGCTCCCCCTGTCTATCCACCAATAGCCATGAGTCTAAGCGATCCTCAAATTACAGAGCTATTCTTTCAAGGGGAGTACTACCCCTTCCAGAATTATCATTGGAGCAGAGAGAGAGCCATGTGGTTTCTGGAAAAACAGCAACTTGGTCTTCCTGGGATTCAATTTCAATCTATTTTTCCCATTCAAATCCATACAACCTTCAGGCACTGGTCAGGACCTCCACCATATCACTGGCTTGGACAGGGTAGAGATGCCTATCTGGGTATAATCAGAATAGTGGTGATACCTCACCCCAAACTGATAGAGGTCTTCTCCCAGCAGTGTCATGTAAATGTTAAACAGCAGGAAAGAGAGAGAGAGAAGAAGCCTTTGGCAACCCATATTGTAGTGGGTAAAGGGTTGGCCTCTCTTTTCCCACTATCGCCATCTGAAATCATCCATTCACAAAGGCATGGCCCATTGTGAAATACTGCCTCCACTTATATGATTTCAAAATAAGGGTCAGATGAAATAAGAACGGATACAGCCAGGCTACGGAAGTGTAATGGAGCTATCAGGTGTGAAGACACAGAATAGGAAGATTTGTTTGTTTCCATGCCTGTATGTGGGCTTCTCAGAAGCATTTCATTGGCTTCTTTTGGAAACAGAATGCTGGACCAGAGGAGGAATTACAGGAATGAACATCCACTGTAGATGAAGAGGATGAGGTTGGGGAAAGCTCATATGTTCAACAGCAACAATGTGAGATTCTGGTTTCTCCTGTCCCTTCATAGTTTCTTACACTATTTTATACAATGCAACTATGATGTGCCTATGGCAGGATCAGAGAGTCAATGTCTTCTATGTTCTATCTTGCATTAGTGACATTTATACCAGGTTCTTGGAGGAGGTGTGTGTGAGAGAATATTGTGAATATTTTTTAGCGGCATGTCTTTAAGAAGGTAGTCCTTTCTAGTCTGCCTGCAGAACAAGGCAGGGAAGCACAACAAGGCAGGGAAGCTTCATACTGGTTTGGGGGCCTTCAGGCTTGAAAGAAGAAAAGCCCAGCAAGTTCCACTCAAAATTTTGTATCCCTCCAGACTTCTGGTTTTGGCTGGCTCCGTTGGTTCCGTTCCAAAGCAAATAATGATGGAGCATCATCCGAAAAAGTTCCAACTGCTTCTTTGGACTCAACTGCTCTAGTTTCCCAGGTAACAAAGAGTCTTTTTAGAAGAAAGGGTTTGGGTTTTTTTGGTTCTCAGCAATCTGTCCTCTTCAGAAAAATCTCCTAGTGTTACTCAGCAGCAGCAGAATCTAGCAGAACAGCAGGAGCTACCATGAATGGTCTTTTAACTGATAGCAGTTCCGAAAGCATCCAAGGAGCCCCCAGCTTGAAAATAGTATCCTAGATCCATCATTTCAGGAAGGCTAAATACAAAAAGTGGGACCACTATTACTTTTACAGGATATTTGTGTTTTGTAGGAAACCAGTAAGGCACTGAGAGTGGAGTTGGGGGTTTGGGGAGTTTTGCATTATATCTGCCAGCAGCTTATGCCAGGGGGAAGGGGGGCTGAACTATACCAGAAAGGCTGGAACTGACAGCTTCATCTGATACAAAAAAGGTTAAGGATTAGCTTGTATGCTCAACAGAATCAAACAGTAAAGCTTTTGTCAGATTGTATCACTTTCAGCTACTGTGGAGATCAAATTTTAGAGTGCCCCTATCAAACCCAAGTAAAAAAAGAACAACTGTAAGTAAAAATGAACACAACAGTCTGTTCGTCGATAGAAAAACAGCATGCTGAAGAGAAAATGTCTTGTTTGTGCAGAAAGGTTTTCACATAGGGGAACATTCTCTCTCGCCTCTTGCACCCTGCAGGGGGAGTGTCTAAAAAAAATTCACAAATGCATTATTCATTTGTTGTCTCTTGTATTGTATTGTATTGTATTGGTCTTCTTCTCTTCCACATGTCAGTCTTTGTGTGTTTGCCTTCCTACCTCAACTTCCAACTTTGCACATACAGTATAATATCTCCAGTTCCCACGACAAGTGTTTTGTTAGTATTTATAATGTTGCTGTTAAGGATTTACTACATTGGATGTTTCTTTTCTCTTCCACATATCCTGGCTTCATGTTAATTGTTCTCTAGCATTTCTTTTCATTTGTTTCATCAGTACCTAGATGAAATACTTGCTTATTTTTATTGATTGCTTAGCGCTTAGTTGTGTAGGAATAATAACATTGTTAATAATGCAGTTATTGACACAGCAGCTGGCTATACTTGGGCAATCCTGAGTAATCTCAGAAAATGGGGTTGAACATGGTTAACACTGGGATGAAAACCACTAGGAAATTTTGGGGCTGTAAGCTAAACTGGGAAGTTAGAAAACATCCCAGAAGAAAGCAATGGCAAATAAGTGTTTTATTTATTTATCTATTTTGATTTATATCACCGCCCATTTCACAAATGTGACTCTGGGTGACTTACAATAAAAATAACTAAAAAACTAAATAAAATATATACAGTATAAAAAATAAGACACACAGCAGATGGAATCATAAACAACCATTAACACAACCGGGAGATGGGCACCGAGACATACTTGGGGCCCCAGGCTCAGGAACAAAAACAAGTTTTTAAGGCCTTGCAGAAGGCTAGCAGGGTCAGGGCCAATCTGACCTCTGGAGGGATTATGTTTCAGAGGATGGGTGTCACAGCAGAAAATGCAGTTATTGCCTCCTTCTGCCCCCTCCTCCAACCAACACCGCTTAGCCGATGGGACCTGGACCATACCTCTGTTGCTGGATTGGGTAGGATGGGTAGAAACAACTGGGAAGAGACGTTTTCATAAGTGACCTGGTCCCAAGCCATGAAGGGCTTTAAAGGTGACAACTAGCACCTTGAATTGCACCTAGAAGCAAACTAGTAGCCAATGCAGCTCACAGAGCAGTGGTGTCACATGTGCCAAATAACTGTCCATGTCACCGCATTCTGCACCAGCTGAAGCTTTCAAATACTCTTCAAGAGCAGCCTCACGTAGAGCACATGGCAGTAGTCCAGTCTGGAGGTCACAAGGGCATGAGTGATTGTGAGCAGGGCCCTCTGGTCCAGGAATGGGTGCAATTGATGCACAACCTGAAGTTGTATAAAGGCCCTCCTAGCTGTGGCTGTCACCTGCTCCTTGAGCAGGAGCTGTGAGTCCAAGAGGACCCCCAGATTGCACACCAGCTGTTGGAGGGAGTGCCTCCCCATCCAGGACCAAAGATGGAAGGTCCCCAGAACTAGGAGATCCAAAAACCCAAAGCAACTCAGGTTAGATGACTTCACCTAGTGGCTTCATGTAGATGTTAAACTGGAAGGGAGAAAGTACCAAACCTTGTGGCACCCCACAAAGGAGGGGCCATGGGCTCGACCTCTCCCCCCATCAGCACTGACTGCAACCAACCCTGGAGGAAGGAGGAGAACCAACACAACACATTACCGCCCACCCCCAACTCCCAGAGCCAACCCAGGAGGATGCTGTGAACTTGCTGAGAGATTAAGAAGAGCTAGGATGGATGCACTACCCTCATCATGCTCCAACTGGAGGTCATTCAAGAGTGTGATCAATGCCAACTTGATCCCATACCCAGGCCTGAACCCTGACTGAAAGGAGTCCAGATAATCTGCTTCTTCCAGGGCCCTCTGAAGCTGCAGCACAAGCACCTTCTCTACAACCTTCCCTAAAAAGGGAAGATTGGAGACTGGATGAAAATTGTCCAGAATGGTAGGGTCCAGCAATGGCCTCTTGAGGAGGGAACAGACCACTGCCTCCCTAAGAGATGGCAGGGCCATCCTCTCAGGAATTAACCACTGCCTGGACCCAACCACATGTCCCTTCCCAGGAGGCCTTAACCAACCAGAAGGGACGTGGGTCTAACATAGAGGTGGTTGATTTGACAGCCACAAGAATTGTTGCCAAAAAATCCTACATGAATATATATGTATAGTCACCAAGAGTTGAACCAGACATGAAGGTGTATTTGAATAAAGCAGTGCTGTTGAAGAATTTAAGATCCAGTCACATATGATTACCCTGACATTCAATGGAGTATCAGAGATGTGATGAGAAGAAGATATTGTTAACAAGAACAAAAGAGTCTGACAGGCAACAAATGATGCCAGGGACTTCAGTCAGGAGTATATGTACTTGCCATAGAAACAGGACCAAAGTTGTCTTTAAAAAGACATCTTGTGTTTGTTTTCTTTGCTTCATAAGTTTACCTCCAGGACTCAAATCCTTTAGAATTCTATGACAAGGGCCAGAATAGCAGAGAATAATGGAAGAAGAAGAGTGTGGTTCTTTAAGACAGAGGAGGAAGAAAGAGGACCAACAGAAAAGGTCTAAGGAACTGTCTATTCCTGAACCTTGTCCTCAGGAAGACATTCTCAGGTTTTCTCAGACAATACTGTGTTTCTTGGCTTAGAAGTTAACTTTCAAATTCCCAGCTAGATTGCTCATTTCTCTAGTTTCTGAAGTAAGCCTACAGTCAGATGACATGTAATTAGCTTTCTGGGGGCAATCAGAAAATAAGAATAATGAACTCAGCCAATGTATGCCACAGGAGTTATAGACAAAATGATGTCATTGAGGAACAAGATGGAGGTACTGTCATGCTTAGGAGAACTCGAGTTTTTAGAAGTATTCTTCCCCCCACTGAGATCTCCCCCTTCAAATGCTCCAGTAAAGACTGAATATGTTTAGTAGCCCCCCACTGAACATGCTGGGCAGATGTGGCTCCAGCTTTTATTACAGGCACTTTACTGCCCAACAAAATGTTGAAAAATGAAGAGAGATATTTTGTATCAACAAGCATCAGCCCTGGTGATTCTCATGCTGCATCAGTTCTTCCTTCCACACCAATCCTGCTTCTCTCTGTCAGTTCGTTAGGAGGCTTTTGGGGAGATTTGTATGACTTAATTGTATTCCCAAAGCATTTTTAGTAAAGTTAGTAAAGAGGAACTCTCAAATATAATGAATGGACTGGCTGATGACTCACAAAATAGCAGAAGGAAAAAGACCTTCTGATCAGTTTGTTTCATTTGAGTTTCCCTTGGCAAAAAAATGGCAATCGGAAATGCATCAACTTGCTGCATCCAAATTATATATTTCTTTCTAATGCCCTATTGTAGCTATCTTGGTCTTTTGCTGTTTTTTTTTTTAAACTCCTTTGCTACAAGGCCCTGGGTTTGTGCTACCAAAGGAAGAGCGTATATGCCCTAAAGTCCAGCCCCTAATTAGTAACAACTAATGCTAACCATTGGACAGCTCATTTTCTTCCAGGAGTTCTACCTGATTGTTTTGTATTTCAGG
Source organism: Liasis olivaceus (assembly GCA_030867105.1). Taxonomy (NCBI): domain Eukaryota; kingdom Metazoa; phylum Chordata; class Lepidosauria; order Squamata; family Pythonidae; genus Liasis; species Liasis olivaceus. The sequence continues at coordinate 102,342,903 of CM061350.1, read as the reverse complement.
ATTTATTGATTTATTTATTTAAAAGATTTATATGGCCACCCATCTTGTAGCACACAACTCAGGGTGGCTACAGACAGTGATAAAAAGCACAAACAATAAACCAATACAAAAAAGAAAAGAAAGAAGAAAAATCAAGAAAAAACAGGCACCCAGTCTATAGCAATATCCATTCATCTCTTGGGTCTCTGGGCTCCAAACTTACTGTCCCAGTGCCTGTGGGAAAAATCAGCTCTTCACTGATTTAAGGAAGGCCCAGGGGATGGGGGCCCGCCGTATCTCAAGGGAAAGGGTGTTCCACAGTCTTCATGGGAAGGTTGAAGATAATTTTTGAAAACAGCCAACAGCTAATTTATTTCATCACTGTTGTATATTTTCCTTCTCCAGGAGAAAACTGCCCAGCCTGTTTCAGTTTCACCCATGAATGAGGCAAAGCCTGCATCACTTCATTGCCCTCCTCCTCTTTCTCACACAGAAGGCAACCCTTTTTCCAAGAGATCTCCAGGTAAATATATCCCTGCATGTTTCTGAATGAATTGCTCCATATATCGCTAGTTTAGTTGTAACTAAAAATATTCTGTGCACAGACATTTTTGCAATTTCCCCCCTTTTTTTTGTGGATAATCGTACCCCAGATTTTTGGTACATCTCTCAACATTTGATATGTTCCCTTGGAGATAGGGAAAACCAATGAGATTTGTCATCAAGGGGAAGGAGTAGAGGAGAACCTCACACAAGTAGAAGTACAGGTAGTCCTCATTGAATGACCACCCGAACTTACGACAGTGCTGAAGAGGGGGACTTATGATGAGTCCTCAGTTGCGGCCATTGCAGCATCCCTGCAGTCATGTGATCCTGATTTGGGTGCTTGGCAACTGACTCACAATTACTACGTTGCAGCATCCCACAGTCACATGATCACCATTTGTGACCTTGACTGCTGGCTTCTGACAAGCAAAGTCAATGAGGAAGCTGGCAGGAGGTCGCAAATGGTGATCATGTGACTGGGGGATGCTGTGACTCTACCAGATTCACCTAACAATGGCAACTGGGACTGCCGCAACTGCCACTGTAAGTTGGTGTCATCATGTGACATCACACCTTACGACTGCATTGCTTAGAGACAGTTGTTGGTCTCAATTATTGTTGGTAAGTGAGGACTACCCGTACTACAATGCTACTTTAAATCTCACCATTAAAAAACATATATCTGTTATTTCTCCAGAAGCCCAAAATCCACAAGGCCATAGCAGCTTGGAAGCAGCCATAGTTTCAGATGCTGGTTATCAGGTGAGATAAGGAAAACAGTGTTGTATACAAAATGAAACCTCTGGTTTGGAAAAGAAATGTCACTGGGGAGGTCAAAAATCCAGTCACACAAACTTTGGGAATTCAGGTTGGAAGAAGAGCAAGCTGGCTGTTGTGGGAACATTATATTTGGTGCTATATTCTAGTGATAGGTCATCATGTGCCCTCCCAATGTCTCTGTTTACAGTTTCCATAATAATTTTGATTTGGCCTGATTGGAGTTGAAATCTAAAAATATCTGGAAGAAACCAGATTGCTGCCCTTTGCCCTCCATCTTGAGTGATTCTGTTGTATGTAACTTGGTATTTCTTGTTGCTTTTCTTAACAGCTCTTGACAGTTCATATTTTTTCCCCCTGATATTTCAGATTAATTCCTTCAGACATCAGTACAACCCTGATAGTGTGCCTCTATTCCCCACAGAAGGGGCAGTTCCATTGTTCAATCCTGCTCAGGTATGTGTGTGTACACATGTGAAGGAGGGGTAAAGAAAGAGGAGTTTCAGGCCAGAAAACTATATTGTAAATACACTGTAAACAACAACATAAGAATGTTATCAGTAGAACAGAATGTGAATCCCTCTAGTATTCCCTTCTCCAAATTGGTGCCCTCCAAATAATGCCTTAACACTAGAAATTGATGTCCATCAAATCTAGATAGCACAAGGTTAGAAAAGACTGAGCCAATTGAATATTTTCTTGCAGACTAGCCAGGAGGGAGGTAATGGCTTTTCTAGTACTTTGATCCCAGTCTCTTGTACTAGAGGTATATTTGGAGACATATAGAGAGAAATGTATGGGGAAACTTAATTGTTTCAGTTATCTATTATGGCTTCTCTATCAAATATAGCTTTGGATGAATTCATTGACATGAAAGGTATTGGCAAAGATCCTTGGGCAGAATTCTTGAGGCACAGGGTAATGTTGATGCCTTTTCATAACCATCACTCTGGAGCTGTAACAGTGCAAAAATGTTGACATCTTAAATATTCTTATGGCACAGTCAACACTGGATCATTTGAAGGCTATGAAAAACTGCCAATTTTACAAGACAGTTCTTTCTTATCAGGTCACTACACCAGCAGCCTCTGGCACTGGGCATCTGCAACGGAGTTTTCAGAAGTACTACCCACAATACAAATAATGCAGGATACTTCTGTGACTGTCCCTCTGATCAGAAGCCATTTCCTTACCCAAAGACGGCAGTTCTGTGATCTCTTTGCTACCCTTCTTGTTTACTGGAATTAGAGCTTGTTATCAAAAGGATAACAGCACAAATGTGAGCAGATGGATAGGCCTCTTCCACTTTTATTTGCTTGGTACTTTTTAAAACACAGTTTTACAGCAGATGGTGTGGAGACGAACATAAAATAAAAAGGGAAGACCCTCTTAGTTTCTGTTCTGTTCTGCAAAGAACTTAGCGGGGAACTAGTTAATACTCTACATTTGCATAGGATCTCTTATATATTTGCTTGAGAACAAATCTCATTGAGATCAGTGTAATTTTTGGGTAAATTAAATTATGCTGCTATGTATCGAAGAACAACATATACTTAAACATAGTTACTTGGCAATAAATCTCCTTATTTTATTTGTACATTAAAATTTTAAGATGTTTTGTAACATACTCAGGGTTAGGGTTAGGGCCTGTGGTTCTAGCCTGTTATTGTTGTGAAGACTCTGGTGTCTTCATTCCTAGAGCAGGGTTCTCAAACTTACCACTGCCCTCCCTCTCAAAAAGTCATTTTATGCAGTGCACAAGATTACTTCCTAGATGTTGATCTTGAACTAATTTTACATACCATCCCAGTAATAAAACCAAATATTGGTGTTCTGATTAATGAAAAATGCTGCCAGTTAAGTGGCCAAAGTGAAATGGCCATAAATGTTTTCCGAATAATTTTATGTTTGTTGGCATATTGTATTCTTCATTTCTTCCATTTTGATTCACTGGAGACTTTTGTATCAATATATGAAAACAGTGTTTTTTCAGTGTTGTAGCCCTCAATTTGTGAACTGGTGAACTAGCCCATAAGTAGCACTTGTGATGATTTGAGCTTGAGACCCTTGTCCCATAGTGTGTCTCTCCCCCGTTCCCCTTTGAAGTTATCTGATGGAAATCACCATTGCTGGGAAGCATAGATAGACTGCATTATCCTGAGGAAGCTCTGTGCATATCTGGTCAGCAGTAATCCTGCTTGGAATACTTTTTCTAGTAGACCCTTTGTTAACGGCTTATAAGTTTATCTGTTAAGTTCCACAAAATTGTAATCACATTTCTTACTCTCACTTTGACTCGGGGAGTATACTGCACTTCTGGATTGTCTTTTAACCCTGTATAGCATTGACATTTGTCTAATACAAATCTGTTGGTGGTACATTAAATACTGTATGAGGTACTGTTTGTAAACTGCTGTGAGGGAAAAAGCAATTGTCTTGTGATCTTCAGTTGCCATTAAAACTGCAAGCTTCCCAGCAATAACACTGGAACTGTTGTGTAGAAAACAATAAAAAAGGTTGCCCCTCCTACCAACTAACTGACCTCAGTTTCTTAAGTAGGTGTAGGTGATGCCTTTTTTCAAATTCCTATATACATTACAGAGTAAATAGCAAGAAACAGTTTGCAGCTAGAAACTAACATTTACTGCATAGTCACTTAACAAATTATTCTCTGCCCAGCTTCCTTAGTTTTCTGATCACATACTTAAAAATTGCCTGGTCAGATAAGACCAAGGCTCATTTAACCCTTTCAAAAATTGGCCTCTAGAGATTCATGTGTAGGGCGTAAAATTGATGACCTCTTTGTTCACAACGGCTAGTGATTTGCCAAAGTTATTATCCACAGATCCTTGATTTCTTGTTCTGCTTGTGGTATATGTTGCAACTACTATTTCAGGGTTATGGTTGGGAATCCCTTGACCTTGTCACATAGATATATTACTTCTGTATATGGGGTTTTATCTGTATACTAGCTCCATTAGCTGTTTTTGCTAGATATGTCCTCCATACTGGAAGAATATGTACATTTTTATCTCCTAGGTGAATGCTATAGATAAGAGATTCCCATGCATTTATACTGGAAACTCTCCTTTTCCCTTATATCTTGGATCACAAACTTGATGGAGTTCTGGTAATCACTACCCTCAGAAATATCCATTCCCCCACTACCCCAGTTAACTTCAAGATATTTATCTACCACCACATTCCCTCTATCTAGCTCAGTTCATAGTGTTCACCCAGGATAACAATTGCAGCCAATAGGTCCACTGAAATTCTTGACAGCAACAGATTTGGGAATTAATTAGTATGAAGACAGCATCTTGGCTTTCAGTGAGGATTCATGGCAAAGTAGACATCCATGAAGGAGCGGTGACAGCATTGCAGCAGATATCAATGGCCAGATGATGAATTCTGCCCGGTGAAATCTCTCCAGAAAAGAGATTGTGAAATCGCCCGCATGTACTCCGGGCAGCTGCTTCTCGTGAGTAGACTGCAGGAACTGAGGTTTTTGTGGTCAACTTGTGAGTTGAGCAGCTGGAAGTTGAGGGATTTCAACCAAGCACACAGCTATAATGTAGCCTATATGGACAGAAAGTTCACCAAGCCTCATTTCTTAATCATTTTGGGAAATTGCTTCTTAACTGTCTTTTAGATATTAGGAACCTTCACTACAGCAAGTATTACAGCACCAGGTGAGTCTCCTTCAATCCTTAGCAAAAGAAGTTTTAAGTACAGGTTTAAGGATTTAAAAGAATTCTTGTCAGACCCAGCCCAAGAACGACAATGAGGCAGACCAGTCCAGTATAGTTCCTTGATTAGCTTGCACCTAATAGAATCTCGCCAGACTAAACCTTCTTTTTTCTTTTTTTTTCTATTTTTCTTCTAATTTTTCCTTCTTTTCTGCACTTTCTATTTTTTATATTCTTTTATTTTTTTTTAGTTTATATTCTTATCTTTTTAATTGTAAAGTTTAATAAAAGTATTTTTAAAAAAGGATCAAGACAGCATCTCCTGCATCCTATCTGCTAAAGAAAAAAATTGTTCTTTGCATATAAATTGCTTGGATAGAGAGCAGTCTGAATCAGATTGTAAGACTTATTTTAGTTGTTTCTCCTTCCAGTGAACTGAGTAATGCCAGCTGTAAACCTGTAACAAGCACCTACACGGGGAATCAGCATCTGCAAAAGAAAAGTTAGTTTTTTTCATTTCTTCATCCAGTCAATCTCCTGTTCTAGCTAGGATTTATTCTCTGCAAGGACATGATGTAATGACAGCAAAACATTTGTCCCCTTCAACTTCCCAGAGGGCCAACAAACACCCAGTAGATGATCTTCGGTGCACTTCCATCTGACCCTGAATATCCTGCAAACAGACTAAAATATGAATCCAGGCCCAGCTACCTTTTTACATTAGGATGCATAATGTATCCTCCCAACATGCAAATCCAGGAGTATGCTAATTAGGATTTTATCCAAGCAGCACCTTCTATTTCAGCGTGCTTCACAGCAGAAGCAACTCAGTCCTGTTCATGTAGTCAACAAATTCATCTCCAGAGGATGCATTTATATATATTTTTTCATCTATTTAGAGTACTTCTAACTCCTCCCTCCCCAATTGTGAAAAAATTTGGGCAGTATATAGCATCAAACAAAAACATAATAAAATCCAAATTAATGCTAAAAACAAAAGTTAACTACAAAAGCAAAGATAAAAACCAAGATAAGTGCCCATGATGAGTGAACTGGGACCAAAAATATGTTGGAATAACTTGTTTACCAAATTGCAGCAAGAAGGGGCTGCACATAGTTCTCAGGAAATAATATTTCATAAAGTGGGGGCTATTACGGAGAAGTCATGCCATCTCACTCATGCCCCATGAACCTTAGTAAGGGGAGGGAACTTTTAGTAGACTCTTTCCCAATGATCTGACCAGACTGGCAGATTTAACTCTGGCAAGGAATTGTCTAATCTATCGCACTGTTGTGCAATTCAGGGCATTAAAGGTAATGTCCATACTTTGAATTGGACTCAGAAACCAATGCAGCAACTTTAGGTGCAATCTTATATTGGTGGGTCTGCCACATATTATACTAGCTGCAACTTCTGAGCGAGCTCCAAAAACTCCTTGTAGAGTGTGTTTCAGAAGTTCAGCTGAATGGTGATCAAGGCATGAGTTTCTGAGGTCAAGCATCCTGGTCCAGGTATGGTCATAACTGGCATGCTAACTGAAACTGGAAAAAGCCCCCCCGACTGATAACTTCCATTGGCTATTTAAGCAGGATCACAAGTCCAGGAAGAACCCCAAGTCATGAACCACTTGACTTCCCCCAGGATTACTGCCTGGAATCAATGTAAAATTATTTCCAGTGTTTCCATGTTAGCATACTCTCTCTTTAGGCCTGGCTAAAGATGAAATCTCTGTTATAGAGAAAAATAAAAATGAATCCAGTTTCTTTGTCTGCTTGATATTAATTTGTCTGGCTAATAAAATCACATTTTCAAGACTTCTGAGTATTATTTATGATCACAAGGAGACAAGGAGCCTATTAAATAGATGCAAACTGGTGTATGTGTACATTGCTTTCATTATGTATGCTGATTGGAATGTGTGTCCTGAGTTGCTGAAGAAGCAACTCAGATGTATACAATTTGCATGTATGTCCTTCTCCATGGGTAGACTTGGGGCATCAAATGCTGGGAGAGGGGAGGAGGCATAGAGGGGCATCAAGGTGTGGACAACCAGAATTATTTAGTATAATTGTTCCCAACCTGTAATCTGGGGACCTGTCGTGATCTCTAACAGCACTGTGAGAGGTATCTGGTGCCAAAATAAATCATTTTTAAGAAATTGCCCAAGTTCCGAATTATTAAATCTTACACTTGCTTAAAACTATAGTTTTATGCCATACTTGCCCCAAATCTTGCAAAAATGTCATCAGTCTTGTAAGATTTCAGACTGAAATACCAAGATTTTGGGAGATTTGGTGATTGCCTGAGATTTTAATTTTTATAAACAAACGTTTAAATTGGGGGATACTTGCATAGTTGAGGGGAGGCACAGATGCCAGGTGCTCACAGACACTGCGTTGCTGACCTCTGCCTCATATAGTGGTTGGAAAGCTGTGGTTGGAACCATTACAGGCAGTCCTCTGTTTATGATGGCAATTAGAACAGGAAGTTCCATCGCTAAGCAACACAGACATAAAGTATGATGTCATGTGACTGTGCTATTTAGCAATGGCAATCCTGGCAGTCCTGGTTGCTGTTGCTAAGCAAATCACTGTGGGTTGTTAAGTTTCATGTGGTTGCTATTTGCGACCTCCTACCGGCTTCCCTATTGATTTTGCTTGTCAGAAGCTGGCAAAGAAGGTTGCAAAAGGCGACTCTGTGACCATGGGACACTGCGACATCATAATTGTGAGCCAGGCACCAACCTCCCGGATCATGATCACGTGACCACAGGGATGCTGCGACGGCCGGAGCTCCAAGGACTGGTCATAAGTACCACTTGTCCAGTGCTGCTGCAAGTTTGAATGAGTGGTTGTAAACCAAGGACTACTTGTAGTTTAGAGAAGGCAGTCTGCCAGTTTCCCCTAAGCTCTCCTGCTACCCTCAGGGAGAAGGAAGGCACTAAACTTAGAATTGCAACTGAGGAGTGGTATTGTCTTAATACAAAGAACCTTTCTTGGGCCAGCCTTGACCCAGTATTTTCCCACTTCCTGCAATATGAATAATTTCAGGAAAAATCTTATGACTTGATAATGTAATATATGAACCAGCTCCTAGACTAGAAAGGTACCTGTGGTGGGGAATTTACAGGCACTGCCCTCTTAATATGCTGCACATAAAAAAATGGAATCTCTAATGTCAGTTCAGAAAAATGAAGTGTTGTCTGTCTTGTCACCAAGGAAATCTGTCAGTGATGCCTACTACTGCAGGCTACCCCTGGGCTTCTCCAGACTTCTCATCTGCATTAACCTGCCACATGTCAAGATACGTTACAATGTGATATGGATGACCCTAGGCCTGGGGAGAAGAGGCCCCCTTGAGCTTGTAAGCATTGCTTATGGATGGCTACCTCTGGGATATTCTTTTCTTTTTACTTTAATTGAAGAAACAAAACATTAAAATGTGAAATTATTGTTCAAAAGGAAAATAAACCCGAGACCAAAAAAAGCCCTAAAAAAGCACAAAAATTTAGGAGCTTTATAAGTGTGACTGAATGCATATCTAATCTTAAGGAGAAATGCAGACATTGTAGACATCCATATTATGTATTTGAGTTCAGAACAACACTGGTACAAACTTTACCTATTAGGAAAAGCACATTGTTTATATAGCTAATAAAAAGTGATGAGAATTGAATAGAACTTTCCTTAACCTTAGGGCTTTTCATAGTTCTTTGATGTTGTTTTAACTTTTTGGCCAAAGCTATTTTGCTAACTTCCTCTAGGCAGCAGAATCAGGAAACAAATATTTTTAATGTTCAGTCAATGTATATGCATTAGGAAATATAGACGATCAATAGTGGGACTCAGTGTGAAGGATTGTTGGATGGTATTCTCGGTTCCCCTTCCCTCCCTCCCTCCGTTTCCCCCAAATGGAACCAGACTTGAGATTGGATTCCTATGCTGCTGAGAATCTATAGCAACCTTTCCCAATGTAACACCCTATAAATATATTGGGACTACAGGCCCTAAAATTCCCAGCCAGCATTTGGGAGTCTGGAGATACCAGGTTTGGAAAAGTTAATCTACTTTATAGGCAGGATTCTGTGCATTTCATACTAAAACTATAAAAATAAGAATGCAGCACCTATGAAATCCAAATTCTGAGAAGAATTGTTTTTTAAACCCCTACCATAAGAAATTATGCACTATTGATTCTGCTCCTGCTTATCACAAATGGAGCAAGGACTTATTCATGGCAATGAAGCTCCTTGCTACGATTGGCAGAAATCTTTAGTGTTTGGGCAGCCAAATTCATACAACATCATGCACTTCTTTCCAAAAATAGGAGCTAGAAATATAATATTTTGAGAGTGGAAGCAGAGAATCTTAGAAAACCAAATTCTTTTCCCTGAACCACATGAGACAGTTGCTGTAATTTCAGGCTCTAGTAGAATCTCAGCATCTACCATTTGGGGCAAGTTGCTCTGCGGCTCACCTTTTAAATATAAGCAAGATGGAAATGCAAGCAAGAAGTTTCATTGAATGAGTGCAGGCATAAAGAACAACTATCATTCACAAGTTTTATTTCACTGACAATAGTGAATAATGCAGAAGCAAGCAATTTTTTTTTTGATAGTCAGAGATTGTGCTTAAAAAGCAATTGGACACCTGAAATCTGCATTGGGGAATGGGTGGAAGGAAGAATGATGATGTGTGATGGTGTTATACAAATGGCTAAGATGGATTGGAAGGACTGTTGTTGTTTTTATGTGTTATACATGCAAAGCCATTCTAAAGATTTGCATATTTTTTCCCTTTTGATGGAAAAATGATGGGAAGCACCGTTTATATATAAATAATAAGGATGCATTCAAATGTGCAGAAAGACATCATGTTTAACTCTGTGCCATTGTAGAGATCATGTCAGCTTCTGTTTACCTGGAGATTGAACTGTATAATTTAACTAGGGGCGTGTAAACCTTTGCATGCTTGTGGGCTGCATGCCTCCTGCTGTATGTGGTTTGCTCATCTCTGCTTTATATTATTATTAGCAAATATAAATATTTGTTCAATGTGATTCAGTGTAATGTATATTGACAGCCGAAAGCAACTGCTTGGAATCCCCAATTTACAATAAGAACCAAGATCAGGAACTTCTTGAAGCACTTCAGTCCTATCCTTAGATTAATCCTGATTGAAAACCATAAACCGATATAAGCCTTGACGTTTGTGGTAGCCATGGTACATTACCTAAAGCTAACGTGCATTCAAGCACTAAACCAGAGCAGGTTGACAGTTATTTCTCTGGGAACTGAAGATCAGAGGGTAGAGTTTGCTAAGATTCCTTAACAGCAGCTTCTCAGCAATCCCACCAGACGACAGTATTGTAAGATTCTCATGACACTGATTCTCATAAAAAAATGATGACGGGTGAGAAGCCCGTGGCCTGGCCAACGTTGCTGAACTACAATTCTCAACTGGCCCAATCAACACAAGCAACAGGGAGAGACGTTGGGAGTCGTTGTGTTTCAGCAGGGTCTGGAGGGATACATGTTTCTCACCCTTGCCTTAAGATTTAAAACTAGCATAAAACTTAACGTGTTTATTTACATAGATAAATATACAGTAGACCTTCATTGCTTGATGCAGCATCTCTGTTTGCCCGAGACTGTTCTCAACAGAGGTGGTTACCTGTGGCCTTGTGAAAAAATGGACAGGGCCTGCCTCTGGATTCAGAGGAAATTTTCAGATTATATAGCTTGCGTGACAGATTACATTTTGCTGGGTTTTTTTCTTTTTTCTTTTCTTTATTCAACTGTAACCTTGCTGTTTTAAGAATTGATAATCAGAATCTAAATAAAATATATCTATGGTTAATAATGTAGGGTAAGGCAATAACTCTCATCTCTTCTTCTGGTACAGATTCAGTAGATGAGATTTCAGAAAGAAGCTGTGCAGGGAAAGGCTTAAAGTTTTGTTGAAAATGTGATATTCTGATTTGATTATAGGTGGGAGTGTTATCTATCTAGTTTTACCCAATAAATATAATGGACTTTATTTTTTCCCTAAGAACAAGAAAACTCTGTCTTTCCTCATTTTGCATTAATTGCTCTAGAATTAGGTCTCAGAAGGGGCTCCTTGCCTTGGCAGTTGTACGTTCAAAGAAAGCAAAGTGGGGGAAAAGAGGGCTTATATGAAAAGGTGCTGATAAGCAGCCCCTTCTATCACCAGTAAGAAGCCCAGAGCAGATGTATGAAAGAAGGGTGCTGGTAGAGTTGGGGACTGGGGAAAAGAGCTGTCTTTCATCACATAAGTGAACAACTGCCTCATCTTTCACTCACAATCTAAAGAGGGAACCAGTGTCAGCAAACCAAGCACCCTGCTTTTCCTCCCTCGCTGTTCCTGGGGAAGTTCCAGTCTGCACGGCAGGAGGTAGGCAGCTACACAACCGTTTTTTCACGTTGCTCCAACTGGAAGAGTGTGCTCCAGTTGCACAGGCATCGTGACCTTCTCTTGCGTGATACTTTACAAGTTTCTGTATTCAGAGGCCCTAGAGAACAGCTGTATACCAGCAACATCCCAGCCTGGCTACCAAGGACACTGCATTCAGTGGCAGAAAGGGCAAGGACACTATATGCAATGGCAGGAGGCAGGTTGGTGGTGAGGGGCCCTGGAGTCAAGCCCCATCTGTCATCTGGTCATGACAAATTATCATTGGAACTGGTTGTTCCCTAATTAGATAACACCTCTGATTATAGTTCTCAAGTGATTTTGCAGGAGTAGATAAACAGACTGGATGCATCTTCATTGTGGATCCAAAGACTCTGAGCCAACCTGGAACAATGACTCCCATCTGATCTGTATCCCTCCCCAACATTTTGAGTGTTCTGTTGCTCTTATGTCAGTTCCAAATCACACAGTGCAGACATCAGTAGGAATTCTAAAAACAGATTGAATTCCAGTTTTCCTGCACATGTGAAATAGTAGAGTAGGAATCCGTCTTCTCTATCTGATTGAAGATTTGTAAATGCAGCTCAGAAATTTCTGCAAAAGATCACGACTGTAGTAGTAAATCTGCACCTGGCTTGTCCCATTCAGACAGACTATGCCTATGTAGCTTTGTTCATTCACAACAATCAACCAACAATAAAACCCTTCAGCATACAAATCTAGTTATCAGGTTGAGTACACACACATAAACATGCACATTTACACAAAGCTACTTTATAGGAAATCAGATGTCTGAAAGATTTCTAGGTTAGTATTTTCTCTACCTTATTAGTTTTCTATGTGAAGTAAATTTTTGTTTGGTGTCACAAAGAGTCTTTCATCATGTGAGAATTTGAAATAGTACAATCCAAACAGTTTTATCATTTCATTGGAAAACTGATTTAAAACCATCCAGTGAGGGGTATTTAAGACCTGTTGTTGCTACTTAAGGAACTGTGCTAACTGAACTCTGCCGCACAGGAAGTCTGAGTCAAAGCCACTTTTCCCAGTGATAAAAATTACCAGGGTTCTTGCTAGTAAATACCATTTTGTTGGCATTATTGATGTGATACCAACTGAAATTGTGATTCTTAGGAAACAAAAATGTAACCCAATTACCATTCTTCTGCTATAGGGTAATGAATTTCAGTAAGGCTTGTCTTGTATTACATAAAACAGAAGCAAGAGAAGAGAGAGAGAGAGGAGAGCAAGATTTCTTTTAATGATTTTCTTTTTATCCCAAGATAAAAGAAAAAGCTCAGTCATAATGCTTTCTATGCTGGAAGTCCTTGTTTAGTTAAAAGCAAAACTGAGAGTAGGAAAGGAAGATGTCTAAGGCCTGAGAAACACTGTGGATCAGTATGCTTCCCCTAACTTAAGGCTCTCCAGAAATTTTGGATGACAACTCCCATCACTAACCATGGTGGAGTCGTGCCACACATCTGGACAGTGCCAGACTGAAGGAGTCTGATCAGATACTATTGGCTTGATGGCAAGGTTGGTAGAAGATATAGGTGGATGTGCTGGGAGATTTGGAGATGATTTACAGTTGAGCAAGATGGATTTCTCATTCATGATTGTTTAGCAGTGACAGAAAGAACTCCCAGTAGCCCTAACTGCATTGGGCAAATGAAGAAAGCTTGTGGTACAAGCTTGTGGGGTTTTGTGTATGTGGATATTACTCAGTTCTAGTGTCAAAGTAAATTCCTGAGCTCATTTGATTTTTGTACGTGGCTCTGATCTCTGACTGGTGGATATTTCATTCAAACCAAAACAAGAAGGGGAAAGAGAATTCCCTTGTTAATAGGCAACTTCTTATAAATCCATTCACACTACAGCAGTGTTGTCCAAACTTGGCCACTTTAAGATGAGTGGACTTCAACTCCGAGAATTCTCCAGCCAGCCATTAAAGTGGCCAAGTTTGGACAACACTGCACTACAGAGTCTACAATGAACAAAAGGAATTTTTTTTTTTTTTGGCTAATGCTATTTATTTATACCTTCAGGTCAATTGATGGAAGAGTAAAACTGGAAAGCTACATCAGCTAGTCATATACATATTCAAAAATACACTGTGGCTCAGACCCCAATAAATGTTGAACTGCAACCTTTGTTCTAATGTATATGTCACTAAAGCAAGTTAGGGCATTTTCTTATCAGTCATCTTGAAGTTTTAAAAAGAATGCTTGGATTTAGGGGACAAAGAAATCCCCTGTAGCTCCTTTCAAAAAACTGTTGCCATCAGATCCTGGCCATCTCTTCATCCAACACAAGGTGTCTCTCTTTACTTTAGAAGACAACACAGCTGCCTCTCCAGAAAGGCAATAGGTAAACAAAATATTGGGTGTAAAACAGCACAGGATAAAACTGCCTCAATTCCAGGTGGCACTATTCCTTATACCCTCTAATGAGGAATACAGAAAACCATTTACAAATCATAAACTGTTTGATATCATTTTTGAGGTTTAAGATATTTCTATCTGGCTATCACATTAGGTTCTTCCCTATGGCTAGGTTAAAGTACTTTTCTCTGAAAAAATACGTGCATAGCATATGTACACAGTTCTTATTGCTAAGCCCTACTCTCTCTTACTAACAAGGCCAGAAAGTGGAGCTGTCCTTACACATTTAGTGCATATCAACTTAAGGAAGATGATAGTGGATTGTCCTACCACCAAACAAGCAGCCCCATCCCATATTTCTCTCTAATGTGGGATGGGGCTGAAGCAATTTTTTACCCATGAGTTTAGCTATCTGTCAAAACCTGGTTTGGAGGCAGCTGATTTGCTGGTTGGGAGGGAGCTACTCAGTACAGCTCCTCTTAAGCTGATCCTGAAGATGCTAGAGCTGGGATGGGTGACAAGAGAAGTGGCATTGTCCAGAGATGATCACAGGATCAGAGAACAGGTGAGTAAAGAGCCACCTCTTCCTACTTCTCTTGCCAACCCTCCCAGTCCTGAAAGACCTGCTGCCAAAATCAGAACAGACCTGGAAAACAGTGCTCTGAGCAGCCTAAAATAACTAGTAGGAGCTGACCATGTTATCTATCCATCTATTTCATTATTGATGAAACATCATAGATCATATCCATGGCCAAAACTATAATGGGAAAAGAGGGGAAACGCCAGTTTTATAACGGAACAGCTAAAGATAAATTTAAGCTGCCTCTGCAGTGGGTTAGGGAAGAAACAAACACGTCACGGAGACATGTCTTTTAAAAATGTTTAGCATGACACCATGCTAGAGGAATGTGAGGATAAACCACCATCAGTCATTGACTGGATATGTCTAACTGAAAAGATGCTTACATGTGTAAGAGCACTTATCTGCCTCTTTTATCTTCATATGAATTGCTGGGTGGGTGGGTGGGGGTGCTTTCTGAGGTGTTTTTGTAAATCACTTTCTTGGCATGGACTCAAGGCATGTTTATCTGATTGTTGCCTTGGTAACAGTTCTCCCCTCTGTTTGTCAAGGCCATCCTCCATCCTCTCTACATCAACAGAATTCATTTGGATATTGAGACCATCAAATTCTGGAATACTTACAATTCACAGGCAACACTAGGTGATCCACTTTCCAGAATGCATGGCTTTTCTTAGGATTATCTATATTTCTAGCTAGTTGACAATAAGTTGGCCTATTGGGTAATTGGTAATTTTGCTGTTCTCTTAAAACATTCCAATTTTTGCAGTTTATTCTAATTAGCCACATGTCAGTATAGTGTAGTAGTTAAAATGCTGGACCAGGATCTAGGAAATCCAGGTTCACGTTGACCCCCAATCATGAAAGTTCACTGAATAACTTGGGCCAGTCACTCTCTCTCCCACAGGGTTATCGTTATGAAAAAAAGAAAGCAAGACAAAGTGCTATGAATACTATCTTGAACTCTTGGAGGAACGATAGTATATAAATCTACCAAATAAGTAGTAAAACTGCTGAATCTCATTGTACCTTCTCACTGGAATGTTTTAATTTTTCTTTACCAGCACATCTAAGAATATAATAAAAATTCTGCTGAAGCAGATCAAAGACCCATTTAGCTCACCTTTTTGTGTCATACAAGTAGTCAACCAAATGCACCCCAACATTCACAGACATGGACAAATGGGCAATGGCCACTTCCATTTCACTTCTTTTGATTCTGGAAGGCATATACAGCCATCAAAAAGAACGGCTATTCCCTTCTCTTTCAAGCCACTAGAACTGAGGGCCATCACTATAGATAACAGCAGTGAATTCCATATTTTAAACCAAGCATTGTGTAAAGAAGTACCTTCTTTAACCAGTGCTGAATCTTCTCACATTTAGTTTCAATATTTGACATTTCTAACATTGTGAAAAGAGAGAGAGAGAAAGAAAAGCTCTGTCCACATGTTCCAGCTCATGTCTGATTTTATATACCTCTATAGCATTTTCCTTCTATATCTTCTACATTAAAATGCCTGATATACTGTATTATTCCTTGGAGGAGGTAACTCTCTAATTATTTTCATTTCACTTTTCTTCATCTTTCTAGCTCTTCAATGGCTTTGTGCTATTTTTGAGATTCGGTGCTAAGAAAAGCAAGCACTTATTTATATAAGGACTACAATATTGGCCATTTCATTTTCAATCTTTTTCCAAACACGCCAGTTCAATAGTAGGAACATGTAAAAATGCCCCAGGTCTGACATTTTCACTGAACTATCGACCATGACTCCAAGCCCCCCTTTTTAAAAAAATTAAGTGTGTGTGTGTGTGTGTGTGTGTGTGTGAGTTTGCACTTGCTTAGTTTGCACTCCCTTTGTTATTTTAATGTTTGGAAAGATCCTTTTGAGACTCTGCACTCCCACCCATGAATAATTTGGAGTCATAAGCAAACTTGGACACCTTACCATTCATCCAAAACACCCATTCATTTGTAAACAGGTTCAAAAGCAGAGATTCTTCTGGGATCTTACTTTAAACACACATTTTCCAACTCTCTGCTTCCTGTTTTTTAACATCTGGAGCATTCTCTGAGATCAACATTGCACAAACATTCCAGATCTTTGGAGTGGGGTGAGGGAAGAGCTTGCAACAGCTGATCCATCTTTTCAACAACATCATATCTTACCTGCTGAAATGGACAGATTCTGCTTAATGTAAAACAAAACAAAACAAAACTCTGCAAGTCTCCTGAAAACCATCAATGATAGTTACAACAAAGGAATGCAGTTTTCAAGAAATATTATATTAAACTAATACTCTTTGGAAAATCTGTATAAACTTAAGAAAATCAAGAAAGGAAATCCAGGTCTGAATTGCCAACCAGCCAAGAAAGACAAAGTAGTTTGTTTGGTTATGACCTCATGTATTATATGAACTATCTATTGTGGTTTGGGAACTATATTTGTGGTTCGGTATTGTGTGAACCCAACCAATTGTGTTTATTCCATAGACATGGTTAAAACCAAGCTTAATGAACCCAGACATAATTGTCCTTTGGCTAGTCATTGATCATGTTTGAACATCACACTAAGTCAGAATTGTGAAGAATTTTGATTTAATATGAACACGCTCAATTTCTTCCTCTTAGCTTCTCTTGTCTGCTGGAGTGGCTAAGTTACTTTCCTGATTCTATGGTATCAGAACCAGGAATACAGCCTTATTTCCTTCTTAACCAGATAGAATTGGAAACCAAGGACAAATGTTGCTGCTGCTCTCTTTCTTCTGCCCTGCATTTATGTCCTTGAAGGGCCTTGGGATACTTTGAGTCTTCTATCTTGACTTCATTCCCATTCCGATAGTGTAAAATTGTCCTGCCAAAATGCCAAGAGATCAGAGATAGCTAACAATTAGATTCAGAAAACAAGAACAGCGTCCTTCCTACTTGGGAGTTTCTTCTTTTGAGATCAATTTGGCCTATCTACTTTTTTTAATTGCTTACATGTCTTCAACAGCAGCTTGATCTTTCGATGTTACCAGGTAACAATCAGGTTCCTTCTAATTTCTATACGTTAACCTCATGTTAAAGGTGCCAAAACATTCTAGTTTCTTTTTACCTCCTTAATAGGTTGACAACCCTCACACTATTGCTTTAAATTTTAAATAGCAAGGATCAGAGGAAACTTTGATCAGAGCTTGCACTTGTTTGCAGATCTACATCTAGCTCATCCCGCTGCCAGTGGGCAACCAGAGTTTCCACAAAACCCAGCTTGGAAGGCCAGTTTTAATCTTCCTGCAGAGCCTATTTCATCAGTCGATTCAGTCAGGCAGGTGAAAGCACTGTGTTGGCTGCGCATCAGCTGAAAAAGAAACAGTATTAGCATTTTTTTTTCTTGGCTGAGAAGAAAAAAAAATCAGCTGCAGAGCTTATTTGTGCAGTTTCTTTTTAAATCCTGTGAGCCACATTCAAAAAATAAGAACCACAGGTTCTCACCTTTTGCATTACTGCTGTCATTTAACAAGAAAATCCCAAGGCCAGGTATTTATATTGTTACGGAGATATAATCTCTTTTAGCTGGGTTGGATGATTACATGAAATCTGTAGCCACGGTAGGCTGGTTGAACTGATGGCTGTTTCTTGCCTGTGCTTTTCACTATCTTGTCTTATCTGGATAGTGAGGTGTTCGTTCCTGTGCATGAATTTGGATACTATATCATTTTGGTGCTCACATTCTCCAGGACTGTACAAATCATTTGTTACCCAATGAAGTAATGAACCAAGCTCTACCTTACAGCCCAAGCTCAGCAGAATAGCGAGATTTGGAGTGAATAGGCATGCCTTAAATTGATGTTGAGTCTAAATCTGCCTGTCTCCAGATTCACATATCCTGGGGTGGGTGTGATATACAGGTGGAGAGTGAGAAGGCCCACAAGAAGATTACAGGTAAGGGGAATGAGCTGTTAGGGTAGAGTCTGGCTACTGGCATCTGGCAGGCCAAGGAATTGATCTGATGACAATGATGATGATATTATAAACCAGGTGGTTAATGGATGAATCTTGGTGATAATGGGAATGGAACTAATATTAAAAGTAAAAACTTTTATCACACTAAGCAGGAAATGGGCTGCCTCCCTTTTCAGCTCAATGCCTTTTGATTGTGAGCAAGAGGCAAATGGTTTGAAATGACAAATGAGATCCTGAGATTTAGCTAAGCCAAGGGGGTTGAGTTTGCCTGGTGGTTCACGACCTGCAGAGGCCTGAAAGAAATTTGGTGAAACAATGGGATGTAGGCTTATTTGGAGCCACGTTTGAAACTGCTGTTTGCTAGAAAAACATTAGAACAGGGAAATGCACAGTTAGATAAAATGTTGTTTGGAATGTTCATTCCTATTTGTTTCCTCCTCTATATTGTTTAGATCAGTGTTTCTCAACCTGTGATGGCTTGAAGATATGTGGACTTCAACTGCCAGAATTCCCTGGCCAGCATGCAGGCTGGGGAATTCTGGAAGTTGTAGCCCACACATCTTCAAGCTGCCGTGGTTGAGAAACATTGGTTTAGATCATGGGCTGGCAAGTTGCTTTGAAGTTGGGGGCTGTGCTTTTTTGAATAAATAACTTTTTCAGTGGCTGAGGTCTGCTACGGGCATGACAAGGATACATGATGTCAGTGGAGGAGTTTGATTGGGAATGGTTGGTCTTTATTCCCTCTTTTTTATGGAGTTGGGTGTACAAAAGTTTAGTTTCTGTATTTTGCTAGGCTTTTTTAAACAGAAAATTGGGATAGAAGTTCACTTTTCTTATGCAACAGTTTGCCATCAAATGATTTGGGGGGACTATGGGTTTGCATGCATGGAGGCAAGTTGCTCACCTCTCCAGTTTAGGCCATCACATCCAGGCAGTTTTCAAGGATATATTAATAAGGTTGTTTTTCATGTTCATTTGGGAAGACTATCACCAAATGGAAGCATTTCACAGTCCAAGAATTTGATCCCTCTCCCTTTGCACCTGATAACTGTCTTGTAGAGCAATGCCGACCTCTCCAGTGCCTAAAGTGGAGCTATCCCCGATCCAAGCTATCACTACTCCCTGTAAGCATTGTATGAAGTTAGGAATGCAGCCATGTGGCTCTTCTCATGGACCGATTATTTGGATGGCAGCCACCGGAGAACAATTGTGTTCAATTCCACTTCATCTGTCTCTTTGGCTTGCATATCTGTGATAGGGCTATAGACTCTCAGTTTCCACCACCATCCAAAAAGCTCCCCTGGCTCATAGTCTTTGTCCCTTACATTAAGCGGGATGAATGGGCACAAGGAAGATTGAAGGACCCCCTCTCTTTCATACTAAAAAGAAAAGTTGCTAGGAATCTGCAGTGATACTTCCCTCCCCTAGATGTAATTTAATTTCAGGGCCTCCATGGTCTCCTAATAATTATAGCAAAGGTGCCTTAGAAATCACATAAACTCAGATCAAATCCCTTCAGGATTCTTGGATAGCCACTTCTGGGGGAGCAATGGCAGACTGAAGATGGCTCCATGAAGAACAGAGCCAATGGCCACCTTGGAAAGAAGAGCTGGTGAATGGATCAGCTCCTTGGAACTCCTCTCCGGATTAAAGAGAGGACTAGGATCACCCACAGGTTTGCTCCATACAGACGCTCCCTGCAAAAGGAGATCATAAAATAGTGGTCTCTGGTGGGTTTGAGAGCTCTGGGAGCCAGGGGGAAAATCTTGCCTAAGCCACAGTTTGGCACCTTCAAAAGGACACTGGGTTCGCCCACTTCCTCTCTTAATCATCTTAGAAAATTACTTGTTATTGATTTTTTGGATGTTAAGAACCTTCAGAAGGGGAAGTTTCATTACACCAGGAAAGTTTCCTTCTATCTTTGATGAAAGAAGTTTCATGTATGTTTAAGGATTAAAAAGAAAAAAAAATACTTTTGAAAAACAGCAAAAGGGGGACTAGAATGTTGATTTTGGAAAGTTAAGGAGGCAGTTGGACTTGAAAGAATATTTCCTGTGAATTGTTTAAAATTTCATAAAAATATATATGAAGATTTTGAAATTAACTGTAAAAAATCCTCCCATGGGAAGGTTTTGTTGATTGGAAAATAAACATATGATAAGAGGGACTTTGAAGGTTGACTAGAGGGAACTAGAGAGAACAAAAGATTACAATTAAAGAAGAAACCCCATTAATACAATGGAGCAATATGGTCTGACTATAGAAGAAATCAAGGATATTTGGGAACAATGTACCCAGAACTTACTCTTAAGATTATAAAAATGGATTTAACAGATTTTATTGGACAAAATAGAGACTGAAGCTGATGTGAATGTGGATCTGAAAATGGATTTAGAAATGCCAGACTACAAGAGTGATATGGAAAAAGATGCCACATTGGATTTACAAATGAAACCGGCTGATGTCTTAATATTTAAAGGGATATACAAATAATAAATCAGAAGTGACATGGGAAGCATTCTTATTTTGGATTTACAAAAGAGATGTGTTAAAGTAATGAAGAAGTTTCTGAGAGGAGACAAAGAGAACATGGTAAGAAATTAATTTATTTGAAGGAATTAAAGATCAAGCTTTTAAAAAGTAAGTGGAAGGAATATAAAGTGGATTTATTCGACCAGGGTTAAAATATATATGTTGTGGTTTCTGGTAGCTATTAATGGAACTTTTTTTTTTTTAAACCAGGACTGAATGACGAGGCTTTAAAGATTTGTTTATAGACAACAGATAAGATATGGGGAGAGATTTCTTTTGCTTTATTTTTTAGAGAAAGTGATAAGTTGGAGTACAAAATGGATTTATTTGATTAAGGTTAAAATATATATGTTATTATTTCTGGTAGCTTTTAATGGGCTTTTGCTAATTAGGACTGAATGACAAGTTTTTACAATTTGTTTATTGAAAATATGTATGTTGTGGGTTCTGGTAGCTATGAATGATTTTTTTTTTTTGACCAGGTCTGAATGATGAGGTTTTAAAGATTTGTTTATAGACAACAGATAAGAAATGGGGAGAGATTTCTTTTGCTGATTGGGACAGAATGATAAGTTTTTGCAATTTGTTTATTAATAAGAGATGAGATATGGGAAGAAGAGATATTTTAAAACTGAAATATTGGAGAAGGTGTTATCTTACTGAAATTGTTCATACTTGTCTGGAGGGAGGGGAGAGTCATTTCTTTATATATCTTTTTTTCTTATTTCTTATTTTTCTCTGCACCTTTTACTTTTTTTTCTTTACTTTTTATATTCTTCTTAGTTTGTATTAGTCTTTTATTTTTGCATTTGTAAACTTTAATAATAATAATTCTATATATAAAAAAAGGATTCTTGGATGCCGTGAAGCTGAGTTTCCCATATAGCCCAAAGATGTGCCAGCAACTATGGTCTTTGGATCGTCATTATTCACTCAACTGCCTCCTCCAAAGCCTCTTCTCTTCCAGGCAAAATTTTTGAATCAGGCTTGATGACACTTAACTTGTGACTGATGTATTAGATTCTGATCGTTCTTTTTAAATGTTCTGTAAGGCAAAGGATGGCAATGCAAACTGAAATTATTGTTTCGATGAGGTGGAAAAACCCTATGGCTAGAGCACTCTCTCTTTTGTTCCCTACGCATCCACCTATGTGATCTGAATTCTCAATGGCCATTCATCTTATTCACTTAATGATCCATTGCAGGAAACAACTTCAAACTTCTGTGCCTCACTGAAACATGTATGGGCCATAAATATTCATCAGCTTCTCTCTTTTCCAGTGCTATTCATCACCCCAGCTTGGAGGGCTTCTTGGAGCCCTGATATTTGGCAGGCAAGAAACTCCTCAATGGAGCAGCAAGGGATGAAACGTTGGGGAAGTCAGCCCACCTACAGCCTGCCTATGATCTTTTGCCAGAGCCAGAGCAGACCAAGGTGGTGCCTTCTTTCTCTTTCTTTTCAAATCCCCTCAAGAAGATAAACCTGAAGATAGAAAGTTGCAGCTTGAGGATGCATTCAGATTAGCTTTTTATTGCTGAGAGGGAGGAGGAAGGGAGGGGAAAGAATATCCACTTAGTCCTGTTTTATTTTGTGTAATGGTCATTCTGTTACCTGCCACATTTAGTAATCAAATACACACTGATTCTGAACATAAGGGTTTCATTTTGATGGTATTTCTACTGGCTGTCAATAATTTGTTCCTCCATTAATTTGTTAACCATTTGTTAGAAAAATACAACTGAGATGGGAAAGCTATAGTCAGGATCTCAAATCCCTAGAGATCCCCTGAATCAGATTAGATGGCTTGGTGGGAAAGAGGACTTTTGATGCTTATTCCTTCATGAAGCTTTCCAAATCCATTATCCATCCCCTGCAGAGTTTCCAGAGGTGCTGTTGATTCTAAGATGGTACTTGCAGGCTGAGAAGGTGATGATGGTATCATCTGGAAACAATTACCTTAGAACATGAACACCTTTCCTTCTTCTTAATGGCCATGTGCATATTAAAAAGTGCTTCCTTGCTTTCATGTTCTCACTGTGCCAAGAATGCAAAATGAATTTTTGTAAATTTGCACCTTGACTGTACATTCATCAGATTAAGCATTCTAATTTTAGCATCTGGACTTTGTGCAATCTCAGAAGTTGGTTTATTTCAACTCTTAACTCTTGATTAAACTATAATTGACTGGTACAATTGGTAAAACTTTTAAAAATGGTAGTATAATTTATGGAAGAATAGCTTGTCTTTGGCCCAATACATTGGCCCAGAAACTTTTCGCTTGGAAAAATAAAGAATACTTGAAGGCCAAGAAACATGCAAATGGGGCTTTTAAAATAATTCAGCTATTACAGGGGTAGCAGTAGAAGAGAAAGGGAAAGGGGAACAGGTAGAAACTGAAGAAGCTGTATCATATCAAAAGGCATTTACTGAGTAGAACCTGCATCCATCTGATGGGTGAAACATCTGCCAGCATATCAGGCAAGATAGGCCTTTCCTTACCTTCCTGTGCAGATTCTGAGAATACAGTATCCCAAGCTAATTTACTGCTATCCCTTACTTCTAAATATAGTTTAATAATGCCTTTATTTTTTTA
Organism: Liasis olivaceus; assembly: GCA_030867105.1. Classification (NCBI taxonomy): domain Eukaryota; kingdom Metazoa; phylum Chordata; class Lepidosauria; order Squamata; family Pythonidae; genus Liasis; species Liasis olivaceus. The sequence goes on along the minus strand of CM061350.1, from coordinate 102,319,444 downwards.
CCCAATTTTAAACTGAATGGAAGACAGTTCACTTCTCATATGCTTTTTACCAACTCTGGATGGGTTCAACAGCTGTAGTCCCTGCTGCAGGGATCTCTAACCTTTTGCGGCAACTGAGAACATTTGGAATTTGACATACTTGTGTGATGTCTTATCACAAATCGTTCATTTCTGGGCTATATGCAAGGACCTGAACCATACTTGGAAATAAAAATTATGCTTGAGGCTGGTGCTTTGCAGCATGCTAGTTTCCTGCTGGATATTTTAAAATTTGGCTTAATAATTTAAAGCAACTAAAATTTTTTAAAAATTATAAGGGACCAGAAGCTTGGCAGCCACCAAAGGCAATATCTACAAGTAGATGGCGCTCATGAGTTCAGCTTAGTATTTCAGGCACTACTGCAAGATCAAGACCTAACCATTGTCCTTTATACCCTGATGACTTCCAGATTATTACTTCACTTTGTGGAGATGCATTTCTCTGTCCCAATGAAACATTGAAGCAGGGAAACCTTACCTCACTAACAGTGGCTCCTGTACATTCACAGAAGCTGCAGGCCTGCCACTAAGTAAAGACCACCTCTTCACTTTGCAGTGTGCTTCTAAGGGGCACTCCAGTTGACTATCTGAAGAAGTGGAGAACCCCTTCTAAGAACTGCACAGATTTGATGTGATGTAAACTGCTGTGGTAATAAATACCATTTATGGCTTAGCATGATGTGGGAACCCACCCAATGGGGCGTATTCATTAAGCAAACCATGACTTAAGCAATATGTAAACTCAGGGACTGCCTTCTAACAAGTGCCAGGGAAACTTGCTCTGAGTCTTGTCTACCAAAAAGGTAACATTGTTATCTTACATGGAGAAGAAATCTCTCCGGAAGGCAATCTCATGAAAAATTATGCGCGTCCCTCATGCTCTTTTTTTCTGCCCAGTACCTCCAAATCTTGAAGTGCTCTCTGACAACATTTCTCTCTGACTATGAAGACAGCTTTGACCGAGACTCAGTCCCTGTGACAAAACGTTGAAGGAAAGAGTTCAGAGGACCAGAGAATTAAGTTTACAGTTCAGGAGTTGAATTCTATAAGGTATTCTGTAGGCAAAACTCAATTTTGAAATGGGGCAAATGGCTGATTGTAGTTCTATCTTGAAAGGGGCTACAGATCAGAACCAGCCAGTGGGAAAGTCAGCTTATAAACAGAGAAATAAGGTTCACCTTCAGTTCAGGCTCAGTGTGGTTAAATGCAAAAGATGACAGATTGCACCTTCATATTTAACAGTTGTATAGAAGAGGGAATTTTAGCAGCTGAAACTTGTCATACTTCACTTGAAATGGCCTTTTCCATGCATTTACTAAAGATACAGGAGCCATGTCTTCCTTTGTACCTGGCCATCCCACTATAAACTCAATTTAGACTTTCAATTCAATTTATAAAGTAAAGTGAGGGTTTAGACCTCACTTCAATGCAAGCATCCAGTTTCTAGGTCAACTTTAAAAACTCGAATGTAAATTTAGAAAATGTTTAAATTGGGGCACACGTTTGCATTTCCAGAGGAGACTAAATGTGTTTGTATTTCAAAGCAGGGCATAACTCTTTCTTTCTTTCTTTCTTTCTTTCTTTCTTTCTTTCTTTCTTTCTTTCTTTCTTTCTTTCTTTCTTTCTTTCTTTCTTCCTTCCTTCCTTCCTTCCTTCCTTCCTTCCTTCCTTCCTTCCTTCCTTCCTTCCTTCCTTCCTTCCTTCCTTCCTTCCTTCCTTTCCATAAAAAATATCAAAGCCATTTACAAACTTATAATAAATAGAATGAGAAATAGAATCAAAACAGTGAGAACAGTACACATTAATGAAGCCATTCATTAAAATTAGTAAAAGGGGAATAATTAGGGAACTGCTAAAATCAAAAGAAGGTCTGATGAATGTGCTCCACTGGCGACTTGCCTAAGCCATGCTAGAAGTGTATTTCACCAGTTGGATGCCAATATAAAGAATGTCTATCCCCATTCTGAGCTGTGGTCAAATTAAGAGGGCATCTTCTCCTTAGCACAGAGGCTGGGTTGTCCTATATGGAAGTAGGAAGTTCCTTGGATAATCTGTTTACAAGATGTTTAAAGCTTATAGACCAACAAAAATATCTTCAACATTAGCCTTATGTGTGGTTAGTAAAGGATTCTTAGTAGCATTCTGCATCAACTGCTGTCAGTGGACCATTCCCAATGATAGCCCTACATACAGTGTCTTACAGTAATCCAGTCCTGAGGCTACCAATACATGACTACTGTGATAAGTTTAGGCCTCTCCAGGAGAGACTGTAGTGGGAGTACAGGGAAGGTGCAACTAGTAGACAGATATCTCCAGGGCCTCTGTCCTACTGGGAAGTAGCTTCAACTAATTTTCTTGACACCAATGAAATTTTGTTTATTTTATCATATTCAGATGCCACAGTGTAGCAAAAATCTCTGAGCAGTTTTCAATAAATAAAATGCTACCTACAGAATAAAATGAAATATACCAAATAAATACCAATGCCACGTGCAAGGAATAAATGACAAATATTTCCAGTTAAAAATACTTATTCTTTCAACAGCTAGTTGACCTGATGCCTGAGAGCTGGTAATGAGGGTGTTAGGCAAATCTCCATGGAAAGAAAGTTCCACAAGACTTTGGATGGCAAGCCAGAGACACAAGAGATTTATAACAGAGCCTTTGTTGTTGATCCCAGTGCAGGAGGGAAAAATACACGAAACAGGCTGGCCTCTGGATCTAGCCTACGTTGGGCTTTAAAAACCAGTAGTTAAGCTGAAGCTGAAAAAAGGAATATATTGTTTTAGGGGCATTCAGGATTGACAGCTAAGCATAAGTTATGCATAAATTAGTGAACCAAGTTTCTGATCATCAAGGAAAACGTGCAGGTAGTGTATGAGCTGAAGCTGGAAAAGTCAAGCTCAGCCTAAAAGTAGTTCTTGAGATTCCAGGGGCAAACCTGGAGCCAGGAGTGACCTCAGGCTGTGGCTTGACTCCCATTAAGGAAGAGTGACTCAGATCCATGGTAACATTATTTGAAGTTCCACTTATATGACCCTTTCCTCTGTCCTATCTAGACTAAGATCCAGTTCATTGGTCCTCATTCAGTCCAATATTGATTTTAGGCAATGAATTAGTTTTTCTACAGTCCCAGTAGAATTTGAGAATAAGGAGTGCAACTGAGCATCATCAAGCTGCCCCAAATGACAAACCTCAGCCATTGAGAAAGGGGAATTAAACAGAACTTGTGCTAATGTCAGGGATTCAGGAAAATGCTTTGGATTATGGGGCAAAAATACTATAGTCTGAATCAAAACACATCCCTCTGTGTAGAAAAGGGAGGGTAACGAGTTTTACTCTGGGGGGCTGCAACTTATCCACCTGTTTGGATGGGACAAGGGCAAGAATGATATCACCAGAATGGGCAGACCTGAACTTTCTGATGATAGAAGGGTGGGAATTGGAACTTTTCACTTTCCAGAGACCTTAAACTCTCATTCCCATTTTTACTTACTTGTTTTTTGTTAACAATTCTGCTAATGGTTGCTGAAATTGGGCCATTTTGCCAACAAATTTCAGGGGCATGATTTGGGGTACTGGGGAAGCCACTGATGGAAGGGTTTGGAGGGGTACTTGGGCCTACTCTTTGTGCAGGTAGAAATAGTTAGGAAAAATGTCAGCAAGTGCATGAGTTTTTTTAGAAGATACATTGTCTTCACATGTTTTGAACATCTGTGTTTGACCTCAGGAAAGATATTCTACTTTTAATCAGTAGCATATTTTAAGATTGAACAGAGCAGCTTCTTTATGATTAGTGTAATTATTTAAAAATGTTGAAGAAGCTGATCTATTCAATAACAGGTTAGCTTGAGGCTAGATTACATTGTCATGCTGATTTCAAAAGTATATTACTGATTAGATATTGAGTGGTTTCTTCTGAAAAAGAGTATGGATGGTCAAAACACTCCAGGGAACCTGATCATCACTTTAATAAAACTTTTTCCTTCTGGCTTTGCCTTATCTTCATCATGCATAGCATGCAGTCATGGAAATACCCTGGAGAAAAAGGTTTTCCCCGGGATCTCTGGATGTGCCTGTGGTGAGAAGTCAGACATATGGAATACATTCATCAAAGCTAGGTTGATATGGGATCCATATCTGTCTAGCATGAATTTAAACACTGTGTTGCAAACAGCATCATTTTCTTTTCAAAATTGGATACGAATGATAGTTAAAACAATGCTACAGTCTGTTTTTCTCTCTCCAAGCAATTGTTTCTAGTCAAACAGCTTTGGCAGATTTATTTCTAAATGACACACCTTAAAAATAGCTCCCCCCCGCCAAGCCCACTTAACCAAGGGCAAGAGTTGGACAATGAATAGAAGTTGTGCCTAAGAGTTCCAATGAGCCTAGTACACCACTTTTACATTGTGTGCCTGTGTGAGTGAGTGTGCGTCCATCTGTCATCCAAGTGTTCTCTTAGGATCAAATCCTGTATTAACCAGCTTCATGGAAGCTAAGGCTTTCACTGATTATAATCATTGGAGGTATATAGAGTTCAGTGTGTAAAGTCAGTATGAAAAATAAAGACACCCTTGAGTTAAGCTCAACTTCTAGTGACCATATGGACACAACCATGGAATTTTCCTGCAGGTTTGCCGCTGCTTTCTTTCAGGAAATTTTCTTAGACTTCCCAGTTTGGCTAGGTCCTAATGAGATCTGATCATGCCTAGCTTTTCAGAATAAATGTGGATCGACTAGCTACTGCCACCTGAGGTAGATGAAAGAATACAGATAGTCCTCATTTAGCGACCACAATTGGGATCAGCAACTCAGTCATTAAGTGAAGTGGTCGCTAAGTGAAACATCAGATTTTATGATTTTACTTCAGCTTTCCTTTGCTTTACAGACCTGCGAAGGTCATAAATGCAAGGATTGGTCACAAAGGTACTTTTTCATCACCATCGTAACTGTGAACTGTCACTAAATGAGGCAGTCACTAAACAAGGACTACCTATATGATGCTGGGAACATTGGGAGCTGGCTATTGTGGTATGCTTAGTTACTGTCACGTTTTGCTGGGGGGGCCCTGAGACAAACAGATGACACCAGGAGAAGACATTGTTCTGGACCTAGTGCACTTTAATCTGAACTACCTTGACTGTTCTCAGTAGCTTTTATTAAAGGCAGAAAGTCAGGTCCCTAGGCAATACTAAGGCCTGCTCCTGACTGCTTTTTTGCCTTTCTTGTTCATACAGCTAACATTTTTTTTCTAATCTCTGCACAAGGTCTCAACATTTACTGAAGTCACTGTTCTTTGTCCAGGTGTTCCAGTGTTGCCTCTTTGTAGAATAATGTCTGATTGATTTTAGCTCTTTTCAGTGCAATGCACATGATCTCCCTCAGCCACCTTCCCCCCTGCCCCCCAACTCAGGCCCAGCAATGCAAAATGATGGGTTCTGCTCAGTAAAAAAGAAATACATGTTGCTAGAGCTGCACCAGGGAATAATAGCCCTTTGCCACATATAAAAGTTTATGCCTGCCAATTTTCAAGGCCGCTGAACTCTACTTGGTCAGCCCTGGATATGGCACTTCAGACAGATACGTGCAGCCCCATGGGTTAAGAGGGCAAGAGCCTGAAAATATGTACAAGTATTGTTCAGTGCTCAGGCTATTTGTGGCCCTCCTCTTGAGAGGGGACTTAGAGCTAATCATGCTGATTAGAAGCAAAAGGCTGGACTCAGATGCTGATCATTTGCCAACAATAAGTGCCTAGGGAAGAAATTATGGTGCATTGTTCAAACTGATGCAAGAAGACAGAATTGCAAATAGGAAGGAAGTCTAAAATAAAGGCATGGGAGATATTCTTGTCAAGGAAAATCTGCAAACTGTTAGAGAGATTTCACTCTGATTCATAGCAGAGTTTGTCCTCTTTGTTCAAATTATATTATCAGTTGTAACATAAAGAAAAAGCTGGGCCTATTTTTCTCCCTTTCTCTTTGCTCCAGGCTTGGTATTTTTGGAAATATCAAATGCCTTGGGTGCTGGTTCCAGACAGGCTTGGGAGTTTATGGCTTTCATGGTGACCATTAACTTGTCCAAGGTGATCTCAGGCGAATGCATGCAGGCAGTCATATGCTGGGCCTTGTATTTGTCTCACAGCAGTTGCCTGATGATCTGGATATGGCAGGCAGGACCTCTACTCTTTGCTGTGGTCAGATCACTTTCTGGTCCAGAGTAAGATGAGCTGCCACCCATGACCTCTGTGGGACAAACGGTCCAGCCTTGGTACGTTATGGATCCAGAAGGATTCTAGTGGGCACTTAAGGAACTTCCAAACAATCTGGCTGGCAGTTCTATCAGCTGAAAGCCTCTGGCACGAAGAGGCAATCTAAGGTTTTGATGTGAGGGCTCCCAAGCAGGCTTTCTTTGTTCACCAGTCCCAGCCGAGTCCTTGGTTTACTGAGAAACTTGAGGAGAAGCAGCAACAGACGTTACTCCTGGAGTACGGGTAGAAAGGAACCTACCCGAGCATGAGTATATGTGTAAGTTCAAGCCCACACCACGGCAGTAAGAGAGGCAAGGTGCTCTTCTCCTTTCTTACTGGATTGACAGATTGCTAGCTGATTAGCTGCCTTGTGGAGGATGGCAAATTCCCTACTGGGCAGGGAGGTACTGGAAGATTGGCTGCCTGCCAGCTACAACAATTCTGCATAATGCTTTGTAGTAGTAGTGCTTCATTACAGTCACTGACCAGCTCAAAAAACAGGAAAAAAAATTGTGAGATAATTTTTTTGCCAGGAAAATTGCTCACATTTTAAAAATCAGAACCGATTTTCTGTTTTGATTCAATCTATTGTAGTTTATAGCTGTATTTGTTGAGTTACATTGTGTTGGTCATGATTCTTTATATTTATCCTTGCCCAGGGCTTTGATTTTAGTTTCTTAAACTGATATATTCAATTATTCGTAATTAATAAATGATATATTGGAAAATTATAACCTAGACATTTTTAGATCATTTGTTTACTTATTTGTACTTCATCTGTTTTTTTTTTAAATCTGAATTGTTTATGCATCTCTTCTAAAATGTTTAACAAAAATAAAAACGATCGTTGCTTAAATTTGCCAAAGTCTTGACTTCTTATGGGCTGGCTATGGTGGTGATTGGGGCACCATAGGACACCCTTTCCTTAAAAGGCCCTCACTTCATCCAGCTGTATTAGACAACTGTTGCCCTGTCTCTGACCTCTCCTTTTTAGGGAAGGTTGTAAAGACTGTGGGGAGGCAACTTCTAGAAGTGGATCCTTTTCAGTCAGGGTTCAGACGTGGGTACAACACAGAAACTGCATTGATGGTGCTGGTCAATTACTGTTGTTGGGGCTTAGATGGGATCCTATTAGACCTCTTGGCTGCCCTTGTTACAATCAATCATTATATTCTTCTGGACCACCTTTGGAGATTTGAGATGTGGTGCTTGAGGGGTTCTACTTTTTCTTCAGTAGGTTTTAGGGGAGGAGAGACAACAGCCTAGTGCCATCTTACATGAGGAGCCACAAGGCTCAGCATTCTCTCTTTTATCTATATGAAGCCAGTGGAAGAGATCATACATCGGTTTGGGATGTGGTACCATCAATATACTGAAGATGCTCAATTATACATCACTACCCTGGCCACTCCAGTGTTGTCAAAGTCATGCCCCAGTGTCTGAAGGCTGTTGGGGTCTAGAATGCAAGAAACTGATGGAGCCACTGTGTGTACAACAAGGTTCCAGCTCTGATCTTGTTTCTTGCAAGGGTAGTACTTAGAGGTTCTCCTGGGCCCATGGCAACTGCTGGTTAGGCAGATGGAGAAAAAGTCATATTGGCCACAAAGGAATGTTATGGAAATGGCAAAGCAGGCTTTGGGAACAGAAAATATTGTATACTGGTGAAAATGGTAACCGTCAAGGGTGGGAATAATAAAAATGGAACCGAAGTAGTTATCATTAATTTGCTCTAGAATATAAAAAAGTAATGTCTCCTTGAAGTTGAGGTCATCTCCTGGTAACTTCAAGAACAAAGGCATGCAGTTTTATTGGCAACAAAACAGAAGTAGTTTGTCTTCTTCCAGAATGTTTTTTCATGATTGCAATTTAGCTTATAATCCTATGTTTTTGTGGTAGCTTCCCATCCAAGTATGAACCAGGTCTGACCCCGTTTAGCTTTTCAAGATTAGACTCCTATCTGGGCTGTTCTAGAAAAAGGAGAACACAATCTCAATTCTTGATTCCGCAGGGACACTTAGGGAAACACATGAGGGTAGCAGATGATAGGGGGACTTGGTGAAGACTCAAGTAGCTCAAAATTTACTCAGAAGTTTTAAAAGCTGGGAAAAGATTATAATTGACTCAAGAAATTGGAAGCAACTTTCCAAAATGTTCTAGGTTCCCTGCTCAGCTACTGTCACTAGATACGATATGATTAGCAAATCATATGTAAAAAGCATCTAAGATACTGAACACAAGTCAAAAATCCATATGCTAAATTCAATGCATGTGGAATTGCGCTTTAGACACAAAGCTGTTGTGGCATATGGGATTTAGTGGCCTGGCCTGGCTGCTGTTCTGCTGGCAAGAGTCAGCAAATAGAGAGAGTAAAAGGGAAGAAGAAGCTCAATTCTGGCCTTGAAGGGCAGCTGTGTTGTCAGACAAGTTAATGAGCTGACCTGACTGCTAGCCAGAGCTGTTGTGGGGAGATGTAGAGACAGCAGTCCCATTGGCCCATCCTGGTATATAGGTGGTGGAGACTAGAGCCCTGGGGCAGGGGGATACCCACCTCCTCAGTTGCTGGGGGACATGCTCTAGTCTGACTAAACATTGGAGAGAGAGAGAAGGTGAGGACAGAAAGAGAGGAGAGGTTTTGCATAGAGTGGTTGGAGAGACAAGTTGGAGAGTGAAGTTGTGTGAGTGTGTGGAACAGTTGTCAATTCCTGGTCCAGAAGGGAGAAGAAAGGTCCAGCATTGGCTTCCCTGGGAGGAGGGAAAACCCAGAGGGATGAGAGCTCCACCCAAGGCACAAGAACTGGAAGGAGGGACCTGGCTGGCTGCAGGTGATGGCTTCACCCAAGACTCCAGAGTGGAAGGAAGGGATTGGCTGTTGGTGGAGAAGCCCTGGTCTCTGGGGAAGGACTGGGCAGAAGACCCTGAGAGAGATTCTTCCCCCAATGGAGAAGCAATAGGTGTTCGGCTCAGCAGATCCAGGACAAAGTCAAGCTATGCTAAGCACACTACAGTCAATTCCAGCCCATTCCTTTCTTATCACTCCTTTTCTTGTCAAGGCCAGAAATGGGGGAAGGAGATGGAGAGAAAAGGGAAGGAAGCAGGAGAACTAGAGGGGGATAGTCTCTGGGAGGGAGACTTAGAAGGAAACCTGACACCAAGTGAACACTAGGATTGTGTTATATATACCTGTTGTAAATACTTATTGTAAATAGCTTCCCTGTAAATAGTAAAAAAAATAAAAATAAAAGCCTCCACTGTCTTGTTTTTCTATGTTAATTGCCACCATTGCAAAACACCTCCAGTTCAAAAAGTGACACAAAGTAATGCAGCATACTCTGGACACACAAAGCAAAAAGGTGCCTTGAAAGAAAGGAAATTGGAGCCATTATTTCAGAAACGTGGTTACAGTGTAAATCAGAGAAAGGGCTAGGAAATTATCATTTTGGAACACAAATAGGGAAGTTTTTTCTAATGCAAGCAAACACCAGGTTTATCCTGAAGCCAAGCTGAAGCTCAGAAGGGTGATGGATATCTAAGCACAAATGAAGCACAACTGATGCTCAACCCAAGGACAGTCTAGAATTTGAAAAGAGAATATAGAATTCCCAGTATCTCTGAGGCTACACCTAAGCCTAGGTAGATCAATAGTTGGATTCTAAGGAATAAAGAGAGGGCTTAGGGAGATTTCTAGCTGATTGGTAGAATTAAAATGAACTAACTGAATAATGCAAAAGCAACGCTATGGGAGATCAATTTGCATGACAAAACAACACAATCAGAAATGGGTCATTTTACCTATAAATCTACCAGACTGGGCAATGTAAGGTACCTTCATTAGTGAGTTTGTTGAGCAGTGACTTAATATTTGCAAGTTTGCAGTCCATGAAAGCAACTCTGTTATATTTAATCAATAAACAAAACTTATAAATAATTAGACTCTGACCCCTCTGCAGCAACCTGGGACTGTCTTCTTATTCTAGGCAGCCCTCAGGCCGCTGACTCTGCTGCTTTTCTGGAACAAAATTGATTTTTTTAAAAAGCCAAGGTGTTACAGCAATGCCAATAAAATTCAGGGATACAAACTTACACGTGGATAGAGAAGCCTGTCTGAACATTTCTAGGATAGTGAAGAGCAGGTTCAGCAAATGTTTCAGTTCACTTTATTTTCTTTTGGTTAGTGACCAGCAATATACAATAATAATAATAACTATCGCAGGTCCTTGGGAAAGACTCGATAGGTGGATAAAAATGCCAAATCCAGTCTAGCTGACTGCAACCAACCATCATCATCATCATCATCATCATACATTGCAATACCTGGAGACAGCAGAATAGAAGAGAAAGAACTGTAGAAAGTCACAAAATATAAAGACCTGCAAATAGAAGTAGAACAACTAAGGAAAAAGAAGGCAAAGATAGTACCAATAGTTATAGGTGCAATCTCAAAACATCTGGAGCACCACTTGAAGACCATCGCATTGACAAAATCACCATCAGTCAATTGCAGAAGGCATGAACAACTTTACTTGGAACAGCTTATATCCTGCGATGATACCTTTAAAACCATCAAACAACATCTGCCTATCCCAGGTCCTTGGGAAGGACTCAATAGGTGGATAAGAATGCCAAATCCAGCCTAAACATCTGGCTGATTGTGCAACCCACCATAAACCCCCAGTGAGGCATTACCTTGATGTGGTTGTGGGGCTTGCATGCTCCGAGGAGGATGAGAGCTGTGTCAGAGGTTCAACCATACTGGACAGGTCTCATCAGAGAAGTCAGATGGAAAGTGTCTTTCCATAAACAATATGGTGAGACGTAATTTACAGAAACCCATACTGGATTGGTCATTGCCCAGGTCAACAAGGACCGTGCTAGATGTTCTAGTTCCTGGACATCTGATGCTAGTGGGCTACAGGACTCAGGACTGTTGGCTGAGCAAACGGCCAGCAGATGCAGAATTACTGGAAGAAAAGTTGTTTACCTGTCGCAAATATACAAAGACTGAAAACAAAGAAATAATGATTTGCTATTACAAATTAAGTCCAACAAGAAGAGGATATCTGAAAAGAATGCACCAGTCCTGGAAAGAACAACATCCAGAATCAGAAATAACAGAACAGAGGCTAGCAGATCAACACTGATTTATAACACAAAACAAAGTATTCACAGAAGTAGAATTGGAAGAACTGGAAAGGTCTACCCAGGGCAAAGAAACCGAAGCCTTGCCAGAAGTAGCTCAGACAGTACAGCCTTCTCCTGAGAAGGAACAAAGCCCTCTAACTAAAAAAAACAAGAGGAGTTGAAACAAAGAATAACTGAGCATCTAGAACAGCACAAAAAGAACAGAATAAAATTGCCTTCATTGAATCTTGTTACAAACAAACAGCACAAGTATTAAAAGATGCCAGAGGAGCAAAACAAAACCCCCACCCCCACCAGCACTGGCAAGGCAGGCCACAGTATATAAATAGAGAGCAAACCCCATCCCATTTTAGCACTGAAGATGTTACCTAGCCGGCTAATGAAACATTTGCAAGAAAAGAACCAAGTGCAGAGAACTCCAAGGACTCCATGATGCCAATACTATAATCTCAAATACAAGCACCAGCTCACTGCAAGAAACAAATCAACTGATGTACAGCACAGCTGCTGTTATAACTGAATACCTTGGATGCAAAATCAACAAACAAGGAAAAAACAACAACAATGCACCACCAAAATGGAAGATCAGTTGGAAAATAAGATCTGTGTGCTAAAATCAGATGCAAGCAAGCTAGAACAGATGAAAGAAAAGAAGCTGAAGAACAAGAAGACCAAAGAATACCTGATCAAGAAATATCACCTAGAAACAAAGAAGATCAAGGAACCCTGGAAATAATAAAGCAGCAAATAACAGCCATAGCCAAAAAGATCAGCAGATATGAAGCTCAAATTGGCAGAATCTCCAATTTCAGTTGAATCAGAAATGTTTCTACCAAACCATCAATGGAGAGACTGCAATGAACCAGTCAACATCTGACAAAGAAGAAACAGTGCAGTTCTGGGCGCAGCTATGGGACAACCTAAAGAAATACAATAAGAATGCAGCTTGGTTAAAGGAGGTAGATAAGAATAAAAAAGAAGCTGAAATGAAAATAAAACTTGTAGAAATGGTGGAAAAAAGGGCAAGGAAAATCAAGAATTGGTCGGCACCAGGTGAAGATGAACTGCATGGTTTTTGGTTGAAACATCTGACTGGTTTGCACCCACTCATCGCCAAGCAGTTTAACAACGTACTGCAAGGAGGTGAAACTGAAGATCAGTTAACATCTGGCAAAACCTACCTGATAATGAATGATCCAGCAAAAGGGGCAGCACCAGGCAGCTACAGGTCAATTACCTTCTTACCAACAACTTTCAGATTGCTAACTGGTGTGGTAGCTGATGCAATCCAACAGTACCTAGTTGAAAACAAGCTCTTTCCATCGAAGCAGAAAGGAAACTGCCCAAACAGCAGAGGGACAAAAGATCAGCTCCTAATTGACAAGATGATTCTGGAAAACTGTAAGAGAAGGAAGACCAACTTGAATGTAGCTTGGAACCTACAGAAGCTTTGGGCAAAGATCAGTGGCACAGTGGAAGACAGTTGCTAGCCAGTGGTGATAGTCTGGGAGAGGTTAACATCAAGAGAGGAATCTTTCAAGGAGACTCACTATCACCACTACTGTTTGTCATTGCATTGATTTCTCTGTCAACAATACTGAATAAGTCAGGCCATGTCTATCAAACATCAAAAACATCTGCCAGGCTTTCCCACCTCCTTTACATGGATGATCTTGAGCTGTATGGGAAAAAACCATCTGAAATGGAATCGATGCTCAACACTGTCCAAATATACAGCCAAGATATTGCAATGGAGTTTGGACTGGAGAAATGGTCCACCCTAACCATCAACAGGGGAAAAATAGTGAAAACTGAAGAAATCAAGATGCCCAATAGAAATAACATCAAGAGTCTGATGAAGAAGATCACTACAAATACCTGGGCATCCTTCTGGCACACTGAAGTCAAGAAGAAGGTTAGTAGTGAATACATCAGAAGAATGAAGGAGATCTTAAAGTCCAAACTCAGTGGAAGAAATACGATCAAGGTGATTAACACCTGGACAATTCCAGTCATTAGATATACAGCTGGAATAGTGGACAGGACTCAAGCAGAACTAGAAGCCCTAGATAAGAAAACCAGAAAAATATTGACAGTGAATCATGACCTTCATCCACATAGTGATGTTGACAGACTCTACTTATCAAAGAGCATAGGCAGGCATGGAATGTTGCAAGTACACCAGATAGTTGAAGAAGAATAAAGGGTGTTGGAAGAATATCTGAAGGACATATCTGAAGGACAAGTGAAGAAGAGGCACTGAAGCTAGTACACTATGAAGGCTTACTGAATACTGAAGAGACCAAACTGGCCTACAAGAAAGACCAAATGAAGAATAGAAAAGAGACATGGCAAGGCAAAGTATTACATGACCAGTACACAAAAAACTAGCAGGCAAATCAGATAACAACAAGATCTGGCAATGGGTAAGAGCAGGAAAGCTGAAGAAAGAGACCAAGGGGCTAATTCTGGCTGCATAAGACCAAGCCTTAAGAACAAATGCATACAAAGCCAGAATTGAGAAGACAGCAACAGACAGCAAATGCTGTCTCTGCAAAGAAGCTGAAGAAACAGTGGACCACCTAGTTAGCTGCTGCAAGAAGATCGCACAGACTGACTACAAACAACAGCATGACAAAGTAGCAACAATGGTGCATTAGAATATCTGCAAGAAATACTGTTTGTCTGCAAGCAAGAACTGGTGGGACCACAAGACAGACAAAGTAATAGAAAATGAAGAGGCTAAACTGCTCTGGGACTTTAGAATTCAAACAGACAAGCACCTGCCACACAACACCCCAGACTTAACAATTGTTGATAAGAAAGACAAAAAAGTCTGGATAGTGGACATTGCAATATCTGGAGACAGGCGAATAGAAGAGAAAGAACCGGAGAAAATCACAAAATATAAAGACCTGCAAATAGAAGTAGAATGACTCTGACAAAAGAAAGCAAAGATAGTACCAATAGTAACAGGCACCTTAGGTGCAATCCCAAAACACCTGGAGCATGACCTGAAGACCATTGACAAAATCACCATCAGTCAATTGTAAAAGGTATCTTTACTTGGAACAGCTTACATCCTGCAACAATACTTCTAACCCCATCAAACAACAACAACTGCCTTGGGAAGGACCAGATAGGTGGATAAAAATGCCAAATCCAGTCTAAACATCTGGCTGACTGTGCGACCAACCATAATCATCATCATTTATTTATTTAAATTATTTAAATAAAAATTTAAAAAGCAAGATACAATACAATAAAAAATACACATGCTAATATATAATTCTCAAATGTGAATAAAATGTTAACTTCAAATTATTAACACTATGTTTATTAAGCTATGGCTAATATTTAAAATACATTACCTATTGCTTAGATTATAATACAATGACATAGCAATATAAATGTGGATCACAATATCTAGTGAGTCTAAAATAATGGGGTTCAATTTCTGTGTTCACACAAGCAGATACCCCCCTTTCAGACTCAACAGGCGACGTAGCAATATTTAGAGACATTTAGTGAGACTATGTTGCTGCATCAGACAGTGAGGATTGAAGATAATACAAATGTAGTTGATCCAAGCAATTTATTATTAGCAGTTTTATATAATGTGCACAAATATCCTTATTAAAAAGACAGTATAAAAAAGAGTAGTGGTCTCAATATTTCCCATTTCACTTGCATGTACTTGATCATCATACAATCTTCTTATGCTTGCCTTCCAGAACAGCAGTTAGTAAAATGTTTAATCATGCTAGTTTCATGGGTCTTCTACATTTAGATATTTCAGTTTGATTAAGATATCTGGATAAGTTTAAAAAAAGAGGATTGAGCACCTAAATAATCCCTTTATTGCCACACCAAACCAGTTGCAAATATTACAGGTGGTGGGTGCCATTACACAATTTTGCACAAATGTCATGGGCACAATAATAATGAAATAAATAAACAACTTGTTGAAAAATAAACAGTTGAAAAATAAGCAAAATCTCATACAGAAATCTTGTGAGATTTGGTGATTTTGTGAGAATTTGGTGGTGCTTATTACTAATTCTGGGAGGGGATCAAGAGGTGCCCATTGATCATGTGGCTGAATCCCAGTATAGAATGAAGGTGAAAAAAGAGTTTGGATGAAAAAGGACTGGAACTCTCTAATGCTGTATACATAGCTAGATCTGTCTAAAGATACATCATCTTTGGCTGCACGCTGAAGCCCAAAGACGTCTCAGAGAGCTGTGGAGAAGTATGTTGGTTTGTTGAATGCATGGAAAAAGAAATGCCAACTAATTGGGATTAATTAGAAGAAAAACAAATTAGTGCAAGATACAGATGTGAGTGCATCATCTTTGGTATTCCCTGGGTGGAAATCTTCAGTGCATCTTATTTGCTTAATATCCAAATGGAGATAATTGAGTATTGAATGGATAATTGGTATGACACTGAGGCATGAAAGTTAGGCTCCTGCCCATTAACTGAGGGCAATGGAGCCTCTGGGGAAAATGTGCAAACAATATAACTTTGCTGGACAAGCTATCTTTCTAGGAGTAATACATTTGTCTCCCAAGAACATCACAATTACCACTGCCCAGCTACTGATTCATCTGCAAAGACAGCGTACCTTTCTTAGAATATGTTCTTCCAGACGTAGTGCCTTGAGGATCTGAATGGTCAGCTGAGTTACAGAACATATGATTCCTTCCTTTCCTTGACAGCTCACCCAACTCATAACCTTTGGGCTTTATGTAGCATCCAGCATCCCTTTTTTCCCCAGACTCTTATAGACAGAATGTTTCTTAGCCTGTATTCAGTGATCCACAGTGTTCATGGCTGAGGGGCCCATATTAAAGGTCTCCTTACCTTGCCATCTTCTAGATCATCATTGCCCGATAGCATTCCTGGCTGGAGATGTTTCAGGTTGTAGTAAAATATCTTTGAAGGCTATCATATCGGGTAACTAAGTTCCATCTGGTAGTACGGAAGTTTATTTCTCTACTGCCAATAATAAGCAAATAGGAGCTGGCATGTTCTGCTGTCTTTCTGCAGTTGGTGCCTTCAGCCTGTGGAACAATGAGCATAAACGCAGAAGGTGTAGACGAAGGAGCATTTCTTTGATTATTATATTTACTAGAGGTTGCCTATACCCCATAATCACTAGTACTAAAGGTTTAGCATTCATAGTATTTAAATAATACACTTATTAACATTTGCTTTGATTAATTAACCAACAGGGAGTAGCTTTACTAGGTGGGATGAATATGTTTAACTTCCAAGCCTACAGTATTTTGTTTCTTTCTGTTATGCATTGGGGAATGAAAAATAAAACTTGAAAAGGAAGGCGACATATCAGTCAAATAGATCTGTAATAAAACGTTAATAATTTCCTTTCCTTCAACCAGTGAGTTGTTAAATTTAAAGGTGTCTTGCCTTTATATAGTAATGAAAAGGTAAGTTTATTTACATATATTTCATTGCTTAAAAGGTTGATGATTAATCCATTAGTTTTGTTTAAATGGTGGGCAACTGTATTCCAGAAGGGGTTCATTAAAACTGCCATTCCTTCTGTTCACCTGATAAGTAGCCTTAAAAGTACCAGGGATACTTACATATCTATCAAGCAAGGACAGTTATCTTGCTGTTTGTTCGTGACTGACATTTGAGCCTCCAGAGGTTCCTTCCAGATGGACAAAATATAACTTTCTGTATATTGCACTTGGCAGGAGATAATGCCTCAATCCAGAGCTGCACCCCATGATTCTCAAAGGAGAAGGGCCTGGGTGAGGATCCTGTGACCTCATTGCTAAGAATGTTAATTGCAGTTAGCCCAGCAAATGTGCTGGGTTAAACAGAACGAAAGAGAGTTATGCAAAGTTCTCCTTTTTTTCCCTGTGTGCTGTCTGTCAAACATTTGAATATTGTCTCCCTCTTGCACCATTTCTTAAAGGCAGCATTTGCATTTTTCATGTTTTCCATCTTGCTGTCTTGAACACATTCTTTGGTTCCTACCAAACTCTCTTTCACACTCAAGTTCCTTTTTTAAGATAGCTTCCTTTCTAGAACAGCAATGTACAGAGCTAACAATAAAAGAAAGGAACAGCAGGGGCAGTAGGAGAAGCACAGATAATTGAACAGAACCAAAAGTTGGATAAAGCATTATGAGCATTTTCATGGCAGACCCCAAATCCTTGAATATCTCTGGTCAAATTGAGTTGCCTTATGATTATGGTGGCTTCATGGTTTTCATCTCTACCATTTGGCTTTCATTCTAATATCTATGATCCTGTGAAATGAGAACTTTTCTGAATATTGCCATTGTTGGGCCCAAATAGAAAGCACATGACCACTTTGAAATCTTGGCAAGTTTTAGGCACAAATTATAGCAAACAGATACTTTATTTTCCAGCCTTGAAAGCTCCTTGACGTATTTGGTTGTTTATAGATAAGAGGTTAAATTTTGATCCAGAATCACATGAGAACCTGATACCATGGAATAATCCAAATTTGAAGATAGTAGGAAAGTGTTTTATAGGAATGTCTGGGCCAAAACAAGATAAATAC
Source organism: Liasis olivaceus (assembly GCA_030867105.1). NCBI lineage: Eukaryota > Metazoa > Chordata > Lepidosauria > Squamata > Pythonidae > Liasis > Liasis olivaceus. The sequence continues at coordinate 102,301,452 of CM061350.1, read as the reverse complement.
CTTACATCACTTGATTTATAATGGTTGCTTAAAGATCTTGAGAAATATATTGCTTCTGCTTGGCAATGTATACAATTGAAAAAAGCACTGACAAAATAGTATGGTCCAGATATGTCAGCAGTTTCAGAAGTATCTGGAATCCTAGGATCTTTAACAGCATGAAGTGAAACCAACAAATCAATTCATATAGAAGTAAATTGATATTCTCTGCTATTGGAAGTAAAAAACAGGATAAAAGTCAGCATTATATATATACTTGAAATGTGGAATGAAGAACTGGAGCATCAGAAAACCAAGAAGTTCAAATATTAAGAAATGTGAAATATATTTTTTATGTTTTAAGAATGAAGTTAATTTATCAAGAAATACTGTTTTGTATTTATTGGACTCTTCAAACAATGGATTAAAAAGGTTAGGTATCAAATTTTCTGTGTTGGCATTGTGAGAAATTTGTCTGTCTTTAGTTCATATGATTTGGTCTGGTGCAGCCATAGCTTCATTTTGGTTTCATGTTACAGCATATGTTATTTTGGAATTTTGGAATTTTGGAAAGAAATATAAGAGTTAAAGATGTAAATATGATGTTAAATTATACTCCTAAATATGGAATTTGTCATTTTATGAAGAACTTCAGTTTTATCAAATCTAGTGGTCTCAGCAAAGAGGATAAACTTTTGTAGATAGAAAGAAATTTATCTTCCTGATGTTAGGGAACAGATATGTGTTTGTTAACTATTTTTGAAATACCTTTACACTCCAAAAATGAGAAGGTGGAGCAAGATGTTTCTATATGGTCCAGATTTAATAAAAAGTAATGAAATTAATTCCATATTAATACTAAATTGATACAATATGGATTTTTTTCTTAGTTTTTCCTTTTAAGCTTATTTTAAGCACTGTAATCTATACAGTTTTTATATTGTATAATCACTAGTGTATTTTGTTATTGTAGCAGTTGTTACATTCTACCTGTAATTTTTTTAAAAAAATATAGATAATATTTAATATTACTATAATATTATATTAATCATAATAAAAAAATTGAGATGAATGACAAGCAATAAGCAGACACTAACTGGGAGAGAAATCAGAATGAGAGAACTAAACTGTATAGTGCATGGGGGAGGGGCTGTCTGAGATGTTTTTGTAAACTTCTCTCTTTGTAGGGGCTTAAGCCATGTTTATCTGTTCATTGCCTTGGTAATGGATCTTCCCTGTCTCTGTCAAGGTCATCCTCTATACTCTGTACAATGATTGAATTTGTAATCCAAAATATCTGAAGTTTCCAAGGTTGGCAAAGACTACTTAAGGAATGAAGAATGGAGCAAATATAAAGAGTCCTTCTTTGTGAAATAACATTTCACTTGAATTTAGTTTTCTTTCCTGTACATTGGCTGGGTTCAGATCTCATGCTATACCATAACATGCATGTATGCACTTGCTTTTTGCTTTCAACTTAGCATAATGTGTGTACAAGCCCATTATGGTTCAGCATTATTACAGCTGGTTCAAATGATGGTTAAAAATCTATCAGCACATGAGAACCCAGCTCTTGTCAAGAGCTCAGTATAAATGTCTGCATTGTCATCACATTTTACAAATGGGAAGGGGGCATGGTCTTCAAAGGGCATATCCAACTGCCTGGTTGCTCCATTGTCAGAATGGGCCAGCGACTGTTTTTGGAGCACAGAAATGGGTGTTATCACTCTGTACTCACTCCTCTCACATGACAAATGCAAGAACCCCCAGGTTTTCCTTCTGTGGTTTTAAAATACTCTTCCCCCTGTTATGTCACCAAGAGTGTTCCTGTCTGTTTTGGCTAGTACCTTTTACTTTATTACAGGCTAACCCTATTAGTTACCATGGTCTCTAATGTCTTCTAAAGCTACCTTAACCAGGGATGTTATAATAGCACGGTGGTTATAATACCTGCCTTGCAGAGTATTGGACTGCTAGTTTGAAACCCAACAGAAATATAGCTTTATATATACTATTTTTCTTTCCCTGGAATTATTAAAAAAAAGAAAAGTAGCTCTGAGAAAGAAAAATAGCAATTAAAAATGTTTCTGCTATGTTCTGAACGAGCATTTACAAGACAAATAACTACAACCATTGTGGTAGTTATATATAGCATTCCCAGAAAAGGTAGCTAGCTCTAGAATACATCTGAAACTGTCTAGCTGTGGTGTCTGCATGTACGTGCATTTTGATGCTTTAACTTTGTATATATAAATTCAATTTTTGTGTGTATATATAAAAGTATGTATGTCCAATAAAAGTTGCTCACAGGAAGAAAGGTGATTGCCTCAGTCCTCAGACCCTACTCCTTTCCCAAGCCAGCATTGGATCAAGGCAGCAGGAGCGCAGGACAAGAGCAACTTAAGAGTGCAGTGCCAATATGTCCAAAAAGCAACGTTAGCACATAAAGAGCAATCCAATGAATACAATTAATTTTCATTTCTTCTTTTGCATGCTTTTAATCCATTTTGCTCCAGGGTCTCAAAAAGGATTACAATTAAAGTTCAATTTATTAGTAAAGTAAATTCCAACTTGAAGTAATGCAACAGCTACACAGCTGTTATTAGCTATCCCCCTTTCCCCCAATTCCCATTTACATTAAACCTACTTGTTTTTATAACAGAATTATGTCTCATGCTCCATCCTAACTACTGTGCTAGGATGTTTAGGAATTTTGTAACATGGAACTCTCCACCCGTAAAGGATTAGTTTACTAGGACTTGGACTTGAACTGAATTTCTTCTCTGAATTCTTCAGACTGCACTGAAAGCCTGCTCTTGATTGCACTATCACCTATCCTTCACTTACCTCATCCTTCTTGCAATTCTGGCCCTATGTTTTTGTATATTCTGCTTTCACCTATTACCTAAGAAAATCTTCCTAGGGCCTTTCTCCACTACCCACCTGGGCAGAAAACTATATTGGCACAAAATTTGCTATCTCTGTTGCAGATCCCTACCCTGCCTCTCTTCCCAATCACAATTTTCCTCCAATTTAAGGGTAAAATTAGATGATTTTATATACCTTGAGGTACTGGAATAAGACAGAAATTCCTGTTTAACACTGATACAACCACAGTTCTCATTGAATGACCACTCATTCAGCGACTGTTTGAAGTTATGACAGTGCTGAATGAGGGGACTTACGATGGGTCCTTGTAGTTGTGTCCGTTGCAACATCCCCATGGTCATGTGATCATGATTTGGTCCCTTGGCAATTAGCTCACAATTTCGATGGCTGCAGTGTCCTGCGATCACATGATTGCCAATTGCGACTTTCGCTGCCAGCTTCCAACAAGCAAAGTTAAGCCAGCAGTGAAGCCAGCGGGAGGTCACAAACAACGATCACATGACTGCGGGATGCTGTGACTGCATGGGATTCACCTAATGACGGCAACTGTTGTCATAAGTTGGCATGGTCATGTGACATTGCACTTTACAACTGTGTTGCTTAATGATGGAGTTGCTTGTCCCAATAACCATCATTAAGTGAGGACTACCTGTAAAGATGACTTAAGTGTATATCACTCATGTCTGAGGACCAGTTCCTTTAACCATTCTTCATAGGATTTAATCTGTAAGCCTCTCACCATCTTCATTGCTGTTTTTCTTTCTAGTTCCTCAGAAACCTCCTTGGATTGTGGCAACTGGAACTGGACCCAGTATTCTAGGAGCAGCTGACCAAAGAGCATAGAGCAAAACTATCTACCACTTCCCCAGATACTGCACTTCTGTTGTTGCAGCCCAAAATTGTATTAGTTCTTTTGTCAGCTGCAGTATAGTGCTGGCTCATGTTTAATCTGTGGTCTAACCAGGACACCCAATTCCTTCTCCTAAGTATTATCCTTGAGCCAAATACCATACATCTTGTACCCGTGCAATTGATTTTTCCTACCTAAGTGCAGAACCCTACATTTCTTGCCAATGAGCTGCATTTTGCTGGGTAGGACCCAACGTTTAAGCCTATTAAGCTCATTTTGAATCTTAAGCCTGTCTTCTGAGATGTCAGCAATCCCTCCCAGCCTTGGGTCATCTGAAAATTTGATGAACATCTCTACTATCCCTTCATCTAAGTCATTTATGCAAATGCTAAAGAGCACAGGGCCTAGGGCAAAATGCTGAAATCCCCACTGGATATCTTCTTCCATGTTGACATAGATGAATTGTCACAAAATAAAAGCAGCATTCCTTTTAAAAAGTGAATAATGCACTGAGAAGAGAATAAATTCAGCATAATAAATCCATTTTGCAAACAATGAAGAAGAGGGCACTAATATAGATGTCTACAGCAGGGGAAGGGAGCCAATGATAATGTGTGTGATGATGTCACCACAAACAATCATTTGGCATCATTGCTGCTAACCACTCATTTTGCAATGGAAGCAAAATCTTAAGTGACTCAGGTCTTACGTCCTGCCCACTTAGCCCCACTTAGCTCTGCACATGCATAGGCTGCTCCCACCATGACTGGCACTGGGCCTCTGTTTTCTCTCAATGCTGTGGGGCTTTTATATATATCTTTGAATTAATTTTGGCTCAACTGTTGCTCCAGAGGAAATGTTGCAGGCAATTTTTCAGCCTTCCTTCTGGAGTTGCAGGCTGGGGAGTTTGCCACTGGTGAGAACTCCTGCTACATTTTGCTGCCTGGTTCCTGGCATCCCATTCCTCTCACCTGTAGTCAAGGTACTATGGAGTGTTAATGTCTTCCCTTATCCTTCTTGGCTGCTCTGAAGGGTGGATTTGGCACTATCCTACATAATGGCTGAGAGCCAGTTTGGTGTAATGGTTAAGGCACCAGGCTAGAAACCAGGAGACTGTCCTGCTTTAGGCATAAAACCAGCTGGGTGGCTTTGGGCCAGTCACTCTCTCTAAGCCCTAGGAAAGAGGCAAAGGCAAACCACTTCCGAAATCTTGCCAAGAAAACTGCAGGGACTTGTCCAGGCAGTTGCCAGGAGCCAATACTAACTCAAGGAGCACACACACACACAAAATGGACACTCATAAGTTTTATTGGTTTCTTCTCAGGGCAAAAAGCACTGACAACTTGCTGGCTGGTTGTGGTGTTATTGTGCCCTCTCGTTGGCCAGCTGGAGCAAGTGTGGGTCAGCTCAATGAGAGGACAGACAGAATGCAGCAAAGCTGAAGTGAAGATACTCCTGGGGTGGCATGAAATGCAGCAGAGGGTACAAGAGGCAAAGCTGATGTTTGTATGAAAAAGCCCTTAGGCAACAAGATATCAGAAGGGTCAGCTCCAACTTCAGTGCTGCCCATTCTTCTGTCTTCCAGCAAGAATCTAGCAAGCAGGGCTCAGCTGGCTGACACAAGCCTTTCAACCTTTTGCATATTATCTGTACTTATAATTTATTTGGACTCTCATTCCAAGAGTCCCAGGATGACCCTCACTCTCCCAGGCCAACCATTTATGCTACAGTGGTCTGTCCTGAGCTGACTCCTGAAGGAAGAAGAAATGAGAGTAATTTGATCACATCATGTTCTGTTGAGAAAAACTAAAAAATCATTTTTATTTTAGAACGGTGAGCTGTACAGTACTTATTTACCAATGAGATATAACCCAAATCTGTTTAGCGACATTTGCTACCCAGATTGTGATGGGAGGTGACAAGAAAGAAATTGCATGCTGGGGTTTTGTGTTTAGACAGTCAGTTTAGATGATGTTAATTTTGGAGAAATGCTCTGCTTTTTTGTATTAAGGAAAGCACAGTTCTCTATAGTACCTTGAAGTATAACAAAATTATGGCATAATATTTCGTGGACTACAATCCATTTTCTCTGAAGTGGCCCGTAGTGTATGAAAACTAATAATTTTGTTAGTGCTTCTGGTTTAACTTTGCATGGTTATCCCTCTGGATACCGTGGTCCCTTCTGCCCACCTTACTTTTGCCCCCCAGCCTCTCTGAAAGGGTTACAAGATGACATGGGATCATTCCACCACAGATGAAAAATACAGGGAACAAAGTGCACACAATGTCAAACAATCACTGCCCCATGCCCAGATCTTGCAGGCCTGGGAGTTCAAGAAAACCCCTTCACCCCTTCATCTGAAGAGGGAACTCCCACATTCAAGTATCCATTCGTTTGGTTGCATGGAAAAAAAAATAAATCTGTGCATGAGCTGAAAACCCACAAACCACTATTCCCTGGGAAAGACTTTTTAGGGCAGGCGAGGCTTGGGAAGCAGGAATTCTCTTCATTGGGGAATGGTGTCACCCACAAGCTGCATGGAGTCACAGCAATTCAAAACATTGCAAAAAAAAAAAAATCTTTAGTGCAGTCTCAGATAGGCTCAGCTGTCCAATAGGTGGGATCTGAGAGATCAGAACTCTTTGAAAGCAGCACAGAATCCTCTTATGGAGGTGCACTTTAATATCTTGTATAATTAACAGTTCAGAATGAACCTCCTCAGCTGCAGTGTACAACATTGGCAACATCTTGTTCATGTGGGCTATAGCCTAGATATGTCATTCTTCCCCCAGCATCAAATTACTCCAGATGGGTTATGTTCACAAACACAGAATGCTAAATGATTATAAACAATTGTTTTATAAGTCACAATGGCTAGGGTAAAATCAAATAAAACCATAACATGCCTTAGCATGCTGCATGCATCAGACTGCCATATTAAGCCATCATGCGCTTTGTTTATTCTGACTTCTTATATTGTGCGAACATAACCTTGTGGTTTATTTACCATGATGTGTGGTTTATCATATTGTGCCAATGCAGCCACCTTGAAGGTGAATCTGAAAAGGAAATTCTCTGGTGCAAAGGAATAAGCTGGCAGAAGTCTAATATCAGAAAGGTCAACATTCATTCTGCCAAGACTTTCTGGGACTGACTTTAAAATAGTCATTTTGAACACTAGGATTTCAAAGGGATGCTTGAGAAATCACTGAATGTAATAGTCAAGAAGTTTGATTCCATCACTTTGTGGTTTGAACTGAAATTTTATCCTACTTTACCAACACCAGGATGCTGCTTCTGATCAGCTTTTTGTTACTGTCATTATTACAATCTGTAATTTTTTTATTTAATTACCCTCTTACTGCTTTCAATCAGAAGCATTTCCCCCACCACCCCAGGGTATGTATGTGTGCGTGCGTGCGTGCGCGTGTGCGTGTGTCTATCTATCTATCTATCTATCTATCTATCTATCTATCTATCTATCTATCGTCTATCTATCTATCTATCTATCTGACAGTTTAGAAGAACACTTAAAATTGAATACTGTAGTGCTGACCCTTTTCCATAAATGAAACATTTGTTAGGGCTTAAAGTGTCACAGGAATTTTTAGTGCAATGGTGCGCAGGAGGTAGTGAGGAAATTTACAAGTAGATCTCTAGGTCTGATGCAGTAGATGGCAAGGACTTCTGATTCCAAACTGTTAATCAAGAGACAGAAAATGATAAAATCATTATAAAATCACGTGTGTGTGTGTGTATGAGAGAGGGGGAGTGAGAGAAAGAAAAGAGAGAGAGGTATTTGCACAGGCTAAAGAGGGGCAATGTTTTTCAAAGAAAAGCAAAAGTCAAAACTGACTGTCAATAGTGAAGGGGAATAAGTTATCTAAGATACATGGAAAATTGTTACTTGAAAGGCATATGGGAAATTGCCAATGGGGGGTGGGGGGGAAATCAGCTTCTACTTAAAAACATTTGCCCAGTTTAATTGTCTGCCCAAGGCCAGTGTTACCCTGCACTTTTATGCAGCAATTTCCTTCTTCATTATGCAGAGGATTTATTTTGCTTTTAGAAAAAGAGGCTGGCCCATTCTTTGCAAGCTAACCAATCAAACTGTCAGCTGTCTTGGTGCTGCAGCCCAGGAAGAGAAATATTCGAGCAGTGCAGAGAGCAAACCCTGTGTCCCAGCAGGAGCCGACCTGGTGACAGATGGGCTTGCATGCAATATTGACACAATGGGGACTGCAGGAAGCCAGCTCACTCCCTTCCACCTTCCTTGACAGTTCGCTTTTCATAATTAGCAGGTTCTCTGATGATAAACACTCTCCCAGAGTGTACTTGAAGAGACAGATAGTATGCATGTCAAAATGTTCTATTCATATACACAGCATCTTTGCATGTACACTATCAGCATACACATCTGAGACTAGCTGTCTCATTGATGTGCATATGCGCATAGATGAAGGGTTTTCCACCCCCACTCCCCCATGCAAGAATATGTAGAAGTTTGATTTCCCCTATCTGCAGCTCAAAGTGAAGAACTGTGTATTATTTATTCTCCTGAATGAATAACTTGGCAGAAATGCTCCAATACAATTGTATTAATGGAACTGTAGTCAGAAGAATAGATGTATAGACTTGCTAACTAGAAATCTCCAAAGAACAGAAAAAATCCATGGTGTATCCATGGAATCATGATTTCAGTTTCTGTGATTTTGTGAAAATCAGCCAGGAGATGAAGATGAAATGAATGTCTTGCCAACCCAGAACATTAGTGGCAATTTTAGAGATAAAACCTCTTTTTTCTTTAATCCTATTTAGGGTTCTGTTTGTTTCAAGTAAATGAATTTTTGTCTTTAGTGAGAAAGTAAAATTTGCAGCACCCTTTTTTCTCCCTTGGAATGACAACTCATGGCACATTCAGTAAAATAGTAATTGTAAAAATCCATTAGAGTATATATTTATTTTTTTCTGTATTACATCATGCAATACCTTACACCAGCTTTACAAATGGTGGGTTACTGCTGCTCATCCCTAATAGGATGCTACACCTGAGAACGGGTATTAGCAAGCATGCCTAGTGTGTAACAGAAATATCAGTCCCATCAACTTTCACAGTTTGTCACTGGTTCGAAAGTTTTTTTAAAATTGTATGGAAACTGAGAAACCAGAAGTCAGTCATCTGACTTTCTTTTGGCACCAGCCTTCCTACGAATTAAGGATTGACTTTGTGTTTGAGATTTGAATTTGGTGGAACAATTTATTTGCTAATCCCCTTTGGCAGAGTCTGCAACTGCTTCTTCAAATCTAAAGGAAGGCACAGTCCAGCCAAGCATGGCTTCAGTCTAAATTGGGCATAGTACCAACCAAGACCCCTATTGTGTAGCTTGCTTACTTTCAGACATGTTAAGCTGATACTTTTTCCTCACATGTTTGTTTTCCACATTTTTTCCCTTAGCTCAGATACATAAAGCTGCTGTAAGAGTAGCAAAATCAACTTGTTAAATGGGGAAGATGCAGTTGATGTGCTGCTGGAGCAATGTTTTTTGTTCACTTTGCCTGCTGGGTATAAAAAAAATTTCCCTCTAACCCCTATGGGTGGTATGTGTCTTCCTCAATCTCGGTCCTCTACCAGAGGCCTGGGAGTTTGAGGGTTCTGCACAGTATCTTAGCTGTTCCTAGCACTGCACTCTTCTGCACAGAGAGCTCGGATGTTGTTCCTGGGATCTGTTGGAGCCACTCTCCCAGCTAAGGAGTCACGGCCCCGAGTGCTCCTACCACCACTGGGACCACTTTGGGCTTGACTTTCCACATCCTCTCGATTTCCTCCTTCAGGCCCTGGTACTTCTCCAGCTTCTCATGCTCCTTCTTCCTGATGTTGCTGTCACATGGCACTGCTACATCTATCACTACCACTGTCTTCTGGTCTGTCTACTACCACGATGTCTGGTTGATTGGCCAGTACCTGCCTGTCCGTCTGGATCTGGAAGTCCCACAGGATCTTAGCCCTGTTATTCTCCACGACCTTCTGTGGAATCTCCCATCTGGACTTGGGGGGGGTCTAGCCCATACGCTGTGCAGATGTTCCTGTACACAATGCCAGCTACTTGGTTGTGCCGTTCAGTGTATGCTGTTCCTGCCTGCATCTTACACCCTGCCACTATGTGTTGGACTGTCTCTGAGGCCTCTTTGCACAATCTGCACCTTGGGTCCTGTCTAGTGTGGTAGACCCCTGCTTCTATGGATCTGGTGCTTAGTGCCTGTTCTTGTGCTGCTATGATCATTGCCTCAGTGCTGTCTTTTAGTCCGGCCCTTTCCAGCCACTGATAGGATTTCCCAATGTCAGCCACCTCAGCTATCTGTCGATGGTACATCCCATGCAGGGGCTTGTCTTGCCATGATATTTCCTCCATTTGAACTTCGTCCCATGTCTGCTGCTGCCTGAGGCATTCTCTCAGCAGCTCATCTTTGGGTGCCATCTTACTGATGTACTCCTGGATACTCCGGGTTTCATCCAGGACAGTGGCTTTGACACTCATCAGACCCCACCCGCCCTCTTTGCGGCTGGTGTACAGTCTCTGGGTGTTGGACTTGGGGTGGAAACCTCTGTACATTGTGAGGAGCTTCCGGGTCTTCACATCGGCAGCCTCCATGTCTTCCTTTGGCCAGCTCACTATACCGGCAGGGTATCTGATGACTGGCAGGGCATACATGTTGATGGCATGGATCTTGATCTTCCCATTGAGCTGACTCTTCAGGACCTGTCTTATCCTTTGGTGGTACTTGGGTGTTGCTGTCTTCCTTGCCTCCTCCTCATGGTTCCCGTGTGACTGTGGGACACCAAGGTATTTATAGCTGGTCTCTATGTCTGCTATGTGGCCCACTGGTAATTCCACTCCATCAGTCTTAGCTACCTTCCCTCTCTTTACTATCATCCTGCCACACTTCTCCAGTCCGAATGACATCCCAATGTCCTCGCTGTAGATCCGTGTCAGGTGGATCAGTGAGTCGATGTCTCGTTCACTCTTAGCATACAGCTCGATGTCATCCATGTAGAGGAGGTGGCTGATGGTGATTCCACTCTTGAACTTGTACCCATATCCAGACCTTGTGATTATCTGGCTGAGGGGGTTTAAGCCTATGCAGAACAGCAGTGGGGACAGTGCATCACCTTGGTATATGCCGCACTTGATGGCCACTTGTGCAAGCTGTCTTGAGTTCACTTCCAGTGTTGTCTTCCACAGTCCCATTGAGTTCTTGAGGAAGGTCCTTAGTGTCCTGTTGACTTTGTATAGCGCCAGGCATTCACAGATCCATGTGTGTGGCATTGAGTCATAGGCTTTCTTGTAGTCAATCTAGGCTGTGCTCAGATTGGTCTGCCTAGACCTTGAATCTTGGGTGACTGCTCTATCTATGAGTAACTGGTGTTTTGAGCCTCTGGTGTTGTTCCCAATGCCCTTCTGAGCTGTGCTTGTGTACTGGCCCATATGGTCTTGTAGCTTGGCAGCTAGGATGCCAGTTAGAACTTTCCATGTTGTGGGGAGGCAGGTTATTGGCCGGTAGTTGAATGGTGCTGTTCCTTTGTGAGGGTTTTTCATGATCAGCACTGTCCTTCCTTGTGTTAACCAGTCTGGGTGGGAGCCTGCTGCTAGCAGTTGGTTTGTCTGTGCTGCTAGGCGTTCATGCACTGCTGTTAGTTTCTTTAGCCAGTAGGTGTGGATCATGTCTGGGCCAGGTGCCGTACAGCTTTTCATGTTCTTGACCCGCTGTTGGATGTCTGCTACTGTGATGTTGACTGGTTCCTGTTCTGGGAGATTGCTGTGGTCTGCTTTCAGGTCCTGCAGCCACTTTGCACTGGTGTTATGTGTCTTCTCTTTCTCCCATATGTTCTTCCAGTACTGCTCAGTTTCCACTGCTGGTGGCTCAGCTGCTACTCTGTGGTTGTACTGCAGTTGGGAGTATACTTTGGATGGTTCTTTGGAGAACAGGGCATTTATCTTCTTGGCCTCTGCTTCTCTAGTGTATCTCCTTAGCCTGGTAGCCAGTGCTGTGAGCCTTTGTTTAGCAGTCTCTAGGGCTTCAGATGGAGTCAGGCCCTTGTATTTTTTCAGTAGCCGAGTCTTATCCTTAATCTCCACACGCTTCTGTAGTTCCACCAGCTGACTGACTTCTCTCCGAGTTGCCTTGATCTTAGCCTCCAATCTCATTTTCCAGGGTAGGTATGTACTGCTGTTCTTCTTGATCGTGTAGCCAAGCAGTTCCAGGATTACAGTGGCTGTAGCATATACCAATTCATTGGTTTCAGTTATGGTGGTAGTAGGGATTGTTTGGAGGGCTCTGTTGGCATCTTCTAGCATACTATCTGATGGTACTTCTCCAGTGAGCCTTGGTAATCGGACTCGAGGGTTGACTATAGCTAGTTTATCCATGATCTTATGCCTCATATCAGCTGCTGTGCTCTGTAATGGAAGGGGTGGCAGTGACATTCCAGCTTCAGGTGTTGGCTGCACAACTGCTTGTTCTTCCAGGTCTGCTTGAGTCCGGGTTGTAATGTAGAGTTGGTCTATCTCGAGTTGTGAGAGCAGCTTCCTCTTTACTATGTTGAAGCGCTGGGTAACTAGTTGTTTCTCAGTTAGTGTGGATGTAGGCCTTCTGTCTATCCATAGTTCCCTCATACGTTTCATATATCCCCTCTCATTAGGTCTGCTGTTGTAGTAGCATTCCATCAATTCCAAGTTTTCTTGTCTCGTCCATGTATGGTTTGTTCCAGTAGCCCACTTAACATCAGATTGTCCTGGTTCCCCAACATCTGACGCGGACCTTGTTAATCCGGGCGACGTCCAAGCTGGCATGACTCTCTTAGTTCGTGTCACTCTCATATTTGAGGTAGGCAGGTGAAGCATTAGGGGGTCTTTGCCCAAGGACCCCTACTGGTAAGGTAGGTGCCAGCCGGAATTTGAACCCCGGTCTCCTGCATCAAAGGCGGTGTTCTAACCACTACACTATCCAGCTGCAAAATCAACTTGTTAAATGGGGAAGATGCAGTTGATGTGCTGCAGCTTGGGTAGATATAGAGGACAGGGGAAGAAAGAATCCAAAGGATTTTCTTGATCTAATTGTTTTCTTTTTTCCTTTTTTCTTTTTTTATGAAGCTGCTATTTTCACCTTCCCCAAGTTTTGATGAAGCCTTGCCAAAACTTATACTATCCAAATGTGAGGTCCATTACTGCTGGAAATGTTGGAAATTGTACTTCAAATACATTTGACAGTGTAGAGGATATAGGGAATAGCCTTGAAGGACAGGAGGAAGAGCTGCTACCAAGGCAATGGTCAGATTGAGCCTGGGGCAAGTCTGAGTTCAGACCAACAAAGTAGACCAGACTAAGAAACCAATGCCATATAGGTCAGGACTACTTTTATTGGAAGAGCTCTAGTAACAGAATCTTGTAAGCCTGAATGTGCTTCCCTCCCTCATTTTACCTTTGTGTGAACTAGGGAGAGGCCTGTCTGAAATATTTATTCAAACTAATTTCTTGGCCCAGGCTCAAGCCCCTCTCATCTGACTGTTGCTTTAGTAGCAGTTCTTCCTCCCACCCTTCAAGGTTGTTCCCTATTTCCTCTACAAGCAGATATCATGCTGGAATGGTTTTCAAAACACACAGAAGGGTATCTCCCATTAAGAAACATCTATTATACTGGTATCTTAACTTGCAGTTGCCTAACAAGGAAAAATTACCTAGTCACGGTAGCACAACTGGATGTTCCTGAAGAGCCTATATTGATTTTTGGCTATCTAACCCTATAATGCCTTCTCTTCCCTTCCTCAGGGATTAGTAATAACTCTTACCACTTACATAATACATTTTTTTTCCAGAGTATGTTTGAAAAGCACCATATAGCTTGTCTCAGTAAACTGCAAAGACCTTTCTATGGGTTTCTCTACCATCTGAGGTCCAGCACATCTGTGAACCAGTAGAAGATGCTTTTTCAGTGGGGGTGGCATAGTTTTGGAGAGGGTCATGTGGAAGCTACTCTTTTGTCTTTCCAACACCGAGCCAAGCCTTTTCAAAAATCTCCAGAGGTCTTTAAAATATGCATTATCTGCTTTACTTAATGCTGCATATACAGACGTGCTGCTTTTTCCTTAATGTTTATGGTATTTTAAATATTTTGTTGTGAGCTGCCTATTACACGCCTATTGAAGGGTAGGCATATGAGTCAAAATGAAACAGTAACAGCCTTGTAAGGTAGGCCAATATAATCAATCACCCCTGCTGTAGAAAAATACTGGCTCATCCTCATCCTGCATCAGTCCCTGCTTATTGGTCAATGGCCAAGGGATGAAAAGGACACAATCCACTTTGTCATGGGAAAGTGGCTGCTAAGAAGGCATGCTTAATGGCTGGGAGACTTTAACAAGATCAATACCACCTCTAGAAAAGATTACATGCTATGCTAGGCAGCAAATAGACCATTGCTGCTGGATTTGGAAACCATTTATAAAACCTATTAGGGACAATAAAGCAGAACAGCAAAAAAGAACAAAAAAAGACCCTATCTATTCACAGCAGGCTTCTGATTCTTGGATTCCTTCCCCTATCCATTATATTAAATGACCAGATTAAAAGCCAGATACATCAAAAAATAATAAGATTTGCCATGATCATCGGTGACAGCAGCAATGTGGAAGTGGGTCACAGTGACAATTGCATTGCTTAAACTTGCTAAACAGTGTGCCTTCCATGACTTTAGCTGTGATTCAGACTGCATGGCCTGTTGCTGCTTTGGAAATCACTCAAAAGGCAATCATCAGCTGGCAAACTTTCTTGAAATGGCTTGGAATGGTAACAGTAAAAGCCTTGTGGAGTTCCAGGCTGATCCCAGAAATAGAATGTCCTGTGGATAATACTTAAGTTTAGCCACACTTTAGCAAAAGCAAGAGGAATCTGAATGGCTCCCCACTTCATTGGGCTTAAGTAACTGGTTGCAAGCAGGTTGACTTGGCCCAAACAAAATGACAGAGGTAGGCTAAACATGTTTCTGGGGTTAGAGAAAATGTCCTTGGGACACAAGGCATGCCTGTGCAAGTTGTGTGCAGGTGCAGTCCACTTTGCTTGCTTGAACTTTTTCACATGATAGATACATCCATCCCTTCTTTCTGTGCCAAATTATTTATTTATTTGATTTCAATAGCCATATCTATGCCGATACTTGCCTTCTTAAATGACTGGGTAATTTGTCTAATGAAATGAATATCCTAATGGGAGGAGTATCCAAAGTGGGGGAGAAGGTGGACATATGAATTTTGAGAGAATATCTAAACACCAAAGAAGCCAAAAAAAGAATCAATCTGTTAAATGGTATGAATTTTGGTAAGGGAGTATGAAGTCTGAGCTCTAAAACACAAAGCTGTTCTTTTCAATTCACTAATTTCACAGAAGGCCGTATCAATGAAGCTCAGTGATGAGTAACTTACCCCAAAGACACACACACACATATATAAAATCTTCATTTAGATGTATATGAAAATGCATGCCTAAGTAGAAGAGTACCAACTGCATCTATAAACAGAAGAAGGAAAGATGTAACAAAATGCCATAGAGGGAGGGAGGGAGGGAGGGAGCAGTAGAAGGATGGCATATAAGCATTTATATAGGGTCTAGAAATATAACCAAGGATTAGAGGAAATGAGGGGGAAGTAGACACAGTGTATATGGATTATGGTATAGAAAGAAGCAAGGTAGTTACCTTACACAGATTGTGGCAGGAGTTGTAAAGACTGACATATCCTGTTATTGAACAACTTGAAAAATATATAAATACTCCTCAGATGGAGCCCCAGAATTAAAATCATTTCTTGCAGCTGCTCACATAACTTCACTTGACAGACGCACATGGAGAAGGCCTCCAAGATGATCAAATTACTACACATTTTTTGATTCTTTTAAAGATATTGTCAAATCCTTCCCCTGTTTTGCTTCGACCCTCAGATTAATGTGGTATAACCTCTTCTCATCTCGACTGCCATCTTGAGTGGAAGGGTTAAACAGATCTGATTCAAAGGTCATCAGGGGGTCCTGTATTTTTAAACAATATTCTTTAGTGTTAATAGATTGAAATGGCATAAAATGTATGCGTAAATAAAGAAATAAATATTTAATTATTTAGAGACCAGCCTCACTATGTTCAATGAAACTGACTCACAAATGAAAGCATAGGATTGTATCATAATTGGGTAGAAGAAGGAATTTTAATGGAACAGGTGCAGCATTTCCTCTTAAATGGTGAAATACAAAAGAGAACAAGGCTTCTGCAATTTTAAAAGTGGGTTTTATGAGGAAGAGGAATTTTAAGCAGCTGCAGTTTGTCATGCAAGTGTTGCCTACAGAAATCATCTCTTCTACACAACTTCTAAAGGTGTAGGAATCTTGCTTTCTTTTGTATCTTGTCCCTGTGGCTTCTGATAGTAAGAATTGCAGGATAAATATATGATTTTGCAGATGGCTCTAATTAATAAATCTTCCAATGAGGCAGGGAAAGGGAAGGGAAAAAAAGAGCCCTGAAGTATAAGCTGGGTTCATATATTATGCTAAGTTAGTTTGCTTAATCACTGTTTACTGAATAAGTGACAATTTGCTGGGTTCACAGAACTGGCTAAGTCAAAAACTTTGCAACTTTTTGGGTGGTTTCTAAGGTAAGGCAAAACCAAACACCCTTGTTGCTTAGTATGATGTATGAACCAGGTCTTAAAGTGAGTAATCTTAATAATGTCTTGCTCATCTCATTTGTTGAAGGTGGAAAGCCAGATGTTTCAACAAGCTAACAGATGATTCAATCCCAAATGATATGAGGGACTGCATTTAGCAGATGAAATCCTTCCACAGATTTTGCCAAGCTCATCTGCTTTGTAACACTAGACAATTGTGTCTCTTACCTTATCTGAATGTGTCTTTTAAAGAAAAACTTGGTATAGGCCAATATATTAGCCTCTTAAATCTCATATATAGATTCAGCCAGCTCATGATCCTATTTTGCACATTGCATCTGAAATTCATCCTCTGGGACATTAAAAATTAGACTGGACACTACACAGGAGGAAATACTGCAATAAAATGTCCACATTGCACTCCTGGGGTTAAAGGTTGGGGTGACTGAATGCACTGAATCCTATCTGTAATTTATTAGCTGATTTTATTATTCATGGAGGGCTGTAGTGAAATGGCACACAGTTCAAGAATCAGACAGCTCAAGTACACATTCCCCTGGGAAGTTCTCATGCACAAGCACAGTCATAGCTGGACTGAATGGGAATTGAGAAAGCTCGCAAAACAAATGCAAACAACTGAGGAGTTCTGTTGAACAAACCCCGTCGGACCAATTTTGTCTGAAAGAGGCTTGTGCTAAGAAAATCCCAGTGGGACGTGTCTCAAATCCGTTAGATAGGCTAAAAGAAACTCTTTCTGTAACCCCTCTAAAGTGTAAGGAAAATTGTATATGAGAGAGAGAAAGAGAAAATCATGATTAAACAAATGTCCACTTTTGTAGAACTTGAAAATCTCAGTGTCTCTCTTTTAGGTGGGAAAGGAAGATCCAGCATAGAGACAAGAGCCACCCACAGCAGTGAAGGTCTGTATACTTCCTCCTTCTGTACAGTCCTATTCCTTCCTGTATTTCGATGCTTCCTTATTTTGCTCCTGCCCCTAACTTTTCTCTAAGACTTCTTTGGCTGAGCCTCCAGGCAGAAACTTTGCAGTAACGCTGAACACTTTGCAGAACCTGCTTTCCAGAGAGGTTCTTTAGCCATAGTTTACTTCCTACAGCCTGTTTAATTGGGCTTAGACAGTGTGGTCATTGTACATTGTGGGAATACCAACAAGAAAATAACAAGAGAACAACCTATTCCCCAAGCACAAGGGAATGGAATATATAAGGGAAGAGTATAGTAAGAGGTAAAATTTTAAAGTGAAGGAATTGGGGATCCATTCAGTCTTGGTGCACCAAATATATATATATATATATATATATATATATATATATATATATATATATATATATTTAAATTCTGGGTTCAGCATTCTGTAGTTCTCAATGTGTGCATTTCAACCTAGTTTCCAATGGATAGTTCTTGGGTTCCAGTAAAAACAACAAAGTGATCTTCATAACCTGAACCTGCCCACCCTCTTTCAATAGCACAAGCCAGAGAAACTGTGGGTCTTGCTCCTAAGCGAGCAGGGAACTTCTAAACTGAGGACCCCCTCAATTCTGGAAACTACAATCATCCAGGAGCCATTGATCTTCTTCCAGGATCTTCTATGAGCCAGTGAGTCTTGAAGTACTAAGATGCTACACAGCTTCTACTTGCTCATTCATTGCTCTTAGTACAAGCTCAGGAATTGTCTGATTTAGCTGTTTTAATGTTTTTTTCTAGTTTTGTACACCACCCAGAGTCCATTGGAATTGGATGGCCAATAAATTTAAATAAATAATAATAGTAATAAATAATAATAATTGCTGCCTCACTTGCTCCACTATAGGCTCATCCTTGACAGGACAGGACACGTGCTTTGCAACCAGAATACTCCACACATTGAGAACCAAGTTTCAGAGTTTTGAGAAGTGACCCAATTCTGCTATTGTGCTGGTAGCTATCTTGCCTTAACCAGAGAAGCTGTGCACCTTGCAATAGTCAGAGCCAGTGGGTTCCCTCCACCCCCATGAAGAAAATTATTTGCTTCTCCTGGGAACAGAGGCAATTTATGTTGTGGGTATAAAAGCAGAACAGGGCAAAAACTCCATGTTGTGTCCTATTCACTTAACTTGGCTTTGTATTTAGCATTACAGTTCTCCTGGTCTTTCCTGATCTGTGCCCGAAGGGAAGGGAAATGAGTTAAAACCATCTTCAGAGACGTTTGTATTGATTCTGTCACATTTTTTGCAGCTTGCTGACAAGTGATGGATGGTACATAATGCTGCTAGCACAGTACATTACGTTTCACATCCAGGGACTCCTAAATCATTTCAAAATTTCAAATTCCCCAATCAATATTTTAGCAGAAGAAAGCAGAATAGGTCCATTTTGCTGGAGGAATGAGAGCAGAGTGTGTATGGGTGCATACTCGAAAGAGAATAGTGAGAAGAATATGTGTATTCAGCCGAGCTCTGCTCCGGCAGTGGGAACAAGACTCTGGGTCTGGAATGTCAAGATTTCCCCCCCTTAAAAATACAAGTTAGTAAAGTGTCTGTTCCATCTTCACTCACTCACAGATGAGCACAGAGATCTTTCCTTGAAGGACTGTGCTGCCCATGATGAATATCTCTTCAGGTTATAAAAATTTAATAATAAATTATAGTAAGCCCCCTTCCCATTTTTATTGGATTCCTATGAGAGAAAAGAGGTCTCACTCTTTCCTTTCTCAATTACAACTTTTGGAAAACCCACCTGCTATACTGCAATTAAGAATTGTAAAAAGGCCAATAAGATCTTTTTTTTCCGTATGAGTAGCTACAATACACATGGGTGGTGTGTATATGTGTGTGTGTGTGTGTGTGTGTTTGAGAGTGAGAGAGAAATTGCGCTGGTCAGGGAAAGGTCAACCCTTTCCTCCCTGGGCACTGTTATTTTGATAAAGAATGGAAGTCCCACTCTTACTATTAAATTAAAAGAGAGAGAGAGAGAGAGAGAGAGAGAGAGAGAGAGAGAGAGAGAGAGAACAAAAAATAAGTGTTTGGAAGCTGCCTAAAGCATTTATGTGCCCCTCTGAGTATACTAGCTTCTATCTCTTGGAGCCTCTAGAGGCTCCTTGCTTATATATGAACTTTCAGATTGCCTTCACACAATTCCTTTTGGGCCTGCCCAAGTGACCTTCGGAGGCAAGATTGAGGAACTTGTTTTGTTCTAGTGAGATCACCTCAGTGTAAATATTTGCTTTTTTTTCTTTATCTGTCTAATCTATTTTTAAAAAGACAAAACAGGAGCGCTTATTAGATTGCATGTCAATTACCTTGGATGCTTATCCCCTCACGTGAGAAAGGCACAAGGCTGAGAACAGCTGATGCAGTTGGTGAATCAAAGACAGTTATTCCTCATCTGATTTCAGTGCATATTTCAAGAAAACCACTGCTAGGTTGGATCATGCATTTGTGCTGCTATCAAGTATTGCCCCAATGTTTGCATCAGACTCCATGTTCACAGCACAACTATGAATTCACAGGGTGGTCACAGACCAAGGATTGCTCTTTGGACTTTCTGCCAGTGACATGGCATAGACCAGACTGTACTGGCCTATCCTAAGGCGTTGGAGTAAGGGCTTCATACATTTATTTATTTATTTATTTATTTATTTATTTATTTATTTATTTAATCAAATTTCTTCCCTGCCCATCTCCCCCCAATGGAGGATTCTGGGCGACTTACAAAAACATTAAAACCATAAATATACATAAAATACATAATACATCTAAAATTTAAAAACTGTACTAAAAAAGGAAAATCCAAGAAGATGGAAAATCGGGCTGAGGACAGCTGGCCACTACGGGGCTAAGCATCCCCGTGCTTGAAGTATTCCCTCCCCCTCCCAGGCCAAGTGACAGAACCAGGTCTTCAAGGCCCTTGTTCTTCAAGGAAATTGAAAATGTGCAGCACCAAGGCTACCAAGTTTTAAGTAATTCCCTTAAAATAGCTATTTTGTTTCTTTTCTCTAAGTCTGGCTCTTTTTCCTCTCCCTCTTCACTCATTATTTTCCCCTGTTGTCCACAGATGGAAAAGCAAAGTCACTGTCTTTGTATGAAGAATAGAAACACAACATCCTGGGCAGTTACCAGTGCTTCTACTTTAATGGGGTGGAAAACAAGGGAAGAGGAAGAATGCAGTGGTGAGTGATCTGAGAAGTCCTATTTGACTGATTAGCTGTGTATACTTGAAATTTAGACATTACGACTACCCTTGTAAGGGAACATGTGGCCAAGGTTGAGTCCTTGCCTTAGTACAAGTTTTTAACCAAGCTAATGCAGTCTCTTCTTTTGTTATTATTCTATATTTACCAAGCAAAGAAGATAAGAGTGGAGGAGGAAGCATAATGTGAAAAAAAAAACTGTAAAAAGATAATAGCTTAAATATGAGGTTGCTACATACAGATGGATGTACCTTATTGTCCCATAAATTAATAAATAATTGCTGTTTTAAGAAAGAAGGTACAGGTAGTCTTTACTTACCCACCACAATTGGGACCGGCAACTCCATTGCTAAGTGACGAAGGCATTAAGGGAAACATCATGTGACCACACTGGACTTACAACATCAGTGCTGCTGTGGTCATTAAGCAAATCATCAGCAGATGTTAATCATGATGTCATGTGACAGTGACTTGCAATTTTACTGCTGGTTTCTCCATTGACTTTGCTTGTCAGAACCCAGCTGTGAAGCGTGCGAATGATGACCACATGACTGTGGGATGCTGTGACTGTTATAAATGTGTGCTGATTGCCAAACACCCAAATCATGATGACATGACTGTGGGGACACTGTGGCAATCACAAGTTCAAGGACCGGCCATAAACCTACTTCTTCAGTGCCATCTTAACTTTGAACGGTCGCTGAACAAGGCAGTTGGTAAGTGAGGTATTTCTCCATTTCCTTTCCTTTCCCTCTCTCACTAAATAAATGTCATTTTAGCAAGAATTGAATATTCATGTGCTTCATTTCTCCATTCATTAATGCACAACACAATTCCTAGCCTTTTGTTTTTAGCATGTGTCATCCCAATGGCAATAATCAAGTAAGTGAACATTTCTCAGTAAATCCCTGGTAAAATGTTACTATGAATTGTTACAAGTAAAACGGGGTCAGAATCCAACATAACATTTATTATTTTACTAATTGGTATTCTACTCTCAGTCCAATATGTCTATGTTGCTTGGTGTATCTGTCAAAAACGATTAGAAGTATTTGCTTTTTATTTGCAACTCTAAACAAGTGTATAAAAGGTTCAGTTATTTTTAAAGACACAGCTGTACAGAGTTGTACACCATCTGAACTTTCCAACACTTCTCACTGAGTTGGGATGATGTACAATTCCATGCAGTTATACTTCTATATTTAATTGCATTGCACATGTGCAGATTTCAACGTTAACATTCAGTTCATGTATTTTTAATTTATACCATCTCAGAGTGGAAACCCCATAGACCTGTCCAATACTACCTGTTTTGATATTAGATTTTCACTTTATACTAATATTTTCCAAAGATATTTAGAATTATCTATTGTCAGAAACTCAAGCTTTGTTAGTTTTCACAATTTAAAACATTTGTTTTGGAATTCTTAGCAAAACATTTAAAGCTCTAGGTTTCCAAACCAATATGCTTTAGATGTCCCATGAACCTAACATAATATTCCAAAATCTTATTTAGTGCTCAGAGAACTCTGCATCTATACAGATTATTGTCCCCAAAGAAAAGGATTTTAAAATCAAAATGATGAAACTAGGGTAATTGGCTTTTTATTGTACTTTTTTGTAAAGTAGTAATAAAGTCTGAAGGGCTTCTGTTAAACCTTCATTTTAACCACAAAGAAAAAGATTGTTCTACTTAGAAATGAATTTATCAGAATGGATTAATCATTCCATTACCAATTTGTGTGAACATAAAGTTTAATATTTGGTAAATTTAAATGAGCTCTTAATATAACATCTTGTAATATTGTCCCATTTATTTTTGCTTCTTTATCTTGTACTATACAAATTTGTATTTTTTGGTGAAATTCTTAGTTGAATGATTTCAGTTCAGTCATACAAATTATTATTTTTGGCTGTTACCATATGTCCATAAAAGACTATTTGATTTTGACCATTTCTCAATTTTTTTTCCCCCAAAGGCAGTTCATCACAGCTATTCAGGCTATTTCACTTTATTGTATATTTCTGTGATAGTATATGCTACGGTACATGTCCCTATCCTGAGTGGATATTTCTGTTCTTGTTGTACATGTACAAGAGGGCTTTGATCCTATACAATCTCAGAAAAAAATCCCAGAATGCTCTGTTGTTTTGATTTCCAGTGTCAAACAGCATCAGCTCTGAAGGAGACATGTGAGCCTGGATCTTCCTCTTTGGGATTCTTGGAGAGGGAATTCAAGAAATCCAGTAGGTCTTCTATCCCTCTAAGTTACAGAATTGCAGTAGTATAGATTATACTATTTTCTTTTTTAAAACAAATGAAATGCAATAAATATGTGCAGAAAGAAAGGATATAGAAGGTGTAAATAATTTAAAATACTTAAGTAGAACAATCTTTTCTTTGTGGTTAAATATAACTTAGAAAAAAATGCACATGGTTGCACCCTATCCTGAAATAAATCATTCCATGTTATTGAATATCTTGGGTAGTTCTCTTGATATTGCTTTGATTCTCTCTGTAATATTTTTCTTCTCTCTCTCTCTCTCTCTCTCTCTCTATATATATATATTTAATTGAATAGATCTAATCAATTCTATGTAATCATCAATATAGACTAAAACCATTGGAATACAGGCTAATTTCACTTTTTTTAAAAAAAATACAGCTTCACTTTTTTTAATGCTACATAGCATGTTTAATTTTATTGATATGTAATCTTTCTACTTCTGGGAAATCCCATTAAAAGTCCATTAAATCTAAATTTATGTAATGTACATAAATGTATGAAAGATGTCTGTTGCATCCAATGTTGTTATTATTTTTGTTTATCATTTTCTTTTTCTTTTTGTCTTAGCCTTTCAGTATAATCCAGGTATGGTATGGATGGATAAGGTGCATGTCTTTTTTCTTGCTCTATGCTCTTAATATTAATAACGTCTAATAGCAATCCCCTTTGGAATATGAAAAGTTAAAGGGATGGTATCTCCAACTAAAACAACAACAACAAATGATAGATCTGTTAAAAAATATGACTATTCACTATGCTTTTCTGCAGGATACATATCTTCTTCCTAAAAACAAGTATCATTTACAAACATCTGAATACTTAGGTAAGTTGTAATTCTAAAAATAGGAGATGTTGTGATTTTAATTTTAATTATTTTCTAAACAGAGCATTGAAGAAATATGAGAGGGGGAATGTAGCTTTTAAATATTGACAGTCGAGTGATCAAAGCTTGGCATTTCTGAATTTACATATTCCATCATAGGTTCCCCAGAACAAATCCACATTTGTTTTTGTAGTGAAATTGGATTTACTTGGTCAGAACTAGCATAATTTTTTCTAAGTTTAATTTCTTCTAAATTTCTTCTTAAGTTCTTCTAAATTAAAATTTTCTGCTAAATTTAGGGAATTTAGTGAAATGTGGGGTTAACAATTCAGGATGAATGTCTGCATAAAATTAGCAATATAATAAGACGTTTGATGGTTTCAGTGGCTCTTCTCCACATGGGCACCATCTGGATTTGAATGGAACACCCTTTTATCTCCCCTCAAATGTAACTCTTCCAAATATGTCTTGCTGTCTTTAAAGCAGGAATAATAACTGAATATCATCTAAAATTACAGACAAGTATTGGCCAGAATTTCAAAGTAGTTGAATAGATTTCAAGTTCTATCTGTAATGGTTTATATTCAAATTTATTCTAATTCCAAATAAAAACAGAAGTCAAGATGTATAGCTAGTGGTATAGTTAAAATTTGGGAGCATAATCTCCTAATGTTTGTATGAAAGTCTAGGTTTAGCTAATGAGAACTTGGAGGTGGGGTCTGTTCGACCCATTAAAAATTCCTCAATAATTTATCAATCTGTTAAAATAACTGAATAGAATTAAGGTAGGAATTTCTCTTATAATGAAATAATTTTACTAGTGGTACTCATTTTGACCACAAATGAATTCTTCCCATAAACTTTATTTTTCTCATTTTGACCACAGTTTATTTTCTCATAAACTCATAGGAATTGTCAGCCATAAGTAGCAACATTAGCCAATACCATGCAATCTGAAATACTGAAACTGCTAGTGAAGATTTCTTAGTCTCATCTCCAGATACTCCTGGCCTCTTCCAGATAAGTAATATTTTTTGCTGCAAATCTAGGGATAAATAAAAAAATTGCAGGATAAAGAATAAAAATATTTTTATTCCTTTCTGCCTGGATGGTAAGTTAGGATAAATTTATATTCATGCTTTTAATAGTCCAGTGATTTAGCTTATAATGGAGAGTTCTTGAGTTCTGAAAAATTTAAGACAACCAGATTGGGCCTCAGCTAAGAATGAAAAAAGGAATATATTCAATATAATCCTCTCGGAAGCAAGTCAATCCTTTTGTAAGTGCCTTATCAGAATTTTCCAATGCTTGAATCCTATTTTCATGAAACTCAGTTGATAGTTTGCTTATCTTTCGTGTCTTTCTGGAATAGATCAGTTTTCCATGGAATTACATCAACTTTAGCAATTTATTTAAAAAGCTTTTGGTTTATAGTTGGCAGCACAACAAGTAATTCAAAGTTGTTGATTTCTCACATCTTGGAAATAGTAGCAATGTTCACAGTTAAAATCACTCTTCCTAAATCAGCAGAAGCTGAATCGGTTTAACTTTGGCAACAGCAATTCACACCCTCATCGCCTCCAGAATAGACTACTGCAATGCGGTCTCCCTGATGAAGCTGCTTTTAAAGTCTGCAGTGTGTGCCAAATAAATGAATACCCCCATCCAGGTTATCTGGTGGAGGTTTGCTTTACAGTATTAAATTCATTTCCTAGGATCTTAACATGAGGTTAGTACAAGGAGAAAAAAAATCATGTATATTATAGACTTTGAGTTTTATTTACAAAATGTACTACTAAGGATCTGTTATAATAACCTTGTTATTGGAGATGCAATTCAGAGTTGGAACATTAACTCATACAGTTTGGTCTTGCCCATTGTCACTGTTTGGACTGACATGAGCAGGATTGTTACTATCACTCTGGATAAACCTCTGCATATTAAAAATGTCTATCTTCTTAACTATGTCCCCAAGATATAAAAATTTGTAGATTTTGGGGGCATGGGGGCTGGCAAAAAGAATTTTGGTACAACACCCGAAGAAGAAATCTATACCTGATCTGCAACAATGGATTGCTGATATGTGTTGTTTGTCAATATTTGAATTGACAAATTGAGTTTTTTTTTTTAAATAGGAAAACTTTCAGTCATTATGGTTAATTGTTTTTGTAGGTGTTTTGACTTATAACTTTTCCAAGCCTTTTCCTTTTTTTCCTTTTTCCTGCTTTAGTATTATAATTATTATTATTTTTGTTATATTTTATTGTTAATACTGCTGTTTGTACTTACTTTTCCTTTTGTTCATTACTTCTGCGTCATCCAATTACCTTTAAAAAGTTATACATGCCACCCAATAGAAACCAGTACCAGACAAATTTCAATAGATAACTTAGAATATTATTATTTCTTAATAACACAGTAGGAGTAATTTTTGGATTTGCCCTTGTGAAAAGTTATTGAACAATGTGAGACAAATGACCAGTGGTGATGGACTACTGCTGAAATTCCAGATGATCTTTATTTAGATACAGTACATTGGCTTCTGCTCAGAAAATATCGTGCAAGTCACAAGCCCTTCAGATAAAACCATGACAAAACCATTATGACTTAATGCTTCTGACCAGTTAGCAGCAGCTCACTAAAGTCACGAAGCTCCTTCCACTACCATCAGCAGCTCCAGGATCTGTAGTACAGCTTGTTTTGGCCCTGGCTGAGCAGTTACGCAGCAATGAGAAACTGCAGTGTGGCTGTTATGCTTGACTTGCCGTTCTCATTACACTTTTAAGCAAGCTAGTATGTTAGTTTTCACGTACTGTTTTTAAGCAGTATAATTATCTTTGAAAATGTGTATTATTTAATGCGCTTCAGTGTCTTTTGCTCTAGGTTGTGTCAGAGAAGATACCCGGATTGTCCCAGTCCAGTTATATCACTGAAATGAAGGGGATGCATAAGCTAAAGTGGCACATCTCAGAAAAAACTTCCACCAAGAAATATCAAAGTTGATTATTTCCCATTTTTCCTTAACTTGTGCCTTTTGTGGCACTGCCGTAACAAAGTAAAAAGCAAGCAGTGGTCAGTTTCCTTCACAATAGTTGAGCTAATGGGTAACTTCCCTTCGTTACACTGTCTCTCAGAAGGTCTGAAGGAAGAAAGGTGTAAGGACAAACATGGACTTAGAGACAATTTCTCTATTCTAATCAGATGCTTCACAACTTTAGTCCCTAGCCACTCGTGATGTTTGCCTCAGGCCAAAAATAACTTCCAGACCCAAGCAACATTTCTAATTCAAAAGTTAATAACCTTTGAAATTGGATTTTAATCAACTCGTCTTTAGTTCTCGACACCAGATCCCCGTTTGGGGAATCCAATAAACTTGACTGAATGGCTCTCACGTATATTGTCTGGTTCTTTTGTAATTACGTGGCAAAAGAAATAGTGTGCCTTCCTTTTTGATTCCACTCATCCGTCTTTGCGCTTAGGACATTTCCCATACCTTGATTTTTTAAAATTTTGGTTGACTGAAATGAATTCTTATTTCCCCAAGTATTGAGAGCCCTAATTAAGGGGCATTTATAATTGCTGTTGGAGGAAGGGCTTAGGAAATTCAGCTTAAAGTAATCTTGTTACCATAGCAAAAATTTCCTAGTTTACAGAAGGCCCTCTTATTCTCACATCATATCTGAAAGTATGATTTCTTTGTTGTTTAGTATGTTGCGTGAGCTCAAAGTACAGTGTAGCAAGTCAGATTTAGTAATAATGTGTGAACTTGGTTTCTTTTCCCCACCCATCCTTGTGGTGGCCATATATTCCAAAGTGTTCCTGCTTGGTCACTTGGAGATAATGCTAACTTGCCTTTGGGGTTGGTCACTGATTGTGTTTTATGGCATATCTATGTATAATAAGTGTCAGCAAGTAGCTATATTGCATCATTTTATTCCTTCTACACATAGCTCTGAGGTTGAAAGTTTGATTATTTGAACCCCAAATGGCTGTCATCTCCAGTTCTCTAAACCCAGATGCTTAATTTACAGCAACTGCATTAGAATGATCCAAGATGGAGTCTGGTTTGGGTTTGAATGACACTGTAAGCTTGAAACTTCAACTGAAGAACTGCACGCAACAGGGCGAAATGCTGCTGGGCACACCACACTCATTGATGTTTATAGCTGAGCATGTCATGCAAATAGAGTGAATATATGTTTGCAAGGCTGTATCTAGAAATATGCTGTGGAACTGCTCAGAGGTTTGTCCCCAGACGGGTTATTAAACTATAAACAAAAACCACTCTGATAGCTGAATCCAAGGTGCCAAAGTGTGCACTTTTTAGGCAGAGGGAGTCAGCCACATGGACAACTCCTATTGTTCTATCAGCCACATGGACTTCTATTTATTGTTCTATTAGTGTTTGGGGTGCACCATTGTCAGGAAGAAGTCATGAATAGAAAGCATTAAACCGTAAGACTGCAACATTCTTTGAGATCCAGCATTCACAGGGCAGAATTAACAAACAGAATACAGGGCAGGCCCATTATTGTTGCTGAATGAGGTGTCAATAGGCAAGCT
Source organism: Liasis olivaceus (assembly GCA_030867105.1). Taxonomy (NCBI): domain Eukaryota; kingdom Metazoa; phylum Chordata; class Lepidosauria; order Squamata; family Pythonidae; genus Liasis; species Liasis olivaceus. Next base: position 102,273,170 of record CM061350.1, on the reverse strand, counting down.
AGCACTTAAAAGCAACCTAATTTCATTTGCAAGGTTAAGTTTCAATACAGTTCCAAGGAAGCCAAACATGGCTGATCTAGAAAGCCACTCAGTAGATGCTGGTTCTGAAATCTTAAACAATCAATTTCATGTCACCAACCTGCTCCATTCCCATGTTTGCCTCACTGGGGGGAAAAAAATCATTTCAGGCTGCTTTATAAAAAGGAACAAAATTACAACCCCAACTGATGTGAAAGCTAGAATATATTTCACAGCTCCCAATTATGGCAAGCTGGTCAATACAGAAGAACAAACCTGTCAATGTTAACTGCTACACTCGCCTTCTGGAGAGCAGATGAAAAAAATTTCTGGGCAGAAGTGAGGATTCCCAGAGTGTGAATGTCTCTGTGGGAAGGCTTTGCTAATAGCTTACCAGAAGTGCAAGCAATCTTTGCATCAACTTCCAGTTGATATGGGACTTGGCAAGTTACACAAACATTTTTGAAAGACTCATACAGAAATAGTAGCACTACATGTAAAAGCCATATTTAAATATTATTTCAATTGCAAACCATCTGATTGTTTGATTGATATGTTGGAGATACAGTTAATTCTGCAGCTTTGAAAAATTGCTTCTGCATATTTTTTTTTTGCTTCTGCATGTTATTTGTTCAGCCTTTGATAGCACTGTCTGCCACTCAGCAGGACTGATATTGGCCTGAATAGAGTGCTTGTCTGAGCAGAAAGGCTGTGTATAAATTGAATAAGTAAGAATAAATAAAACAGACTTAATCCTTTAGGCCAGTTGCCAGAACTGAAGCTGAAAAGCCATAAAAATAAAGCCAGAGATTCATTTTTTTCTCTTCATAATCATGCATGGGTATGTGTAGTCATTGCCCATAGTTTCAGATCAAGAACTCAGAGTGGGATGATATTTGCATTATTTCAAGCATCTTACACTAACTAAATTCCCAGTGACACCAAGCCAGGATTTGTTAAAATCATGGTTTGTTCAACAAACTAAAAGAGCTCAGTTTATGCCTAATGTTGAGCCACAATGGGAGAGTTTGCATTAGGGTTGTGCAATACTTTGGATTTGATTCCAAATAGGTGCTTCAGAGCATGTGGCAGTGTGAACACAGCAGCTGTCTGTAACTCTTCAAAGCAGCTACATTTTTTTCTTGGGATGTGTGGCTTCCCCCCGTGATCCTGGGAAACAGAATACAAATCAAGATGACTCCAAAGTGACAAACTGTGCACGTGAGTCACCTGGGTTGTGTTATGACATCACAATGCTAATTTTATCACTCCCCCTCCCCCCACCTCCATGTGGATGCCTATGCTGGGAGAAGACTAAATCGTGTTAAGAAGTTGCAGTCTGGTACTCTGCTTGCTTCCCCCTCGCATCCCAACCCTCCATTCTGGAACTGAATCCAGAGTATTGCACAGTCCTAATTCACGCATCTTACTAAATAAAACTGAACAAATCACATTATGGCTTAGTGCTATGTGTGAACCCAACGAATGTGTGCTGGTGCACACAAAATAGCACAGGTGCACACTGCTATTGTGCATACCCATACACGCACAGCTACATAGAAAACCACTCATTAAAGAACTGCCCAGGAACCCCCGGCAGAATAAGGCAAGATAATTCCATGGTATTTTATGCATGCAACTAAAGAAATAACAGGAAAGCATATTTTGCACCTCTGATATGTTATTATATGCAACTGTATTCTTCCCTTGCACTTCACCTAAAGATGCTCAAAGTGTGGTTTCCAGCTCTCAGCAGGAAGACGGTCCCTCCTTTAAGCTTAAAATGTAAACTGCATAATGCATAAGAACAAAAAGAGATGGAGGAAGAGGAGGAGGAAAAAGACAAGTTCAAGCACTGCTTCTTAGTCATGGCTAGCTGGCATGAAAACACTTCAGTTAGCCAGATGACATGGCTGCACGCTTCATAACAGCTGGTGGACAGCCAGGCTCACACAGTAGCCATGTTTCTCTTTTCTCCCTCTGCTGCAAGGCGTTCTTGCCCATGGATTTTATATGCATATAATCTAGAGACAATATGCATAGTCATTCCACTCAAAAGCCTACTTTCTAGAGACCAAAGGGACTTGGATAAAACTGCAACAATAGGAACCTTAGTGAACATATGTTGCATGTTCACATTTTAGAAAGCATCAATTTCTACCCAGAGGATATAATTTGGGGGTAGGATGAACAATGAACAGGTGCCCGAAACATAGATAAATAAAATGCTTGTAAATAAGGATGTATGTTTGCAGTATATGAAACTCCCTCTTATATACAACTAGGAAAAGTATTTTTTCTCCTTTGCTCTAAACCACCTTATTTACTCCCCACAGCTGCCTAAGAATCAGAAGCCAGACACACTTAATGTACAGCAATGAATGCCAGATTCCCATCATAATGATGTGCTTGTATTAAAATCTGCTAAAATTTGCCTTTAAAACAGTATCTAAAAAAAGCAGCCTAGGAGAGTTTATGAAATATTATTTTTTGCTGGCAACAGGACAAGAAATAATTGGATGCTAAATCAAGAAAATGGGAAAGATGGAACAGCAAATCAAAGCAAGTGGCAGAAAATTAGGTCTTGGTATAGAGAAATGTACCTACACTGACTTTTGACAGTTCCAGCAAAGACAAACTATGTATAAATCTTGCTTTGAACCCTTTCAGCACCATGCTGAATAAAATGCAGGGCTGGGTCCAGAAGATAATGAGGCTGGGCATTTTTAGGGCTCCCCAGACTGGCAAAGGCCTTTCAACCCTTCATATTATCTGCTGGAGTGGGTAAAGTTATTGAGATGGTTTGCTCTGAAGGTTTAGAGTTCTAGATGGATTTGTGATGATTGTGAGGCAAGCGAGTTTGTTGCGGCCTCATTACCTTTGAGAGTGGGGGAAAGCTGTAGTTTATTAGCATGATTTCTCCTGAACATGCACTTTTCAAGACACTTAGTAACTCGGGTTTTAATGGAACTTTTGGGCAATAAATGGGTGAAGAAACACTAGCACAACAATGGAGGAAGTGTCATAATGCATTTGACTGATCATGGATTAGAACCCATTTTCAAGGTTATCCATGTTTGAGAAGAAAGTTGGTCAACAGTTTTACCAGATAGTCTTGGCTTGATTACACTGTTTGCTGGGACCAACTGTTATTATCTTTTGTAGACAAATCATTTGCACCCATGGATCATTGCAATCATTTGATTTTGGTGGTTTAAATAATGATCAGTTGCTAGTGGCTTTGGGAGTAAGCTAATTCCTTACCGCAATTCAAGATGCTGGTTAGGAGCAGCTGTTGCTTGTGTGCATTGTTGCCTTCAGAAGCACAGCTTGTGTGACAGCACACACAAGGCAGAATCTGTACATATCATTTGTGGCCCCCAAAGGTTAGTCTTCCTGTATTCAGTTGGAAGTGAGAACCTATCCCTGTGGTGTTGCTTAATTTTATTTCCTGAGTGTTAGTTTAGTTTGATTTATTTGTCTGTTTCAGCTGCTTTGTTTAGTTTGTCAATATGCTTCATCCTTTTTCTGCATTTACATTGTGCAATCCAATTTGAGTCATTTGCAGGAGAATCGTGGGGTTATTTTTAAAGCATAGATAAACGACATTTCTAGGCTGCCTTGGAGGGCTGTTGAGGGCTTAAGTGCTTCATGCATGGTTCCATAAATAAATACGTAACTGTCTAAACCTTTGCAACATACATCACCTCTCAGAAAGCACTAAGCTACATTTTAAATTCCAAAATTGCCTCAGAAGTGCATTCTTCAATCCTGCCAGTTGTGGGTTTCCTCAACTGGCAGCATTTGTGTGAATATCCACTTCTCCCCTCAGGGGTCTGAATTCTAAATGGAGATGCAGCCCTTTCTTCAGAAAAGCAGTTTGAAATGGTGTTCGGATGGTGCTTTTCTTTCCGTGTTAACCTTTCACTTGTCTCCTCAATGTTGTCAAAGCTTCTGCCTGAATTCCATTTCTCATCTGTTATTGTGGCAGTAATGGAACGTTGAGTCGCAGAGGGTTAAGGAACAGCATTTGGGAGATAATTAATGCTCTCTAACATTTTTGTGCAGCCTTTAGCACCTTGCTGTGACACAACCTCTAACATCTGTGTTCTTGGCAGCTAAGCTGTTAAAAAAAATTCACCAGAAATCTGCACCCCTCTCTGTCCTTTATCAAGGAGTTGTCACCCATTCCAAATTACTTGGAAAATAGTATAAAAAATAAATTTGGAGATACAGCTGTCGGAATTGCCCTTGAGAATTGTAAACTGGTCCTTGTAGACATTCTTTCCAACTTATTATAGTGCTCCTTAAAATATGGAACACTCCAGAAGGATTTTTGGGCACGCTTTGGCTTGAGAGAGAGCTTCCATTCATCTTCTGCTGAAACAGATTTTGGTTCAGTATTGTCTGCTGGGCTCTTCCTGTAAACAGAATCACAGCTGAGCAATGTGACTCTTTGCATGTTGTCTACTCAGAAGAAAGTTCTGTTAGGTTCAGCTGAATTCCCCCTGGAAATATAAATTCTAGCAATTAGTGGTGGAATCTGGCTTTAGTACCAAATTACATAACCAGTTATCCTGGGGTTATAAAGTCATCATTGCTACATTCTCTCTTCATTCAAGGAACTGGTTGAAGAAGACTGAAGTAAAAGAAAATGGGCCAGATTAGACAGTTTTATTAGGAGAATAGAGAGGTTGCAAGGCCCACTTTTAACCCCAGTTTGGTGAATGGAAAGTAACTCACTTTTTCTTGAATTAATTCAGAGAGTCACTGATTTGACTTAGGCTTAAATCCAAAATGTTCTAATGCATACCAATAGAAATGAACAATAGATATAACTTTAGCTAAGCATATACCATCAAGCCAGGAGTGATGGAAAATGAATATATCTGGCTTTCATGGAGAAGCAACTTGCTGGCTCCTTGCTATCTCATTCGCTGGCCTGAAAGATGAGAGCTATACATTAAATTCTGAAAATCCTGAGTCAAATTGGGCCAATTCGCATAGGTATCTGAAATCAGCACAGAAATTTTCTGTCAGGCAGCTTCTGCATATAGGGGCTATCCCAAGTTGGGATCAGTGTCATGTCCTTGTGTCCTCGTGGCAACTGGGGGCATCTTCTGCATCTGAGAAGCTATTGTAGCACAGCTGCTGCTCCAGAGAAGATGCTTTGTGGAAGGGCTGCAGGGCGTAGGCTTTTTCCATTGGCAAGAATTCCTGTACCATCTTTGGAAACAGCCTCTTCCCTCCCATCCCAGTGACAAGACACCATGGCACCTTGCTGCCATTCTCCATCTTCTTTAGGGGAATTGAGGGCTTTTCTTACTCCTACACGATGGCTGCTTTTTCCTCCTTGTCACAAAACAAATATAATGAAGCAAGGATGAGATGGGGTGTAGCCCTGGCTAGAATGCCGATTGTTATGCTCCTCCTTTGGCAGATGGAGACAGCACTTGTCAGCTTGTGAAGTTCTTCAGCAGCCAGCAAGGGAGACTTTTCTGGGGTGGTGCAAAGGCCATTTTGAAAGCTTGGGAGGCAAAAACACTGGAAGTGCCCCAAGTCAACTGTAGAATGGGACAGACGAAGTTCACTCTCTACATTTAGGGCAGGAAGTTCCATAGAACATGGACTTGCTTTTCCTTGTTGATGACATTACATGTAAGCCCTCCTTCTCACTTAATGCTCCCTGGATGTGTTGGGGTTACACCTTCTAAAATCCCAGCCTACCCTGGAATTCTAAAAGTTGCATCCTGGGAGAAAATGAGAAGACACCAAACTGTGGAAGGCTGTTGCAAAGTAGTTTATCATCAGCATGCAGAACATGCCTCATAAAAAGTACTCAGTGTTTGGGTTTGCAAACTCTGATTTTTAACCCACTCTAATCTGTTGCAGCAACCCAAGTGACCTGGCTCCTAAATAATGCCAAGCCACATTAAATACATTTTTTACAGCTAGGATTGTGAAAATGAAGTGCTTTGGATACTGTATACAAGTATTACTTAAACACCAAGCATTATTATCCAAAGGTGTAATTATCCTGCATGTCAACAGACTAGGTATTTTCAAATGTCAGTATGCTTTAGGAAAGCACAAGCACACAGAAATGTTGATGCTTCAGGGGGAATAGAATTACAATTTTATAGCTACAAGGGAACACAATTACTTGAAAAAGCTGAGCATGTAGAAGAGGCAATTAGCTACCACCCAGCTGCTCTACATCTGTTTCAGTATTGAGTAAAGAGATACACTGGCTCAGATTGTTTCCAAAGAGTCACACTGGAGTTATTTTGCCATACAGACCCCCATGCCCCCACCTGCACCAATTGCAGTTTGGCATTTTTGAATCTTTTCCCTGCAGGCATGGTGCCCACTGGGCTGCACTTCAAGGAGGACAGTCTTTAATCAAGCAGATTCATTGATCCAGAGCACAGCCTGAAGAGACTGCCCATCTACAAAGGAAATTTCCTAATTGTACTTTTACAAAATTACAGAGAGTGGAGAAGATGTTCTGTAAGGATCCTGTGGCAGCCTTCTTCTCCCTCGTGTATGTGGGTACGCAGAACGTTTGCTACCTAAAGGACAAAGCATCAGATGGTTGTTTACTTATGCAGTGACCTAAAGGAGAATTACGCCAAATTGTATAAGTTGATCTCAGTGTAGTAACACAGACATGCTGTCTAGTCGCACTGCCTATGGATGGTGACGTACAACTGCTAAAAGTACATGTTACTGAAAGAAACGGAATGCTGATAGGCATCTGGATATTTAGGGACTAATTATTGTTATTCTCAAGAAAATTGAACCAAACTGGGTTAGGGATAAACAAGACCTTTCCCTCCTTTTTGGCTATTCCATTCACTTTTGCTGTCAAAACCATCTCTGCTTTGTTATTTGCTCATTATTTCATTCATTTTATTCTTCCTTCTCAGATATCTATAATGTCTGGAGTTTCCCATGCTGTGTGTAGAATATTTTCTTAAACTATTCTACTTATCAAAAGTGTCAGATTTCAGACAAGGAGAAAAAGAAGGAAAACGTATATTCCAAATGCTATTTAAAATATGCATTCTCAGAACATTAATAGTTGGTCACCCAAAATAATATAAAACTAGCACATTTCCAAAGGAGATTTTAATGTCCTCAAGAAGCCTTCTGCATCCTGGTGCTCTCCAGATATCATAGATTCCAACTTCTAATGTCCCAAGCCAGCTATGTTCCCAAGCCTTGAAACAAAACAGTTGCACACCCTCAGAGTTTGGCTAACCATGTTTCAGAGTATTTTCTTTTGTTCTATGAGAGCAACAGTTGATAATCTGAATTTAGATTAAAAGGCATTCAACTCAAACTGCCTTTTCTCTCCATCCTTATGATCTTTAATGGATTTGTTCTGGTGGTTAGAGGAAAATAAATGAATGCCATGTGGCATTGACTTATTACATTCACATTTGTTTCATAACACATGAACCTCCCTCCCTCCTCCCACCCACCATCCCTCCCTTTTCCTTCCTTCCCCTCCCTGCCTCCTTCCCCTTCCTTCCTGTCTTCCTCCCACCCTCCCTTTTCTCCCTCCCTCCCTCTCTCCCTCCCTTACTTCCTTTCCCTCCCTCCCTGCCTGCCTGCCTTCCTGCCTTCCTTCCTTCCTGCATTAGATGCAAGAAGCCTTCAGAAGAATTCTGTGCACTGGTGGAACAGTAAATATCTTTGCTTTCAAGCTGTTGCTTCCTCCTTCTATTGTGACTAGAAATCAATTGGCAGCTCCCAATTGGGGATTTGGGTCATTTCTAGGTGTGACCTCTGTGACATTGACAGATATCACATATGGGATGCTTATTGCTCTTATTGTCCTTCTCCAGTGCTCTCCCTTTTTCAGACTTCTCCCATTTTCCTGAACAGGTTTCCTAATCTTCCATTTGATTATTTTTCGTTTTCATTTTTCTTTTTTATTAGTAGTCAAATTCCAAAGACAGGGATTGGATTCAGGTTCTGCCGGGCAAGGTGAAAACATTCTGAAATTCCAGGATCAAATCTGAGATCTACTTTCAAACTTTTCTTGGACTGCTAGTGCACTGCTGGCAAAATGTTAATGATGCGAGTATCGTATAAATGGTAGTGATTTCCATTTAGAGGGTTGTGAGAGGAAATGATGTTTTAACATGCTGGGCTTGAGCTGAAGATACATAAATATAAATGTCTATGAGTAATAAATAATAGTCAGATGAAATAGTGAAATCAAGGATTTCTAGGACTTCTTGTTATCCAAATGGCCCATCAAGGAAACGGAGAGATCAAGATATATGACAGTCTGCCTGGGAATACACACGCGTGCGTACATGCATGCATGCAAGAAAAAGGTAAGCATCGCTTTTAAATAATCAGTAATAACTTTAAACTGCAGTAGATACATGTGATTTAACATCTCATAATAGGTACACTCATGCATAACATTAAGCTGAAGGGAGCAAGTCCATGATTTATGGTTCAGCTCTACCACACTAGGTGTTCATAATAAATATGAATGCAACCTTGGTGTGTAACTTAAAGTTGTTTATTCATGTATACATATGTCACAGAAACAGAAAGCAAAAGGATCCTAGTATAAAATAGATCTACAGATTTAATATGTAAATGTATAAGCGTGCATGTGTAAAGATATATGTGTGTTGCTATAAATGCGTATTTGGAGAAGGAGAAAGTTTACAGTGTAAAACAGGCCCATAATTACCTTGTTATGAATTCATAGCAACTTTTCTTGCATGGCATGTATTCTCCTTTCTGTTCTGATGGTGCATTATAGACATTCACTTAGTTCTGATTCTCTTTTCAAGATGTATGGACATGAAACTAAAATCTGCATGTAGCCTGTTGAGCTGAAACAGCTGAACTGTTCAGGGACAGAGATGTATAATGTGCCATCTTTAAGCATGCAGCATAAAATAAAGATATAATTAACAAGCCATAGTAATGCAACTTCATGAGGCTTTTTGCAATTGGAAAGCATCGTTTGAGAAATAGATCAGCTGCAATCAAAGACCAACTTTTTCCAAATGGAAAAAAAAAAGGTCTTTTGTGAAATGATTTGATGTTTGTCTGTTCCTCAGATGGGGAATAAAAAAAGAAAAGGAAACATGACAACTCAGGTTGATAGGTTGGAAGTTTTAAGCTATTTCTACCTACTTCAATATTTCAACAAGTCACCAAATACTGAGAACTTGTTAACATGTACATTTATTAAATTTAATTAATCACTTCCAGACAAATTATCAATGAATTGGAAGCCCTGCTGTCACATATTTTTGGGAAGCCCTGCGCTCATATATTTCCCCTTAGGAGTTGCTCTTGGGTCTGTTTATGTATTTATCTGTATATGTATGGATTCAAACACGATGCTTGATAGTACCATAAATTTTTGCCTCACTCTGGTAGCTGGTTCCAGATACTGTGCTGAATGTGAATTAAGGCTAGTTAAGGCAGTTAATTGCTTTGTTATGCTTGTCAATATGTCTTTTGGATGAAACTGCATCGATGGCTTCATTGCACATAATTTTTCATTCATGTCTTACGTCCCCTCAAGGTGATGCCCCGCAGATACCTTAGCCTACAATTCAACTTCTGGGAATTGTAGCCCAACCCACCTGAAACGTTGGGGAAGGATAGTCTAAGTTAAATAACTCACACGTTCTGAGGCAGCTAGTATTGGAAACGACCACCATATTGCCAGCTTATCCTACCATATCCAAGACTGTATTGTCTTTGTCACAGCCTGAATATGATAATTTTCCAGGAGCTCTTGAGGTTTCTAGTACTCTAGTCCTTAATGTATGGTCTCTGTGAGACAGTTATAGCAGACAGAAAGCAACAATTATCCTAGCCATTCCACCCCACCCCACCCCACCTCACCCCACCACCTCCAACACAGAGGACCCACCACTAGCTCAACTCAAGGCCTGGGGGAAGAGCCAGGTTTTCAAGGCTCTTTTAAACACTGTCAAGGTGTAGGCCAAACAAATCTTGGGAGGGGGAAGAGGGGCTGTTCCAAAGGGCAGATGCTGTGATAGAGATCTGTTTTCCCTACTAGTGATGGCTGGACTATTGATTCAACAGCCTGCAATACAGTAGTGGCACATTGTGAAAAGCTTATTTGCCACACTCCTTTTCCCTAAAATATGCCTTTTGGGATAGTCTGGTGGATAATAATGATAGACAGCCATAGGGAAATGAGCTGGGTTTTCAAGATAGTTGAAATATTTGCAAAAACAAAACCCTTCCATATTATCTAGGTTTATTTTGTTTAGAAGTCAAATTGTAACAATTCATATAAATATAAGGTTCCTGTTTTGATATAATAGAAGAATAATGGATTTTTTGAAAAAAAAATCAAACTTTTAATCGTATCACTGTACTGTTGGTGACTAGCACACTCTCTATAATTTTATTTTATTCCCCCCCCCCCCCATTTTTCCTCATATTTTAATGGCTTTTTCTTTTTTCCCATTTATTTATTTATTTATTAAATTTATATGGCTGCCCTTCTCACAAGAAGTGACTCTGGGCAGTGTACAACAAAGATATAAAACAGATATAAAAGATATAAAACATTTTTATAAAAAAGATATGAAACACTTTTAATTTGTATTGTTTAATGTGTGTGTGTGTGTGTGTGTGCACTGTATGTATGTATGTATGTATGTATATATATATATATATATATATATGTATGTATGTATGTATGTATGTATGTATATGTATATAGTTTGTGTTGTTTAGTTCAATTTTGGTTGGTATGTAGCTTTTTCAGTGTTATTCTTTTTTTAATTTGAAATTTTCAATGTAATAAAATATACAAAACAAACAAGAACAAAGATAGAAGATAAATAGAGAAACAAGAAAGAAATTGAAAAGAACAAAAACCATACACTTGTGCTTTCTGCCCTTCTTTCTATTGAGTAATTGTCATTTAAAAACTTTTCCCCACCCTCTTCATCTCATTTTTAATCCCCAAATCCTGTAATTATAAATTCATTTTTAATTCTTTTAGCAAAAAAGTCCATATAAGGATTCTAGTCTTTTAAAAAAGTCTTTATCATTTTTTTCTCCGACCAAACTGGTGAGCTTTGCCGTTTTGGCAACTTCAGTTAATTTTATAACCCAATCTTCCACTGTAAGTGTTTCATTGCTTTTCCAACTTTTTGCATATAATAATCTAGTTGCAGTTACCGTATATAATATTAATTTCCCATATTTCTTTTCTAATACCTTGTCCATAAAACTCAGTAAAAATTATTCTGGTTTCATCATGATATTAGTCTGTAATATCTTTTGCATCATTTCATGAATTTGTACCCAACATTTTTTTGCTTTTTCACAAGTCCACCATGCATGATCAAAAGTCCCCTCTTCTTTTTCACACTTCCAACACTGATTTGATATTCCTTTGTACATTTTAGAGAATTTAGCTGGTGTCCTTTACCATCAATACATCATTTTATAAAAGCTTTCTCTTAAATTATAATAAATGTAAATTTAACACTAGTTCCCCACATTTTCTCCCATATATCCATGTTTATATTGTAACCAAAATTCGCAGCTCCTTTCACCATGCAGTCTTTAACCTGTTCTTCCTCTGTTTTGAAGCTTAGTAATAATTTGTACATTTTAGGTATTATATGACAATCATTTGTACATGATTCTATTTCAAATTCAGTTTTATTCTTCTCAATTCCAGTTGTCCTTTTATCCATATTAAACCTTTCTTTTATCTAATTATAAGAGAATCATTGAAAAGAATGTCCTTCAGTTGCTAATTTAGAAATTAAGAATCTTAATTTCTTCCTTATCTTGTATTAATACATCCTGATATGTTAACCATCTTTCTTTATCTGCTGTTTTTCTTCTGTAGAAAGCTTCTTGAGTGGATGTCAATAATGATATCTTTGGGAAAAGTCTAGGCTTATATTTGTTCCATATTAATAAAGTATTTCTCAGGTAATGATTCTTAAAATCTACATTTACTTTCACTTTATCATACCATAAACAACCATGCCACCCAAATCTCAAATTATGAGCTTCCAACTCTACCAATCTCTTATTTCTTAACAACATTCCATTCCTTTGCCTATACTAAATAGCATGCAGCAAAATACAATTTAAATTAGGTACCCCTAATCTTCCTCTTTCTTTTGCATCCTGTAAAATCTTATATTTGGGTTTTTCCCCTTGACATATAAACCTTGATAAATCTTTTTGCTATTATTTAAAGGGTATATCATTTTTCAATATAGGTACAGTCTGAAACAAAAACATCAATCTGAGTAATACATTCATTTTTATCACTGATATTCTGCCAAGCAATGATAATTTCAACTTTTCCCAATTTAACAGGTATTTCTTCATTTCATTCCATCGTTTAACATAATTATTCTGGCACAACATACAAGTCGTATTAGTCATAATAATACCTAAATATTTTACCTTCTTTTCAATCTGAAAACCAATTTTATCCATCAATTGTTTTATCCTAGCGTTATTCTTAATTGTTATTAGTTGTATTGCATGTATTCTTATTTGAACTGGTACAAAAGTTCAACATATTTTTTAAAAAACTAGCTTGAGACTGCAGAAATGAAACTGCTTTTCCTGTGGTTTATCAGTATGCATTGGAATGCATTGGAAAAAGAAAACTGGAATGCTGTTTGGTACTGATGTTACTGTTTAATAAGATTCAATGCCTGATGAACTTAGGGTAACAACTGAGATTCAAGAGGGGTCTCCAATCTCCATTCTTCTCCAGCATTGTAAAGATAAAAAACAGATCAGGTAAGTGCTCTACTGTGTCAATGTACTGTAACAGCTCTGCTGCCTTCTTCATCTTGAGAGATTTCTATTTAATTTCAGAGGTTGTGGATGGTAAAATCTATATTTTGTTTTTCTTGTGAGTTCTAGTGCGTTTTTAATGAAATCTAATGCATATCCTCACTAGAGGATCCATCTGAACAGGCATCCATCTGTTCTTGCAGGTAAGTTCCCATCTGTGCCAACATTTCTGCAGTCTCCTGCATGCCTGGGAGGTAATAGTATCAGACTGAGGAGCATTTATTTTGGTCTACCTCCTCTGCCTGGCCTATTGGATGAATACATTCAAGTTGCTTCATATGCAGCCAGAATTTTTGTCCGACTAGTCCACTCTAGCCCACTTCGATCTCTGGCAGACAGGGGCCTTGTTTCCATCATCTGTATCATTGGATCTTTTTAACTGTTTGTATCCGTCTGTCTCTCTGTTATTTGGACAGGGACTGAACTTAGGACTTTCTGCATACAAAACACATGCCCTCTAGTTATTTTTTCCCCCACAATTTTTATTGAAAGTCTTAACAGCAGTAAGAAGAGCTAATACAAAGTAAAATACAACAGAGAAAAGGAAAAGGAAAGAGAAAGAGAGAAATAAAAGAAAAAACCAAAAGTGCAATAGGAAAAAAAGAAGAAAAGAGAAAAAAGAGAAAGATATAAAGAAAGATATAAAGACATAAAGAAGTGGCTTCTGATTTTCTTCATAGCAGTTATAAGTGCAATTATATTTTAACTTTTCTCTCTAAAGTTACATCATGATTCTCTTTCTATAATCTATCCTACAGTATCTAATCATCAAAATCATACATCATTTTATTTCATTTTTATGCAAAAAGTCCATAAGGGGTTTCCAGTCACCAATAATTGTAGATAAACACATGCCCTCTAGTTATGATCCTTCTCCAGGACTTAATAAGTCCTAGGGAAGGCTCATAACTAGAAGGCACATCTTTATTACTAAATAAACAGTCCTTGAATTGGGTTGTAACAAGGACCTAACGCTTTAAAAAACCAAACCATGCTTTTTATTTGGCAAAGTAGTTTTTTTCAGTGTGATAAGTAAACATTTAAGGAGATTGCTAAAAACATCAGAAATGTTAAAGTTCTGAGTACACAGCAAAGCTTTAGTTGGAAGGCTTAACCCATGTGATGGAAAAATAATAAAATAAAGCTGGAAACTCTCCCCCCCTCCCCCTTGCCTCTCTTTCTGTCCCCCCTCCCCCTTGCCTCTCCTGCAATCTCTTTTCTCCACTTCCTCCTGCCATTCTTTGCTCATGCAAAACTGGATTAGCTCCAAGCTGTTGCATGACCAGGTTCATACGGAAACAATGGGAAAGCCATCACCTGTCTGCTTAAGGGTCTGCCGTGGTTCTTAAATCACAATAGAAAAAGCCATTTATCCCCCATTTAACACCTATCCAAACCTATCCTCGAATCAGATTCCTCGTCTCTCAACCTCAAAAGTGAATAAATTCTATGCTTTTCTGTTGTTCAGGGTCCCTCTTTCTTGAAAGCAGGCACCCAATGATCATTGCAATCAACATGGTTTGTCTCCTCAGCGTTGTGCTCCTGTCTTTGGCAAAAATTCCATGACACCCAGAAACCCAAGATTATCAGTATAAGTTCTCTGGATGATCCTGGTGACATATAGGCTTGGAATCTTCCCATCTCAAAATGAGCAAGCCCGGTGCATTTTTTCTTTTATAATGTGACAAGTTTCTAACCAAGGAGCTGGTTGATGATAGGAACTATTCATTTATCCAGAGGATTAAAGAAGCATTTTTACTACTCTAAAGCTGTAAAGGCCCCTTTTGCAGGAAAACTTTCTGCTTATCGCCCTGAAATGTGAAAGGTTTTCTCTCTCTAAAAGGAGAAACTATGCTGACTAATGCCTTTTGAGTTATAAGTATTTTCCTTTGGCTTAGAAAAATAAGTGTTAAAAAAGCCCCGAGATACAGATAGTCCCTGGGTTAAGAACGCCCAGTTTATGGATGACCCATAGTTAAAAACAGACCTATTGTAGCAAAATTCAAATTAAATACCCAATGGTTTGAGTTCATTACACAATAGTACTTATACAGTAATATACAATAATAATACTGCTCCGGCTTACGTACAAATTCGACTTAAGGACAGATCTTGGGAACGGAACTTGTTCTTCAGCTGAGTACTCCCTGTATAGAACTTGCTTGACTGTCGAGGATGCTTTCCCTTTTCTCAGTGATTGCAGCAGATGTGATGCTGCTTCATGTTATTTCCATGCATGTCTGTACTTTATCTTGCGTCGCAGCCATTGTTTTGCTGTGATTGCATGCAACCTATTCTTAGCCGCATTTGTGTTTCACATTCGAAACACAGATAATCACAGCAACATAAAGGAGGAGTAGAAACATTCATTCTCTCTCTCTCTCTCTCTCTCTCTCTCTCACACACACACACACACACACACAGAGGAACAAGCAGATGATACAATCATGCACAGCAACAGATAGGAGCACCCTCACACAGATAACAGCATGCCATAGGCACCCGTGTGAATGTGCCCTTCCACACAAAGAGCAATGTCCTGCTTTAGCCATTTTCAGCCACATTCTGGCTCAAAGGGGTCCTGGAACCTGTGGCATTTCCCTGCTATGGCCTGGCCCAAAGACAACCCTGCCCTCTAACTCCGCATTTCCTCAGGTCCCACGTGAAAGCCCAGAAGGGGTTCTGTTGTCTTTCAAGCAAGCACCAACAGACCTCTCTTTCAGCATTCTTGCTCCAAAGAGGGAGACTGAAGGTGTAATGGCTCTGGGTCTCCATTACAAGATCTCCTGTACTTTAGCCTAGCCTAATGCCTGAGGAGGAGAATTTCACTGACCCCATAAATATTTTTTCCTTACTTGGGATTTCAAAAAGAAAAGGACGGACTTGAACAGGGAGGTGGCAAGGCAGCTCTTTGAAGAGAACATACTCTGAACACACGGAAGCAGCTGAGTGCCAGGCCGGGTGCCCCTCCAAAAGTGCTAAGGGAGATTGTAACCCAACCACACCCCTCAGGTGAAATCCCCACATACTGTAGCTGAACTCACTCTCAAGGAAGTGTGCAGATGATTCAAAAAACAAATTTAATCAGAAGCTAACATTGCTAGATAAATTAAGCAATGATCTGCCTGTTCTACATATAAATATTTGAATTATTTGGAGAGTTTACAACACTTTTCCCCAAAGCAGTGATGAAATAAAGTCCTCCTTCAATGCAATTTGTGAAAATCTGCTCTAATTAAAATATTTGAATGCATAATACATTTGGAACCAAAAATGGTGTAAGGTGTTAATTATGTATTTTCTGGTAGAAGCACAGCACACCATTATTTTGGCTGCATCCTTTGAAGACCTCCTTAGTCTGGGAGCATTGTATGTATGTATGTATGTATGTACGTACAGTATGTATGTCACATTTATATAGCTGCCCATCTCACACAAAGCGACTCTGGGTGGTGACTTTTAGGAGCACTTGTGAGCTCACTTTCCTATGAAAATCTAATTGGGGCTATTCTTATCTATTGTACCCACTGCTAGAATTGCAAAAATATATTGCTGGACTGTGCCTGTTCCTATTAACGTTAAAGCAATTGTGAATGTACGTGTGGGTGGATAGTTTCATTCAGTGCTTGGTGCCAAGTTTCCATATGGTAAGCAACAGGAGAGAAAAAGTAGGACAGATTTTTTCCTCATGTGTTCACAGGGGTGTCCATAAGGAGGGGGGTAAAAATGTCAAATTGGCAGTCACAACTGCACAACTGAAGCCTTGTCTCTTTCTTATAAACACTGTGCACAGCACACATAAATTAGGTATAGGGCTTCTGTTGCACAATCATCATTGTCATCTTGATTTTTTTTGCCCCCCTCCCTCCCCCCCGCACTCATGTTTTTGTCTCTGTTAATGAATTGAAAGTGAAGGGGCCAGGGGGCTTTTCTATCTCAAGGAATAGGTTGTGTGTTCCTTAGGTATCCCTGCTGGCAAGGGAGCTGTGGAACTCCACATGTCCTATGAATGGGAATTCAGGTTTATATAGAAGACTGAAAACTCTCCTCCTTTTAATGGGAAAATGGCTGAAGACCGGTTGCAGCTGCTCAGCTGAAAGGGAAAGGCACTCTGCACGAGCTCAGAAATAGTTTGTGATCTTGTGTTTCAGGACCCATGTTTCGTTATGTTAGGAATCCATCTGAGTCTTCAGCCTTCAAAGTGGAGAGCTTTCACCAATTTGAGCCTCAGCCTGAACTAGAGGAATTAGCTGAAAAGAGGGCACTGAGCAGACACAAATGCAGGCTAAGTCAGATGGTCCAGAACAGGACAAGGTCTGGAGCCCTGCAAAAGGTTGCGGTTTTGCAACAAAAGAGCAAAGTCAAGCCAAGAAAGAAGTATAACTCAGCAACTTGGACAAGCAAATAGTAAGAACTGTATCAAGGAAATTGTGGCTTGAGTGGCTCTTTCTGTCAATTAATGTTCCCCCTCACCCCCACTGTTGGCTTGCAACTAGACCTGTATGCTGTATGTGTGTGTGTGTATAATTTGTATTGATAGTTTTAACTACAACAAGAAGAACTAATACAAACTAAAATAGAACAAAGAAAATGAAAAAGAGAAAGAAAGAGAAATAACAGAAAAAGCTAAAAATACAATAAGAAAAAAAAGTAGAAGTAGAAAAAAAGAGAAAAATATAAAGAAAGATAAAGGTATAAAGAAGTAGCTTCTGATATTCTTCACAGCAGTTATAAGTACAACTGTCTCTCTAAAGTTACATCATGACTCTCTTCTTTCTATAATAATAGCCTGTCTAATAATCAAAGTCATAAATCACAAGTTCATTTTTTTCATTTTTATGCAAAAAGCCCATAGGGGGTTTCCAGTCATCAATAAATGTAGATATTGTCTTTTCTCTAATCAGTGAATTCAGTTTGTCCATCTCAGCAAGTTCTGTCAATTTCACCAACCATTCCTCCATGGTGGGTAATGCTGAATCTTTCCATCTTTGTGCATATATTATTCTTGCCACAGTAATCGTATATTGAAATAATCTTCCATGGCTTTTTTCTAACTGTTTAGCCATCAGTCCTTAAAGGAAAAGTTCTGGCTTCAAATGAATATTAATCTTTAAAGTCCTCTCTATCAATGTATGTATTTGAATCTAATTTTTTTAGCTTCTTCCCAATTAGCTGTCTGTAGCTGTAGTCACACAGTCTGGCTCATATTACCCTTCTTATTTTGTAAAATCCACCAATTATTTACTTTCCTTAATAATAAACAATCAGCATTCCCGCGAAGGTCCGGAATGTCTAAATAATTTTACTGTTTTCAAAGGCACTTTTGTCAGAGAAAAAAAAATATTCTTCTGTTTTCTAAAATTACTATCCCCTTTATCCATTTAAAACTTTCTTGAATCACAATCTTGTTAAGCTTTTTGCTTTTAAACTAAGATCCTTTAAGATAGTATTTTTTCTCTTCTTAATTCCAAAAAGAAGGCCACTTACTGAGTGTCTTTGTTCTTTCCTGCCATTCAGTATATCTCTCTTAAGTTATAAATTAATATAATAATATAATAATTAAAGGTGTTTAAGAAAGTGAGTTTTTTGCTGGTCATATGTCCATAAAGGCTGCACAACGGTTTTGGGCGCATTGATATTTCCTTGGCTCCGAAGCTGCTCAACTCACAATTGACCACAAGAAACTCAATTCCTGTGGTCTCCTTGTGAGGAACAGGTATCCAGAGTGCAAGTGGGTGATCCCCCAATCTCTCCTTCCTCCAGAGAGATTTTTGTCAGCTAGAACCTGTCTCCTAGCCACCAATTTCACTGTGGTGCTGTCCCTGCTCGCAGAGCTATGTCTAACCTGCCATAGGTCCTCACCTGGAAGCCAGCCTGTATGCTGTTTTGGATTCCTTGGATTCCCCAAGCTGAATTTGGGACTGGAAGTTGTCCATTCTTTGATCATCTCTGAACTAATGTTTTGTTGCGCTGGAGTATCTGAAAGTAAACTTTTGTGTTTGCATTCTCTAGGCAGGCACTTTACAGTGTGCTTATATTACTATGGTTAAGGATGGATGCCTGCAATAAATCCACTGAATTTGTATCAAAAGCTGATGGTGGGTGTGTAACTGGCAGCACAGAATAGGTGGAGGATCTAAGTGTAAATTAAGCATGATGCAATAAATGTTTTTGAAAACAACTAATCTGGGGCAAAAATGCTTTTGAAGAGATCCTTTCTCAGAAGGCAGGGAGGTGCAAAGAATGAAATTCTATGCAGCAAGGAGTGGTGGTTGTGCTTTAAAAACAGGTGATTGGGTTTAGGCCTATAGGGGAGCTGGGCTGACTCAGGTCTCTTGGTTACCTGAGGCAAAAGAAGAAATTGGATCCTTGAGGACAGGATCCAAGACCAGTTAGGTAATTTAAACACCTGAGATAGGAAATTCCTTCCTTTGCTGGCCTTGGTTAAAATACAGCAAGGCTGCACCTATAGTGAGCTGGAAAAGGAATGGGGAGAGCTTACAAAAAACCCACCTGAATTAGGAACTGCAGATCTGTAACTGCAACAGCTACGTTTGTGTATATTTGCATACATAAAGTGGCGGGGGGGGGGGGGAGACTCAGTAGGATAAAGATACTTGGCAGAAAATTACAAACATTTTAAAAATTAAATAACTTTCCGAACACTGTATTGCCCCAATGGATTTACAAACTAATTCTGTATTTATAATTAGTACCTCTCTGCAATAATGTTTAATGTTCAACTGTTTGTAGTCTGCCTTCTTACTCCCTGACCTTGTGAAGCCAGCTGCTCAGGAAATATGTGTGTTTTCCTCTACATCTTCTTGCCAGCAGTGTAGCTGCAAGGGACCAGGACACAAGGGGCAGTCAGATGCACATTTTGTCAAGTGTGTGAGTGAAAAGATGATAACAGAAGCAAACAAAAGACCATTGACCAGAGAGAGAGGTTCTGCACATGGAACTGTCTCTTTCTACTGAGGCAGCAAAGTGGGCAGAAGCCAGAGCAGAAGGAAAGAACAAGGACAGGGCTCGGCTCGCAGGCCGCAGCCCAACCTGGTGGTGACAGCACTGATATAAGGAGGCACTATCAGGCCTTTAACAACAGGTTATGGATCTGGAAGGACAATTAGATCAGTTGGCCCTCCCAAGAGATATGTCTCTGAGAAGCCAGTCTCTGTTTTTTAGACCTGCAAGATGTTTAAATCAAATAAGCACCTGCAAATTCAGAAGAAAATTAACTCTAAGATATTTTAATGCACTCCCAACAGCTGTTTTTGAGGGGAAGTTTAGGGGAAAAAACCCCCTTATATATTAAGGCTCTGACCTGTGGTGAAAGGGCGATTGAAAATCTACTCATGGTTTGCCTCACTGTCCCTTTTATAAAGACACATGGCTACTTCTTTATATCTTTCTTTTAAACTAAATTTTTAGGCCATGCAAATCTACTCTCTGGAAAACAGCTGTTAGCTGATCAGTATGGCTCAGTTTCTTTGAATGTGGCCTAATTCTTTTTTTTTTTAACTCTCTGTAAACTGCACCGTGATCTAATCGTATAGCTATTTTCCATTTCATTTTTATTGTACTTTGTATGCTTTAAACTTTTACTTTGCAGTCACTGACCAGAATTTCACTAAAAGCAATCAAGTTTGTGTTGTTGTTGCTGTTCTCCTCTTCCTGCTCTTCCTCCTCCACCACTAGCTCCACAATGAGGCAAATCAAGGGCTGTGAGTGGGATCTTGACTGGCAAATAGCAAATAACCAAGGAGAAGTGGGTGAAAAGGGGGCAAATGGAGACCCTGTCTTGTCCAATCCATAACTAACCAACTTACAAGCAATGTCAGTGATACACCAATACAAGCCAAGCAGCAGCTGTAAAGGACAGAAAGGCATGGGGCAGCCATGATCCATTTTCTTTCCTGATCCTCTACTGATCCTTGCTTCTGTCTGCCTTGGGGTGGTAGTGGTGGAAAATGGGAGCCATGGGATTTTTTTCTGGAACCTTTCCTTTTAACTATATTTATTTTCACTTGTTTGTTAGATTGATATACACAGGCGCCTTCCTCCCATTTTTTTCTTACAACAACCACTGTGTGAGGTAGATTGGATTGAGAGAGACTGACTGTTTCAAAGTCATCTTGTGAATTTCCCTGGCTGAAGGTAGACTAGAAGCTGGGTCTTTCCACTCCTGGTCTAACATCTTAACCACTACACCACACTGGCTATATATATGTCAACACAGTGTCCTCAGTTGTGATGCACATAGTGACACCCTTCTCTGTTACATCCCTGAAAAGAAATTTGGCTAAATAATGAGATGAGGACAAGCCCATAGAATGTGAAGGAGGCTTGGAAGAGGGGGCCAAATGAAAAGACATTTCAGAATCACTGCATTAGGGTATATATCCATCACATATACTGTATCTGACATTTATGGGAAAATGTCAGATTAATACTAATCTAATGAAAGCTCTCAAAAATTTCAGGAGAGAGTTCTGCAGGTTGAAATTTGCATAACTATATTAGAAAACTCAGCTCTAGGCTGATGATTATCAACCTATCCATCCATTTGATCAACTCTTTTTGCAAAATTTTCCACTGCCTTTGCTCTCATGTCCCTGTTTTGGAAAAGGACATTTTATCTCAGTCTCCCACAATCTTTCTGCATGCTATTTCTTTTAAAAAAACTGAATTCTAACTCCTTTTACCTGATTATTCCCCAAACATTGAATGCTCTTCAGTTAACACCTGCCAACATTCACAAGGCCAGCAAGCAACATCACCGCCAGAGTCTGACTTGGACTTGCCATGGGCAATCTATACAGAAATTCAAGTCAGAACCCAGTTGAGAGTCTGCAAATGTACATTTGCTCTTCAAGATGATGTTACAAAAATGTTTCCCAAGTTCTGATAGTCTTGGAAACCATGTGTGTATTTAGCAGCTTTTCTGTAAATACACCAAGAATCCCAGATATATACCTAGAATGGTTTAGAAGGCTTCCAAGCCTCAGCATCTATTAATATTGATTGCAATGGCTTTAATCTAAGCTTTGGGGTGAAGTCTTCAGTTCTATTTCTTTTTAAAAATGATTGAAAGTTCTACATCTTTAAGAATTGCCTCTCAATTTTTGAGCCAAAAATTGGCTTTCAATGGATGACTTTACCTCCCCCCCCCCCCCCCCCGCTTCCTAAACACCTTTCCATCTCTCACTGCTCTCCAAGAATATAATACAATCTAAGGCGCTGATACAATAAAATCCTCCACAAACTTGAAATTTGAGTTTTCAAAATCCTTTGTAAATGTGTGCGTGTGTTTTAATGCATGCTGCACTGAAAATTCTGTGTTCCTCCTCCTCTCTCCTCATGACCCCATGGGCTGAGATTAAATATTAAATTCCGGTTAAAGGACTGAGCCTTGGGTCAGATTAAACCCTACATTGCAAACTGAAGAACCCTCCTTATTCTTTAGATTAGGTGGGAGTAACCTCTTCCTTCCTTCCTGCCTGCCTGCCCGCCTGCATTTCATGTTCCAAGTGGGAAGGGGCTGAAGTGGGCAAGAAGTGGCCAGGTATAGGGCAAGATAAAGCTTATGTAATTGTGAGGCAACAACCAGAACCTGACTACTTGAACAGCCAAGGAGAATTCTCGTATTGGGGAATTATGGCTTCAGCAACTCTAATTCTCCCATAGGTCAAGACTGCTAGGCTGGATCATGTCATTGCATTTGGGACTGAAGCTCTAGAGGAGGCAGGAAAGGAGGGGGAGAAATGTAAAGGATCCTGTCTGTTCTTTGTTGATGTTATACTGATGTTAATGGCTGCTGGTGCAGTGA
This sequence comes from Liasis olivaceus, assembly GCA_030867105.1. Lineage (NCBI taxonomy): Eukaryota > Metazoa > Chordata > Lepidosauria > Squamata > Pythonidae > Liasis > Liasis olivaceus. The sequence continues at coordinate 102,250,453 of CM061350.1, read as the reverse complement.
GATGGAACAACTGTCTTCTAACAAGCAGCACACACAATACTGAATAAAAATAGTTGTGGTGGAAAAAGAAAACAAATCTGGAGACACAGGTCAAGGTTTGGATCACCATCTTGATCAGTAGCAGTATTTGGATGATGACAAAGTCTGCAAGCATGCCTCCCATTTGTAATCCCTCAGCGCTAGACTCAGTTTCCTTCAGATGACCTTTGACTGTGCCCAGTGCATCAAAGCTGGCAATGAAAGTGCATTCTTCCTAACAAGAAGCAAGCTGAACAAAATACAAAGCCCACCGTTCTTTTTGTGGGTTGTGTTCCAAGAACATGCAACTTTATTATTTTTTAAACTGGAAATAGTGAAATACAAAAAACTACAGCATGAACAAAACAAAATATAGTAATGGTTATACAATTTAAAAAAAACTGTACATACTGTACATTATAGTGATTTAACTAAATATAATTGGCGGGGGGATAATTTTTTTAAAAAATCCTAGATTATATGGAAAGACATTTCTTCATCTTCTTTTTTTTAAAATATAAGAATGTCTAAAAATAAATATTAAATTCAATAGAAGATAATATATGTAGCTCAGGGTTGAACTGCGGAGTCTTTGGTGCTCTCTGAGCTTGGCTGTTTGCTTGCAGATGTTTCATTACCCAACTAGGTAACATCATCGGTGCTGGTGGTGTTCAGTGATGATGTTACCTAGTTGGGTAATGAAATGTCTGCAAGCAAACAGCCAAGCTCAGAGAGCACCAAAGACTCCACAGATATTAGATTCGTATTCTGAATCTGTCCCTTAGGATTAGGAGGATACATTTCATTCCCTTTATATAAGATTATCCTCTTCGCTGAGCCCCAGGTTGATAGAGTTATAGTTCTCCTTCAAATGACAAATTCTGTATTTTAGGAATATAATTTAACATCACATTTACATCTTTAACTAGTATATTGTTTTCCAAAATTGTATTAACATATACTATGATTTGAAACTAAAATGAAGCTTTATGAGTAAAAGAGCCTTCACGTTTCTTGCAATGCCAGAACAAAAAATCTGATGTTGAGTCTTTTTAAATGTTATTTGAGGGTTCCATAGACACAAAATAATATATTAATCCAACATAAAATATCTTCGGATGAATTAGCTGCATTCTTAAATCATAAAAAGTATATTTTACATGTATTAAGTCTTGGGTCATTGATTTTCCAAGATTGGATATCCTAATATTTTGTTCCAGTTCAAGTACCAAGAACATCTGAACTGACTATAGTTAATTTTTCTGTTTTTCATAAACACCTCTGAACTTAATACCTCCTCTCTGGTAATTACTGTGTCTGTCTTAAATGAATTCATTCCTCTTTAGGAGCTTGTGCTAGGTCCATTCAAGACCCAGACCTGGAAGTTGTGGACTTTATGTTATGACACTTGGAACTGAAACTGTAATCAAGAAACAGGTTTATCTTGACTTATGTTAGACTCGTCCCCAGACTTGTAGCTTGAAGCAAAACAATGTCTCTGAATTTGTTGCCAGTGTTCCCAAACTGTCATGAATTGTTCACACGTACTGCAAGTACAAGAACTCTTCATCAGATCCCATGGAAAGATAGGTAACTTGGTGATGTATTCACAGTCCTTAAATGTGCTTCATAAAAAATATTGACCACCTGAAATTTTGCAGATAATTGCAGTGCTAATTCTGCTTTCACCAACAAAGCTGGGATTGATTCTTTTCTACAATGTATTTGCCATCTGCCAGCAATTTCTTACGGTATGGTTGTTTAAAGAGATTTGAGCTACTCCACCACTGATGCTTTAATTTTGCTTTGCTGATTGCATATGTCATGCATGTTGGTGATCTTTTGTCCGTTTATTAGGTTGAATTATCTCTGTCTAGATGGTATTTTTGGTTGGGATGAGAATACGTGTTTGACCAATATCATTAATAAAATTGCACCATCAGATTCAGATCATTCTATATCTACAAGCTGATATGTGAATATCCTCAGCAGGTGACAACAGATAGCTAACTGTGACTGTTTTAGAAAAAAGCTATACAGGGTCAGACTTGAGTAGTACTTGGATGGGAGACCACAAGGAAATTTTTATAGGTTTATATATTTAACAGGCCTGCTGGCACAACCACGTCTTCAGGGCCTCCCGGAACAACATCAAGGTGGAGGCCAATCTTACCTCAGAGGGAATAACATTCCACATGGAGGGGGCCGCCATGGAAAAGGCCCTTCTTCGTGATCCCATCAGATGTACTTCCCTCAACGAAGGGACCCACAACACACTCAGCCTCCCTGCTCTGGTGGGCCAGGTAGATGTAACTGGGGAAATGCAGTCCTGCAAATAACTAGGCCCCAAGCCATGTAGTGCTTTAAACATGATAACCAGCACCTTGAATTGGACCCGGAAGCAAACTGGCAACCAGTGCAGCTCCCGCAAAAGAAATCCAGGCCTGTGGACTAGACAGGAAAATTCCTCACCCTTGTGTGAAAGGTTGGGCCTGTCTGGGAATAATGTTATGGTTATTTTTAACTTGATATTAACTACCCAGAGTTGCCATACCAATTAAATTCATAATGAATTTAAAAAAAAATAATGGAAGAAGGCAATGGTAAACCCTCAAACCTGACTCAAAGGACAGTTCCTTTAGATAAGTAAATAATTACTTATTATTTATTTGAGGCATTTTTCTCTGCTCTTTGGCCAAACAGTTTGTAAAATAAGAACCTGCCTAAAGGAGACAGCATAGAAGGGAACAAGATAGGATGTGGGGGGAAAAGGAAAATAAGTGTTCAGGCACCAACGGGCTGATCCTGCTTCCCTTCTCCATTTGTGCTGGAGTCTCGTGTAATGACTGCTGCCGCCAGAGACAGTAAGCTTAAAGGCCCCACCCATTGGCTCCTCCCACCATTGACGGGGACGCAGCCCCCAGCAGACTGTTGCAGAAATATGATCTCTGCAAGAACAGGAATGGTCCACCCTTCATTTAAAACATCAGTGCTAAATCTTGAGAGATAAATGATTTCAGGGGCAGATTTCAGGATAGAAATAAAAGATCTGAAAATGGAATGCAAGAGAGAAAAATAATATAGTAATCAAGATGGATGATATTCACGAGCAAGGACGAAGAGACAGATGGGAAGGACTCAATGTATCCATCACTGGCAGGGGAAAGGGACGTGACTACTGATGGCAACAGTTTGGATTCGGTTAAACAGGTCACTGAAATGATTATCTACCAAACCAAAAACATATTTCCTATAGTTATTTTTTGCTCTTTAATAATCCAGTTTTTCTGTTTCTGGCTTTCCCTAAATCCACTGCTGAGAAGTCAGTGATTGTTTGCATTGTGGTGCTTAAATGAGAGTGTCACTAGGTGTCTTCTTTTGTAATACATAGAGGAATTTGTTGTGCCATGCTTGGTGTCATGATTTCCCCAGAGATTCCTTACAATAGCAATTTCTGTAAATAAAGGACAGAACCAAGACCTGTCTTATAATAGGATTGTGTTTGCCTAAAGGCTGGAAGCACGTTCCCTTGACTGTGCAGTGTATAATAGTATTTTGGGATTGCATAACAGATGGAACAAAAAGTTTTGCGGCCTCAGCAGGGTAGGATAAAAATGCAATAGATAAATATATGTGGTCAGGGAATTCACTCTGTAGCACTAGGACCATGGCCTTAGGAAGCAGTGAGCACCTTGCATGGGCTGCTTATATGTAATTCTTCCAAAAACGTTATGAGCTAAGTTGGGCTGGTCCTGGGTCACCAAGTGAGTTGTGAATGTAAGGCTGGAACTGAATGTTACAGGGGTCTCTGGAAAGAACAAGCCACCATCCCTTCCTCCATTCTCCATTGGGTGCTTTGGCAATATAAAATATATGAACATGTTCTAGTAATCCCCCACTTCACTGCTTGCAGCTAGCAGAATTGATGGTTGCTTAGTATTATTTAAAGACTCTGGGATAGGTTAACAAAAAAAAGGAGATTCAAGGCTGGTGCTTTCAGCATCAGCCATACAATTCCTATAGCACCCATTCTGTGATGGAATGGACTTATGAAGGCCAGGCTCAGGGAGATAAGCGTGTTCTTAGCCCCCAACAGGAGCGTGGGAGGTTCAAGAAGATGAGGCTGGCACCTCCCTAAGGAATTCACGGTGTTGTGGCTGTCTGGCTTGGGAACTTGGGTTCAGTCTGGTGAGATTCTGTCTTGAGGTGGAACTAATAAACATGACAGAACTGTATTTGCATTGTCTCTTGGAGTTCTTTGGGCTGAACGTGACACATTCCAGCATTCCAGCCTGAGTGGGAGGTAAATCCTGTTCTCCTCAGTCCCACCCTTGGCTGGGGCTTTTGGGCAATGTAGTCCCAACACATCTGAAGTGCATCTGATTGGGAAGCCTGGGGTGGGGGTGGGGGTGGTGGAGTGGATTTTGTATTGGGATTTTTATTCTTGTAAGCCGCTCAGAGTCACCGTGAGTTGGCTGGCCATATAAATTGCCTCAATCAATCAATCAATCAATCAATCAATCAATCAAATCTCAGGGAGAACTAGGGCTCAGGGTGGCTAGAAATGAGACACTCCAACTAAATCCTGAATTCAGGAGAGCACTAATAGATCCATGCAAAAGTCCATGTAGTTGAGCATTTAGTCTCCACTATTAGTGGCCAAACCATATGACTAGAAGGCATGGATCAAATTTTTGGGATGGCCTTCTCTTGATTAGAATAAAGGGTGGTGGAGGAAATCTTCCCCAGCTGCTGCCATCCAGATGGACTTCATCTTCCATGATTACTAAGCATCATAGGAACTCTGAGATTGGAAATCCAATACAACTAGAGGGGAGAGCTATCTTATGTAGATGTATATTTCTTCCAAACACTTATTTCTGGTTATTCTTGGTGCCTATCACTAAGGCATGTTGGTTTTCTCTGATTTGTTGTGCTAACTGATCACCACTGATCTCTACTCTACCCCCTGCTCCTTAATTCAAATTCTTCCTTCCTTATTTTTTCCATGAAGCATCCGCCACATTTCAGTTACAGAGGCAAATGACAAAATTGTTCTTATCATAATGACTTTGCAGGATCTGGATTGTACATGCAAGTAACTGAATTGTCTCTCAATTTTGCCCAAGCAATTAAAAGGAGTTGCTCAGTTACCAGCTGTGACTACTAAAAACTCAAATGATTCTGCCTCTGGCTTGTCTTTGTAGATACAGGGAGCCCCCAGGTCAAGAACGCTCAGGTTACAGACAACCCATAGTTAAGAACAGAGCCTATTGTAGCAAAATTCGAGTTAAATACACAATGGTTTGAGTTAATTACACAACACTACTTATACAGTATTATATGTTAATACTGTTCCGGCTTACATACAAATTTGACTTAAGGACAGACCTTGGGAACGGAATTCATTCTTAAACTGGGGACTCCCTGTATTGTTATTAGAAAATCATTCACACTAAAATCCCTTGAACCAGTAGAAGAGAATAACTAAAAATAATTTAGTTTGAACTAACAATAATTCTGGTGCAGTGTTTCAAATTAATCAAGGCTCAAACCGAAAAGATATGGTTGGGAATTAACAAGGGTAACCTTCTTAGATACAAATAGGTTGAGCAAAGATCTGAAGTTGCAAGAATGCATAAATCCCTTCTGAGCAGTGCCTTGTATGACATACAACCCTGTCTGCAGTTTCTGTCTTAGCTTTTGAGAGAGGATATGGGTAGCTGTCACTGAAAGCTGAGCTCAGCTGAGCTCAGCTGTGGCCTTCGGCTATCATTCCATACCAGCTTCTCATTCATAATGGAGGCAGTCTGCATACGATTTTATTTATTAATTTTAAAATACATCTCCCGATTTGTGATATTAAATTCAAACTGACTGGCAGAATTCATGTTCAGTACTAAAAAATATCTTAAAGGCAAGGGATGGTGTTGTATTGCTGCAACTGAGCCACTGTGGGCATTGGCTGCTGCCCTATCCCAGGAATATACAATATTTCCAAGCTGAGAGTTATACCTTTGGAAAGGTGGGGTGTTATCCCACTCCAAAATGTAGCGGGTGGGACCAGGATAAACATAATCAATTCATTTTACTTAAAGTTAAACACATTGAACAAGAATATTCTCCAGTCATGCATTTAATAATTTTCTTCTTTATTATATGAAATGTTACCAGTTGGAAGGGCAACGTGAAGCTCTGGGGCTTCGGATTGAGCTTCCCTGCCTTACTTTGAGTCAAGTCATTGTTCAGTGAATCTCAGCACTGTCTGCTCTGACCTACAGTAGTTCTTCTGGATTTGAGGCTTGAGCCTTTTTCAGCCTTACCTGGTGATATCTGGGATCAAACCCAGGGCTTTTTGCATGCAAGTTTCATGCTATATCTCTGGTCCAAAATATTTTCAGGGTAGGCAACCTTCCCCCCTGCCCCCCTTTGGAACCAACCTTTCTGTTTGGTCATGCTGCAGGCTACCAAATGTATGGTTGATGACACTTAGCATGGATGAAGCTGAAATGTTCAACTTTTTTTAGTTGGCTTGGCCAAGGAGGTGGTTAATGTGTTTTCCCCCCCAAAAGATTTTCCAAGTAGAAAGGATTGATCCATTTTTGGTTTTGGAGGGTTTTTAAAGCTGTTTAGGTATCTTACACCTACAATACCCAAATGGGAAAAACAATTCTGAAACCTTGGCCCTTGGGGGGTAACTCATCAGGTCATACATGGACTCCTGGGGGGAACTACATGTGGCCTTTGGATTGCCCCCTTATACCCTAACTGACTGCCCTCTCATGGTGCCTGGAGGCTGTGAGGGTCTGGATGGGGAACAACAGGCTCCAGCTGAACCCTGGCAAGACGGAGTGGCTGTGGGTTAATGGCTCCTCTGTATCCGGGACATTGTCATCATTGATGCTGGATGGGGTAGCACTGCCCCAGACAAACCCAGTGCGTAATTTGGGGGTCCTCCTGGACTCACAGCTCCTGCTCAAAGAGCAGGTGGTGGCCACGGCTAGGAGGACTTCTGCACAGCTTCGGGTTGTGCACCAGTTACACCCTTTCCTGGATCGGGATGCCCTTCGAACGGTCACTCATGCCCTTGTTATCTCCCAGATAGACTACTGCAATGCGCTCTACATGGGGCTACCCTTGAAGAATATCTGGAAGCTTCAGCTGGTCCAGAATGCAGCCGCACAAGCAATTTTTGGGGCCCGAAGAAGGATCCATATAACACCTTTGCTCTGTGAGCTGCATTGGGTACTGGTTTGCTTCCGGGTCCAATTCAAGGTGTTGGTTATCACCTTTAAAGCCCTACATGGCATGGGGCCAGGCTACGTGAGGGACCGCCTCGCCCCCATGATTTCAACCCGTCCCACCCGATCTCACAGAGAGGGCGTGCTCCGGACCCCCGTGGTAAAAGAACTCTGATTAGCGGGATCCAGAAGGCGGGCCTTCTCTGCTGTAGCCCCCGCCCTTTGGAACATCTTGCCCCTGGAGGTGAGACAGGCCCCCTCACTCCAGGTCTTTCAGAGGGATCTGAAGACTTGGCTCTGCCATCTGGCCTGGGGCGGGGAGGGAGGATGTCAGAAATGGGGTTGGCTGGCCCCTTAGTGGCCTGGTGTGGCCTCTATCGGCCTCTTGGATTTTTTAGCCTTTTTATCTCTGTAAGTATGGTTCTCTTTTTATAACTTAATTATGTATTTATGATTTTAATCTGATGTAAACTGCCCAGAGTCCCCCATTGTGGGGAGATGGGCGGGGACAAGTCCACTAAATAAATAAATAAATAAATAACTGTTCTGTAACAGCTTGAGTGGAGCATATTTGGGAACCATATATACACAGTTTACTCTGAGGACTTAATGAATATCAGCAATGATGAAAATACAAACCTCAAATCATAACACAAAACATTAATCTAAACAATGACAAGGGCAAAAGGAATCATAGAGCAGAGTAAAGCAAAAAGCAGTAATAAAAACCACAAGGTCTTTACTCACATAAGATGAAGATGTACCAGGAGGGCTTGTCAAAATAGATCATTGGGGTTGGAAGTTGAATGTGGAGATCAAATCTTCCCACTGTCATCAAATTCACTAGATGGCCTTCATTCCGCTCTTGCCTCTTAACAGGAGATCATGCAGTGTTGAGGATAAAATAGGGCAGCTTTTCCCAATTTGGGGGTTGGGGGAATGGCAGTTGTTGCTGGACATACCTGAAGGCCATGAATTTGGAGAAGGCCCTCAAGCAGACAAACCAGAAGTGTAACATTTATTTCACCAATGATGCTGAATTTTCCTTTCAGCCTTAAAAACTGGTGGTGTGGGGGGCGGGAGGGGGGGAAGAGAAGAGAAATAATATATTGAGGAACATGTAGCTAGTAAATAAGATTGTACACTTTTTTGCTGGCAATTTAACTATGTTTGCATGATGTCAAAGAGTTTGGTATAACTCATGTTTAATTATACATCCTGATAATTAGATACTTTCTTTAAATCTGGAATTTTGGATCTTGGATCAACACCCCCTTTCCCAAATCTGCAAAACCTTTTCTTGTAGATGCCCCTTGGCAGGCAGCCAATCAGATTAAGACTTAATGCTAGGTGATGAGAGAACCCTTTGTCTGGGCTGCCCCACTTCCACCTGCAGTTGGATTGGAGGTTATAAAGAAACACTGGGTAGGAAGCTAACAGCTCAGGCAAAGGTGTCCAGCCTAGCTTGCTTAACCATTTATGCTCATTTCCAAATATTTGGGGATATTCATTTTAACCCTTGTTTAAAATTCTTATCATTACCGTTCAGTTATGTGAGATCTTCATTTGCAGTCGCAAGAGAGAGAGTCAAGTTTCTTGCTCTCTAGGATAACCCCAAGGATGACAGCATGACCATCTGACAGATTTAGAGCTCATGAGTTATTTCATCCTGCAGTATGGAATAAGACAATGTGTACTTGCAATTAGGAGTACATGGTTTGCTAATGGTTGCTCTTTCCTTTTGCTTCCCACAACAAACAAAATTCTTCAGGTTATTAGTGCCACTAAGTCTCCCTTTTGGAGACTTTTTAATCAAAGCCAATTATGGCTAAAGAGATCTGATGGGTTCTCCATTATTAGGTTTTTATTGTTGTTACCTACCATTAATTAGTAATTTGTAGCAGTCAGCTTTTTTCTGGGCTTTTGAACTGAGTTTCAGCAAGTGTGTCAAGGCCATTTTTCAGCCAAGAATAGTGAATCCATCATGCCAAGTCCTTCCCTGGCATCTTTTTGTTTGTCGGTTTGCTTACTTGCTTGGGGGTTTTTTGGTGATGGGAAAAATCTTTAAGCAGAAAACTTCAGTGATGGAAGGTCCTAGAAGTTTTTCAGAGGACAAATAGATAGATTTGTTCAGGTTCATATGAAGAGTATTAAGATGTGCTGGCACGGTTCTTGCTTTATTATGCACCATTTGGTGACCCTATGCATAGGACCCAAGACAAGAAAAATGAAAATCACAAGAAGAGGAGCAATCTTCCAAATGCTCTATCACTGTTTCTGTGAAGGGCAAGGTAGGGGTTAGTGACAGCATTAAAGAACTGCTTGTGTGTCAGCTTGGGTGGGCAAAGCCAATGTTGTTGGTAGTAGTATAGTAATAGAAAAGGAGCAGAGTGTCAGGGCCTTTCTAACTACAGGAGTACTGCAGTTATATACTGGAGCACCAGAGTAATGTTGTGCTGTTCTACAAATGAAGTGACAACAAAGCTTCCAAGTTGCATAATTGTATTCAGCATGGATGAGAAACCTGTGGTTCTCCAGATATAACATTCCCAGCATCCTTTACCATAGCTATACTGGTTAAGGCTGATGGGAACAGGACTTCCACAACACTTGCAAACCAGTAGGCTCCCCATTCCTTGTTTATGGCATATTAGCACTGAGGAAATCAAAGGGAGAGAAAAATAATCAAGCAGAGGCTGAATATTTTATTGTCTTTGACAAGATGCCTATTTTAGATGACCACTTTAAATGGTAACCGAACTTTGCAAGGTTGTTTTCATTTCTAATTCAAAACTGGAGGTTGCATTTCCACCCAGATGAAGATCTTTCATGAAAACTATGTGGTCTACAAATTGAAATTAAGCAGTCAGAAGTGATTGCCAATATATCCAGTAGAACTTCCTTTAGGTATCTATTTATAGAATTGGAGCCATACTTCCCAAATCTAATTATGGAACTATATTGTTGGTTTTTGTTTTTTTAAAAAATGTGAATGTCTGTATTTAACTGTGAATTTTTTCACCCAAATGTTAATGCTACAACACCACTGCTTGAGACTACTTGAGCCCTTCCCCAGTTGGAAAATAGAGCAATTGTTAAAAATGAGTGGCTACTCAGGACCTTTTGGAGAGCCAATTTGGTGTAGTGGTTAAGGCATCAGGCTAGAAAGTGGGAGACTCTGAGTAGTTTAGGTACAAAGCCAGCTGGGTGACCTTGGGCCAGTCCCTCTCTCTCAGCCCTAGGAAGAAGGCAAGGACAAGCCACTTCCGAAATCTTGCCAAGAAGACTGCAGGGACTTGTCCAGGCAATCAACAGGAGTCAACCCTGACTTAAAGGCACAAAAAACAAAACAGACAAATAAAAGACCTCAGGGCTTTAAATCAATTAATCCATCCTGGAAATAGGGATCATTTTCAAACCCACTTCAGTTGAATTAGCATCTGCTAGAGACAGAATGAATGTTTTTCATTGTATCTGCATTGTATTCAAATGCAGTCAGGTGATGGATGGTTTAAGTTAATAACATGGTTTTTGGCACATTTGAAGCAACAAAATCAACATAGCTTAATTTCTGAAATAATCACCAAGGGTGGCCAGACTGTTTGATTTTGTAGCCATTGGTAATCAATGTTTTTCTTTTTTATAAGTCAATATATAGTTTGGATGATAAGAAGGACCAATATGAAACTGTTCAACTTTTGAATGTGGATATTTAATTCTTATCATCAGGTAATATTGATTTGCTGAAAGTTGTTCTGTTGCTTCTGGAACTACTAGATGCTATACAACTGTTGCAAAATGGTAACGCTCCTGGCCCAGATGGCTTTTCAATAGAATGGTATATGGCTTTTGCAGGTTTCCTGGGTCCTATACTTCTGGATTTGTATAATGAATCTTTTAAGGATGTTAAACCACCACCATCATTTTACAAGGTGTATATAAGGTTGATTTTAAAACTAGGTAGAGATCCTAAATTTTGTGCTAGTTATAAGCCTATTCATTAATCAATGTGGATAATAAGATCTTAACTACCATACTTGTTAGATGCTTGCAGAAGATCTTAGCAGATGTAATTCATCTTTCCCAGTCAAGGTTTATCAAAAGTCACCAGGCATCAGGCAATTTCCAGTTATTAACTGATATATTGGATATAGCCAAGGATACAATAAACTCTGCTGTATAAGCATCTTTAGATGCAGAAGAAGCCTTTGATTTGGTTCTGATTAAATTCTTAAAGCAAGTGATGATTAGATATGACTTTCCATGGGAGTTTGCTCAGTGGATTGAGGTTTATTCTGTGCAAACCTGTGCCAGAATTATAACCAATCAAATGATTTCAGGCTCTTTTGAGTTACAATGTGATACTGGGCAGGGCTGTCCACTTTTGCCTTTGTTATTTAATTTGATCCCTGAAGCTTTGGCCACCATGGTAAGGCAACCTTTAAGCATTAAGGGTTGGTAGGGTTTGTGTATAAGTTATTTTTATATGCTGCTGTTATTGTAGCAATTTTGAATCAGTTCTCTACCTCTCTACCTAATTTTATAAATATAATACAGTATTTTGGAAAGTTTTCTGGTTATAAAATTAATGGGGATAAATCTTCCTGACTTCCCTTGGGTCCTAATATATCAATACAGTAATGTAAAGAGTTGGGTTTTATGATTTCCACTAATTATATTAATTTTTGACTTTACATACCTCAAATATTTCTAAATATTTAGAAATATGTTTAAACTTTTAGGAAAGATTGTATTTGAAGTAAATAGATGGGTTAAACTTCTGTTAAGCTTGTGGGGTAAAATTAATGTTGTTAAAATGAATATTGTCCCTTACTTGATTTATATCCTTAGAAGTATCTCTATGCTTATATCAAATAGATATTTCCTTCAGACTGATAGGTTACTAAGGAGATTTATTTGGGATAGTGGATCACCAAGGATTTCTTTAGCTAAATTGAGATCGCCATTTGAGACAGGTGGTTTTAATCTATCAGATTTACCAAAATATTTGAGATTAAAATTGGCCCATGAAAAAAATGTACTTAGAGTGCATTGGACTCCACAAAGAATGTACTTGAAAATATGATTTTCTTGGTTAAGGGTAAATGGTTGGAGATAAAAAATTTGAGGGTTCATTGGCCATAATAATAATTTGAGGGTTCATTGGCAATAATAATAATAAATTAAATAGATATGCCACCAACTCCCAGCAACTCTGTGCAATCATGTAGTCATTTGGGATCTTTTAAATGTATATAAGTAGATTTATGGAAAACTATCTAAGTATTAAGATGTAAATGTGATGTTTGAACATGGTAGGTGGATAAAAGAATTATATTCAGAAATTGGAAAAGTGATATTATTTCAGATGTAATGGAATGGCTTTTGAAAATGTATGGCTTACCTGTCTTGGAAAAGGCATTATTTTCTACTATCAAAGGATGAAGTAATACTGTAAGTATTACTCTACCAGGGACTGTATGGTATTTTTCAATATTATTTGGTATTGACTATATTGTAGTATTATATTGTATTTATTAGTAAAGCAGTGACTATTTTAAGTTTCACATATTAGATTTTTTTCTTTCCTTGGTTTATTTTTAATCTTTATCTTTTTTGTTTATTTGTTTCCATTATTTTTTCTTTATATTTAAGGATTGTTTCGTTTAGTTATTTTTTAAAGTGTATTTTGGTGTTTGTCAATATTTGCTATTTTGAAAAATAGCAAAAAAATTTAAAAATGTAAAAAAAACATGTTTTTGTTTTCTTTTTGGTTGATATTTACTTTGCACAACTGTACTGTGCATGATATGTCACCTAAGACATGGAATTAAGAATTGCTTTCCAGTTCTCCTTGGTGAGTTAATTGAAAGCATGACATTAAGACAAAAATGCATCAGATCGCATCCATTTAAGCACATTATTATATTCTGCCAAATTGGTCTTGCATCATGTCAGCAGTATAGTAATAGTACATTATTCGATATTTCTGCTGGAAGTAAGGGACAAAATAGATGAGATGTGAGATAGCCATAATTGGATCTCCCAATATTTCTCAGATCAGAAAAACTGAGATATTGAGTCTGCCATATACTTAATAGAAAAAGACAGTGTGTTTGTGTAGGGGGGGGGGGGGGTACAGGATTGGTAGAGTATTTTGAAGGACCTCTGTGTAGAAGAATGAAAAAAGGGAAAGGTTTGTCATTTATGGTCCATGATATATTAAGGAGAGAGATTAGAACTAGCACCTAAGTATGGGTGCGCTAGTGATCTTTTAGAAGGAATTTACCAGATTACTAGTAATAAGGCGGGAGAGGGGCTGAAAGATAAACACTGAACTGTCAAAGCCAGAGTAATAAATATGTGAAGTTTTGTAAATATGATTTTTCGTATTTGCAAATCTTGTTTGTGTTTTCACTGTAGGAGCCTTTGTTTGCTAACCCTATTGTTTTATGACTCCATGTTCATCTCTTCAGAAAGGAGAACCTTCTGCTTGATACATGAGGTGCTTCAGTAAAAAGCCAATCTCACAGTCCTGCAGATTTGCTCAGAGCAGCCATTGTTTCCATTGTGTGGAGTCCTTTTTTGACTACTTGGGAGTCCTTTTCTTCTTTTAAAAAAAAAGGACATTTATTGTATTCAATAAGAACTTAAAAAGTGAAAACACCAGTAGGAAGTTGCACAAACAAAATCTGCAGACACAGAAAATCCTTTTTTTCGTAAAATGCATGCTCTGAACACTATGCTTAGAAACTGTAGCTATGGCAGCCCAGAGATTTTCCTGGAATTGCTTACAGCTTTTTCATTGTTAGCATTTTCATTTGTCCTGACAGCTGGAACCCAAACTTTCTTGTAATGCCTGCCTCCTTTTGCAGTTTTGATCTTGCCCATTCCACCCCAACTTCTAATCTTTTTTTCCTGAACCTTCTGTTTGGCGTAAGATCTTGGCTTTTGTGAGGACTTTCTTCTGGAGTATACCTATGATTTTAATGACTCTGTCAAGCCAGTCAGAACCCTTTCAGGGAGTTTGAAATAGCTGCAGGAGGTAGGGAGAAACATTGCCCAGTGACAGGCCACCAGATTAAAGAGTAAAATGAATTTAGTTTCTGGTAAAGGAAATAATAAGCTAGATATGCAGAAATTGGGAAAGAAACCTTCGAAAATTGACTAGCAAGAACTGAGATAGTGTAGTTCGCTGGGCATATGCACTGAATTTAGAAGCCCCTTGTTCAGCCACAAATAGATTAGGAAAGTCCCATGTTTGCACACTTCGTGCACCATCTGGGTCTGATAGTACCAGGGGTATCCAGTGAGGGAGTGGGGTGAATCAAAAAAGTCAAGAGGGCAGCCATGACCATGTGACCATGCGACTGAATCCCCATCCCTTTTTATGTAGAAAGAGGGCAGGGATTCGATTGTAGAGTTGCGGCCCCCATCTTGACTTTTTGGACTCCCCTTGCAGAGACCTCTGGATAGTACTGAACTTCCTTACTGCAGGCTTCCAAGGATTCTGAGACAGTGAGCTTTGAATATTGTAAATGTTGCTGATCTAATATGTCAGGGGCACTTAGGAAAAATTAAAGAGGGAATCTACTAGAGTAATCATAGGATGCCTTATCTCAGACAAAACTTTAGAGACTTATTTGCTGATTTGAGTGGCACATATTGGTTTGGGGGATTACAGTGTACTGTAATTTTCCTTTTTGACAGGCACAGCCATGTCATGATGATCATAATAAAGGACAATTGGGAGAAAATAGGGGAGGGGATTGCAATGCTGTCTTTCTTACAACCTTCCCTCATCCAAAGAGCAGACCTGCTGCCAAGCAATATTTTCTGCCTCAACCTGAGACAGCTGTTTTGGAAGACAAGGGAAGGAGCATGTGGTTCCAGAGAGCATGAAGCTGGCCCAAATGCTACAGGATCCTGCTGCCTCAAAACACTTGTCCTTATTACATTTCAGGCCTTGTCCCTGGTCCCTTTACTTTGTCCCTCCTTGCCATCCTTAGCTAAACTGTTGAACTTGAAGAAATAGGATGAGCAGTAAAATGCTCGTGCAAAGATTTATGAAGGTTTGAAGTCACATTCTCCTCCCACCCCTGTGAGACATGATCACTTTTTGGATCTGGAGTTTCTGAGACCTCAGATCTTATGATAGTTGGGAATTCTGGCTATCACAAGGTAAAGGGTGAATGGGAAGACAACCAGAATGCCACTTAGTCCCCTTTTTTGTCACAACATACAATTAGCAGATCTGAATTCTCAAATCACACTGGGGTGGATCTGCTACTGTTTATCACATAATCCCCCCATTTTTATGGGAGCTGGTATAAAAGAGCAAATACTCTACAGCACTTCAAAGTTGCCCCAATTCCTTGGTTCTTGGTTGGCATGGGCATTTGCACCTTATACATACATGATATAAGAGGCCTACACATGTTGCTTAAGATGCGGTCAGCAGGGATAAAGTATATGATAAACCCGCTTATGTGTATAATGCAGTGCTCCCCACCTTTGGGACAGGGATCAATAGCTAGGTGAATGTGAACCATCTCTTAAATCAATGATACTGAAATACAATATTAAAAGGAATCATGCATTAATAACAAAGCAGAGTGAAGAACACTTAATTATTTCAAGAAATATTTTGCTCCAAGAAGAGAGGAAAAGCCCTAGTGTGGATGATTGCTATCTATTCACTAACAAGAAGCATATTTTGAGTAGGTAACAAAATAAAAACTGTTTAATGAACTGCTGAGTTGTCAACACAATGCTAATTACATTATGAGAAACTGACTTTTGTGAAAAAATAAGGAATGTATGAACAAGCAACAAAGCTTCAGGGATGGGTCATAGCTCAGTTAAGCTGACATAAAGTGCTAGAGAGCTGAGTGAGGGTAAAAGGGATACAATATGGAATGAAAATCAAATCCCAAACAGTTGGAATGAAACAAAGGGTTCTTTTAGGACCAAACCAGTGCAAGCCAATATTTGCTAATCAGACACTAATTTGGCTATAAAGAGTGTGCCTATTGGCTTATCTTTCCTACTAAATGTACTCACAGGGAATGGCAATGAATCATACCTTCCCTGCTGTAACTTCCCCAGTCTAGTTGTGTGGAATTGTTTTCCTTCACTTGGCTCACTTCTACTGGACTTCGAATTTGAAAAAAATGAACAGGCCCAACATGGCAGCTTGCTGTTCAGTTTTATCATCAAACAATACACTTACGTTGAACCCAGTTAGTGATTTTTGAAAAGAAGTTGTGAACCACGACCAAAGAGTTGGAATTACTTGCACAAACTTGCATAGAATCAGTATGAGTTTGATGAAGAATACCAAAAATTCTGCATCAAAGAGACTATTTAGAAACTTCTTCAAGTTTAATTTTTAAGTATCAGATGCCCTATAGTAATGAATTTGGCTTAAATGACCCTTGGCTCCCTTTTAAACACAACAGAGAAAGCAAGCTTACAGTTGTTCATTCATTTCTACATTTTAATCTATCAGGAAATATCTGAAATTTCAGAAAACTGAAATCTTTTGCCATAGTTCTGAAGTGAAGTGGATCTTGTCCAAAGTGAGGAAATATCCTTTCCAAAATATTGAAGAGGGTCCTGAAGTTTCTTTAATTTTCTAAACTTTTCCTACTGTTTGATATGAAAACCCATTTGGTCAGGCAAGCAGTGTGGCTTGATTGCTCATATGCATCTCCCAGATTCATAAGATAACAAGCAGAGAAAAAGGTTTTCTTGCTGTTACAGCTAGAACTGAAAAATGATTGCTCATTAGAACAGGAGCCAGAAGTAGGAATGTAAGGACCATACTCTTTAAGCCTAAAAAAGTAGCTAAGGTCAGTTAGCAGTATTAAACAGACAGCGATACTAAACAGAAATGGGTAAAACTGAAAGCAAAGGACAGAATTCATGGTAGGTTGAAAAACCCATCATAAAGGCTAATAATTGCTTGCCAGAGGTAGGATATGAATGTAGAAAACAGCACATCAGTTGAGTTTTTAGTTTTATTTTGAGAGGCTCTGCCATTTTTTTTTCTTGTCTTACAAAAATTCAGATGTGATTGAAAATCACAGTGAACCTTTTTAGAATGGAAAGGACTTGGGTGCATGAAGGAGAGAGTACAGCAATACCATTAGAATGGTTCTTTTCCTCCAAAAAAGTTTTCCATTTCCTTGTTAGGTTCCTGTTCTTCGTAGCTCAAATCAACTGCAGCTTCACAATCATGTTTTGTTTGAAGAATTGCCTGTCTTCTGAATGTCAGTGGTATTTTGTCAACCTGAAGGACTAGAAAACATCAGAGAAGGCATACAAAATAATTTAGAAACAGGACTGTAGTTTTACTGAACCAATGCAGATCCCTCCCAATTTGATTACTTTCCTAATTTAAATGTCATGTTTGTATTGGCAAAGCAAAATTTACTCATGCAATATCGCACTGGGTGATACCTTCTTCAACTTGAGTTGTTTCATCTTCATGCACTGAAATATGTGGGAAACAAAAGATGCATGATGACAAACACATTTGTTAAACAGTGCATTTAAGCTGGCTACTTGCATTGGAAAGGAAAAGTAGCTGCAGTTTCCTGACACTAGTTTCCTTCTGAAAATCATCTCCCTCAAAAGTGCAATACATTTTTCAGAACAACTAGCAATAGAGGGAATTTGCAACAAAACAGCAGAGGGACCCTAACTGAATTGGGGCCACTAAACTGTTTTTTTTTTTTAAATTCAGCTACACAACTGAAAGAGATTTTGCTTCCAGATGGGCTGCTTTCTGTGCAATGTAATTTATTATGGCAATTCATGTATCACCCAGACATTCATATCCTCTTCTGGTCTTTAGTCTTTTTGTCCTTTCTTTCTGAATCTAACCAAAGAAGTAATACACTAGGACACATCTCCATGTCCCATGCTGACCCGTACCCCTTTACTGTTCGGAAAATCCAATTGTACACTTTTTCTGTCTTACTAAAAAGCATTATGTCAGCGCCTTGATTGACCAAAGCCATGATGGACAGCATAACTCAGTAGTTATTGGCATATTTAGTAACCATGGAATATGGAAGATGACGACTTGGCATATAAGAGGAATAAATGATAAAAAGCATGAATGAACCAATGAAAGAAATGAAAGAAAAGTAGATTTGTTGTGTGTCTGTGAAACTAAGAAGATGAGGAAGGATGTAATAGATATGAATGTAGGTACTCTGATCTTGTGGAGTAGAGTGGATGAATACAGCAGGGAAGTGAAGGTACAAGTTTAATTTTGAATGAAGGGACTAAAATGGATGTCAGAAGTTATGAATTGGTGCCATGTAGGATATTACGGATAAATATGAAAGTAGGAATCCGTAGATTGGTGAGATGCCTCTCCAATGAATGGATTAACTCCAGTGAATCAAGATATCGGAAGAGCTATAGGTGGTCTTTGAGAAAAATGATGCAATATTCTGAATGAATATGATTCAGGGTGGGGGGATATTTTGGTATGTGGACATGGATGAATGAGTAAAATGAGACAAGAGAATATGGAAAAAATAATTGGGCCATTGGAGACCCAAGGATGTATGTGAAAATGCAAGCAGAAAAAGAAGATGTTGATTCTGTATGAAAAAGTATTCAAAATAGATAAGTCTCCAGACCGAGTGAATGAAAAGTGGATGTAAAGAAGGAGGATGTGGAAGCTGCTTGGAAGTGAATGAAAAGAAGTCCACAGAAGGGTGTAATGTTGCACTAATATGAAGTATGAAAAAGTATGCTTGATGCAATTATGAAGTGAAAGAGGCTGTGGGTGAAAAAAATGATTTATTTATTTATATATCAAATTTGTCACTGCCCATCTCATTGAAATGAACAAATATTTCAAAAATGAGGGTGAGAGAAGATATTTTATAATGTATTTATAGGAAAAAAGTAGAAGCAAAAAGAGTAAGGAATAGTTAAGGATTGCTTGTGGTGATGTTAAAAGTGTGTTGGTTGAGAATGTGTATGTATGTGTAGCTTGTATGCAGATGATACCATCTTGAGTACATGAATGATTTGCAACAAAAGTTGGATAGATTATATAATGCAGTGAAAAGTATGTATCTAAAAAAATCATATATCAATGATCAAGTTCATTGTGTATGACAGGAAAAGTGAACAAAGTTGTACATAAATAGCAAAAAACTGGAAAAAGTACATGGATTTGCATATCTTTGTAGAATGTTAATATATAGGAAAATAGATGAAAAAATGCTAAGATGTGCAAAAACTGGTAGAAAGGTAATGGATAGTATGTGGTTTGTTGCAGGGAATGAATGTTGAAAGGAGAGAAAATAGCATCTGCTGACTTTTTATATGGAAATGAGGGTTGGATATGTTAGGAGAAATTTGAATGCAGTGGGAATAGGGTGCTTAAGAAGTGTGAGTGGCAAAGCAAGAAGTGATAGGATCAAGAGTGAATGGGTGATAAATAAATATGGACTGAATGAATGACAAGTATGAAAGAAAGACCAGTAGTTTGATGTAGTTTAGAGAGAGCGAATGAGGATCAACTTGCAAACAAAAATATGTGATGGAAGACTGAATTGGTCAAAAGGAAAGGGAAGACAAAGTTGTGGTTGGATGGAGTTGATGAGATTCTCAAAAGGAAGAGGTGAAAAGTTTAAAGAACAAAAGGCAATGTATCAAACACTGTATGGATATGTTGCAAGCAAGATAGCTTGGAAAGGCAGAAAGGTACAGAGAGATGCAGTGAACGGTGTTAGCGTGAACTAGATTAAGGAATATTTCTTTTTCTTATGGCATGCCTTTAATTTCTTTGATTTACTATTTCCTATTTTGTTTCTGGCCTCTTCATAAAGTTGCTCTCTCCAAAATGGGATGGTGTGATGGGTATATTTGTATGGATAATAGTCCAGAGGAATGGGTATTTTATAGCATTTCACTGCCAAAGGTTTTTTTGGATGGATGGATGGATGGATGGATGAATGATTGGAATGGGCATTAGTAGCTTTCATTTCAGTAATGGCACTCATCACCCATTCCCCATTCTTTCCTAAGAATTGTCGTGAGCATATAGGTAGGTCTTTTTGTGCACTTTTAACAATTGCTTATTTTTCTGCACTGGAATTCCCGGATTTCAAAACTGATTGGTTGATTATGTGCCATCAAGTTGATGTCGACTCTCAGCTACCACATAGATAGATTTTCTCCATGACAATCTGTCTCTAACCTGGACTTTCAGGTCTTCCAACCGTGATTTCAAAATAGCAAAACACCATTTAGAATCCAGAATCACCCTTTTCCTCTATTATCCCTTTGCCCTGACTTGCAACAAACTGCCATTTCTGAGTATGTTCAGAGGTGGATCATCTACCTGCAATTATTTATGAGAAATGATTCCTCTATACCAGCATGCCAGTGTGACAATACTCATTTGAAGAAGGAAAAGCAATTGCTAGTGTTTTAGCCAATATGCTTCAAAGCATTGTCCTCTTGGGTAATTTTGTTTCACATCAGTCTGCTTTAGCTGACTTCATGAATCCTGTGATTAAAGATGCTATTGCAAACAATATCTTATTTTGTTGTTGGAATACTGATAGGTGATATCACTGTCATATATATCACACAGAAACACACACTTTCATACACCAAGATAAGCACAAAACAGATGTGGGAGTGTGGAGCAGGGGTGTGAAACATGGACTCTCATCCCCAGAAGAGCGAAGAAGAGATAAGAGGATGAGACTGGCCCCTCCCTGAGGAATGCTAGTGATGTTTGTAGTTTGACCCTGGGAACTGCTCTCAGTCTGAGAAGATTCTGTAATTAGGGTGAAGCCAAGTAAACCTTGCTGGATTGAATCTGTATTGTCTCCTGGAGTTTCCTGGGCTAAACCTGACATCAGCAGATGTTCACCACTACTGTGTTTCCCAGAAGAGTGAAAAGGATTAATAGGAGGAATGAGAATAGGAAGGTTGCATGTACAGTGCTATTTTCTATTTTGTTTCTTGCGATAAAGCAATTAACAGAAATAAAATATATGTGTGTGTGCTATATGGTACTTTGCTGCAAAGAAGCAATGATGGAACATTTAGATGGCTCATGTTTGGCCTTTCTAAATGCATAGCGTAACTGACAGATCACTTAACCGGCCCTCATACTTGTGTAAAAACACATAGCACACTGGCTGTGTGGAGTATGAATGGATGAGATTCTTGTATAGTTCCAGCTTCGTATTTAAATCTGGCCTCTCTTCTGAGCTGTAGCTATAGCTTTTTCTTAACAGTTACGATCTCAGTTTTGCAGGTTCCTCTGGAAAAATCTAGGTTGCAAAAGAAAATGATTGTGACTTTTTTTCCTAACATACTAAGTTTTGATGGAAAAGAAATTTTATGAGGAAGTTTCACACAGTACCTCATCTTCAGGATGCAGTATGTCTGCTTAGGGCAGTGTTGTCCAAAGTTGGCCACCTTAAGATGAGTGGACTTCAACTCCCAGAATTCCCCGGCAGCCATCTTAAAGTGGCCAAGTTTGGACAACACTGGCTTAGGGTTTTTCCACATTACAGTTTTCAGCTGTTTGACTCCTTTGTGTAAACCATCTGGAAATGAAGCCTGTTTAAGAAATCTCTTTCTGGATTTCCACCTGGTCCTCCATGTTAGCCACAATGATGGGCTAATGGGTGGATTCTCGTGCTTCTTTACCTTCCTGAACCAGTAAAATGAAAAGAAAAAGAAAACAGCTCTGACCATTTTTCTTGTCATTTGGGCTAGAAGGGGAAATTGGCAAAAGTTTTGCTAATTTCATTTTTTTAAAAGGCAGCTCATTGTTTCGTCAGTGAACTTATAAAACCAAACAAAACTAGCCCAGCTTTTCATAGGAACGTGTTTTAAAAAATGGTTTTGGATGACAGGGACCAGTGACAGGAGGGAAAGCTGCATTCTTGCCACGGTGCACAGTGTGCACTGAATTGGCAGGATTTATTAAAAAAATAATGCATCTGGTGAACTGGACAGCATCACTTCAGCTGGTGCAAATCTGAAAAGGCTACCTTTTATTCCTAGCAAGAAAAGATGAGTGGAGGTTGCCTTCTCAATTGTCTAGGGTTGGGTAACGTACAGTATTATGTGTTCCTGCTCTCAAGAAATGCTCAGAGGCCTGTGTTAGAATTGGGGCAGGCTGGTCATGTGAACCAGCCCTTAGATAGTGATTTTGCAACACTAGGTAAAGAAATCCAGGTTTCTATGATGACACTGTTTGAGAGAAACCAGAGCTTTTGATCTTATGGTTGCTTTGAGAATGCCTACCCATGCTTCCAAATCAAATTTCTCTCCAGCCGTGAACCCAACAAGTAGCTTAACTCTCTGAACACATACACATGCATTATTTGGATTTTAAGGACTATTCTACTAGCAGTGTATCCGTGTACAATTTGATAAGGCTTATTCTGCTCATATATGTGAAACACTCTGATGTTCTCTCTCTCATCTCCTCTACATTGACTTGATTGCACTGATTCTGCAAAGCATCTGTGAGATAGAAAATACAATATGATATGATGATGTGCAGTTTGGTCAATTTGGGGGCCTTTTCTATTGATACCATGCTCATCTTTTTACTCCTTGATGATTTTAAGTGAAAACTGCTCTTGAAAATATCGTTTCATGTAGCATAATATGAAATCCTGCCAACATATGTAAATTATTGCATGACAAAGATGTATAAATCTCACTCAGCATGCAGAAACTCTGAATGTAATGATCTGTTTTACCACCCTCATGGGCATTATCCTGTTGACTCATATGCAGGGAAAGAAGGATAAATTTTGAATAATGCAGTCTTCAGACATTTTCAGGGTACATTGTAACCACAAGCTCTCCTTTGGAGATGCCTATAGATTTGCACTGATTTAAGTGCTATTGAAAATGGCACATTCAAACAAGCTGTTTACAGCTGCTTCACCACAGGAAAAACAATTGAAATGACCTCATCACTGCAGGATTCCATTTCTGGGGTGGCGCTTTCATGTTTAAAGAGCCCTTTCCACGTGGTTGTAAAAGAAATGAATGAAAACTTCCAGGCAAAACTGGGGCAGCAAGATTGCATCCCTAATCCTGCTCCCACCTCTGCTTTCATATTTATTAACTTTACATGCATGGAGTCAATACATACAAATGGATAGGATTTCCCTATGAGATTGGTTCCTGTTACACAGGGAGAAACTGCACATTCACCATTTGTGGGCTTTTAGGAGACAAAGGCAGTTTGACTAAATAGCACAGACACTTTAGGGCAATTGAGATCTGTTACAAATAGAGTCAAAGACAATAATTGTTGCTGAATGAAGAAAGGTGGTGGTTGTTCTTGTTTTTTTCCTGCTAGAGCAAGATAACTTGTGCTGGAAAAGACCCAACCTGTATGAGTTATGGAAAAGAAAAGGAAGAGGAAGAGGAAGAGGAAGAGGAAAAAGAATGCAGATATAAGAGTTTGCTTTTAATTATAAAGTGATGATTCCTATCCTGTTTTCTGGGAAACAGATCAGGAAATTCACAGTAAGAAAATTGGTAGGGTCAGACCTTCTTGGAAAGTCAGCTCACCCACCAGTCATTATCAATCATCCCCAGAAGTATGAAGAAGCCATAGGGGCCATTTGGGTGTATTTTAAATTCTTAGTTTGCATGAGACAACCCTGAAGGCCAGGAAATGTTGCCAGCTGGAACATGCAGAATCTGTGGCAGGGAGGAGAGCTTCCATCCCATTCCAATTGATGTAATAAGTGTTCCATAAATATCAAAAATGTAAGAGCAATTGTTACAGCACAATATCTATCTTATGTGTATAATAGTAACAGTTTAATTTGCTGTGTTCTACATTTTTAATTAAAATTGCTTTGGAAATGGTGGCATTGATTACTGTTGCCTCTTTTCCCATACTTAATGAACCAGTGATTGTGCATTTTAACTGATGATGCTAAATGCATCCAGCTCCCATTTTTACAAAGGGGGGGAGGGGAACCTGTGCAAAATGGACTTCTTGTTGAAAGAAGGCATTGACAGGGAAATAGGCTAGTATGGCCATTTTTCTCTGATAATATTATTATATCTAATCCCCAGCTATATTGTCTGCATTTTACTTGCTTGAGCAGGTTATTTAAGAACTAGTTGCTGTTCCAATGTGCTGGAGCACATTTCTAACACCATCAGTGCAAGAAATCTTGTATCATATAAGAACTGCCCCTTTGACTCAATCCAAGGATCCCTCTATCAAGGCACCCACTTTTCAGTGGTGACCAACCACATGATTTCCCAGATCTAACAAGTAGGGAGAGCAGGTGGTAGCTGTCATGCTGTTTGTCTTAGGCTACAGCACTAGTTGGAATTACATCTTGAAGATTCCATTTATCTATCTTCTATCTATCCGTACTCTATCTATCATCTAGCTAATAGCACAGACTGTATAATGCTTTATACATTTTTCTAAATCTCTGAAAAATAAAACATCTAAAGTAGAGGCTATTATGATCCTGCACAACACTAAATTCAATGATTTAGTTGCATGGTGTGAAAGTTGTCATTTAGATTTCTCTGCACGGTTTTGTCTCTTTGCCTCTTCTCCTTTCCTTCTTAAAAGCGTGATTTTTAGGGAGGGGAATTGGTGGTTACAAGCTTCAGAGCCTTCTCCTGGATATGGATTTAAGATGAAATTGCAAAGTAAATAAATAGCTTACCACTTTTATAAGAACCCCAGAGGAATAATCATAGACGGCTTGAAGTCCAAGAGAGAGCATTTTTCCCTAATACTCTTCTCATTGCTTCCCCAGTTCAGGCCATGCATTCATGTTAGAACAGTTAATTAAAGTAGCAACCCTAGGTCTTTGAGAAATTTTGCTTGTGGAACTAAAGAGTTGCCCTTCCCAAACTGCAGTTTGTAAAGCCAATAAAATATTTAAAAAATCACATTTCATTGACTGATCTTCCGAGCTGATACCTCTTCTAATGTTACCTGGAATTTTCTTTGGTTTTAGTTTTATATTTAGACTTTGTAAGCTGCTTTGAATACTTAGGAAAAGGGGATGTAAAATGCTTATTTTAAGAGGAAAGAAGTAAAAGACATGAGAGTGAAAGTAAAGTTATCAGAGAAAGAGAAAGTATGATTCCTGTAGGAGAAAGTACAGAACATACATTCATTTTCCACAGAATATAGGATGTAGAACCTGCCTGGAACAGAATGAAAAGTATTATGTTACAGAATGGCACAGAATGTGTGTAGTAATGCTACTGGAAAGCATGAACAAAAGATACTTGGTAGAATAATGAAGCAAAAGAGGCTATGGTGAGAAAAAAACAGCATATAAGAGAATTATTGCTCCCCAAAAAATGAAGATTAGAGAATGATGTTATGCAATGTAGCTGCAGCAAATGTAGTCTGAAAGAGCAAACTGCTGCTAAGATTGAAAGAAGAAGAGATCCAGAGTAATTTTGATAGAAATAAAAAATTGGTTTGGAAGTGGGTGCAAAGGGCTAAACAATGAACCTCTAGCAAAGTTAAAGGAATTAAAAATAAAAGTGAGGAAATGATTTGGGATGAAATGGAAATGAAAGAATGCTGGAAGGGGTATTTTAAAGATTTATACAGGAATGAGGGTGCTATGTTGAAGAATGGGATTGCAATGAATGCCATTAACATTAGTGTAAAACAAATTAATGAAAGGTAAGCCAAAAAAGCAGTGACAATATTGAAGAATGGTAATGCTGCAGATATAGATGGTGTAACTGGAGAAATGTAAAAATATGAATATAATTTGCTTATAGAGTGCCTATATGATATCTTTTATATGTTAAAGACTGCATCTGTGCCTGAAGATTGGAGAATGACATTATTGTTCTCTTATAGAAAGGGAAAGGTTGCAAGATTGAATGCAAAAACTAGTCTGGGGTGGGGGGAGGTTAGCCTATTAAATGTGCCTGAGAAGGTACTTGGAAGAATTCTGTTTGAAAAGATATGAAAGATGGTGATGAATAAAATTTGGGAACTGCACTAGAGCATTATGCTAGGCAGTAGGTGTGCAAACCAGATTTTTAGTGTCTTGTGGGTCATTGTGAAATGTATGACTGTGCGTCTGGGGGAATTTATTGTACTTGGCTGATCTTGAGAAACTATATGATACAATGAACAGGCTTGACTATGAATTTTTTTGCATGAATATGGAGTTGAAGGTTGATTGCTGAATGCAGTAAGCGTAGTTTATAATCCAAGTAAAGCATGTATAAGAATAAATGGAATGCTTAGTGAATGGTTCAACACTGAGCAGGGAATAAGACAAGAATGGGTAACGTTCCCGTTCTAATTTAATGCATTTATGGGCAAATGTATAAGTAATACTTATGATGATGTTAGAAGTGTTTTGGTTGGGGATGTTGTTGTGCATGTGTTTTAGTATGGACATGATGCCATGTTGTTAGGTGAGAACCCAAGTGATTTGCCGTAAATGTTGGGTCGATTGTATAATGCAACAAGAAGTATGAAACTGAACATTGATGTATCAAGCTGAATGGACTGGATGAAGTCCTCAAAAAGAGGTATGTAGGAAAATTAAAGAATAAAAGGTGATATATGAATCAGTGTATGGACATGGAAGAAGCAAGTATGATAGCAAAGATAAACAGTTATGGAGGTGCAGTTAATTTTGTTGTTGTAAAACATATGTAGCATGTTTCCTTTTCTCTTACCTCTTGGATTAAATTTCTTTGGTGTACTATTTTTTACTCATTTTCTGTACTTTGCATAATATTCATTACCCTGAAATTACATAGCATGATATGTTTGTATCATGCATGATACGTATGAGATACAAATGGTTAAAATAAACCAAAATAAAATAAGAATGCTGAGATTGGGTGTGATAGAGCCACTGAATAGAAGTAGTTACGATAAATCTTCCTGAAGAGTTTTGAAAGATGAAATGGTGTTGAGGATATATTAATCTACATTAAGCAATCTTGATTGCAAATGCATGGACTGTATGAAAAGAAAGATTCTTTTGAATTTTTTTTTTTTAAATACGAGTTTACATTGGGCCTCCAGGTGGCAGTGTTACTGTTCAGACACCAAAAGCAGGACCGACCTAATGGCATATAATGACTGTGGAAATCATGGAGATTTACATTCAGCACCAAGGCTGAGGAACAGCGCCTTGCCAGTCTCCATGAGACTGTAGCCATGTGTTTGGTTTATTCATCCGTGGCATGAGGAACAATAGTAGAGAAGAAATTTTAGAATAAATCTTGGCCTTCAGTATGTATTTTAGGGTGAGTCAAAATTCTGAGCACAAAGTTTTGGGATGATTATAGGGTATCAAATATTCTCAAACACTCCACTTGGGTACATGTGGATGAATGACCACTGATCTCCAAATTGGCAGTCACAAAGTTTGCCTTTTGTAGAGCAGCCTAAATTGAAGAGTTATCCCAAAAGTTCTAATTGGAGAATCAGGAGTCACTTCAAAATAATTTTCCTGTTCCTGCAAGAGAGATTCATAGATATCAAGAGCCTTCTGATTCTGAATGCAGATCTCTGTTTGTAATGTGATGATTATCAAAGCCCTATTGAACTGGCTGGGATTTGCACTGTAATGCAAATGGGTAGTTCTACCCACATTTATTTATTTAGTACTATCTTGAAGGCAGGCAAAGCCAGGGCTGTGCAGATCTCCAGGCTCATGTCGCTCCACAGGGCAGGCTCAGAAGGGAGGGACAGAAAAGGTACATTTCCTGGCTCCTGGATCCCATGAGAGGCCATTGCTTAATAGATGTGAAAGAAAGCATCCCAACTTTATTGGATCTTACCAGGTGGACTGATACAATGAGAGACAAGCAGTCCTGCAAATACAAATAAAACTCAATATAAAATTAGAAAAATGTGTTAGTGGATAATAACTGATAGGCACTACAGTTGTCCATAACTATAAAAGGCCAAGGGTGATCTGTTTAGGATTTGCAATGTAAGGCAATGCATAAGGGGGGAAAAAAGTCCTTTCACAGTGAATTATATTTAATGACTAATGCATCCAAGAAAAACTGATAACATTTCTTTTTCTTAAGTTATGGTAGGACTAGGGATAGAGGGAAATCATACTTGGATTTTTTTTTTTTTTTTTGCTGAGGGGAGGAGGAGGCCATTAATTTTAAATTTTAAATTTTAAAAATGGGCATAAACGTAATAAATCTGTACCATGAACCAGAATATTAATCAAACAGTAATTATTAGAGGAATCTACCTGATTCTCCATCTAAACTCAGGATCTATATTTGAGGGTGACCAAAGAACACATTTATAACAATATTGTTGAGTTGGAGTTTGAAGAAGCAGGATAGGAAGAGTATTAACACTTTTGAACTTTGGTGTTGGAGAAGACTCCTGAGAATACCGTGAACATTATCATGGATAAACCAATGGATCATCAGACAAATCAACCCAGAGTTCTCACCCTAGGCCCAAATGACCAGACTCTCCTACTTTGGACACATTATGCAAAAACAGAACTCTCTGGAGAAGGCTCTAATGCTTGGAAAGGTGGAAAGAAAGAGAAGAAGAGGACAACAGCAGCAAGGTGGATGAACTCAGTGACAGTGGCAATGGGTGCACTGTTTGAGGACCTGAAAGACCAGGTTTGGGATAGATTGTCATGGAGAAAATCTATCTATGTGGTCGCTAAGAGTCAACAATGACTTGATAACACATAATCAATCTATCAACACATTGCATATCTTTCCTTTGTATTTCTTTCTAGGTTTCAGTGGGGAAATGTTCTTTCACACATAACATGCTTTTGTATAATGAACAAACCTCAAAAGAGTTTATAGAAGATACTATTTTTCTAAGACTGGAAGCATCTTAGCACTGTTGCTTCCTTTCCTAATGTTCAGCGCTATAGAGCTCACCATGTGCACACACTTGAAGAGAGGCAGGAATCTTGTTTTGCTGCCCCTTGAGAGCCAGGAGCTTTTGGTGCTAAACCACCACACCAACTGAGTTCTCCCTTTGAAGAAGAGATGAGGAAAAACTCAAATGTGTTATAAACATCTGTGAGATAGATCAGCCAGATGTGTTGTAGCTCCCTAGGGCTTCCTGAATCTAGCCTTCACTCTGTGAGCCAAGAAAGGCAAAAGTCCTTGCAAGATATGGCAGGCTGTTGGACAAATTAAGAATACTAGTTTGTTTTCCTCATTGGCAATCATTTGTGTTTCTTCAAAATTCTTGGATATTCATTATACCCTCCCATCTCCCTTAACTGTTTGTTTGTTTGTTTATGTAACTAAATTGGGAATTGATCCATTTAATAAACTGTTTTGGATGAGAGTGCTTCTTTTGACAGCATTTGTCAGGGAGACAGAGTAGAAGAGTTCTGCAATGGAGCCTGAAATATTTAAGTAGTAATGATGTAATGGCCAGAGATAGTATGTGTGTGTTTTGGAGGCCTAGCAAAAAGAAACCCTTTCAGATCAATCTCAAGAGCTCTGGGCTTTATCAGTCTTGACTGGGGCTAGGTCTCCCAAGAGGACTGTGTCATCCCGTGCTGACATCAACAGTGGGCAGAAGAGTTCCCACCTTTCAAACTGTTCAACCTCCTGGCCATCTCTTTTGTTTCCAATAGGCCATAGGTAAGGCAGAGTGACCAAGACCCTGATGTAGGCTCCAAGGCTCCAATAATCTCTAAGAATTATAGCTGTTCTCCAGCCAGGATCTATAGATTCAATCAATACCAAGTCAGTACCTGTGACTTGGATTTAGAGTTAAGAATACTGGAAGTTGTAAACTCAACTTGTCTGCAGAGCACCTGGTTTGGAGGCTGGTATAAAAATGTGATTTTATTTCTTTAAAATACTTACATGCTGATTTCCCCACACTTTTGAATTTGCTGGGTAATGAAGTGTGATTAAGGTTCTTTCTGCCGGCATGCTTAACTACCTCTGAGTCAGTGGCAGACTCCATTGCCTGATTATAGCCCCGTTAGTCCTCAGGCCATGCAAAAGGCTATTCCACAAAATGGGCTTGATTTAAATGCTGTCTCCTTTTGCAGAGTTTTGGTCTCCTATTTGCTGTGATTCGGATATCCTTTCAGTGACCAATCTTTCCATTGAAAATACCTGGAACAAGCTAGTGCAATAGTTCTCAAAGGTGTGTTTCATGTAACATCTTCATCAGGTCCATTCACACAACAAGTGAAGCTTTGATAGTGTTAACTTTAATTTGTTTTTGCTTTGTTTTGTGGTTTGGTGTATTATACCCAACCCATTTAGTTTATGAGTCAATGTATTATGCACACCCAGCAAATGAGTTAATTCGGTAATGAGGTTAAGTGTAATATTGGAACAGAGCCCAAACATTGGAGGCCTAGGACACAAAGTGTTCATCTGCACATCTTGCTTGTCCCAGCACAGTGATGGCCCACTAACCATTTCTCAAAGGCAGGAACAAACAACAACATTCACAACTTGCCTGCAGCCTGTTCTGGAGGCTTCCTCCACCTGTCAGAAGGAGTGTTTTCTGCCTTCTGCTGCTGATAAAAGCAATGCTGTGCAGTCTGTCTGTTATGCTTTATTTTGTGGTTACAAAGCCTCGGATCCAATTAGCTAGTCTGAGTTGTAGTGAAAATACCTTTCTCCTCTGGTTACTGGTTTCTACCCTCTACAGCCATTTTGTCCTGGGCTGCCAGGTGCCTACCCCCCTCTAAAAGGACTGACCCATGTAAAGCCTCAGCCATGTTTCACTTTTCAAGGCACATCTCAGACCTTATATGGGTGCTTTATGTACAGAACATGTAATTACCAGCAGTGTGAGGTATTGGTTCAGAGTCTCCTGCAAGTGTGGGGATACAGTATTGAAAAATTGAACATCAACAGTTGGTATGAGTTGAGTACACACAGTGAGATTCATTAGGATTTACTGGTGGACCTCTGGAATATTTATTTAATTTTAACTGGTCTATTGGTGGGCCAGTGGGAGATTGGATACATAAACAAAGAATGTGCAGCAGAAAGCCTCTGAATGCAATGGGATGGGGAAGTTCAAAATTCTTGCACAGAAGTTGCATAAAGGGCTCATTTAGAAGGTCTTACATGGAAAGCACATGTCTGCAAAGACCTGCCCATGGAAAGGAAAGCAATTGGATCTTGCTTTCTGGCACAGGCAGGAGGAGAAAGAAGCTTGGATAATCCACCAACCAGGACCTGATGGTAACTGCCATCTAGACAGATCAGCTGCACAGCACTACTGCAAAGCAGAAGAATTGATAGTAATCCAGACAGCAGTTTCTTATGCTAGCTTCATTTCCAACAGGTTTTGTCTTTGGAGACAAGCTGCTTAAGGCTGCCATGCCGAAGTGGTAAACTCTGTGTCGTCTTCTTCCTCCTTGGGGCTAACCGAAGGGAAGACAAAATGGTCTTCACAGGGAGAGAGGGGCCACAGTAGCCTGTCACTCTACTGTCATCCCCACCCTCCACCCAGCCACCACCAACACCTCCAGGGTCTCGATATCCTGGATGGCCTTCCAGATGGACAGCTGCCAAGGCACCACTCCTGGCAGCAACCACCAGGGTTGCACAATGTCACAGGAAGTAGAGTTCCTCTGTCATCATCATGCTCCAGGAATCTCCCAATGTCCCAACCAGCCTCAAGAATGTCCAGTCCTCTGTCACTACCAGCTGAAAAAGTGCCAGCTTGGCCAATCTGGCAGCCAACACAGTCTCTCTGACACAGCCACCAACGAACACCCACCAAAGAAAAGAATGTATGGGGAGAAACATCTGCAGCAAAAAAAGCACACAGCACTGAGAGGCTCTCTTCACAGCTGCTGCCAGGTCTGCGGGCTTGGCAAATGTGGCAGGTGTTGCCAGCACAGAGCACAGAGCACAACACAGCCTGTGCTCTGGGAATGCAACCCAAACAGCCCAAACAAATCCAAATCCAGGTCCAGGTCCAAAACCACTCCAGCCTCCATCAAGGTAGGTGGTGACCTAGACATTTCCCTAAGAATCCACAAAAAATTTGACCACCACCCTCACTTATACTGAACAGACTTAAAATACCCCCCCCCCCCCCCATTCACAACATTCCCATCTACAGGAACCCTATCAATTAGATCCATGCCCCTCCTGGCTGGTTAAGGCAGCTCAGGAGGTGACATGTGGGTGGGTCCGGGTGATGGTGAATTCATCCTTGAGAGAGGGAGTGTTTCCAGCAGCCTTTAAAGAGGCACTGTTACATCCCCTCCTCAAGAAACCATCATTGGATCCCACTGTACTGGACAATTTTTGTCCAGTCTCCTACCTCCCCTTTTTAGGGAAGGTGGTTGAAAAAGTGGTGGTATTGCAGCTCCAGAGGATCCTGGATGAAACAGATTATCTGGATCCTTTTCAGTTGGGTCTCAGGCCTGGATTTGGGACTGAAAAAGCATTGGTCACACTTTTGGATGATCTCTAGCAGGAGCAGGATGGGGTTAGTGCATCCATCCTTGCTCTTCTTGACCTCTCAACAGCTTTCGATACCATCAACCATGGTATCCTTTTGGGTTGGCTCGGGGACTTGGGGGTGGGTGGCACAGTTTTGTGCTGGTTCACCCCCTTCCTCCAGGGCTGGTCCCAATTGGTGTTGATAGAGAGCGAGAGGTCCAGCCAGCGGCCCTTCCTTTGTGGGGTGCCACAGGCTTCAGTACTTTCCCCGCTCCTTTTTAACATCTACATGAAACCACTGGGTGAGATCATCCACCACCATGGGATGAGGTATCTTCAATGTGCAGATGATACCCAGCTATACATCTCCATCCCAGATGATCTGAGTGATGCTGTGACTAGCCTTTTGCGGTGCCTGGAGGCTGTAGGGGTCTGGATGGGGAACAACAGGCTTCAGCTGAACCCTGGTAAGATGGAATGGCTGTGGGTTGGGAGCTCCTCTGTATCTGGAAGTTTACCGACTTTGGTTCTGGATGGGGTGGCACTACCCCAGACAGACCCGGTGCGTAATCTGGGGGTCCTCTTGGACTCATGACTCCTGCTCAAAGAGCAGGTGGCAGTCGTGGCCAGGAGGGCCTTTGCTCAACTATGTGTAGTTTGCCAGTTACACCCTTTCCTGGATCGGGAGTCCCTCCAGTCAGTCACTCACTCCCTAGTCATCTCCTGTATAGACTAGTGCAATGCGCTCTACATGGGGCTACCCTTGAAAAGTATCTGGAAGCTACAGCTGGTTCAAAATGCAGATGTGCATGCAATTTTGGGTGCCCCAAAGATGGCACATGTCACACCTTTGCTGTGTGAGCTGCATTGGGTCCCAGTTTGCTTCCGGGTCCAATTCAAGGTGTTGGTTATCACCTTTAAAGCCATACATGGCATGGGACCAGGTTACCTGAGGGACTGTCTCACCCCCATTATATCAACCCGTCCCACCCGATAAAGCAGAGAGGGTATGCTGCAGACCCTGTTGATGAAAGAATGTCAACTGGTGGGGCCCCAGAAGGTGTGCCTTCTCTGCGGTAGCCCCCGCTCTTTGGAATATTCTGTCCCCAGAGGTGCGATTGGCCCCTCACTCCTGGCCTTCTGGAGGGCTTTGAAGACCTGGTTCTGCCACTTGGCCTGGGGTGGGGTGGGAATACTTCAAGCATGGGGATCGCTAGCCCCATAGAGGCCTGCTGTCTTTAGCCCCAGATCCTTTATCTTCTTGGACTCTCTTCCTCTTTTTTAGTAATGTTTTTTAAATGTTTATGTTTTATGTATTTATATGTATTTATGGTTTTAAGGTTTTGTGTGAGCCGCCCAGAGTCCCCCATTGGGGGGAGATGGGCGGGGAAGAAATTTGATAAATAAATAAAATAAATACATTTATTTGTTGTTTTTATTGTAAGCCACCCAGAGTCACTTCCTCATGAGATAGGCAGTGTCTAAATTTGAAAAACAAACAAACAAACAAACCCCTCCCCTGCCACTCTCACTGACTGGTCCAGGGCTGCCTATGTTTGTGGGCTGTGGGTTTCCCACTGAAGACCGATTCTCCCCTCTGGGTGAGAACCGGAGGAGGGACTGGTGGGGTTGGGGTGAATGGAGAGGGAGCCCTGGACCAGTCAGTGAGAGTGGCAGGGGAGGGGATCCTATGAATGGGGAACGAGCTGTTCTCAGGGAACATGGGGCCAATGTCTTATACTGGTCTCAAGTTCCAGCTCCTTGGTCTCAGCCCCTGTACCCAGTCAGCAGACCTTCAGAGGCCCTGGCTTTCGGCTGCTGCTTCTAAATGCCAGGTTGGTCTGTAATCAGGCCTTCCTCATTTGCAATTTAATAGTTGATAAGAGGGCCAACTTGGCATGTATTACCGAGACCTGACTATGTCTGGGAAGGGGGGTAGTCCTTTTGGAAATATGCCCAGCTGGGTTTTGGGTATGGCATCAGCAAAGACCCTGGGGCAGGGGTGAAGGTGTGGTGATCGTCAACTGGAAATCTCTTACAGCTTTCAGGAGCACTGCACCACAGGTTACTGGATGTGAGACCCTGTTCATTAAGTTGGGTTCTAGGGATCAGTTGGGATTATTGCTGTTGTACCAGCCTCCCTGGTGCATAGCAACCTCCCTCCCTGAGTGCCTTGATTTCATTTCTGGGTCAGCAGTGGAGTTCCCCAGACTTATGGTCTTGAGGGACTTCAATCTGCCTTCTCTGGGAGTGGGGTCTGAGGCAGCCACCATGAAAGCCATGGGCCTGTCCCAGGTCATCCAGAGCCTGACACAGGACAGTGGTCACACACTGGATCTGGTGTTCCTGTCAAAGCAGTGACTTTGTGATCTGAAATTGGGGGAACTCTTGGTGTCTCCCTTATCATGGTCAGATCACACCCTGATTACCATGGGATTTTCTAGCACTGCTATCCACTGCAAGGAGGCTGGACCCATTAAATCAGCTCACCCTCAATGACTGATGGACCTGGTTGGGTTTCAAAGGGACCTGGGGGCTTTCCTGCTGGTCTGCTACACAGTCCATCTGAAGCCTTGGTTGCTGCTTGGAATAGGGGGGCAGTTGAGGCTTTGGGCAAGATCATGCCTCTCCCCTCTCGTGGATCCTATCACTCCCTGTGGTTCATGGAAATGCTGAGGGAGTTGAAATGAGAAAAGAGACATCTAGGGGGTTGCTGGCATTCAACAGGGGACAAACCTGACTGAACATGGGTTAGAGCCGCTATTAAGATTTAACTTGTGGTGGTAAGGGTGGCAAAGCATCAGTACTTCTCCATCCTTATTGCGTCTGTGGATAGCCATCCTGCAGCCCTGTTTTGGGTGGCATGTGCCCTCTTGGGTAGAGGGGTCTTGAAGAATCCCCTGCAGGGGTGTGTGAAAGAATTTGTTCAGCATCTGTTGGACAAAATCACTCAAATTTGCTCACAGTTGGATGCCCTTGTTGCAGGTCCCGGGAGATATCTGGGGAGGAGTCTTGCCCGGTTTTCTGGGAATCTTTCTTCTTTCTGGGAATCTGGGAATCTTTCTGGGAATCTTCTTTACCACTTAAGAAGGCCTTGGTTCATCCCATCCTCAAGAAGCCATCACTTGACCCCACTATACTGGATAATTTTCATCCAGTATCTACCCTCCTCTCTTTGGGAAAGGTGGTTGCACAACAGTTTCAGAGGACCTTGGACGAAGCGGATTAACTAGATCCCTTTCAGTCAGGATTTAGACCTGGGTATGGGATGGAAACAGCATTGGTCGTGCTTTTTGATGATCTTTGGTGAGGGAGGGATCGGGGTTGTGCATTCATCCTTGCCCTACTTGACCTCTCAGCAGCTTTCAATACCATCAACCATGGTACCCTTCTGGATTGGCTCAGGGGATTGGGGGTGGGTGGCACTGTGTTATGCTGGTTCACCTCCTTTCTCCGGGGTCAATTCCAGTCAGTGGTGATTGGGGAGGAGAGATCTTGCCCTCAGCCCCTACTGTGTGGGGTGCCACAAGGTTTGGTGCTCTCTCTGCTCCTATTCAACATCTACATGAGGCCACTGGGTGAGCCATGGGGTGAGGTATCATCAGTACACGGATGATACTCAATTATACATCTCTGTCCCTGGAGAATTAAGTGATGTTATTGACATCTTAAGCCTGGAGGCTGTGAGAGTCTAAATGGGGAAAAACAGGCTTCAGCTGAACCCTCGTAAGACTTAGTGGCTTTGGGTTTTGGGGCCCTCTGGTTCTAGGATTATGCCATCTTTGGTGCTGGATGGGGTTGCACTGCCCCAAATCTGGTGCTCAACTTGGGGGTCCTCCTGGACTCACGACTCCTGCTTGAAGAGCAGGTGGCAGTCATGGCTAGGAGGGCCTTTGCACAACTTCATATTGGGTGCCAGTTGTGCCTGTTCCTAGACTAGGGGGGTCTGCTCACAGTCATTCATGCCTTAGTCATCTCTGTTAGGACTACTGTAATGTGCTATACATGGGGCTGCCCTTGAAGAGTATTTGGAAGCTTCAACTGGTGCAAAATACAGTGGGGTGGACAATTATACAGTATGTGCCTCTAAAACAGCACACGTTACACCTCTGCTTTATGAGCTGCATTAGTTGCCAGTCTGCTTCCGGGTCCAATTCAAGGTGCTGTTTTTGACCTTTAAAGCCCTCCTTGGCATGGGGCTGGATTATTTGAGGGATCACCTCTCCCCAGTTATATCTGCTTATCCCATCAGATCTGACAGAAGAGGCATGCTATGGATCCTGTCTGCTAGGGACCTGCACTAGGCAGGTTCCAGGAGATGGGCCTTCTCTGCCGTGGCACTCATCTTATGGAATATCCTCCTACCTGAGGTAAGGCTGGCTCCATCCCTGTTGATTTTGTGGAAGTCCCTCAAAACCTGGTCATGCCCTCAGGCCTGGGAGGCCCAGGAGACCGGTGAGGTACTGAGGTGGCTCCATTGTTGTTAACATCTTCTGTCCTCTTAGCCTTTGTGATTTTTATTTTTTTTTAATAATAATTGTTTTTATATGTTAACTGTTTTACAGTTTTATTGTACGCTGCCCAGAGTTACCTTTTCATGAGATGAGCAGCCATATAAATTTGTTAAATAAATAAATAAAATGCCTATCACAGATTTCCCTTAACTGGATCAGTATCGAAGCTGCAACTGAAAGAATTCCATGTACCCTGAGGTTTCCATTGGATACTAAGTCCACTTCTTTAGAATCGTTGTTGATTAGAAATGCTCTAAAATAAAAGTAAAGTGCCGATGAGACAAATGACAGTAAATTAAAGCTTACGGCCTATTGTTTATGCTATGTTAACATGATGTGTGTTCTGTGCTTCTTCCAAAACTCAAATGCTTCTCTTCTTTTTTTGTAAATATGACTCAAGGCAAGAAGAGCCAAGATAATGAGTGAACAGTTCTAAAATCTTTCCACTGAGATTTCCAGCTGACAGTGAATGTCAACAAAGCTGCCCACGCAAACTGATAAAAAGAACCTGCATACATATAGTATTAGTACCTGCAGAAGATAACCTTGTCTATGAATAGGCTGACTTCCAATGCATTTGTAGAAATAACCCAATTTGGGCATTAAGCCACCAAAGGAGCAGGAGATCAATGCTCAGGAAGGTTTGGTGGCATGTTATCCATTAGGAATTTACATTGGCAAGATACAGCATGCTACATTGTTTTGCAAACTGTTCCATTGCTTATCAGTTTGTTTCCAGACAACATTCAAAATGTATTCTTTCTTAATTTGGACTAAAATCCATAATCCCTAGCAAAGTTGACCAGGATGATGGTTTGTAGTCTTACGTATCTGGAGGGTGTCAGGCAGGTGTGGTTGCCTTATACAATTTGGGACAGGACAGCAGAGGAAATGAATTCTCTCATTCATACATCCCCCTCTTTATGATCACGAAAATGAAACCTTTGTATTAAGATAGATTGGTTATTCCAGATTGTGGAGCTTTTTTGAAAGTGTCACCATGCTTATGAAATTAAGATTGTAGAGAAGAAAAAGAGTCATTCAAACATCCAGAGGGAGGTTGTATTCCCCCCTCCCAAAGACTCTAAGGCAGTGTTTCTCAACCTTGGCCACTTGAAGATGTGTGAACTTCAACTCCCAGAATTCCTCAGCCAGCACGCCTGGTGGGGGAATTGTGGGAGTTGAAGTTCACACATCTTCAAGTGGCCAAGGTTGAGAAACACTGCTCTAAGGACTAATGGTCCCTTTGGCATGAATGAGTTTCCCACCCAACTGTACCCAATAATGTTCAACACTAGTAGATTCCTCCTCCCACTTTCAAATCAAATGTGCTAAATTTTCCATTGTCTTTAATAAGGGAAAGCCTAACCCTTTCTTTCTAAGAAGCATCTGGAGCATAGAGCACCCTTCACAAGATTCTACTTTATTGCCCTTGATAAGGGCAATCCACTGCCTTGATAAGGAACAAACTTCATCCCTCCTCCACCTATTTATTGCAAAGAATGGTTTTCCCCTGTTCAAGTTGAATAAGTTAAAATAAGTGAATAAGTGTTTTTCTATTTGTCCTCAAAATCCCTCCTTTCTTGCTCTCCCCCCCCTTCTATGTTTTCCTCTCTTTCTCCCTTCCTATGTCTGCATGTTTTTATGTATTCCATCTGAATGTGATCAAACCATGAAATACAGTGGCCAGATTTGCTTTCTTCAGGAAAGAATCCAGAGTTGCTGCTACTGGCCATTCAGGAACAAAAAATGGGTCCAAAAGCACAAGCTATGGACTCCCCCCATCCCCAGGAAGAGCAGTTGTCTGGACATCCAACTCTACATGAGCTTTTCTACCACCCAGAAATACTTACAGTATATCTTATTTGGATTAACCTTTACAGCGTTATCCAGCCCATCACTGTCTTCAGGCTGCAGATTAATGTGCTGCAACTTGTGAAATGGACTTGAACAATTTGAGAAATGAGTTTGATGTGTTGAAGAATCATTCTTCATTTGATTCCTTGGTGGTGGGGGTGGGGAGAAAGAAGCGAGAGAGGTGAGGTATCCACCCCTCTGTTTTATGGTTCTTCCGAGTCTTCAAAATCCAGTGTGGGCAATTGTTTGCATTTGAACTTGTTTCACATTCTATACTTCTGCAAAGGACAGAAGCTGAACTATTTGTTGTGGCATTTAATACATTGGTGGCTCAATATTGAATCTTTCTCATTTAATAAAGGTTGAAATTTCCCATTAATTAAATATAAATAAGTGTGTGGGTAGGGATGTGTAATGGTGGCCAACACTCCAGAGGGAGAAGGGAAAAGCAGACAGGAGCATATGTAAGGGGGAATTTCTGATCAAAGAGGCAGATTCATGTGTCTTTCTTATCCTTGCCGCAATCTGCAAGCCCAGGCTGTCAGATCGGACATAGAGCAACATGTACAAACACACACTCACACATGCAGAGTAGTTGTCTCTTTGGTTCTGGGAGGATAATAATGCTACAGTGAATTATACCAGTCTTCTTTACTCACCATGTTAGACCTTACAGTGGTTTGGTGTCATGTGGAAGGCAGTCAATAGCAAACTTAAAAATTGTTGGTTTTCTCTAGAGGTCAAAACTAGTGAGTTTAGGTATATTTTCTGCCATCATGGTATCTTCTTGTTCCCAGAGTAATTTTGTGTTGAGACAGGACAGGTGATCAATTTAGCTGGGCTGGTATAATGAATGTAATGAAGCCAATAGATTCATCCCACTCTATTCTTAGATACAGCCAAAGGCAAAGTGAGAGTCACCAGGGCCAAGAGGGAGAAGCTAGCATTTTCCTTTAGATTTCATATTTTCCCATAGTCAACCAAGTTGTTGATGTGATCCTTGCTTAATCTGATTTCTCTGTATCTCCTATCAGGGAAATCAAGTTCTTTCAGCATGTCCCTTCCAGTTGTTTAAAATGGCCTCATCCAGAAAGGTTCTGTATTCGAAGAGTGCCTCCCCACCCCCACAAGTTTTCTCTAACTAGCAACTCACAAAAAAGCACAAGTCCCTACAACAGACAGTTCAAGTAGTCTCCCTCTTTTCAAATTTTTTCAAGCAAAATTCACCATGTGAGATCCAACAGAATTCTATCTATAGAATAAAAACAATGAAGAAAGAACATAGACCTTCAACAACAACAACAAAAAAAGCAGGGGATGGGAAAAAGATAAAAAAGCTCTGAAGGAAATCAGAGAGTTGAAAAATTCCAAAGTGGGACGAAGAAGCTGAAATTTAAGCAAGATGTTCCAGCAACATCTGATTCCTTTTGGGAAGGAAGAAAATGAGAACTAAAGGCAAAGGATTTGTGGTGTTTACTCAGGCTGTCTTTACTTAGTTTGCAGAAGAGAAGGTTGAGAGGGGACATGATAGTTGTCTTCAGACATCTGAAGGGTTGTCACATTGAGAGTTTGGACTTATTCTCACTTGCTTTAGAGGGTAAGACTAGAACTAATAGGATGAAACTTCATAGATGTGTGTGTGTGCCTTCGAGTCAGTGTTGACTCTTGGCGACTGCCTGGGCAAGTCCCTGAAGTTCTCTTGGCAAGATTTCAGAAGTGGTTTGCCCTTGCCTGCTTCCTAGGGCTGAGAGAGAGTGAGTGGCCCAAGGTCACCCCGCTGGCTTTGTGCTGAAGGTGGGACTGGAACTCACAGTCTCCCAGTTTCTAGCCTGGCGCCTTAACCACTACACCAAAGTGGCAAACAGATGTAGGTACAGATTAAACACGAGGAAGAACTTCTTGACAGTTAGAGCTGTCAATCACTGAAATAGGTTACTGCATGGAGTGGTTTCTTCCCCTTGACTGGAGGTTTTCAAACAGAGGCTGGATACTCATCTATTGGGGATGGTGTAGTGACAGCTGCAGTGTGCAGGGGTTGGACCTGATTACCTCTTGGGTCGCTTCCAAGTCTATGATTCTATGGTTCATTAAGAAAAGTGTTGCTGATCAGATTCATTTAACATTAAAAAAAAAAAAAAAACAGATTTAAGAACATTATGCTATCATTACTTCTGATCTGCTATTTCATAATACTTCAAAGATTGGAGATTTTCAGTCCTCCAGATGTCACTGGACTTCTCTTACTCCCTGCTAACATGACAATGGAGGAAGGTAACTAACCAATACCCATCCTGATCATGTTTCCTTCAAAATATTTCCCCACATTTGCACATAATTGATTTATGCATGCCAAATGATTAGATGGTTGCTTGTGGCATATACGGAACATTCTAAATAATAATAATAATAATAATAATAATAATAATAATAATAATAATAATAATACTGTGTTGATCCTTAAACAGGTATAAATGAAAAGAGGCATCAACAAAATGAGCATACAGTACATTTTGTGTGATGCAAAAGCATCCTTTTATTTTAAAATTAGAGAAATGGGGAGAAAGAAAAAAAGAGAGAGCGAGAAGCTGAAAAAGTGTTCATATGTGCACAAAAGTAAATAAATCTTACAAAGACGATATCTACGTTTACTGGTGATTGGAAACCCTTATGGACTTTTTCATAAAAAATGAAAAAAATGAACTTGTGATTTATGGTTTTAATGATTACACAGGACAGATTATAGAAAGAAGAGAGTCATGGTATAACTTTAGAGAGAGATGTTAAAATATAATTGTACTTATAACTGCTGTGAAGAAAATCAGAAGCCACTTCTTTATATCTTTTAATCTTTCTTGTTATCATGTTTTCCCCCTATTTTCTTCTATTTTCTTTTTTTATTGCACTTTTAGCTTTCTCTGTTCTTTCTTTCTTTTTTACTTTTCTGTTCTGATTTAATTTGTTGTCGTTTTTATTATTGTTCTTAAAACTTTTAATAAAAATTATATATATAGTAAATGAACCTTACAATTTCCAATAATAAATACATGCTTGAGTTGCTAAGGGAAATTTCCTCCCACAAACCTGATTCCACATGAAGCGATGAGAGGAACCTTATTAGAGGTCTTCACAAACTGGATTGGGGATTAGTTATTTATTGTTGTATCTTTGTATTCTTTTACTGCAAAAGGGAACTAGTATTTTCTGAGGAGACTAATCTTCTCTGACTAGGATAAATGCAATATAATATGTACAGGTTATTTTATGCATTTGATTTGCCTTCTGGTGTGCATCTTGCTTGAGTCCCTCTGTCATATGGCCTCATCTGTTTCCTTTCGTTTTTAGTTTCTGCTGTCTTGTGGTGGCATTTTTGATTCTTGATGGTGGTGGTGAGTAAACCACTGTCTACTAGTCCATAGTAGTGGGAGGTAAAATTCTTCTTAAGTATATCCAGTAATGCAGAAGAATAACCTGTGAAATACTGGAGGTATAAAATAAATGTTAGAGGAAGAAGAACGATGTGCAGAGATCTGTTCATAGATCTCTGTGCTGGCAAGTGGTGATGGTAACCTCATCACATATTGCAGCACAGAGGATTCATAAGTTTTAATCTAGGCCATATTGGATTGTACTTCTAAACAGTTTAGAATACAGAGAATGGATCCTTGAAATATGGATTTTAATGTGTATTCAGAGATTTCTGCTGCCATCTCCTGGGAATCCCAACAGCACCCTGATGACTACTGTATATGTAGGTACTCGACCCTAAGCTGCTCATTCCTACCTTAGCCATTAGCTGAAAAGTGAAAGCCCAATTGTGGTAAACTGTTGCTGCTGCTTTATAAATTCATTTAGTTCCTGTCCTGAAATTTAATTACAATGCAAGCTGCTCCTCTGCAGAAATCAGAGCCACGTTTCCCAGTTTGTTTATGGGGTTTAGGGGCTGTTTTTTTTGTTTTTGTTTTTTAATTGCAAGCTTTAAAATCTTCAGGCAATTTCAATCATCCTGAAGGAGGAATGATAAGTTGACTTAATGGCATGATTGCTCCTACCTGGAACATGAACAAACCATTGCTTTGGGAATGTCACTTATTTGCAAAGGGTGGGGGGAAGAGAGGAGTGGCAGCTTAGGGACTGCATTAATAACAACGTGTAGTCTAGGCTTTAGCTGCTGCTAATATTAAAAAAGTGCAAATTGAACTCCCACTACCAGCAATAAGCTGGCAGCTTTCCCTAAATCAATGAAAAATGGTCCATGATGGCAAGGATGGTGTTAGAGATGCTGTGTACCTTCTGTTTTGAATGTTGTACTACTGTACTACATGTGGAAACTGATCCCTAAGCCATTTTCTGTTAGTTTTTGTGTAATTTTATTTTTTTTATTTTCCATCAGGGAACAAAATAGTTGTAAGTGGATGTACAAAGTGTAGTGCAAACGAGCTATGCATTGAAGGCTGGGGATGTATGTAATAAAGTAACTGTTTTATTTCCAGTTCTTTTGTTCTTTTATTTCCAGTTGAAATAAAATAATACTGTCCTGCTTTTGGATATACAGCCTCATATTCAT
This sequence comes from Liasis olivaceus, assembly GCA_030867105.1. Taxonomy (NCBI): domain Eukaryota; kingdom Metazoa; phylum Chordata; class Lepidosauria; order Squamata; family Pythonidae; genus Liasis; species Liasis olivaceus. Next base: position 102,206,807 of record CM061350.1, on the reverse strand, counting down.
TTATACTTGAAGTTCTTAAAAGCAAGGATATCTGAAAAATTCTGCAGAATTTCAGTATGTATCTCAGTCCGTGGGGACAAAAAATGGAGGGTTAAAGCAAGTTCCAGACAACCATAGTATTGTATCTCAAACAAAACAAAACGAACAAAAACAAATGAACAAACACAAACAGAACAGCACAGAGAGTCCTACAGTTGGGACCAATTTCTTAAAAACTTCATGAGATTCTCTGTGTGCTTTCCTAAACCTCAGCTTCAGCACTTCATCGTATTCTTCTCTGAATGTCTCAGCCTTCTAGTGCCCACCAGATGGTTATCTATGTTTCTGTTGCAGGCACTCTGCTCTGCATTGATTTGAGAGCCAAGACTGCCATTGGGCTAGGTGGGAGTTCTTTCCAAGTAGACATGCAAAGAAAGCACTGTTGGAGGGTTGGAAAGTGTAACCTACTTTTATCTCTGTATAAAGAACGGGGTTGGAAGAATGATAAAAAAGGGGATAGAAAAGGGCTGAAGGAAAGAAGGGGTGATTAGGTGTCAAAGGTTTGCATCCTGTACAGGATCGTGCCAACTGGCTCTGATTGTTATAATGTCTGAGAAAGCCTGTAAATGTTTTTTTTTTTTTAATGTCTCCATCCTGAATGTACTTCAGGTCCCAGTAATCTTCAACTGGGGGCATTATCATTTCTTACTTACTTCCTGATCATTCATTTTTCAAGTTGCATGGATTCATTTTTTTAGAATCCACAGAATGGCCAATAGAAGAAATGTACTGTTGACCATATGGTTACTGGCCATGTGGAACCCATTAAATAAATATCACCATTTGCCCCAGAGATGAGCTGGCTCAGGAGTAAAAGGCGGAATTCCATATGAAGGATTAGCTTAGACACTGGACTGCAGTATTCTCTTATGTGCTGTGTTAATTGTCTCATGTTTATGGCTATCATTATATTCATTGTCTCCACGGACATGAAGTGTACATAACAACTGATGGACTGAAGCCCAAGTGGGATGAGATCTCCACATTTGCATACTTATTTTTACAATTCCAACTTTTTTTTTTTTCAAAAAACACTTCAACTTGAGAACAAAGTACTGAAATGCCTTGCAAAATTTATCCAATCCTGCCATATTTTGCTTTCATCATTCCTCTCTGCTAGAAAAAAACATGAATCATCAGTTTTCTGTGGCCTCCCCTCCCCTCTGTTGTTTGGCTGTTGTTGTTTTCTTCACCAGAATGAAGAAGCAAGAAAAGCAAATAGGAATAAATACCTCCAGCTATAAAAGTAGACTAGATCAATAGCATTCTTCTGAAGCTAGAAGTGCTTAATAGGCAACGTTCACTACCAGACTAGGCTTTTTTAAGTGTTTAAGGTGCAGCTGGGACAAATTTTACCCTACAAACAGTAGAACTGCATTTCTTGCCTCCAAATTAAATAATAAGTAGCATGATGGGGAGAAGATATGATATATACAAACTTGGGTTTCCACAGCCATGTTTGTTTCCCATGTATTCAAAAAGTCCCACTATGCTTGAGCAAGTGTGCACTGGATTGCAGCCTACATGTATGTATGCATGCACATATATACACAAAGTGAGAGAGACAATTACAAAATCCACACAAAACAACCTTTAAGAATCTCTTGCCTATTCACAAATATATTCAACTTGGACTTCTATGCATGTGGTGGAGACACTGGTTCTTCCTAAGTTAATGTCCACTGATTCAATTCTGTCCTTGCTACAGAAACCAGAAAAAAGTACAATAGAGGATAATAGGGGTTTCGGAAAGTTTTCAAAATCTTACCAAATTTCTGTGTTTTCTGGGTGGAAATAATATAAAGAACTAGTCTAGTCAGCCAGTTATTCATTATGTTCAATGACCAGAATGCCACTTAAAGAAGGTAGAAATTAAAGCTTATGAAATAAAAGAAGATAAAAAGAAAAAACAACAGCTATTCAATATGATTGGTTACAGCGGGTTTTACTAACAATCAAACAAAATTTGGCCACATTGAAAGAAACTGAATCATATTAGTCAGTTAATAACAACTGTCAGGCTTAAATTATCCTACTTCAACACATTATGTGAAAACCTAGTGGGTGGAAGGAAAGGGAAGAAGAGGACAACCAACAGCAAGATGCGTGAAGTTAGTTATGGTGCTGATAGGTGCATCTTTCAAAGATTTGTAGGCCCAGGTTAGGGACAGATTGTCATGGAGAAAATCTATCTGTGTGGTCAGAAAGAGTCGACATCAGCTTGATGGCATATAATTGATCAATAACAAATAAAATGAATAAATCCACTTGACTCTGAAATGTAGTTAATAACTTATTAATAAGTTAATAATATAACGTAGCTGTGCATTTTTATAAAATGGGCAGTGCAACAATACATGGATTGTATTTTCAACCAAGCTTTTGTCACAAGTGCAAAGTCTTAAAGAATAAGGGATTGTCCTGACCTTTCCTTCAAGGACATCTGTTGGAAGTTGCTGATTCCAGCAACTTTATTTTTCTGGGTCTTTTTGTTTTTTCTTCAATGGTTTGTTTTTGACAGACTCTGTTTCCCTGTAATTTCCACCCTAGTCCTGCTCTCTAGAGAAGAGAAATCTCTGTCTTCTGCATGGGAGCTCTTCAGCTATTTGAAGATCTCTGTTGTATTTCCTTTTAGTGTTAATTTCCAAGGTTAAACGTTATTAGCTCTTTCACTCTCCCTCAAAGAATTTCATTTCTAGGTAGGTTGCCTTGCTTGTTACCTCCTCTAGTCATGTTCCAGCATGTCAGTGTACATCATGTGGCACCCAGGACTGGAAAACTGTTGGATGATTCAGATCACCAGATTATGCTCTCCAAAATTTCACAGTTTAAAACGGAGACAGCCCTGCATACATGAGATTTATTCTCATACCAAAACTCAAAACTCTTTGTCTGCTGCTTGTTTATTCTGAAACACACTCCAGACTGTTTACTATCTGTTATAAACACTCATATAGAAGGGTGGAAAGTGGATGCTTGTTAAATAAGTCCATAGGCATTCATGTGCTTGTACTCATGCACGATACATTGCTCTTATCTGCCCAGATTTAACCTCTGGGAACACAGTAAATGGTGTTTAATCTGAAGAATGAACAAATTTCCCTTACAGTTATTGTTCAAATAGCATCCTGAAAACCTCTGAGACAGCTACAAGAAATTAGGCATTGTTCCTGATAAGCAGTGGCTTTAATGCATTTGTCTTATCTAAGATCAAGACTAATACAAATGGTGATTCTATTTCATTGAAATCATTCTAAACATATATTCTCTAACAATGGCATTTTTTCACAGACCTCCAAAATATAGCCTTTTTACCACCTAGCAACAAGAGACCAGAATGCTAGGCAGATTTTTTTTTTTTTTAAGTAATAGCCCACTTGCCAGGGAACATGGAATAATGTTATAATAAAACATTTAAATTCATTTATAAAACCGTTAAATACCAAAAAATAATCGAAATTCAATAACACAAAGTAGCAGCACCACCAGATTAAAACCTACTTTTCTGACAAGTCAATATAGACATCAGAATCCAATCTGAATGGAAGTGTTGTTGCCTGGCAACAGAAGACCAACAGAGATGAGGTTAGTTGGCCTGCCTCTTTAGCAGCGGTTCCAGAGCCCAGAAGCAGCCATTGAGAAGATTGTCTCTTTTATAGTTCTGTTTTTAACTTATGTATTGGACATATTGTAAGCCATCCTGAATCTTCTTGGAACTGGGTGGCCTTAACAAATCCAGCCAACCAACCAGACAGGCAAATAAGCAAGCAAGCCAAGGACACGTCCACATAGTTGCTTAACTTCAAAGATTCCTTCTAACTAATCTTTAAGGGCACATCCACAGAATGCAGACTTCCTTTCAACTGCAGCCCATATGGGAGACTAGCTAACTTTGGGTTTTTCTGAGCTAATGTGGAAGTATATTTTGTTATCTTCTCTTGATCCAAGCTTTGCTATATGCCCAATTTGTGTCATAATCATGGTGATTATGTAGCCAGGGCTGGGATATGCCCAGCAACTCTTGGCCACTTTTAGATGCTGCTTTCTCCCTCTTCAGTTGCTGCTGACTTCCCTCCATGGCCATTTTTAATTAGTTTGCTGCTGAATGACATGACATGACACCAGGAGAGGAGAAGCAGCAGCACCAAGATTGCTAGAGAGATCCATACAACAGGCCAAGCTTTTCCATTTACTTTTCAAGCTAGCTTGCTTTTCCTGTCCCAAGACTGGCAAAAACAAAACAAAACCCTGAGGTGGTCAGAGCTGAAATGTTCAGGGGAAATGACACCAGACTTTCCCTGTATCTGGTTTTACCTAATCCAGTTCCTGATCAGTGATTAAGGGATTAAGCCTGGCTCTAGGGAGGGTGAAAACTCTCCTTCCTACCTGCTGCACTGGTGTCTGGTGCTTCTTTTGGGGTAGAAGAGGGAATGAATGAGCATCTTTAAAACTGAAGACTTCTGCAGCTATTTTCAAGCTCTAGGACTGTAGTATATGATAATTACATTGTCTAATGTTTGCTACTGTAACTGCAATAAAACCCAAGGTAAGGGAGCTGTCTGTTGGGGTCAGCCTTTCTCCCAAGAGCTTCAGGGTAGATACAAAATTTTCTCCAAAGGATCTTAAACCTCTGACTACTTCAAATGGAGGAATGCACTGTCTAAACTAATCCAGTTTCAAGATGTATAGGGTTTATATAGGTCACAGCCAGTACATTGAGTGGGCTCAGAAATAGATCAGTAGCCAGTGAATCTTTTGTTTCAAGGGAATCACAGATTCCCTGTAATTGGACTCAGTCAGTGGTCTGGACCATGTGAAGAATACTGATGTTGCATCAAGGCCCATACTGCTTAAGTAGAGTCAAATGATTTGACCTACATTCAAAGAGCCATTCTTGAAGAAAGCTCTAATTCTACCTTTCCAGGGTAAAAAACATTCTTTCCTAATCCCTTGGCTTCCTAAGCAGTTGAAAAACAGACATCTTTTTCAAGATAATTTTCTTGTGATAGGAGAAGTGGAGACATTTGTATACTATTTGATTGTAAACAAATACAAACTGAATCTGGGGGACCAGCAGGCTGGCAGGCCGGCAGGCCGGCAGGCAGAGAGTGTGGCTGGTCTTGAAGGAAAACACCTATTTTCTCTCAATAGCTGCTTTTGTAGGTTAAAAGACATTTGAAAAAAAATAGGATTCGTTCTCCTTTTCTGGCTACAGCACAACTTTACTTTCTCCGCAGCTCTACTTCACCAGCCGCCAGGCTTTCCTCCCACCTATTTGATGCCCCCTTCCCTGCTATCTGCCATGCTTCTTTGGACTTTAATATTTTACCCTTTCTTGCGTAATCAAGAGATGATGCCTGGCATAGCAACAATGACTGAGGTTCAGGAAGCCTGAACTGGAAGCAATTCCCTAGCAGCAACCTTACGTCAAGGATGGGCAACCTTTTAGCAATGGAGGACTGCAAGCAGGGCTATCTGTAGCCAGCTGAGATTTCATCAGAATAAAATGGCACCATGAGGTCATGAGGCAGGCTCTGCCCCTTTCCTATTTGCATGTAGCATTTCATCATTTGTCCCCTCGTCCCCCCTCTGGTTGCCCATGGCAAGAGATGATGTCATTACAGGGCAGGGTTGCCAGCATTTTGTTTGCTTGTGTATGTGTGTCTGCACACCTATGTATATATGTATGTCTGTGTGATCTTGTTTGTTTGTGAGCTATGGTGCCTTCAAGTCAGTGTTGACTCCTAGCAACTGCCTGGACAAGCCCCTGCAGTTTTCTTGGAAGTGGTTTGCCATTGCCTTCTTCCTAGGGCTGAGAGAGAGTGACTGGCCCAAGGGCACCTAGCTGTCTTCATGCCTAGGGCAGGACTAGAATTCATGGTCTCCCGATTTCTAGTCTGGCGCCTTAACCACTACACCAAACTGGCTCTCTGTGTGTTCTTGAAGAAGGTTTAAAAATGCCAAAAATTGCATTGCTGTAATCTCAGGGGGCTCCAATAATGGCCCTGGAAGGTTGCCTTGTAGCCCATGGGCAGCAGATTTCCTTACCACAGGCTAATTTGATTATTTGGTTTGCGGGCGATTTCCCCCCGTCTGAGCTGGGGGAATGTGCAAGATAGAATGACACAAGGTCACTCACTGCAGTGACAACTCAGATTCTAATGAACCTCACTTGCAACAGCTCTACCTCTAGTTTGGTAGCCAAACTATCTAATCTTTAGGAGCACAACACAAGTTGCAAGAAATCCAGTTTGTACTGAAGAAAGCTGGGTTGCCTTTAGTTTAGCTACTTGATCTCATCTTATCCAAACCATTCTCCTTGCCGCTGCAATATTTTCAGAATATTGATGCAAAACACACTCAGCTGTAGGACAGACAATTGTTGCCCATTCGTCTTAAGATACATCTGCCGGAAAGCTTCCATTAAGAAAGGATCTAGTACATGTCCTTCGTGCTTTTTAAAAAAATCAGTCTTGTATTACTGAATTAGCACATGTTTTGTAATCTCTATGCTTTATTGTTGCATTGTGATTAATCCCCATCAATCCATAATTTAATACACTGTCATGCAGGCTACACCCCCATAGGGATTTTGCATATTGGGATGTTTTCCAAGGAAGAAGCTATTCTATGATGAATGAAGCTGACATAGCATTGACACATTTCATGCTGTCATTGTTTTTCTTCCACAGTCCACTTACAAGAGGAGCATGTCGGTGATTCTGCTTTTTTTTTTTTTGTTCAGTCGTTAAGTCGTGTCCGACTCTTCGTGACCCCATGAACCATATTGCGCCAGGCCTTCCTATCTTTCACTGCCTCCCTGAGTTTGCTCAATTTCATGCTCATTGCTTCAGTGATGCTATCTAGCCATCTCATCCTCTGCCCTCCTCTTCTCCTTTTGCCTTCCATCTTTCCCAGCATCAGGGTCTTTTCCAAAGAGTCCTCTCTTCGCATTAGGTGACCAAAGTATCTGAGCTTGAGCTTCATTATCAATCCTTCCAATGAGCAATCAGAGTTGATTTCCTTTAAGATTGACTGGTTTGACCTCCTAGCACTCCAGGGGACTCTTAAGAGTCTTCTCCAGCACCACAGTTCAAAGGCATCAATTCTTTGGCGTTCAGCCTTCTTTATGGTCCAGCTCTCACAGCCATACATTACTACTGGAAAAACCATAGCTTTGACTATGCGGATCTTTGTCGGCAAGGTGACGTCTCTGCTTTTTAATATGCTATCTAGGTTTGCCATAGCTTTCCTCCCAAGGAGCAAGCGTCTTTTAATTTCATGGCTGCAGTCTCCGTCTGCAGTGATCTTGGACCCCAAATAAATGAAGTCTGTTACTGCTTCCATTTCTACCCCTTCTATTTGCCAGGGATTGATGGGTCCAGATGCCATGATCTTAGTTTTTTTAATGTTGAGTTTCAAGCCAGCTTTCACACTCTCCTCTTTCACCCTCATCAAGAGGCTCTTTAGTTCTTCTTCACTTTCTGCCATTAGGGTGGTATCGTCTGCATATCTGAGGTTATTGATGTTTCTCCCTGCAATCTTAATTCCGGCTTGTGATTCTTCCAGCCTGGCATTTCTCATGATGTACTCTGCATATAGGTTAAATAAGCAGGGTGACAGTATACAGCCTTGTTGTACTCCTTTCCCTATTTTGAACCAATCGGTTGTTCCATGACCGGTTCTAACTGTTGCTTCTTGGCCTGCATACAGATTTCTCAGGAGACAGGTAAGGTGGTCTGGTATCCCCATCTCTCCAAGAATTTGCCACGGCTTGTTGTGATCCACACAATCAAAGGCTTTTGCATAGTCAATGAAGCAGAAGTAGATGCTTTTCTGGAACTCTTGCGCTTTCTCCATGATCCAGAGAATGTTGGCAATTTGATCTCTAGCTCCTCTGCCTCTTCGAAACCCAGCTTCTACATCCGGTAGTTCTCGGTTCACGTACTGCTGAAGCCTAGCTTGTAGGATTTTGAGCATAACCTTGCTAACATGTGAAATGAGTGCAATTGTGCGATAGTTTGAGCATTCTTTGGCATTGCCCTTCTTTGGAATTGGAACGTAAACTGACCTTTTCCAATCCCGTGGCCACTGTTGCGTTTTCCAAACTTGCTGGCATATTGAGTGCAGCACTTTAACAGCATCGTCTTTTAGTATTTTAAATAACTCAGCTGGAATACTGTCATCTCCACTAGCTTTGTTGTTAGCAATGCTTCCTAAGGCCCGCTTGACTTCACGCTCTAGGATGTCTGTCTCAGGGTCAGTGACCACATCAGCATGGACATCAGGGACATTAAGATCTTTCTTGTATAGTTCTTCTGTGTATTCTTGCCACCTCTTTTTAATCTCTTCTGCTTCTGTTAGGTCCCTGCCTTTTTTGTCCTTTATCATGCCCATCTTTGCACTAAACGTTCCTTTGATTTCTCCAATTTTCTTGAAGAGATCTCTAGTCTTCCCCATTCTATTGTTTTCTTCAATTTCTTTGCATTGTTCATTTAAGAAGGCCTTCTTATCTCTCCTTGCTATTCTCTGGAAATCTGCATTCAGTTGCTTATATCTTTCCCTTTCACCCTTGCTTTTCGCATTCCTTCTTTCCACAGCTATTTGTAAAGCCTCATCAGACAGCCATTTTGCTTTCTTGCATTTCTTTTCCTTTGGGATGGTTTTAGTTGCTGCCTCCTGTATAATGTTACAGACCTCCGTCCATAGTTCTTCAGGCACTCTGTCTACCAAATCTAATCCTCTAAATCTATTCATCACCTTCACTGTGTACTCACATGGAATATGATCTAAGTCATACCTGAGTGGTCTAGTGGTTTTCCCTACATTCTTCAATTTAAGCCTAAATTTTGCAGTAAGAAGCTCATGATCTGAGCCACAGTCAGCTCCTGGTCTTGTTTTTGCCGTCTGTATAGAGCTTCTCCATCTTTGGCTGCAAAGTATGTAATCAATCTGGTTTTGGTATTGACCATCTGGTGATGTCCATGTGTAGAGTCGTCTCTTGTGTTGTTGGAAAAGAGTGTTTGCTATGACTAGCTTGTTCTCTTGACAGAACTCTATTAGCCTTTGCCCTGCTTCATTTTGTACTCCAAGGCCAAACTTGCCTGTTATTCCGATTACTCCTTGACTTCCTACTTTAGCATTCCAATCCCCTATGATGAAAAGGACATCTTTTTTTGGTGCTAGTTCTAGAAGGTCTTGTAGGTCTTCATAGAACCGGTCAACTTCAGCTTCTTCGGCATCAGTGGTTGGGGCATAGACTTGGATTACCGTGATGTTGAATGGTTTTCCTTGGATACGCACTGAGATCATTCTGTCGTTTTTGAGGTTGTACCCCATTACTGCCTTTCCCACTCTCTTATTGACTATGAGTGCGACTCCATTTCTTCTAAGGGTTCCTTGCCCACAGTAGTAGATATAATGGTCACCTGAATTAAATTCACCCATTCCCATCCATTTCAATTCGCTGATTCCCAAGATGTCGACGTTCAATCTTGTCATCTCATGTTTGACCACATCCAGCTTGCCTTGGTTCATGGATCTTACATTCCACGTACCTATACAATATTGTTCTTTACAGCATCGGACCTTCTTTTCGCTTCCAGATACATCCACAGCTGAACGTCCTTTCAGCTTTGGCCCAGCCGCTTTACTCTTTCTGGAGCTACTTGGAATTGCCCTCCGCTCTTCCCCAGTAGCATATTGGACACCTTCCGACCTGAGGGGCTCATCTTCCGGCATCATATCTTTTAGCCTTTTAACATTGTCCATGGGGTTTTCTTGGCAAGGATACTGGAGTGGGTTGCCATTTCCTTCTCCAGTGGACCACATTTTGTCAGAACTCTCTGTCGTGACCTGTCCGTCTTGGGTGGCCTTGCACGGTATAGCTCATGGCTTCAATGAGTTACACAAGCCCCTTTGCCACGACAAGGCAGTGATCCATGAAGGGGTTCTGCTTAGGGTACCATAGAAATAGTTTCAGCATCTTCGTATCCTAGCTGACACCATTTCACCTGTACTATGTGAGAAAAATGGAGGGGAGGAAGAAGTGCTTAGACTGAGTTTGCTGTGGGATGCTTGCAATTTTACATTCAGTTAAAACATGAGTCTGATGTCAGCCAGTGAAAGCCTTTTACACCTTGTTCCTTAAAGTTCATATGGTATCATCTAAAATTGCCAACTGGGAATTTAGGGATTGTAGGTCAACATACCTGGTCATCATAGTGGGGAAGGGAGAGCTAATGAATGCTTTTGAAACTGTGGACACCATGTTTTTGCCAGCCTTCTCTCCTAACAATGATTTTGATTTTGTGAAGCAATTTGAGCTCCTGAACCTGCCATAAAAAAAATGCATATCTGGGGTTTGTCATTCATTTAAGGAATGCTTCTGTAAGCCATGTTCTTGAAAATCAAGTACTGTTGTAAAACACAGCAGTGGTCGTCTTCAGTCTTGTGTTGTAAAAAATTATAATTATCTATTATCTCTGAATATTGGGTAAGGACAAGAGGATGTGCACAAATGAAACAGCACTCTGCTGAGGAAGTAAATAAACACAAGCAGAAAGCTTCATCGACATTGTGGTGAGAGCTGGGAACATATTTCATGATTCTTCATAGAACATAAATGCCCCCCCACCTTTTTTTTTTTTTTACTGACCCAGTTTCTGGGAGGTTAAGGTATTCTAAATGTACTTTCAAGTGATTACTTAGATGCATTTCATTTCACACTGCAACAGCTCATAAAGAAGACATAAGTAGACTGCTGTAAGAGCTGGTAACCTTGGTACAACCATTCAGTGGGACTATAAAAATGTTATTTGTTATTGTGATAGAAGCTCCATGTACATATGCTCCTTTAAAAATGGAACCAGCAGGAAATCAATATCAAAGTATTCAGAGAGAAGTCTACATATAATAAGTGAATGACAATGAATGCATAGTAGTGTCTTGGAAGGGATACAAACATGTACAAAACAAAAGCCTTCTGTAGGAAGTTTTTAAAGGCCTCATTCAATTACTGGTGTGAATGACTATGCTTTCTAGAATACAGACATTAGCTATTGGACTGTGTATACCACTTGAACATGATGATTTCATAATGATACTTTTGGCTGTTTGAAGTAGTGATGTTGCTGTTTTAAACTATGTTTGCTTTAGAGCCAGCAGATGATTAAAAAAAAAACATGATCAAAGATAGCACTAGGGTGGATTTCAAAGGTGGGGAATGTGATCGAGACATTGCATTTCCAGCTATGCCAATTTTGTGGATCTGTGTTACCTATTTAAACTCATTTCCTGATGTTGATTCCATCTTCAGTCAACCCGCTAACTTTCCCATTAACAGGGGCTTCTAAGGGGTATTACCAATCACCATTCTTCCAGTACTGCTCAGTTTTTGCTGTTGGTGGTTCTGCTGTTACTATGTAGTTGCACTGCAGTTGGGAGTACACCTTGGATGGTTCTTTGGAGAACGGGGCATTTATCTTCTTGGCTGCTGCTTCTCTACTGTATCTCCTTAGCCTGGTAACCAGTGCTGTGAGCCTTTGTTTAGCAGCCTCTAGGGCTTCAGATGGAGTCAGGCCCTTGTATTTTTTTCAGTAGCTGAGTCATATCCTTAATCTCCACACCCTTCTGTAGTTCCACCAGCTGACTAACTTCTCTCCAAGTTGCCTTGATCTTAGCCTCCAACCTCATTTTCTGGTGTGTGTGGGGGTACGTACTGCTGTTCTTGATCGTGTAGCCAAATATCTCCAGGATTATAGTGGCTGTAGCATATACCAGCTCATTGGTTTGAGTTATGGCGGTAGTAGGGATTGTCATGAGGGCTCTATTGGCATCCTCTAGCATACTATCTGATGGTACGTCTCCACTGAGCCTTGGTAATCAGTCTTGAGGGTTGACAGTAACTAGTTTATCCATTATCTTATGCCTCATATCAGCTGCTCTGCTCTGTAATGGAGGGGGCTTCAGTGACATTCCAGCTTCAGGTGCTGGCTGCACATCCGGTTGTTTTTCTGGATCTTCTTGAGTCTGGGATGTAATGTGTAGTTGGACTATCTCAAGTTGTGAGAGCAGCTTCCTCTTCACTATGTTGAAATGTTGGGTAACTAGCTGTTTCACAGTTAGTGTGGATGTAGGTCTTCTGTCCATACATAGTTCCCTCACATGTTTCATATATCCCCTCACATTAAGTGTACTGTTGTAGTAGCATTCCATCTGTTCCAGGTTCTCTTGTCTCATTCATGTATGGTTTGTTCCAGTAGCCCACTTCTCATCAGATTGTCCTGGTTCCCCAACATCTGGTACGGACCTTGTTCATGTCACTCTCATATCCAAGGTAGGCAGGTGAAGCATTAGGTGGTCTTTGCCCAAGGACTCCTACTGGTAAGGTAGGTACCAGCTGGGATTCAAATCCCGGTCTCCTGCCTCAAAGGGTGGCACTGTAACCATTATGCTATCCAGCTGCATACACACACACGCACACACACACACACACACAGAAGATAAGCTAAAATTATAGGAAAACTCCACTGGGGAAAGGCTAAAATTTAAAAATAAGTTTTTCAATTCTTCTTAAAACAATCTAATTCCATAGCACTGGAGCTGCTACTAAATTCCAGGTGGACCTCCCTCCAGCATTTGCAATAGGCCTTTAGACAAGATCATAGCTCCATTTGGCACCTGAAATTAACATGGAAATTTATTGGGAGCAGCTCAGCCAGAACAGGTGTCATATGCTGTTGTTTTGGACCTGTTGAACTTTCAAAGGCATCTTAATGTAGACCATCATTTAAACAGGAGCTACCCAGTGTGTGGAGAATGGTAGCCAGTTCAGTTCTCTCCAAGAAGGGATATAATGGATAGATTACTCTCAGCTAAAGAAGGTACTCCTTTGCCACCATGCTGACTTGGACAATCAAGGACAAGTCAGGTCAAAATGCATCCTCAAACTACTCTTTGTTGTCATCACTACAGTGTACCAGACTATAATACATATTCCAGTATATGGGCAATCAAATCTGATAAGAGTCTTCTTTTATTTGAAGCCTGCTTGGAGTGAGAGCAGTATTTTCTGTACAAGTCATATGGGCAGTTCTAGCTAATTACAGATAAAAAAATTAATATTCTCACAATCCTTTCTGAAAAATTCCTGAACTATGACAATTCTTCTTATTTTTTACAAAGTTTGGGTTAAACCCAGATCAATCTTACATTGTGCTGCTTATAAATGTCCATGGCTCTTACTTTCAGCAGCCTTCATAGCATCCCTTAGGCACTGTCTTTAACCCATAGCAAGGCACATTTTATACATTCTGGATATGACAGCATGAAACTGATATCCCCAGTTGAGACAGGCTTTACATTTTATAGCAACCAAGAACTGAGTGAGAAGAAATTGGGCCGCTTTCACCCATCTGCCTTTTGGGATATCTGGAGCGTCCTCTGTTCTGTAATTGAAACAGTCAAAATGTCAAATGTGGTATTTCAATAATAGAGGAGTGAGAGTAAGTCTTCCCTGGTTGGTGACTGCTGTTTTGCAGCCTTGCACTGAGATGTCAAGAGGAAAGAAGGGATCTTTACTCTTCAGTTACAAAAATCTGTGTTATACTAAGAATCATCAGAGAAGGGGAATGTTAGAGACACCTTTAATCCCTTATGGCTCCTCCATTATTGTGCATCAGCAAATATTTTCTGGATGAATTTCTGTCATTCAAAGAGTGCACAAATTAAAAGCAAGTGAGAATGAAGATTGTTTTAGCTGAATATAAACTCCAAAACTTTTATTACTAGCTTGTCATAGTGCTCCTGCTTCCTTGGGATGGGTGGGTGTCAGGCATCAAGTACTTTTATATGGAAAACAGGAAAAATAGCTTTGCACACAATTATGGCACTTTAGAGTTATTTAGCAATCATGGCAAGAGTGTAAAGTAAGAACAAAGTGGGGGGCTTGGCTAAGAAACAGAGGCAATCAAAGCAGAATCTGGTTGGCTGTCAAGATTACAATACAGTTTAGCAGATTTTTCTGCTATTATTCACCCAGTGATTGTTGGGTGATAAAGTTGCAGTCACTACTAGCATTAAGCTTTTTCTAGGCATTTGTGTTTCAGAAAGACTTGGCAATGTAAGGAATTAATTTATTTTATTCTGATTTGATCAGGAAATTCAGAATGGTTACTATGCCATGCATGTACAGAAAATACGAATGCATCTAGCTCTAGTAAATGCATTTAGTTCTGGCTCTGAGGTCTCCAGTGAAAAGAGATGAGAGATTATCACTGTCCCTTGGGTACACTGGAAATAGATAGGAAGGATGCAAGGCTATAGAGGACATCTCCAAGCTGCGCCAGGTCTCACTGCATGAAAGTGTCTAGTACCTCAAGGGGCAATGAAGCCCTTCCCCAATTCAAGGCAATTGAAATATGTCCAAAAAGGCTTAGCTGTGCTAGATGTGAATAGTCCTTGGAACAGTATCCTCTCCAATCAGAATGTAGGGTTCTGGCCTAGGTTCCAGTTGGAGCAGAAGTTCCCTTATACCTAATGGACCTTTGCTCTTTCAAGGGAAGTCCATGGTAACAGGACCAATCAAATATCATTACAACAGTATTGGGATACCTTAAGACTATTTAGAAGGAGGAACTCTGTAGGTACATAGTTTCCATCCTTCCTTACATGACTAGTGCATCAGGAGGGGTTAGACTGGTATAGGAAGTATTAGGTTTTTCATGTCATAGATATGAATATAATACATCCAGGATATAATTACAAGAAGCCCCATTAGTTCTATTTAATCTGATCATTCTTTCCAAGAGGCTTAAAGAAAGGGTGGTGTGTAGCAGGTAGGGCCACCAAGCCTACAGAGGCTGTGATTCTTTTTCTACCGAGAAACATGATGAAAGTCCCATCATCACCTCTGAAATGATCATATATGCCACCTTGCTCAGGGTTTAAAAAGGAGCAGAAATTTGCCAAACCAGGTTTTTATTTCCTTAGGTATGCCAGAGATGTTTGCCATCTGTCAAGCAAGAGGCCAGTCAAAGAAAAAAGACAACCATACCAGGAGCTTCAGTGGAGAAGCAATGGAGTTGGAGACACCTGGAAAGCTGCAAGTGATGGTGAGAACAGCAAGAAGGATTACTACCCTGCATCAGAGGATGAAGATTAGTGAGCCAAAGAAAAATAGCCAAACAGTATATAAGTCCAGAAGGTGACCGAGAAGCTGACTGGTGATAAGAGGCAGACCTCAGAAAGCAGTGGATGGGTGATGCAGAAGCAGCATTCTGGTCCCAGGACAGGAGAAAAGCAGTGGGTTGTGGCCCCAGGGCTGGTTTCAAGGAAAATCAAGAACCACCTGGGCACTGACATTAATGAAGGGACTGATTTCCCTGCTTTCAGGTCTTTAGTTAGAAAGAAAGTCCCTGCAGGCAGAAGGACAATAGATGGGAATGAGAAAGTTAAAGGATAAAAGTAAAAGAAGAAATTGAAATGGGATAAGCAATAGGAATAATTAATAGGAATTAGAGATACAATTAGAGAAAAGGAAATAGCAACAGGAAATAGTTGACAGCAATAACATAAAATAAAGTAACCCTAGGAGATAAGCTAAAGAATAAGTTAAACATTAAGGAAATCAAGAAATAAGCAATCACTACCCATAACTTTGGTGTTCGATGTGGTGGCACTACCCCAGACAGACCCAGTGCGTAATCTGGGGGTCCTCCTAGACTCACGGCTCCTGCTTGAAGAGCAGGTGGCAGCCATGGCAAGGAGGGCCTTTGCACAACTTTGGGTTGTGCATCAGTTATGCCCTTTCCTGGATCGGGAGGCCCTTCGAACAGTCACTCACGCCCTTGTTATCTCCCAGACAGACTACTGCAATGCGCTCTACATGGGGCTACCCTTGAAGAGTATCCGGAAGCTACAGCTGGTCCAGAATGCAGCCGCGTGGGCTATTTTTGGAGCCCTGAGAAGGGCCCATGTAACACCATTGCTCTGCGAGCTGCATTGGGTCCCAGTTTGCTTCCGGGTCCAATTCAAGGTGTTGGTTATTACCTTTAAAGCCCTACATGGCATGGGACCAGGTTACCTAAGGGACCACCTCTCCCCTATGACTTCAACCCGTCCCACCTGGTCACACAGAGAGGGCATGCTCCGGACCCCCTCACTAAAAGAACTCCGTCTAGTGGGATCCAGAAGGTGGGCCTTCTCTGCAGTAGCCCCAGCTCTTTGGAACATTCTGCCCCGGAGGTGCAATTGGCCCCCCTCACTCCTGATCTTCCGAAGGACCTTGAAGACCTGGTTCTGCCACTTGGCCTGGGGTGGGGAGGGAACATCTCAAGCAGGGAGATGGCTAGCCCCATAGTGGCCGGCTGTCCCCACCCTGATTTTCCATCTGCTTGGATTGTTTGTTTCTAGTATTGTTTTAACTGTATATTCGCTATGTATTTTATATATATTTATAGTTTTAATGTTTTTGTAACCCGCCCAGAGTCCCCTGTTGTAGGGGAGATGGGCAGGAGAGAAATTCAATAAATAAAATAAAAAAAATAACACAGACTCAAAATATATCACCAAAGAAAAGCACTTTATTTCATCATTCAGTGATGCAATTGGCTTGTTTGCATAATGTGCTTTGTAAAAATAAATCATTTTCTTAAGTAAAAGAGACACTAGTGTATTGTTTAAGACTGCCTTTCTTAAACCAACAACATAACAACTGGTGTGCCATTCCATGCAACAATTTTAAGAAATCTAAAAGCTAGGAAAATTTTAGTTTTGGGTTTCTTTCTTTCTAAAAGTATCTCTGACAAAAATTCAAGGATGCTTTATTTCAAAGCAGATCCAGTTGCTTTAAAAGCACCTCATGGTGACTTTGTGCATCTATGTGGGAGGAGGGTGTTAGAAATTAAAGTCCTAGATTTCATTTAATGGGGCTTAATCTGAAGTCAATATCCCAGTGAAATTATTTCAATGAAACAAAGGTAAACATTGGAAGAAAGCAGGAGCCACTTCAAAACTCTCCATAAATTACTGGGTCTATGTCAAAAATGTTTGTATATGTGCACACCCATGAAAAGGAATCAGAAATAGAACAAGAAATTAAACCCATGAGATGCCAGGAAGAAAAGAAAACATAGCTGCATAGTTAGAATTAGGTTGTACCAGCAGTATTCACTACATACCTTTCTATCCTTGTTTCCATTAATCTATAAATCTCTTCATATATCCTCCTTTTCTTTAAACTCCCTTTTGGGGATCTCACCAACTTCACTGAACTATGTCTTGGTCTTTCTGTTCCAGTTGATCTGTTTGCCTTTCCTGCTTGTAGGACTTGGTCATTCTTTATTTAAATGCAATTAAATCCTTCCCCGTTTTCTTAGTTTTATAGAGACACAATGCATGTATTTTAGTTTTATATTTTATTCATTAATTCATGCTCTTTATCATTTGCTCTTCTTATATTGCAATTTGCAATCTTTCATATGTCACTGTTGTCCCCAGATATAGCTATTAATGTCTGCCACCCATTGTGGCTTTGGCCAATCACATAATGCCTTTAAAAGAAAGAAAAGATGTAGATTAGATTACCAACCTTAGCTGTACCTCTGCTACATATAACATCGTCTGCTAAATGTAATGAAATGACCAATCAGTTTTAGCACATTTGGCTAGCATGCTGCAAGTGCAAGCAATAACCTTCAATAGTACTCCAGGTCAGTTCATGCTACTCTCTGCTCAGATCTTTAATCTAGAGAGTACTTTACAAGCCAGCAAATTGTTGCTCTTATCTGACCAACTAAGAAATATATGCAATATATGCTGTATATAAGAGAGCCAGTTTGGTGTGGTGTAGTGGTTAAGGCATCAGGCTAGAAACTGGGAAACCATGAGTTCTGGTTCTGTCCTAGGCACGAAGCCAACTGGGTGACCTTGGACCAGTCATTCTTTCTCAGCCCTAGGTAGAAGGCAATGGCAAAAACACTGCCAAGAAAACTGTGGGGACTTGTCCAGGCAGTCACCAGGAGTAAAAAACTGACTCAAAGGCAAGATATGCAGCCCAACTTATTTTGATGTGTAATGTAATGGCTGAAGTATGAATCTTAACTATAGTTCAGATCTCACTATGACTGTCAACACTGACTTGAAGTCACCAAAAAACCCTAAGATGCAAATGTTGATTGAATGGTATTTCTCACCAACCCTACCAATAATACAATAGTTCCTGATATTTTTTTCCATATCAAGCTCTTTTACAGCATTCCCCCCCCCCGCCAAATCTAACATTTTATTCAATACATACTGTTTTAAAGGTTGCTTTTAGACTATTGTGTGTTCATACAGTTCATTTCCAAATGCTTTCTTAGTGTGTTACTGTCTTCTTTGATATGTGGCACCTTCAACTGAATGCAGCATTCATCTGTACAGAACGAGCAGTGTTATTTCTAAATCTTCAGTACTGTCATTTCTGCTAATGGTATTTGAAATGGCATTACTTTTTCTGGCACATCAGAATTGTTAACAGCCGTCTATCCTGCAGTCTGCATTTATTCACCTCTTCTCACCTTTGAATATGTCACCCTCCATACATAGCTTATTCAATTTGATGTCAGTGTTATTATTACATCTTGTATGTTCTGAAAATGTCCGCCTTCTACAAAATCATACAAGTTACAGGGGTTTGATCATCCCTTACTTTTAGTCATCCGAAATGTCCAGTTCTGGCATTCTGCGTCATGCATTGCTCATTCTGTGGAGGATGAGAGAGAGAGTGTGGACTTTTTTTCTGATGCAAAAAAAGGGGGCCCTCCCCTTTTGACCCTACACATTGTAGCACAAATGTCTTCAGATGATTGAGAGTGCAAAGAAAGAGGCAGGGCTAGGAAGCTAAGTTGTCCTAGGTCAGGTTTAGGGATTGGGAAAAGTCATACAACCTGATGTCTAATTCCAGAGATATCCCTTTTGATCAGAGGGACCAGAGAAGAATAATTAGTAAATCATTGCAAAGGTTGTAACCAAGCCAATTAGAATTTTAGCTGACTTTCTAGAGGACAAAAAGTTGGGGATTAGGCAGCAAGGGTTCAATATACCAGTGATTTCTGTTGGAGAATCAAAGTTCAATCTCAAAGGTAATCTAGTAACCAGGAATTTTATATTGGACACTGAACCTATCCTGCTTTATGCTTATAATAACTAATTTGGTACAAGGCCATCCTGGTCAATCATAGTTCCCAATGGCATGGAGCACAAAGATGCATTGAGCCTAACATGGTTAGTCTTTTCAAGCCTTTGGGTTTATCCTGGAATGATTAAGGATGGAGCTATTGTGGGTGCCCCCTTGACCCCTCCACACATTACTCATTACTCTGGAATAAAACTAAAATCAACTAAGGATGATGCAGAAATACATTAGGGGATTCTGAAATTGTTGCCTGTCTTTTTCCATCTCTTTGGTGATCATGTCTCCTTTATCAGGCAAGAGATAAGCAGAACAATTAATTTCTAAGCAGAGATCAGATAACACAGATAAAAACAGGATGGAGAACAGTGGCCTATGATTCTTCCCCTCCAGCGCATTCACGGTTCTCAGAAGTCAGATGCAGGCTTACCAGAGGCTACTTTTCATGTATTCAACATAACATGTAGCTAGCCTCTAACACAGGTAATTGAGCCATCAGCATTATGCCAAGGTTGCTTTTTATCATACTTTATGTAACAAGATGATGGGCATTTTTCACAATAAGGAATGTTATCACAAGTTGTTTGGCTGATTCCTGTTTTTTAAATTTCTTTGCCACTTCTGCAAAGGAATTTTCAGTGGCATACTCTTCTAATTCTGCTGGTTACACTTGCTTTATTCCTTTGCCTCTTCTGCTATTACCCAATAGGTATTTAGAATACCAAATTAGGAATAATGCTTTTTTTTTTTTTAAAGAAGCCAACCAAA
The DNA here is from genome assembly GCA_030867105.1 of Liasis olivaceus. Classification (NCBI taxonomy): domain Eukaryota; kingdom Metazoa; phylum Chordata; class Lepidosauria; order Squamata; family Pythonidae; genus Liasis; species Liasis olivaceus. Next base: position 102,186,826 of record CM061350.1, on the reverse strand, counting down.
GAGCTTTACTGCTCAATTAGGACATGGAACTTCATCAGGAACTCCAACTGGATTTCAAGCCAAACAAATTTATCTCCTTCCGCACTCCATGTAATAGTCAACAAAGGCCTGATCCCTGTATTGATTATCTCTTTCTTAATGAAAATTGTTACAACCTACTGAGGACCCTCTCTCCTAGTTTTAATGAAACATATTACTTCCCCTTCAGAGGTAGCTGCTGATCAATTTCCCTCTCCCAAGCTTTGGAGGGCACATGGAGTAAGTAAGCTTCCACTGTTCATTCACAGAGTTAAACAAAATGCCTCCCTGGATTACCGATAATGTTACTTGCTTAAGGACTCATGCAGCTAAAGAACTAAGAAAATATTAGCCAGTGCTGGTGGTGGTGGGGAATCACTTACGAGTCATCGTTATTAATCCTTTACTTCTGTTGAAGATTTATACAGGGATGTGGACATTCTGTTTTTTCCTTTAGAGGCACTCTAGGTTTTATGTGGTATGTCAAGAACCACACTCCACAACATAACCACACTCCACAACATAAGTGGAGGGAAGAGGAGGGTGGGGGGAAGAAGAATTTAGAGGGAAGAAATTGGTGCCTTACATTAAACATGGGCAAAGTTTAAGGCATTCTCTCTGTCCTTACATCCAAATATGTGGACATGTAAACAAAGCTCCAAATTTTTAGACGTACACACTGTTGGGTGTGTGTGTGTGTTCTGGGGCCACAAAAAGAAAGTTGGTGGTAGACTACAGTCTTCAGACTGTACTTTTTGCATCCCTGGATTATAATTTTGTATTATAAGTGCTTACCTGTTTAAATTAAGGTGTTTTCAACATGCAGTCCTTGGTAGATGCATTTAAGGAGTTTGTCTCTCCATGAAAAGAGCAGCAAAAAGTGTAGGTCTTCTGGGATAGGCAGAATTGTCAGGAGGAGGAGTTAAGTGCAGAAAGAGACCTGCTGATAGGGAGAGAATGGAGGGATAATGATTCTGGTACAAAAAGCAAACAAGAGCAGTGTGTGATTCTACTTTTTGCCACTTCTGCCTTGTCCCTGCCTGGATGGGTATGAAGATGGGGGAGGCAAAACCAGAAATAAACCAGGATCCTAGGTTTTGATTAAGTCTAGCCTACATTTGCAAAATAACTTCAAAGTTGTTTTCTGCTTGCTATGAGTTAAAATAAACTACAGACAAAACACAGTTTGGCTTTCTGTGTAAATTATATCATGATTTAAAACAAAACAAATATATACATTATAGGTGAATATTATGCATTTTTCCTATCAGACTGGTCTGAATCCAGTCTGAAGTGTAGAACTTTACACCTATATATCTACTGTGCCTGCCTAGGTCCTGCCTAGAAGACAAAGTCATAAGAGCTTTAAATGCTTTATTTAGGCAGGGTTGTATTCAAAACCTTAAGGTACAAATTACAAATAACAGGAGAAAACACAAAGCAAAATTAAAGGATAAAAGGTAAAAGCACAAAGTTCATCCATAGATGCAAATCAGTTTTGTCAATAAGTCAAGATGAAAACTCTATGCAATCCACAACTAATTGCTTACAACGACTGAACAACAACAACAAAAAAATGAGTACATCACAGGAGAATTTGCACATTTTTCCTATCAGACTAGTCTGGATCAAATCCAATTCATGTCAAATTCATCCGATCTCTGACGATTCCCTTATTTGGACTATAGTGCATGGCTCTCCAAATTCCACTTTTTAAATTCCCATGAGATGGACTGGTAGAAAGTACATGACACCTGTATTCTGAAAAGAACAGGTATGTAACTTCTCACGTTTTATTGTGCCAGCTTGTGCCCATGTATGCTTATTCTGTGGTTTTCAACATGAAAAATTTTAGAAAGCAATCATTGGTCAACCCTTGTTCACTTGAACTGCTGCCCTTATGCTTACTTGTAATGAGATTCTGAAGCTGAGATGCATAAGGAAGGCCAGACTGCTGGGCCCAGATCTTCTCCAAACAAGTCATTTACCTTCCACTCTCAACAATCAAATGTTCAGTGCTCCAATGCAGAGGAGCCAAGTGATGTCTGTGCAAATGTGAATTGGGTTTTAGTGACTAGTAATTAAATAATTTATATGATTAGAATTTCTATAATTAATTGCATAATTAATACAGTATTATATATAGTTGTTATATTAAAACCACTGTAGCTGACATTCTAGAAGGCAACATATGAAATTTGTTTGTGCCGTTTGCACTTGTAATAACCATTCACACATATCCTGTAAGCTGTTAACATCACCATCATCAACTGATCAAGATACATATCTATAATGGGGTGGAGGGAATAATTCTTCCCAAAGCAGGTAGAAGCCCAGCTATACCTGCCTGAATTTGTAACATCTTTCTTCTGCTTTGCTGTCAGACCATTATAGGCAGCAGCAGGGTGGCCTCTTTTGATGTCCTTTTCAACTCAGCATTCCCTCAGCCCGGCAGATGTTAACCAGAGATGAAAATGTATTTTTAGATTCTTCTTCAGTGATTATTTTTCAAATGATCTGTTATAATTTCATGGTTAAATAACACGAAATAAGGTCCTGTGTTTGCACAGTGTAATTGGAAGAAACATGAAAATCAGGCAAGCCACAGCATCATTTTCACCGATGCTGATACTCTCTACCAGAAAAATGGTTAGATGATTAACCCTTTCACAACACTTCCAAAGAGAATATTTCTTTTAAGTTATTGTTACAACTGATATGCCACCATTCAAAGCCAGGATTTCCCAGAATGATTTATGAGAGAACAGTACCTTTAGGATTCCAGAGCTACTTAAGGAAAAACCAAACAAATCTTTCCCCATCAAATCTTTAAAGATGGCAGGACCTTGCCGATTTGGGCGGGGTGGGTGGGGGACTAGTGGCATTGCAATGCTACCTACCTGTTCAGAGCATATAAGTCATCACCATGGACAAACCTATTCCAAACTCATGCCAGTTTGGAAATAGAAAGGAAGGAAAGAGCATCCTTGTTCATGGGGTTGGATTCCTGAGTTTTATTACAAGCAATGGGAGAGATTATTTTCCATCAGTGACAGAGCTGGTAAAAATTCCTCCTTCTGCTGGAGAAGAGGTTGAGGAATGAGAAAATATTGAACCCTTTGGACCCAAAACTTTCCCTCCTGCACTTCTGACCATTTTCATTCCCTTCCTCCTGTTGCTGGAGTACCGATAACAGGGAAGGAATAATTGTGAATGCATCCACAGGGGCTGGAGGAATAAATCATTTTTGGATGTTCCTTTCTCAGCAGAGATGTCTCTTCAACCTTGGCAGATGAAATTTGAAACATCTCATGAGTCTTAGGAGCTGCTTTCAGGGACCATAGGATTTCACTTTTTATTTTAAATATTTATCATTTATGCAATGCTATCCAGGTACTTGACACTTTACTTGGAAACATATGCAAAATAATAAAACCAAAAATACATTCCCTGTCCTGTGGAGCTTACCAGTTCAATGTTCACAAAGAGGAAGTCAATAAAGAAAGGTGAAAGAAGTATCTCCACCAGAATGGGGAACTACAGATGCCAAGGAGTTGCCAAGCATGACATTCTTTACTTATTTATTCATTTCAGTATTTTATGCTCCTCAAGGTAGCTCACAATCAATACTATAAAACCAATTTAAAATGATTAAATAGTATTTAGGACTTTTAAATTAAAACAACAGCATAAAATACACACCAAATCAGCTTAAGAATCCATGTAAAATACATTACACTATTGAACATGGGTTAACCCAGAGAAATAACAAGAATTAAAAAAAAAAAACATTCAGTATCTTTAAACAAAAGAAGGCTGAAGTACAATGGTTTGTTTGAAGACAGAATGAAGGAACTGAATGCGTATTGTAATAAATGTAGTTTAGCACACAAGGGACCACCACTGAAAAGGCCTTGTTCACCTGGTTGTTCACCTAGAGCCTGTATGGCACTTCTTAATGCCTGTATATTTATATGTATTGTATTCAGGAGATGCTTCAAATAAAGCAATCCCAATGGTTTAGGGCTGTCACATCAGTATTTTAAATTGGGCCAATTTAACAAATTTTAAAGACATTAAAGACCAGACATTAACCAATAACTGGTATAAGTAATACCAAATAGATTATAAGAACTCTGATTATTTGGATTCTGGGAAGTTTCTGAACCACTTTGTAACCACTTATTGTAAATGTAATTTTTACCTGGAAGATTTTTACCTGGAACATCCTGAAACATACCTGAAAAAGTACAAATATCAAAATAAAATTGTATTTCAATTTGTTCATTAGTCTGGGAAATTAGGATTAGATGACTTCAAGGATTCGATGCTTGAGTCTGGGAAATTAGGATTCGATGCTTACTGAAGTGGTAAGCAAAGGAATTTCTCCTCCATTTCTATTCCTAGCCATTCTGCTTTCCCTATAACGCTATCAAAGAAGAACCTTGAGAACCAAGGTTGTTTTTTAGGGAGAGAGTAGCCCCCTCTGGACCCAGTGATACACAGAGCTAGGATTTGTATATGTAAAGTCCTTTTTTTTAAAAAAAGGTAAAGAAATCTGAACTAACCGGAGGAGGAGAGATGGCTGGTTTCAGTTCTCTACCAACCAACTGATGAGTAAGCTTCCAGGTTTTTAAAAATGTTTTATGCTTTTCCAGTCCCTGCAGCTCATCACTTATTCTGTTCACTAGAGCTGATGCTGTGAGTAAAGGAGAAAAAAGAGAGAGAGATAAGCAGTGGTGAACACGAGGAAATAGTTAAATGGTGTTAACAAATAGTTACATGGGGGAATGGCAAAATATGAAAATTACAAAAACAAGCAACCCACATAATATTATTATATAACAAATCTGAACTTAGTAATACTTGGGCTCTTCAGTCCTTAATTTTCATATTTCCTAGGAGACAGGGTAAAGCTTTGAAAAATTCACTCAATTAAGGAATTGAGAAACCTGTTATCCAGGGCCAGGAAAGTACATTATTTCAGAAGCCAGAGTGTTCGCCCAGAGTAAACTACTCCCTATGCATTTATTTAAGCAATTATTTATTGTTGGACTATTGCTATGCAAGTTAATGAGAGGAAACTATGTCTAATGAAAATGGTGAGGTTCAGTTGGCAGCGTCCATTACAGGGCAATCACCTGCACCTGCTCCACTGACCTCAGAGCTGGCAAGAGAGTCGGGAGGGGAGCTGGGCTTGGCAGTGACAGTGGCGGCGGCTAATCTTCTTTCTGCATCTGTCCCTCCTTGAGACAGGCAGAGCCTTAGGCAGCTGCTGCCTGGCTACTGTGAGGAGCTTCCAGCTGTCAAGGTATCTGATACTGTGTGTGCAGAAGGCTTTGGGCAGCTGGCCCTTTGGAGAAATGCGAGGGACACACTGGGCAGGAGGAGGGTGTAAAGCTAGCAGGGCTCTGTCATATGTGTGAGCCGGGTCAGGAATTTCTCCTTTTCCTTGTTTGGGGGGATGGGGGGGGGGGATTAAAAAAAAACTAATGCCAGTTTAGGGTGTATTGTACAATTTGGGCATACCTCCAAATGATGGGGAACCTTATTTTTGGCAATCCTAGTTTGTTGTAGTCTGGAGACCACCCCAAAAAAGATTCAGGGGCTTTATTGTCCCTGGGCACTTAGGTTGCTCGCAAATGCTTTGAACCTCAGACTTTTTGCAAACACCTGGAGAGTTGGAATTGGGTCAAGTTAGTGTATTATTTCCCTATAGGTTGGCTCAGTATTCCTTTTATTCCTAACTGTATACAGCTGTTGGAGGACCTCACATCGGTTCTTTTCAAATAAACATCCAGTTTTGCTCCATTCTTCTGGAGTTATATAGAGAAACAGATCCACCTGGGAAAATTTGTCCATGGACATGTCAGGAAAAAGCCAATGCAAACTGCATATTGCAATGTCTTCTTTGAGGAGTTTGACTTCAGGGACTGTATTCCATGTGGAGTTTTTTGGGCAACATGGAACCGACTTGCCACTCTGTGTTCTAGGATGTTTTTTGACTTCCCAGTTTAACACACTGGAATTCTCCGGATGTCTCCCATCCAAAGATTAACCAGGCATAATTCTGCTTAGCTTCTGAACTCAGGCAAAATCAACAAGGTATTGCCACATTCAGAACATTCTGAAATTAGACACACTTACTAAAGTATCCCAGTACTATGTGTCTGTAAAAATCAATCTGTTTTTTAGATTATTATCTTTTTATTATAAATTGCAGCTCATTGTTAAGCATATTTCATTTAAAAAATCTCTTAAAGCAGGCTTGGTTTGACTCAGTCCTGAGGTCAATGAAGTACTTTTTACAAATGTCTGAGGACCTATGCATGTATAAATATATAACCCATATGTTGTTTATGTGAAAACATTGTTTTAGAATTGGAAACTGAACTAAGGATTCAGGGGGTTAACCTGAGCCTTTCGCACCCTTGATAACAACAAATAGCTTTCTCCACAGCCAGATTTTTGCCTAGTCAAGCTGCTGAAATCCACAGAATTGGGATTTTAAGAGTTAGTCAAGGTACAGAAAAGGAATGCTTTTGTCAGGAAAAAGGGACACTCTAAGAATTTTACATCTGTCTTCACCCTTGGGTGGAGGTCCCCCATCTCATAACGTAGATTTGAAATCTCTTCCACATATGCTTTCTCCTTCCTTTCCCTTTTCCCTGCCGCTGTGTTTGCTTCTTTGTGCCTTGACAGCCAACTTTCTCTTCCCTTTGCTCCCACCTGCTCCAGTTTTTCCTCTATCTAGACCCTTCTAAATACCTCATGCATAAACCCAGCCCAGCTGTGTGTTTGTACCAACATTTGCATTTCTGCTGACTGCAAAGATTGGTTTAATTTCATGGGTGTCATTTTCTTCCAGAAATCTCTCTCTGAGCAACAGGCCGATGAATCCCTGATAAAACATATTTTCCTACGGTAATGATTTTATGGCCCCATAAGTCATGAATTTATTATGATCTCAGCCCCTGCTGCTGATTGCTGTAAAATGCAAAGTAATTAACAGCAAGCGACAGCTACTATTCCCACCTGATAGTGTGTTCTTTCCTACACTGATCACTTTGATTAAAATAATGACTAAAGTGTGAAGCTGGGCTGTAAAATATTAGCATGATTAACACCACATCCTAAATAAGAAACAAAGGTAATGGGCCAAGATTTGAGAAACTTAAATATATACTATTTATCACTTCTCCTCCCCGTTGTTCCATCTCACTGATGCATTCTCTTTGGGTTAAATAATGTATGGGTTTGAGGGGAGGCCAAAGGACAGACCAGCTAAGCATCTTTCAGGCTGACAGCATCTTAAGCGCTTCAGTTAATTTCTCCATGCTGTTGTAGTGTGCAGAAGAAGAAAAATAAGGTTTTAAAATATTGCAGAGATTCTCATGCAATTTAGAGAGAAGGGGGATGTAGGAAGGGGCAACAGTTCCAAACAGAAAACACAGTTACCTTACTGCTAAATTTGCTTGACAGTTCTTCACGGGCTTTTTGTAATCCTGCCTTGTTAACAACTGAGTCCTAATCTTATACTTAAAATTAACCATCAGATGCATAGATGTATGCACACACATTATCATTATATAACAAATGTAAATATAAATAAAAATCTAAGCATGGCATAAAAGGGACACACTTTCCTGTTGCAAAAATAGAATTGCAAGAGGTGATTATACATTTGTGCAGAAAATCAGAAACACTGCATTGCATCTAAATACATCTTTCAAATATACTCCATTATTTCTTATTCTGCTGCATAGCCTATTATTTAAAATTTCAAGTAAAAACTAGCAATATTGGCAGATTAATCCTTTTCCACCAGAAAACACTTGGTTTATTCCAATATGTCTCTTTTCAATTTTATTTGGAGCTTATTGGTATTGCTTTGGCACTAAATCTGCTGCTAACTTCCACAACTACATTTTGTTCTACCAGAATTAGCCCTATACATAATCGGACACAGATGCAAATCACTAAAACAAATAAGCGGATAAAATTATTGAAATTATGAAATTACAACACTATGAACTAACTGGAGTCATGTTACAACACTATGCAGTCAATCAAAGAGCATAGGTTCATACCACAGTATTAACAATATAACATCCAAATTATGCATACAGTTCTCCCTTTTCTGGGGTAAACAAACTATGCAAAGTGCAGAAAAAAATAAGATATAATAAGCCAAAGAAATTAAAGGCAGGAATTAAGAAAAGGAAATACAGCTAAATCTAGTTTACATACATTAATACCATTTACCGCACTGCCCCATACCTTTCTGTCTCTGCAAACTATCCTTGCTTCCACCATGTTCATACACTGCTTCATACATTCCTTTTTCATCTATATGCTTCTCTCGTCTCTTCTGAGGATCTCATCAACTCCATTCAACCACAACTCTATTTTCCTCCTCTTCTTCTTGATCCATTTTCCTTCATATATTTGTTTTGTGATTTGATCCTCTATTATTCTTTCTAAATAATCAAACCACCTTACCATACTTCTTTTGTACTGGTCACTGACTTTTGTATTCAAGCTACATTCATTCAATGTCCAATTCTTTCATTTTATATTTTCTTGTTTTACCACCCATCTTAAGTATCCTCGTCTCTCGTCTCGTGTCAGAAATGCAGGAGCTGGGAGATAATTATTAATCTAAATTTTAAAAAATTAAAAACTTTAATAAAAATATAGATTTATATAATTCTTGCCCAATGCTGGGCCACATTGATGGCAAAGGTATTTCTGACCAGCAAGTCATTCTATGTGCATGTTGGTCCCAAGGGGCACTGCAAAAGATGGATAATTGTTTGAATAGCACCACATTCACAATAAATATCCTTGTCCTCAGGAAGAAACCCCCATTTTTCCATTTGATCTTTAGTTCTACCCAAACCAGTGTGCAGTCTATTTAAACATCTCCAAATGGTCCACTCCTCCTCCAAACCTCCAGGCAGCTGCTCAAGCGGTTCTATCAAATCGTAAAGATGTTTTGCTTGGGATTTCCATCTTTTTGATAGTTCTGTTTGAGGTGTGGTAGCAATCTCCTCTGCGCAATCTAAAAAGCTCCTCCTTGATTTCAATCTTTTTGTGGGAGGTACTTGGCCAAATAATGGGTGTGCCAGATCATGTAACGCCTTTCCATATTCCATGTCTTGTGCCACACTCCTTCTAACACCTGGCGGGGCTATTCCTACCAAGATATACAGTTTATCAAGTGGAGTGGGGCGCAAACATCCAGTAACAATACGACATATATCACTAAGTGCTCTATCCACATGTATAGAATGCGCAGACCGGCCCCAAACAGGGCAGGCGTAGTCTGCTGCCGAGTAACACAATGCAAGGGCAGCCATTCGTAGAGTGATAGGATGGGCACCCCAGGTAGTTCCAGCCAACTTTCTGAGGAGATTATTATGGGTGGAGATTTTTTGCTTTAAACTGCAACAATGTCTTTTAAAGGTTAATGTTCAATCCAGTGTAACACCAAGGTAACATGGTGTCTCACAATGTACCAGACTCACTCCATCCCAGATAATATCAAGCCTACGTCTGGCCTGCCTGTTTTTAAGATGGAATGCACAGATATTAGTTTTTGATGAATTAGGTTTTAGTCCATTCTTGTTATAGTATTCTGACATATTCTTAAGGACCAGAGTAAGCCTAACTTCTACCTCCTCGAAGTTGGCTCCCTGAGCAGTAAGTGCCAAGTCATCAGCATAGATGAAAGACAATGTATCAGGACCAACAGGCTGATCATTGGTATATATATTAAATAACGGGGCAAGAATGATCCCCTGTGGAAGACCATGTTGCTGGGCTCTCCACCGGCTCTTTTTTCCCTGAAAGTTGACAAAAAATCATTGATTTTCAAGTATTGCCGCAATACATTTAGTCAGAGCAAGATCACGTGTGACATTATCTAATTTCAAGAGAAGCTTCCTGTGATTAACTGTGTCATAGGCTGCAGATAAATCCACGAAAGCAACTCCAGTAATTAGGCCCAATTGAAATCCATCCTCTATGTGCTGAACGAGTTTAAGTATCTGGCCTGTGCAGGACTTCCCTGGCCAGAAACCAGCTTGTTGGGGAATGAGAGTTGGTTCAATAACAGGAAACATTCTATTTAATAGAACTCTCTTGTAGAGTTTAAAAGGATGGCGAAGGAGGGAAATTGGATGAAAATTCTTTCGGTCATCCGGTTCTTTTCCGGGTTTCAAAAGTGCAGTAACCTGGACTTTCCTCCAAATCTTTGGAATGCAATTTGAAGCCATGCATGCATTAAAAAATGATAACAACCACTGCTTGGCAAAATCTCCAAATTTTTTTATTTGTTCAACACGAATGTTGTCCAGTCCCGTGGCTTTACTCTTGATTTGACAAAGAACAGCCAGAAGGGTTGGAAACTTTTAAAACGTCTGAATAATGATGCAACAAACCCATGCCAATATAAGAACGTCACAGCAAATCAAATGATATGACTCTTCATATCATGAATTGCTGTTTCCAGTTCTTCTCTATCAAAGGGTGAGGTCAGGACACTGGCCTCCCCTTCCATTGCCCTCGGGAGTCTGCATTTCCTAAGTCTCTCCTTAACCCTGCCATTTAGCAACAGCTGATGAGCTATTTGATTTGCCGTGACGTTCTCATATTGGCACGGGTTTGTTGCATCATTATTCAGATGTTTTAAAAGTTTCCAACCCTTCTGGCTGTTCTTTGTCAAAGCAGTTGATTCCAGGGTGGCCTTCCATTTCTCCCTCCGGGATTCTGCAAGGAGTGACATTATATTATCACCAGTTTCAATCGTTTCTTCAGAGAATGGGTTTTCTTCAAACATTCTGACATAGTTATTAAGATGAGGCATAATGTCTGGAGAGAGCCCTGGTACAAAGTGAGTTCGGCAGTCTCTCGGAATAGATTTTCTAGACACATAACTGACAGCTTTGATGAAAAGGTCGTAATTTTCTGGTATTGGTTTAATAGTTCACAATTCAGAATCAAGTACATCAGAAAAGTCCCTCCAGTTCGCTTTTTTAAAATTAAAGTGATATCGAAACAGAACATTTCTTGGCCTAATAACAGAGTGCACCTCGCATGTTAATGGTCTGTGCTGTAAATGAGGGATTGGGTCCCAAACTGTCTTGATACATTGATTGCTGAGATTGTTACTCACGAACATCAAGTCAGGATTATATCCTCTTCTCCACCTACCACTATTAAAGGAGGCTGGAAGTTTGGCATTGTGGATTAAAGTAAAGACATTAGTCTCTGACCACAACTCCACCTCTTCCCCGTCTCTATTCGTTTTGCTATATCCCCAATTAATACTGTGACTGTTAAAATCACCAAGAATAAAATTAATCCTTTGTGAGCGAAAATTCCCAGGTTCAATAAAACTAAACAGTATATTGGGGGCTTATACACTGAAGTAACCACACAATTATTTAATTTAACTGACAGTATTTCAATGTCATTTTCTTCTGTGAGAGCCGTTGAAGATATTATCAAATCAGGACGGACAAAAATAGCACTGCCATACTGTTCACTTGGTCTCTCAATAGCAAGTTTCATTCCTACTATACGGGGACGCTGTTGATAAATTCCTCGATGAGTTTCCTGCACACAGAATACATCACACTTGCAAAAATTGCTTAATAGAACTTCCTTGTTGGCTGATATACCTTCAATATTCATAGTATCCATTATTAAAATTGGCCCTGAAAAGGGCCCTTTATTTTCAAGAGACATTTCCCGCATTGTGGGTTGGAAGGATTAGCCAGCCAAAAATTAAATTCGCTGTTACCAGGGGCACCACTTGGAGTTTCCTTCCTTGCCCCTGCATCAAGTATCCTAATCCCACTGCATTCAAATTATTTTTCAGTTTCTCCTGTCATACCCAACAATCACCACCATATAACAAAGCAGAGAGAAGCACAACCGTTCATGCTTCTTTCAGTAGATATTCGTTCTTTGTAACAGATCATACTGTATTTTCAATTTTAAAATATCTCCATCTCTTTTCTCATTTTTAGTAACGTTCTACTGAAGTACACCGATTCATCGACCTGTTCTGTTTTTCCGTCACTGATGACAGCTAACAACACAGCATCATTTGTACATCCTCATCCCACACCTCTAATGTCACCACAAGCATTCCATAACGATTTGTCCATAAATACATTAAACTATTGAGACATCACACACCCTTGTCTTACCCCATGCTCAGTGTTGAACCATTTACTAAGCAGTCTTCCATTTATTCTCATACATGCTTTACTTCCATTATATATTGGTCTTACTGCATTTACCAACCAAATTTCAACTCCATATTCACAGACAACATTCCATAATTTAAACCTATTAGATTTATCATATTCTTTATCAATATTTGTACAATTATTTTTTTTTCATATTCTTACATTTCTCTATGACCTGCTGACAAACAAAATCTGGTCTGCATGCCCCCCCCCCCCAACCACCCAGAAAAAGCTGCTTTGCACTTCCCAGATTTTGTTCACTGTCACCTCCAATAAACTAACAGACTTCTAATGAACTAACCTCTAACGAACTAACCTACTTTTTAATCAGTTTGCCAAATATCTTTTCAGACACACTTAACAAACTAACATCCCTATGTTTTCTGCATTCTGCTGTTTTTCCCTTTCCATAGGCAAATTGTAACAGTCCTTTTCCAGCTGACAGAGACAGATGCAGCCTTTGCACACATGTGGAACAAGTGACAAGCCATTCCGCAAGGAAACATTTATTTAGTTACACCATCTACCCCTGCAACCTTATGATTTTTTTTTTTTTACATTCTAATAGAATTTATGACTTCCTGTTCATTACATCTTTCTTGGATACTAATGTTTATACCATTAATTTCAATTCTGCTCTTTAACATATTACTATTATTCCCATACAAATATCTAAAATATCCTTCCAACATTCCCTCATCCCCTCATTATGTCTCAGATCATGTCATAATTTTTAGTTTTACACACACACACACACACACACACACACACACACCCCATTATTTATTTATCGAATTTGTCACTGAGTTTTCTCTTCCTCTTTTAGTCTTAATCATTCTTTGCTTTCTTTGATTATATTCTTCACAACTATCTCTTCCTCTAAATATATACATATTATACATTTCTCTAATCCTCATTTTTTTTGCAGCAATCATTCTCTTATATGCATTTTCCATCACCCATAACCTCTTTAACATCATTCTATTAAGCATCTGTTTTCATATTTCTCATTAGACTAACTCCATACACTTCTGTAGCACTATAACCAAGGCTTTCTATGGATTCTTAGGATGTGATAGAAAGCTCAGTGCAGAACACCACTTCGTAATTGTTTTCCTTCAATAAGCAAATAGACAGCATTTAATTCAATTTCCCAGCCATGTTTTGCAAGCAGAATTTACAACCAGAACATTGAATTCCCATGTTCCCTTCTTCCTCTGCCCATTTGAAGAATAGCACAGTTGCTTAAGATTAAAATTGGCAACAGAACTGAACTTCTTCCTTTCGACTCCAGTTTCTCTAACAGCCTATATGTTTGCAAGACATACTTTTAGCTTAGTGTACATAACCCCTTCTATGTTTATACATACTGTATTACAATTATCTAGAATTAAAGAAGGGCTTGAAGATACTGGCACCTAGCTTTCCTCAGGCTGGTTAAAAAAAAAGTCATCTTCAATCCCTGAAGTATCATCTTTGAAAGGTAGACCATGTCCTGTGATGCCCCTTCCTCCTGCTGGAGTCTTCAGCAGTCTTCTCCAGGCTTGCATTTCTCTGCTAAATGGTTTTTGGGCCACTATCCAACAATCCCTTAGCAGCCTATCTATTATAGATTTAACCAACAGCCAATTTCCAACAACTTCTATTGTCTAGATCCACCTTAATTGCCAGTGATGACACCTCTATTCCAGTTCTCTCCCTCCCTTCCCAGCATTCTTCTGATTAAGACTCCACTTCTGATGCCAGAACAATAGCCCTTCCTTCTTGAATGGGAACATTTTCCCATGGGAAACTAACTAACTGAACTTCCTTTAGCTTACCTAGCACAAGTTTGGGTGTCTGCATGGATATATGAAAAACCCACAGGAAATCACCTCTGTCAGAGGCACTTTATAACATAATTGATGTCATTCTATTCCAAACAGTTTCCATATCTTCTTCCCTTCTGTCTGCTTTCTGCTTATTCTTCTGGGAGATGAATTATATATTATATATGTACTATAAGTTCATATAGGACTTATACTTTTTGTTCCTGCAGTTATTCTACTTTTAATTTGTTTTCCTACTTTTCTTTTTCTTTCATGTCCATTTTTCCTAGGATTCACTACCAAAAAATAACCTGTCCTACCTTCAAAACCTCTCACCACTCTTTTATTTAACCCTCCTTCCCCAATCCTAACTCAGTAATACTGCTATTTGAAAAATTGCCATTAGTACCAATGAATTATTTTTAAAGGACTAATTGCCATTGAAGGATTTGTGGGAGGGGATTATCACCACATTCAGGAAGTATTCACCTCCCTCTCTGAGTTGTAATTCTTCTGAAAATCTTCCTGGCATGGCAATTAAACTTTTTAAGAATAAACCTAGTTGCTGCATGGAGAGAAAGAGCCAGGGAGATCACATGCTCCACAAGCCTTTAGTGCTTTATTTGTGGGCTAATGAATCTATAGGCAGAGTTATTTTACGGACTCTTTCAAAGCTCACTGTGGAGCACATATGACTACAGACACAAAAAGGAGCAGGACATTCATCAGATATATGAACTAGGATGCAATCTTTTTGTGGTTTGAGGCTGCAATCTTTTTTGTTTGTTTTGTTTGTATTTGTTGGCCATAGGTATGATGACATTAAAGAAGAATTTGGCTGATGTTGGGAAAGTTAGGAGGGGTTAGTGTAAAAAATTTGTGTTATTCCCACCAAAGAATTGCAGGGTGGAAAATAAGTGGTTTGCTACTTATAGGGTTCTGAGGACCACAAAAATGGATCTGGTAAATGGTTGTCCTCCCCTAATTAAGTGGGAAAATGCACAGGAGGCTTTAACTCAATCAATTTTCTTTCATTTCCTCACCATCACCCAGGAGAATCTGCAACAACCAACTCTGTAGGATAGGACAAACTACCAACTCCATTTTTCTACTCAGTACATTTATTAAAGAATCCAGCAGAAAAGAACCAAAATGGTCAGTTGCCGTAAAAAAGAAAACTAAACTTTACTTACTAAAATGTATCAGGCTTTATTGTGTAAACTTATCAGGAATCTTAATCTTTGAGGATTGCCTGGGACTCCACAGTATGTCCTGGCCTTTAGCCTCTGCCCATCTCTTGAAGGCAAAGAGTGGGGGGAATTCTAGGAAGGTTGGAGTGGCTTCCAAGGAGGGAGATTTGAACTGATGAATCACTGCCTTGATATGGTCTGGTGTGTTCCAAGTGATTCCCAAATGGCTGTTTAGCTTGATGATGGCACAGGAAAATCAGGCAATTGGGTAGATTTCAATAAACTTCATTCCTGGCTTGTCTGAGTATGCCCTTTGTTCAGGAAGTGGAGAATTGAAGCTTGGATCTGTCACTCCCTTATTTTTAAACTGGACATTTCATTATTCCTGGAATTCTAAAATCCATTTTTGATGTTTTATACCTTTTCTACTGAATCATATTGAATTTTACACCTTTTACTCATTATTATTATTATATTAGGTGTAGCCACTATACCTTTTCTACTGAATTATAATTAATGTCCAGGACTTTGATGGATTTTTATTTCTTAATATTTATAACATCCTTGCTCTCCAGATCATCTTGTGCTAGGTTACAATTAATAGTACATAAATGGGCTATTCTGAGCACTCCAGTCTGGTCATGTAGATTTCAGTCAGAACTGCTCTGAGAAGAAAGGGTTAACAATAAATTGCTCTGATTATGTGACTACAAACAACCAGCATGCTGACTGCACATAGAGTCTCATTTTAATTCTGACCAGGGAAAGAACCCAGGAAAATTACATTAGAGTCATACTTGCTGCAGAAAATCATATGTTAAACTTGGCAAGCATGACCTTCATAAGTTCCCCGTGTTAACAGATGTTCAAAAGTTGTTCTTTTTAATTAGTCCTGGCCTAAGCTTTTGAAACCCTGGAAACTCAGTCCATATTTGAGAAAGTTTAGTAAAGAGACAAGAAACAAAGCTGTCTTCCCGGTTTTAGACGAGGGGGGCAGGGATCGTGATTTTCAGGGATACATTAAAAAAGCCAGCTGCTGGTGCCAAGCTCCTCAAAAGTGGTGATTTATTTTTAAAAAATCTTGCATAAAAATGCTTGACTTCTTTAGTACTGTGCAGAGACAGGCTATGGTTACTCAGAGGAGCAAAAAATAGTGTTTCTCTTTTATTCCATGGTTATTCCATGGAGTATTCCATGATTCAGCTCTCAAAATGCATGAAGATTCTGGGGCTAAGACCCAAAATGAACCTTGGCAGATTCCCTTCTCTCAAGTGATGTATAAACATGCAACACAAAATACAAAATAGAACAACCTAGCCCAACCAGATGCTCTCCTGATGTGTTGAACTGCAACTCCAATGCAGTCAGCAGAGAGGTCATTTGACATAGTGCTTCCAAATAGACCAGAAGGTGCAACTCTACCTGATAGCTTTCATTTTACAAACTGATGCTACTAAAAGAAAAGCAACCAAACATCCAAATCGAATTATTTTTCTATGTGAATTATATTAATGGCAAGCAGAGGTTCCCTGTGATAGACTGGTTCCAACTCTGACCATACAGCCTTCAGTTAATTGACAACAGGCTTCATATTCAGGCTACCTTTGGTCTTTGATACGTACTTCTGCTGTACTTGGTGTGGGACTACAGCCAGGAGGTGCAGATATATCTCACAAACTCTCTGTTATCTAGGAGAAAGTGTTGATCGTTCCTTTGGGATGTCTCCCACCACCTTCATTTGCTACTGGATTTCATTTTTAAACATTTTTTCATTTAAACATTAACTTGTTTATTAACTGTTACTGCATTCTGATGATTTGAGGCAAATACGGTTTCTTTAAAGACACGTGTGCACTCACACAGACCAGCCTAAAAGATTGTACACACAGATTTGCTTATTATTTCACACATATATGAAGCTCAACAATTTGGCTTCTAATAGCCTTGCCTTTGTCCACTGCTTTCTCACTCTCTCTGTTTCCCCTTTCATCTGAAACATATGAGTCTGGCTTTCTCTTTCCCCTTCATTCCTATGTATCACTTTCTTCTTGAGTTCTCCTTACCTAGTTACTGCAAATTCACTTTGCTTATTGCCTCCTTAGATCTTGTTTTCTAGACTGACACTTTGTCAATGCCTCCTTCTCTATGACCCTCAACTTTTCCTATTAAAGCAGCTGAGCCAATTTCCGTCTGAAGCCCCTATTACAGGCTAGTTTTCTTTCCTCGACAGCTGAGCCAATCGCTTGCAAATGGTATATTGCACTATTACTTAGCTATTCTTTGTGTTCATTCACTCTAGTCCTGCACAATGCCAGACATCATCAAATTGAGCAGGGGGGATATGAATAGAAGTTCTGCTTATCTTTGCTTCAATACAACAAGGACAGAGAGTGAAGAAGTAAGGACAGTTATGCACTGGAAATTAGGGAGTAAAATCAGTTTGGAAGGCCCTCTTTTGAGCCTTCACAAATTCTGGAAGAAATGAGACTTATATCTTGGCCCAGATCAGTGGAACCTGGCTTGAATAAGAAGTTGTTCATACAGTTCACACTGATGATTATATTTTACTATATGTGAGGATCAAGCTACTATTAATATAAATGTTGAAGAGTACAGGGTACAAGACTGAACCTTTTGGCTTCCTCTAAGTACCTCACTTTAGCTTGATAAGGAACTGTGGATCAGCAGTCTTTGAGTATAACTTCAAACCAGTTATGTATCCAGTTCTTATGATGTCCAGCCCACGCTTTAGGGTCCTGATCAAAATACAATGCCATACTTTGTTAAATATTATCCTGAAATCTAGATACATTATGACTACAGCTTTTCTATAATCTATTTACACCAGATCAAAACATGAGGTATGATTCATCTGGCAAAATGTTTCCTTGACAGATCAATGTTAACCCCTGGTAATTGTATACTGTTTTCAAGATGCTTATAGATTAATTGTTAAAATCTTCACAGGTATCAGTGCCAGACTGACTGTGCTGTAGTTTCCTCTACCCTTTTTTTCCATTTTTTTTTTTTAAATATAAAGACATTTGTCCTCCTCCTTTGTCTTGGACTCATTGCAACTGTTTGCAATTATGCATTTAGAATCACCTACTAAGAACTCCCACTCATTTTGAGCTCCTTTTCTCATTATTATCTCCTGACATGGAATCCTACATATCATTGCTCTGAATTGATTAAAATCTGGTTTTTTGAAGTCCAGCTTTTGTTTCATTTAACATTAAGAACTCCAGCATAGTTACTCTCCCCCAATGTTCCTGAACGTCTTTTATTTCTATGTTATCAACTAAATCTTCCCTATTGGTTAAGAATAAGTGAAAGGTGACTGATGTTTTTGTGCCGTCTTCCACAATTTGAAGGAGAAAATGATCAGCAGCTAGTAAGGAATTGCTTGATATGACCATTTTCTGGTAGAGGTTGTATCTCAAAAGATGGCAAGTTAGTTAAAGTTGCCTATCATTGTTAAATGGAAGTGAAAAAATGAAAAGGGGTCATATTTTATTTCCCTAAATTACCTTTTATAAACCTTGAGGTGAAATATTTTCAGAATAATTGAATATTTTGAGAAGATTTCATATTTGATGTGTCATAATTACAGTAGTTGAAAGACTGTTCTTTTCAACAGCAGCCACTGCTATCTTACTCATGTGGTTTTTCCTGTTAAGTCATGGTGCCTCACCTCCTTAAATATTTTATCCTAATTTCCCTCCCCCAATGTACTTTTCACAGTCACCATGAAATCTGCTTTGTTCTGCATAGGCATCTACCATTTTTAAAGAAGGTGGAAGCAAATCTATTTTTGAACCACGCTGCCAGGATCTGCTAGCCTAGTGACATATTGCATGTCTAGTCCTAACAACTGCCACAGAATTAAGCATTTTAATGACCATCCATTTAAAAAGCCCTTTGGGGAATATTTACAGGGTGATTTCCTCCATTCTTATTTGTTTTACATTTTCCATGTCAGGAAGATATAATTGATTCTATTCAATATTCCTTACCCTTGAGATTCTCTTTGGATCCTGTTAATAAGTGTTAATAGGAAAGGAGAGAGTATAGGTAGCTTGCCAAATAATGAAATATGGTTGAATTTGATCACAGAGGCAAGGTGAACTGTTCTTGCAGCTGATTAGCTCAATCAGCTATACAGTCTGGTGCTGGGTATTGCCTTTTAATTCATATCATTGTGGTCCAGTTATTTAGTGATGTTATTGATATTGGGAGGAAGAATAGTTCCCCCAAAGGAAGGATAGATGAAAAGGAGATCACAAGGTTTTGAAACAGGGACCCTATAGCCAATAGGGTCTTCAGCCTAATTCCAATTCCAAATTCCAATTCCAATTCCAAAATTCTAATCTTCAGCCTAATTTCAATCTCTGAATATTTCTGATACCCGATCAGACCAATTAATCCCTTCATAGAAAGCATGCTGTATAAAAACAAATGGGCAGATGGAGGACCTCACAAATTTCAGCATAGCTGGGAAATAAAACAGTATGTCCCACAAATGGACTAACCTCCTCCTGGAAATACAGTCAGAGCTTGACTGAAAAGCACGCTTTGATAAACTCTGCTTAAGGTAGAAGTCATAAAACGACTCAGTGTTGAGCATTCAAGCAGTACCTTGGACAGCTCCTTCAGTGTTTCATAGCGAAATTCATCCCGAAAAGCACAGCAGGGATTCTAGCAAAGTGTAGATACTTTGAAGAATTTGGTATAGCATTTTAGGGATCCTTGGTTTTCCTCAGGGTTTCAAAACAGAAACTTTGGAGAAGGGAACAGAACAACCTCCTCAGGTCATGCAGCGAATCATAGGATTGGCTTTGGAGATTCTCTTCACGTCGAGGTTTCCAGGGTATAAAGTGTTCCTCTGGATTTATGCTGAAAGGTCTCCTTTTTATTTGTGTCCATGCTGAAGTTTTCTACTTCTTATTTGGATTTCAGGCAGTCTGAATCCAGAGCCATGCTGTCTCATACAGGGAAAAGAAAAAAGTTTTATGTTCAGCAATCCAGTTACTGAGCCCCAATAATGTACTGTTTGCACTGATATACAATATTTCTTTCCAGTCACTCCATATGAACCCTCATAAGAGTACACACAAATTCCATAATGTAAACACACCTCAGAGCACCTAAAAACCTACCCCAGAATCCTAATAAGCAGCATCTACACTAAAACCCTTGATAAATTCTGCAGCTCTACCCATTGAAATGTTGTGGAAGAGATTTTAAATGCCTCCTAAAATCATATGGAAGGGCAGCATTTGTATCTTGGAGTAAAAGATATTCCTCACACATGAAGTATATACTTAGTTAATTTAACTCCCAGTTAAGCCTTCCTCCAAAAAAAGAAAATGATATTTTGTTATGGGCTCCCCTTATTCCATTTTATACCAACCTCAGGCTGTCAAATATTGACTAAATTAGAACAAAAGTGGGGTCAGTGAGAAATGAGGAAGATTTTTATTGTTTGGGTGAGACCTCAGGTATGCTGACATATGTTACAATAAAGGAAGAGGGTAAGATTGTGCCCTGACCAGACCAGTTAGCTGTTTGTTAACTAGTTTAGTAACCCCAATAAAAATATTACCTTGTTTTTCACTGATAAGGAAAATTCCCCCTTCATGGATCACTGCCTTGTCGTGGCGAAGGGGCTTGTGTAACTCATTGAAGCCATGAGCTATACCGTGCAGGGCCACCCAAGACGGACAGGTCACGACAGAGAGTTCTGACAAAATGTGGTCCACTGGAGAAGGAAATGGCAACCCACTCCAGTATCCTTGCCAAGAAAACCCCATGGACAATGTTAAAAGGCTAAAAGATATGATGCCGGAAGATGAGCCCCTCAGGTCGGAAGGTGTCCAATATGCTATTGGGGAAGAATGGAGGGCAATTCCAAGTAGCTCCAGAAAGAGTGAAGTGGCTGGGCCAAAGCCGAAAGGACGTTCAGCTGTGGATGTATCTGGAAGCGAAAAGAAGGTCCGATGCTGTAAAGAACAATATTGTATAGGTACGTGGAATGTAAGATCCATGAACCAAGGCAAGCTGGATGTGGTCAAACATGAGATGACAAGATTGAACGTCGACATCTTGGGAATCAGCGAATTGAAATGGACGGGAATGGGTGAATTTAATTCAGGTGACCATTATATCTACTACTGTGGGCAAGGAACCCTTAGAAGAAATGGAGTCGCACTCATAGTCAATAAGAGAGTGGGAAAGGCAGTAATGGGGTACAACCTCAAAAACGACAGAATGATCTCAGTGCGTATCCAAGGAAAACCATTCAACATCACGGTAATCCAAGTCTATGCCCCAACCACTGATGCCGAAGAAGCTGAAGTTGACCGGTTCTATGAAGACCTACAACACCTTCTAGAACTAGCACCAAAAAAAGATGTCTTTTTCATCATAGGGGATTGGAATGCTAAAGTAGGAAGTCAAGGAGTAATCGGAATAACAGGCAAGTTTGGCCTTGGAGTACAAAATGAAGCAGGGCAAAGGCTAATAGAGTTCTGTCAAGAGAACAAGCTAGTCATAGCAAACACTCTTTTCCAACAACACAAGAGACGACTCTACACATGGACATCACCAGATGGTCAATACCAAAACCAGATTGATTACATACTTTGCAGCCAAAGATGGAGAAGCTCTATACAGACGGCAAAAACAAGACCAGGAGCTGACTGTGGCTCAGATCATGAGCTTCTTACTGCAAAATTTAGGCTTAAATTGAAGAATGTAGGGAAAACCACTAGACCACTCAGGTATGACTTAGATCATATTCCATGTGAGTACACAGTGAAGGTGATGAATAGATTTAGAGGATTAGATTTGGTAGACAGAGTGCCTGAAGAACTATGGACGGAGGTCTGTAACATTATACAGGAGGCAGCAACTAAAACCATCCCAAAGGAAAAGAAATGCAAGAAAGCAAAATGGCTGTCTGATGAGGCTTTACAAATAGCTGTGGAAAGAAGGAATGCAAAAAGCAAGGGTGAAAGGGAAAGATATAAGCAACTGAATGCAGATTTCCAGAGAATAGCAAGGAGAGATAAGAAGGTCTTCTTAAATGAACAATGGAAAGAAATTGAAGAAAACAATAGAATGGGGAAGACTAGAGATCTCTTCAAGAAAATTGGAGAAATCAAAGGAACATTTAGTGCAAAGATGGGCATGATAAAGGACAAAAAAGGCAGGGACCTAACAAAAGCAGAAGAGATTAAGAAGAGGTGGCAAGAATACACAGAAGAACTATACAAGAAAGATCTTAATGTCCCTGATGTCCATGCTGGTGTGGTCACTGACCCT
Organism: Liasis olivaceus; assembly: GCA_030867105.1. Taxonomy (NCBI): domain Eukaryota; kingdom Metazoa; phylum Chordata; class Lepidosauria; order Squamata; family Pythonidae; genus Liasis; species Liasis olivaceus. The sequence goes on along the minus strand of CM061350.1, from coordinate 102,164,221 downwards.
GAGCCAGACTTCCTAGAGAGTGAAGTCAAGCGGGCCTTAGGAAGCATTGCTAACAACAAAGCTAGTGGAGATGACAGTATTCCAGCTGAGTTATTTAAAATACTAAAAGACGATGCTGTTAAAGTGCTGCACTCAATATGCCAGCAAGTTTGGAAAACGCAACAGTGGCCATGGGATTGGAAAAGGTCAGTTTACGTTCCAATTCCAAAGAAGGGCAATGCCAAAGAATGCTCAAACTATCGCACAATTGCACTCATTTCACATGCTAGCAAGGTTATGCTCAAAATCCTACAAGCTAGGCTTCAGCAGTACGTGAACCGAGAACTACCGGATGTACAAGCTGGGTTTCGAAGAGGCAGAGGAACTAGAGATCAAATTGCCAACATTCGCTGGATCATGGAGAAAGCACGAGAGTTCCAGAAAAGCATCTACTTCTGCTTCATTGACTATGCAAAAGCCTTTGATTGTGTGGATCACAACAAACTGTGGCAAATTCTTGGAGAGATGGGGATACCAGACCACCTTACCTGTCTCCTGAGAAATCTGTATGCGGGCCAAGAAGCAACAGTTAGAACCGGTCATGGAACAACCGATTGGTTCAAAATAGGAAAAGGAGTACGGCAAGGCTGTATACTGTCACCCTGCTTATTTAACCTACATGCAGAGTACATCATGAGAAATGCCAGGCTGGAAGAATCACAAGCTGGAATTAAGATTGCAGGGAGAAACATCAATAACCTCAGATATGCAGACGATACCACCCTAATGGCAGAAAGTGAAGAGGAGAAAGAGGAGGGTGAAAGAGGAGAGTGTGAAAGCTGGCTTGAAACTCAACATTAAAAAAACTAAGATCATGGCATCTGGACCCATCAATCCCTGGCAAATAGAAGGGGTAGAAATGGAAGCAGTAACAGACTTCATTTATTTGGGGTCCAAGATCACTGCAGACGGAGACTGCAGCCATGAAATTAAAAGACGCTTGCTCCTTGGGAGGAAAGCTATGGCAAACCTAGATAGCATATTAAAAAGCAGAGACGTCACCTTGCCGACAAAGATCCGCATAGTCAAAGCTATGGTTTTTCCAGTAGTAATGTATGGCTGTGAGAGCTGGACCATAAAGAAGGCTGAACGCCAAAGAATTGATGCCTTTGAACTGTGGTGCTGGAGAAGACTCTTAAGAGTCCCCTGGAGTGCTAGGAGGTCAAACCAGTCAATCTTAAAGGAAATCAACTCTGATTGCTCATTGGAAGGATTGATAATGAAGCTCAAGCTCAGATACTTTGGTCACCTAATGCGAAGAGAGGACTCTTTGGAAAAGACCCTGATGCTGGGAAAGATGGAAGGCAAAAGGAGAAGAGGAGGGCAGAGGATGAGATGGCTAGATAGCATCACTGAAGCAATGAGCATGAAATTGAGCAAACTCAGGGAGGCAGTGAAAGATAGGAAGGCCTGGCGCAATATGGTTCATGGGGTCACGAAGAGTCGGACACGACTTAACGACTGAACAACAACAAAGGAAAATTCTAAAGCTCTCATTAATGTTGATAGCAGTTGGAGAAAGGAGTGTAGAGTGTGAGATCTCCTGTCTGAATCTGGTGGAGAACAGAACTGTTTGACACATCAGCACTTTGAATATTCTTCTCAGGGAGTAGGAATACATCTAATATTTTGTTGCTGACCCCTCTTCAGGAAGTGAACACCTATCCTTTTACCGTGTGCTGAAAGTAGCACTACCTCAGGTCCTCTGTGGGAAATGCTTCTTACCACTCAATATTTGAAAAAGGCACCTGCTGTCAGATTATGCGGAGTGGCTGCTGCTTTGAACCATATGAAGGTCCAGACACAGAACATTGTCTGGCTGCTCCTTCTGCCCTAGATAATGCGAGGGAAGGTAACAATCACAGTAATAATAACAACAGTGGAAAACCACCTCAGAATTAAAACTGGTCAATGTATCAAGTCTGGGTTCTTTAAATTTTCCATCTTTTAAACATTAAATTAATCTCAGTTGGCTTTTAAAAAAGATCTCATGAAATTTGGTGTAGTGGCTAAGGTGCTGGGCTAGAAAGTAGGAGACTGTGAGTTCTAGTTCTCCGTTAGACATGAAAGCCAGCTGGGTGACTTTGGGCCAGTCACTCTCTCTCTCTCAGCTCAGCCCACCTCACAGGGTTGTTGTTGTGGGGAAAATAGGAGGTGGGTGCATTAGGTATGTATGTTGTCTTGAGTTCACAAAAAATAAAGGTAGGATAAATCCAATTAATTACACACACACACACACCTTTTTGTACCTTTCTCATAATATATGTTTCCTAACATTTTTGGAAGCAATTTTCCCAAATATTTTCCCAAGCACAAACCAATTCTGGATTTAAGATAATCTCCAACCCTTTCTAAAAAAGGAAGTTAGATGGAAAAGTCTATGTTAACCTATCAGCATATTTTTGGCACATCTAAGTCAGCCTCCTATTTTAAAGATAAATTATTTGGGAGAGAAGACTTCTTTTCAAGTAAATACTGAGTGTGTGTTTATAATTTTTTGTTTATTGATTAGATTTATATTTCACCTTTCCTCTAAGAGCTCAAAGTAGCTTACAATGCCATTCTCCCTCCTATTTTTCCACAACAATCCTGTATGGTAGATTGGGCTGAGGGGGAGTGACTGGCCCAAAGTCACCCACTGAGCTTCCATGGATGAGGATTGATTAGAACTTGGGGTCATTCCTTTTAGATATGATAACTGCTGAGAGACTATTATATGCACAAAAATGGAAAGACTCCGAAATTCCCACAACGGAGGAATGGATGGTGAAGGTGACAGAATTAGCAGAGATAACAAAATTGACATGTTTGATTAGAGAAAGGACAATAACTACATTTATTAGTGACTGGAAATCCCTTATGGACTTTTTGCTGAAAAAAGAAAAAAAATGAACTTGTGATTTATAGGTTTGAAGATTAGAAAGGGTAGTCTTTGGAAAGAAGGAAATTATATAGTAATCTTAGAGAGAGAGAGAGAGAGAGAGAGAGAGAGAGAGAGAGAGAGAGAGAGAGGGTAAAATATAAATGTATTTGTAACTGCTGTTAAGAAGACCAGAAGCTGCTTCTTTATAACTTCTTCTCTTCTCTTCTCTTCTCTTCTCTTCTCTTCTCTTCTCTTCTCTTCTCTTCTCTCTTCTCCTCTCCTCTCCTCTCCTCTCCTCTCCTCTCCTCTCCTCTCCTCTCCTCTCCTCTCCTCTCCTCTCTTCTCTTCTCTTCTCCTTTCTTTGCACCTTTTTCTAACTCAATTTTTACTTTACTTTCATTACCTCTCTCTCTCAATAAACAAATAAACAGATAAATAATTTGAGGTCATTCCAGTGCCAGTCTGACACCTTAACTGCTACAGCACACTGGCTCTCTACATTTGTAGACCATTCCTCTCATATACACATATTTGCTTTCATCTGTAAGCTGCATCGCAACTTTTGGAAAAGTGAATAAAGGGATCTAAGTAGTTTCTGTTTCCATGTTTTTTTAAAATGTGCAAAGTATGTTCCTACTAAAAATCAGAACTCAATTAACTTACTGTATATATCTTACTCCTGACTATATATATAATTGAAAGCTACCTCAACTGCATGTGCCTTTACCTTCTGGTTGAAGAAACCTGCTCCTTTCTTTAGAATTCCAAAAAAAAAGGCAAGAGAGACACTCAGAAGCCCATTTCTTCCATAATTAGGAGACAGGATGAGTCTTAAGAGGAGCTTTTTTATGTAAATCTGGAGGAGGACAATAACTTGAACTTAGGATCTGTACAGCCAAAGGGCATAAGATGTATACAAGACACAAATCTAATCCACCATGCACTTTTGGTTATTAGCAGTAGAAAGTAAAAAGGACAGCAAAAAAAAGTAAGAAAGACAACAGCAAATTCACTTCTTTTCTGCTGAGTATTTTTCCTCCATCAGGAAACCAGCTATCTATTAGAGACTAAAGAAATCATTGATTAAGTTTAGCTGAGATGGATAGGATGTACCTTCCAAATGACTGACTGATTATGTTGGCTGACCTTTGGTTGTAATTTTAAAGCTGAGTACCAAACTCAGCTGCACTTTGAGTCAAGGGAAATACAAAATTAGCAGAGATGAAGACAAGTAATGGGAAGGCTGAAAGACACCTTAATGGCACTTACTTCTTCATGGAATGATAAACCTGTGCTTGGATTCTACCATTCCAGGCTGTAGGTGGAGGAACACATAGATGAATATGCACAATCAATGTGCAGTCAATTCTTGCACATGGAAAACCACTACTTCTTACATAGTGAGAGTTATTGAGCATACCTGCAGTCCTATATCATGTTAACCCATGTGTGTGCAAGTCACCATTTATAGTAAATTAATTTTCTCCACATAGCCTTGAAAATATTTAACTTCAGAGAGCAAAATTTTATATACTCCTCACTGTACTATAAATAAAATTAAGAATAAAAACAAACAACTACAACAAATGTTTTAGATAGCAAAAAGCAGCCAGTGGTTTGCAACTGGTCTTTAAGTATGGTTTAAAATCCCATTATTGATTAGCTGGTAGCTTTGCTTGGTGGAAAGAATTAGAGACAAATTCTAAGATTGCCACTCCAAAGTTCCATGTGGCACTGAGCCCTCCAAAATTTGTATATTTCTGGGTTAAATGGACTAATACTTTTACTTAGTGTAAACCAGCTTCCCTTTCTGTGTTCCTATAGCAAAAGGTTTCCTGAAAAACAATGGAAGGAAGTTGTTTTCATGAAGGGGGGAGGGAGGAAAGAAATGACAAGAGATGCAAAATAAAATAAAACAGAAAAACCCTGACATAGTTTCAGAATACACCTTGCTTTTAAAAGGACAATTACTCAGAATGATGTCTTCATTTCTTGTGGCATTTTACACTGGATAGCTGAAAAGGCCATGAAAGTTCCTGCCTTTTATTTCTCCATCATTCATCCCTTTAGAATCAACAGCATTCTTGAGAGGCAGGTTGTAATAACCTTGTCATCAGCCTTTTGAGCACAGGAGCTACAGTAAGAGAAGGCCCCACAGTGTCAGATCATCAGGGCTAGACTCTATAAAACAAGGGAAGGAGAAATGCAACCAGAAGGGAAGTGGAAAAATGAGTGTTCAGCATTATCTAAGATGACAGAATGCTGTTTTCTTGATAAGGTAATTGAAACTGTGACAAGCCAGCAGTCAGCCATGTTTCGGTGGTGACTAGTCTTGGATCTCTGTAGCTGTGTTTAGAGGAGGTATTGGGAGGTGGGAAAATGACCTCCCCCAAACCTCTTTGCTCTTGTTCTGTGCTTTGTTTGATGATAAGGTATGAAAATAGGACTTAGTTTAACTTCCCATAGGAGAAAGAGGGCAGATATGGATGTGGCATAAAGAGGAATGCCTTAGAAACTTCCAGGAGGATATGACAAAATCAGAGAGGATTCTGGGGAGAAGAAGCTAAGTAATGGAGGTTCTGGCTGGTAAAAGATCTATGGTGGTTACAATGGATTAGACAGCTCTTGGGGCTGTTGAAGAAAGACTGTGGACTATTAGTTTCTATTCAGAGTAAGGTTGGCTGGTAATCCTAAAAATGGATTGAGCAGTTGATACTAATTAGGATTTATGAGACCCTGGGTGAGGCTGGGACAAGACTTATCAAAGCATTTGATGGATCAAGCTCCTTTGAGAACTGCTTGAGGAATCTTGCTCTAGTTATAGAGAAGAGAAGCTTTGTTCCAAGTTATAATGAGTAGAGATGCAGATAATGTCACTTGTCAGATTAAGCTCCATCCTCTGAGGGAAGATGAGGACATTGAAAAAGTTTTTTCTGTGAATTTGAAAGAACTGCCTGAACTTGTAGATGGTCAGAAGACCAGTGGGTGGCAAGATTAGATCCTGCACTCACTGAGACAGTAAAGTATATGATTCTGCAGCCATATGATGTAATTCTTTACACATATTGGCAGAGGTTCAAAGCCTGCACTTATGACTCTGAGCAAAGGACTAAGGAATTATAGGCTAGGCTGCAGACTTACATACAGGGAATAGTCCTTGAATAATTCTTGCAAGTCCTTCTAAATCCAGTCACTTCTAGGTTCAAGAAAACTGGCCTAACTCAGCATACAGAGCAGCAGAATTGGCTGAACAATATATCTATATTGCTGCTTTCAAAGATGAAGAAGTATTCAGGAAGTTAGATTTCAAAGATATTAACCTCTTCAAATGATAGCACCAGAAAAAGGGGAAAGTAAACAAACCCGAAAGGAGAATGCAAAGGAAGATGACCAGAACAAAGGGGAGATGAATGCCTGTTATAATTGTGGTCAAACAGGATATTTGGCTAATGGGTCCAAACATTCTACCTCAGCTCTCCAGAAAATTCCCAGAAGAGGATGGGAATTATCTCCATAAACGTTAATGATCAGGAAGCAGAAAGGTTTTTGGACACTTGCTGTAAAAGAATTTTGGTGAGGCCAATTTAATTTTAACAAATATGTAAAATGGGCTCAGCCATCCCAGTGTTTTTGAGGAAACTAAATAAGTTCCATTGGGTGACACTTGGTTTAGATCTCAGAGCAAAACCAGAAAGTCACTATGGATATTATGAAAGAGTTGCCACATGAAGCAGTTAACAGTCTTGATCTGTTATTTCTGACAGTCCTACAATAGAAGGCAAACAGATGGAAGAAATAGCTGCAGTAAACACCAGAGCACAAGCTCTGTCCCTGGTGAAAGAGGTCAACAATATATTCAAGGTGCCTTACAACACTATGTCAATACACTGTAGGCGATAGACCATTTATGGAGAAGTATAACTAAGCATAAAAAACTTGATCTAGTGTCTGAGGTAACTTGGAACTCTTTTGTACAAAAATTATTGCAATGAAAGAACTTGCCAAGGGTCTGGTCTATCTCTGAGAAATCCTGGAGAATGGGTGAAGTAAAAGATAAGTGGAGGAGAGTACATGTTGCCTCTGTCTTCAGAAAGGGGAAAAGAAGAATCTAGGAAACGATGACAAGTTATTCTCAGAAGATATACAGCACATCATAAAACAATCTCTAAGCAGCTTGAAAACAATGAGGTCATTACTAGAGGTCATCATAGATTTATCAAGAACAAGTCTTGCCAGACTAACTTTAGCTTTTTAAAAATTATATATAATTTTTATTAAAACTTTTAAAAAAGAAGATAAAAACTAATACAAATTAATATAAATTAAAGAAGAAAAGAGAAAAAGAAAGCAAGCAAAGAGAAAGCAAAAAGTGCAAAAAAGAAAAAAAGTTAAAGAAAAATAGAAAAGGAAGAAAAAAGATACAAAGCAGTGGCTTCCGATATTCTTCACAGCAGTTATAAGCACAATTATATTTTAACCTCTCTCTCTAAAGTTACATCATAATACTCTTCTTTCTATAGCCTATCCTGTCTAATCATCAAAACCATAAATCACAAGTTCATTTTTTTCATTTTTATGCAAAAAGTCCATAAGAGGTTTCCCGTCACCCATAAATGTAGATAGTGTCTTTTCTCTAATCAAAGAAGCTAGTTTATCCATCTCAGCAAGCTCTGTCAATTTTATCAATCATTCCTCCATAGTAGATAGTGTTGAATCTTTCCATCTCTGTGCAATTTTAGCTTATTTTGATTGGGTCATTTCTTTAATAAATTATGGGAATGCAGAAAAACGGATATTCCTTTATTTCAGTGAGGCATATCACAAAGCAATCCCTGAAATTATGATTAGCAATTTAACTAAGTATGGGATGGATGGCAGGATAATTAATTGGATATATAACTGGTTCAAAAAATTAGTATTCAGAGCGTGCTCATCAATGGTTCATTAAGAAACTGGACTGATGTATCAAATCAAGGGCCACAAGATTCAATCCCAGGTCCAGCAATATTCTTATGAATGACTTTGATGACAAGGTAGATGGAATTCTTATCAGATCAGCAGATGATATAACTTTGGGTGGGATAGCTAATACCCTAGCTAATAAGGTAGAAATAAAGGTCAAAATGGTCTTTATAGGTTAGAAAAATGTTATTCTGAAAATAATAGAATGAAGTTTAGTGGAGACAAATAAAAAGTTTTTATCTTAGAAAACAGAAATCAAATACCTAAGTATATGATGGAGGCTACCTGGCTTGGTAATAGTATTTCTAAAAGAAGTAATAATTTATTGCAAAATCATATGAAGAGAGATTGAAGGAAGACTGAGGAGAAAAAGAAAAAAAAAAGATACTACTCTTCAAATACCAGAAAGGCTATCACATAGAAGAAAATCAAATTCTCCACTGTTCCAGAGTATAGAATATGGAATAATAGATTCTAGGATACCAACTGAATGTTGAAAAAAAATAAAATAAACCCTAATGGAACAATTCATACTGAAACCAGAGAAGTGGTAGACTCCTCTTCACTGGATGCTTTCATGCTCCAGTTCATTATATGCCTCAATCCACTGATTTTGCTTAATGGTAAGGCTAGCCCTAAGTGGGAGCCAGAAGAATTACATCTACTCATACAGTTATCCAGCCCACAGAAGACATTACAGTGGTACTTCGGGTCACGAACGCTTCTGTTCACGAACAATTCGGTTCATGAACAGCACCATTCGCAAAATTTTGCTTCCGTTCACGAACTCCGCATCGGGTGACGAACAGGATCTGCGGCCATTTTCCCTGCTGTGACACGTGGTCATGGCTTCCTGTAGGGAGGGGGACTCTCCCTCCAAACAATAACTGCCTCCCCACCCGCCTTCCTGTCCTCCACTCTAGAAGTCGCCTCAAGCAAGGTTAGTGTTCTCTCTCTTCGTACTGTACTGTACTGTACTTTGTTTCATATTTTTGTGATTTAAAAAAAAAAATACATATGGTTCAGAACGGATTAACCATATTTACACTGAACCTTATGGGAAAATTTGATTCGGGTCGCGACCAGAGTCGCAGAACGAATTAAGTTCGTGACCTAAGGTACCACTGTATCTAGTTGTTGCTGAAGCATAATGCCCTCAGTCCTATATTACAGATGTTTTAGTCGGGATATAGTCCAAGCAGGTGGTTAGAAACACTCTTCCTACACCATGATTCTATGACCATCAGGCAGCAATCAAATGTAGTTTAACAGTTATTCTCAATCTCTCTGAAAGTCATGTGATCATCACATGCCTTTTACATATATCACAGCACTGCCCCAAATTTCTAATTTTATGAAACATCATATAACAGAGAGCATGACAGGCATGGGCTATTCAATAAAATCTGTAATCCAGGTAGTGTGGCTGACGTATCCCTTTAAAATCTGGAAGTATGATGTTCAGTAAAATAATTATCTATTAAAAGCAGAAATTTTTAGTCTTCTTCAAATCTATAAAATATGGATTTGGGAAGGACTGACAGCTCAAAGGTTTTTAAATTAAAAATTATACAGCATTATAAATATGTCAGATTTGGGATTCTGTTCACTTCCAGGTAGAGGTGTAGAGTTCTAAATAAATTTGGGTATCCTTGCAAGTTATAGAATGCCTGCAAGAAACTCAAGTAATACTCAATTAATTTAGTTATGCAATTAATTTAGTTATTACCAAGAACTGAAGGTATGGAGCTCAAAGTACCAGAATATTTACTGTGGAGTCCTTGGGGTTCTCTGAGCTTGGTCCTTTTCTTGCAAATGTTTCATTACCCGGCTGGGTAACATCTTCAGTGCTAGAATGGGATGGGGTTTGCTCTCGGTTTATATACTGTGGCATGCCCTGCCTGTGTTGGTGGGGGCGGGGGCATTGTTTTGCTCCTCTGGTAGTTCCTTGATTAGGGTATTGTTCACTGTTTGCTTGTGTGCCTTGTATTTACCTTATTTTTATTTACCTTAATGTCAACCTTATTTTTGTATAACTCCCTTATCATCACTGATTTTTTTTCAAAAACACAAATATGATATCTGCATGAAAAGTTATCTACATTTTCATATCTTTTATACCAATTTGATTGTCATAGCTTCCTCTAAAGAATTCTAGGAACTGTTGAACATTTTCTGTGAGGTATCCCTCCTGTGCTCTTCCCTGGATCAGCTGGGCTAAGGCAAATGAAACAGTTCAAATAGGATTGGGAAAGAAATTTGTCTGATCACATGTTCATAGAACTTATCCTGTTTTCACTTCCTGAACCTATATGAAAACCAGAATCCAGTTAGGAGTAGATATGCATACTTTTCTAAATGTCGCAGTGCAGCTCATTACTGAGAAAAAGCATGAACAAAAATATATGTGCTATGGATAAGTGTACCAAAAATGCATATATTAGGAGCAAATGCATACAAAACATATTAGAGTAAATCCCTTGCTAAGGGGTAATGTATACATAGATATTTACAGTATACATTTTATCTGGAACTTTTTTTTTTTCATTTTTACTCACAAACTGATACAGGAAGGAATCAACTTATGATTGGAAAAATCAGAAATTGAGCAAAATTAAACTTGTCAGGTTTGCCTATCCTAGATTTAAGGAAAGTGGCATACATAGATTCCAAATCTCAGTTCTCTGTCTTGACTGATCTAATGGCATTTGCTTCTCTGCCTAGAATTCAGCAGATCTTTGGGGAAATACAAATACAAGAAATGTACGTTGTTTTTAAAAAACATCTTCCAGTTGAAGCATCTCCTACGTTTGTTGCCAAAGAAGTTTTCAGGCCCTCCCAGCAAGACTTTTGTAGAAGAATTATGTATTGCATGGATGATGGTCAAGTTTATAAATATACATGTTCCCTTCTTCAGCTTAGAGAAAGAACAACTCCTGCTTGATTTCCTTTGAGCCTGAAGGCAGACCTTTTCTGTGGGACCTGGCCACAGAAGCAACAGGAAATTGCTGGGATGGAAGGAGAGAGACAGGAAGACACAAATGACAGTAATGTTCCTCTGATTGAAAGAAATACTATTCTTCTGAGGTGATCCGTGGAGCGATGTATTATGAGATAGATGGTGGTGATGTTGGGTCTCTCTGCAGACAGTTGCATCACAAGCTGTCACACCAAGGACCTCCTTAGAGTGATAATTATGAAAACCAGAACCAAAATCAGGGCCCAGGTGGCAAGCTGATCCAAGGAGAGTTGTATGTCTTAGGCACAATGAAGTGGCCCGTTCAATAGTGGATTACAGAGTAGCAGGTGGGGGCTTGCTTCCATTCGTTATATGTCTCAATCCACGGATTTTGCTTAATGGAAAGACTAGCCCTATGTGGAAGCCAGAAGGATTACATCTACCCATGCAGTTGTCCAGCCCAGAGAGGGTATTATCTAGTTGTTGCTGGAGTATAATGCCATCAATCCTATATTACAGACTACATCAAGTCTCCAGCAAAACTCTATTCACCTTTCTACTAACCGCAATTCTAGCAGTTGCGTCTGCCCAACTCTTAACTCATTTACTTCTCTGTTTAGTAGTTAGCAATGCTCTCCACAGTTACATTAATATCACTCATACTCAGTTCCAAGGCATGTTCCCACTAGGCAGCACACATAATAATGTGTTTTTTGGCTCAGCTGGCCCTTCATGTTGAATAGATAAATGCCTTATGCTTAGAAGACAAAAAAGTCAATTGGAAATAAGCATGTTTATGCACATGTTGATGCTATTATTTATTTTCAAATGAAGGGGCTACCAATATCCCAAAAGCTGGTAATTTCCCTAGCAATACTTTATTCAGTAACAAATCTTTCAGATCCAGACACTCCTAGTAAACTTTTGGAGACCCCAAGTGTCCTTTTCAATGTTCTGGGCCATTAAGGGATTTGTTCACCGCATATAAAAGATGCTTAATTCATTTTCTATCCTCTCTTGACATTCCTTTAAGGTGAACATGTTCCATTTGCACAAATCTTCTGATGTCTCTAATTGACTTGAAAGTATCATATCTCTCCTTGGAAATGTCACCTAGGCCTTTTGAAGTGCAATTCTGGACAATCAGGATCAATAAAAAGTTGCTTTGGCTAAGCATATTAGCAAATGGTTGACATTTGCCTTTTATTTCAAGTTTCTGAAGTTGTCCATATATAACAGTGAATATTCTGGAATAAGAATTATGGTTGTAGCAGTTAGAATAGATCCTCCTTAATGGTTCTGGGAAAGGAGACAAATTTAGTATTCCCCTATTCTGATCTTTAGGTGAGATGACAGAAAGTTTTTACTAATTCAACCAGAATTCAACAAATTATTCACTGATAGGGACAGATGTAGTCATAGTTTATTGGGCCTAGAAATGTGAATGCATACTATTTGCCCTCTCCTTCTCTCCTTAGTCTACATTCTTCACTTCAGAATTTCAATATTGGCTAGATTAAGGTAAATTTCCAATAATGTCTGAATGAAAAAGTATTGCTTAATGAATCAACATAGAAGGACCACATGACTGAAATTAGCACTGTTTTTAATTTATATTTATATATATTATCAGCATTGTCTACAAAGTTTTTTTTTTCTTTGACAATTCTTTAGGAATTTTGGGAAAAACTTTTTTCCCAGTTTTAATTACTTTCATAAGACCTACATGAATCCTGATTAGATGGGATCCAGCCCACTTAACTCACTGAGATAGATAACCAACTCCGAGGAATTGTGAGAATTGGACTGCTTTCCCCTTCTTCTTTCTTTTTACATTTTAACCTGGAATATACTCAAGAATGGGCTTATTTGGATGGGAGGTCTTCCATCATTTTCCCAGGAAAAATACTACTTTCATGCCTTGGAAGATGGAAGCTCCACTGTGAGGACATTTCAGCAATGATAAGTGAGATATTTTCACCCAGTAAGCAGGCTGTGTAGGTGAGTCTTTAATGTAGCCTACTGGATTTTTCCAAAAGTTGCTGTTAAATTGTAATTTTTAGTGTGAATAAGGGAAAAATTCTATATTCTATATTCTAGCTATAATTCAATTCAATTTATTTACACTACAACATAACTTAAATTTAAACAATTTTTTGTCCTGCCCTCTACCACATTTTGGAGAGCCAGAGTAGTGTTGGTCCTCCAGATGTTGAATTAAAACTCCCACCAGCCCCAATTGCAAAGGGTGATGGGACCCTTACTTCAGCAACATCTGGTGGGCCACAAGATCCCCACCTTTGGACGAGACTGTCAGTGTTGATTCTAATCCTCAATGAACTATACATTTTGCTAGTGCACAAGTCATTGTTTCTCAGAATACCTACTCATAGGGATCAGAGGGGGAAATAAAATATGCCACTTTGACTACTTTAGAAGAAAGGCATGATATAAGTATAATAAAACCAAATAAATTTTTAAAAGTAAACACTTATAAAAGGGAAGGGGGCAACTCTGAAATACTGCTGGAGGATTTTAATAGTAGATCTTACTAGAGGAAATCGATGGGAATAGGGAAGTAATGGGAAATATTTTTAACAGAGGGACCATTTCTTGTCTCCTGCTGGTCTTTTACAGTCATCCCTGCATCCAGCCTTTGATTTCCTGCATTTCTTTTTTTAAGAGTACTGATTTGAATGAGAAGAGAGTATTTAATTCACTTCTTCCCTTAACCAGTATTCTTAAATGAAGGAATAATGTCCCAAATGGTGAGACAAAGTAATTGAATCATACAGCCCTGATAAATTGTGAACATTAATGATTTCTCTCTGGAACCTGAAGCATTACTCCCTTTGTAAGCTGCTTTATTTCAGATCCAAATCATGGAAGTTTGTTCTGTGTAAAACTACCCCATACGACATTCTTACCATTGGAAGGAATCACTGGTTTTTGCTCAACAAGCAGGAACAAACAGCCACTAGATGACTTTTTCACAGAATTAATTTTGGCCGCTGGAGTTTATCAAACAAAAGACAAACTGAGTTAACTTCTAGCAGATAATGCTCCAGATGTCCATGGGTCTTCAGCACTCACCATATGGATCTGTAAAATATATTTTATATGCTTTTCTGTAATTCATTGCTATGCCTATAAATCTTGAGATTCTTCATAAACAAAGCAAGAGGCAGAATGTAGCAGAGAACAGTCTATAAGATACTTTTGGCAGCATTGTTTTAGGAAAATATAGATTTTCAGGGGAATGATAGGGAGATAATGTATGGTAGAGCTGGAGAAAGTGTTTTCCGCTGACACTAGATTAAAAGGGAAAAATCACCACCGTACTTTTCAAAGATGCTTGAAAAGTAAGTATGGGAATATTGTCAGGCCTGTGCATATGATACATACATATAGACATACACAGAAAAAAAAATTAGGAATTCTGTAGCTAGTGTAAATTATACAGATAGAGCAAATGTGCATAATTTGTCTTATTTTATATAATTTATTTGCAATTGATACTGTTTGCATGATACTAAACTTAAGGCATGCAGAGACACGTAAACCACTAAACTCCCTCTTCTACCCACTGGAATTCTGATTCAAGTTTTAGCCCACCCAATTAGTGACTTCTGTGATTTCAAAAGGGGTTGCCATACAGTTTAAGTTGCATCTTCTGACCATCAGAATGAGAAATTGGCTCTTTTCTAAAAATTAAAAACAAGCAACTCTAAATGCTAAATTCTTTGCTCAATACCACTGTCCTGTATCTCTGTGGAATTGTAGCAGATGTGAACATTAACTGCAAGTAGTATGAATACATCCGCATTACAATGAACTAGACCTCTGATCCATCTATCCCAGCATTGATATCTTGACTGGCAAGATCTCTAGACAGAGAGTCTTTCCTAGCTCTGCTATTTGAAATTCTTTTGCCAGAGATTTTATAGATTAAATTGAATGTGATATTTTCTCTTTCAAATTATGTGCTTCAGAACAAAATATGGGACCATGGAATGTACAGTAGTACCTCGGGTTACGAACGCCCCCCCTTACGAATTTTTCATGATACGATCAGCTCCGGCCCCAAAAATTTACCTCGCCGTGCGACCTCCGCCCCACGCTATGAACCGGATCCGCGGCCATTTGCCCTGCTGCCACGTGGTCACGGCTTCCTGTGGGCGAGATCGCAGTAGCAAGGAGACGTTCGGTGAGGCTTCTGGTGTGTTTTGTGGCATTTGGAAGGTTTTTGGTGTGCTTGTCAGCATGGCTCCAAAGAAAATGCAGAGTTGTATGTATTTACATTGAACCTTATGGGGAAATTTGCCTCGCGGCGCGACCAAATTCAGAGGGCGGAACGGATTAACCGTATTTACATTGAACCTTATGGGAAAATTTGCCTTGCGGTGCGACCAAATCAAGTTGCGATCAGAGTCACGGAACGGATTAAATTCATGACACAAGGTACCACTGTACCTCTAAATCCCTTCTGCAGTTATTGGGTTCCCAAATATGTATACCTCATCATAAATCTACATTAATAAAGGCTTGTTTCTCTCACTGAGGCAGATAATATTTGCTTGGCCTGTACCAGTTTTAGGCTGGGGACCACTTAATGGGCTTGTATTCAAAATAGAGATGTTTAATTATGGTTGTCATATTTGTTTTTATTTCAAAATCCAAGTCTTATTTACATTATTATATATGATTATTGAATTAAAATGCTGCTAAGCCTCTTATGAGTCTTCATCTGAAAGCAGTCTGTTCAACTGGCTTTTACTAGACTATCTTGAGTAACTGGAATGTGGATTGGAGGACATTACAATACAGTTAAAATTAGCATCATCAGCCTAGTTTTAAGTAGCAAAATGAGATAAATCACTAGAAACAGAAAGTTTTACAACACTTGGAAATCCCTGGGAGTAGAGAACAGAAAGAAAGCATATTTTGACTAAGTTCACACCTCAGCCTGAGCTATAATGTGGTCTGCCTGTTTGTGACTTGGCCTTTAAGCAATGTAGCTACTGTGATTTGTAAACCATGCTTTATGACTTAGCACAATGCACAAATATAGACAATTATGGGTTATTCTGCAAACTATAGTTACACAAATTATAACTGTGGTTTAATGTGATGTCTTGAGTTAGTTTTTGGTTTCTACCATCAGTCACTAGGAGGCCTGCTTCCCAGAAATAACTTTAAAACAGATTACAAGCTTGATTCTTGATCCCTCCAATCTCCACCACCAAAGAAAACCCTTAGTTGATCTAGTTCAGCTATCACGGAGCCAAGGACTGTTAAAATGAGAAGACCCATCTGGTCTCACCTGTTACCCTCAGGAACAAATATCACAAAATGCTATTTAATACAGCAAGGGGAGATTGTCTTGACTTGATACAAATTGTCAGTTTATAGTATACAACTTTGTTCTGGACTTAATTCATCTCTATCTTTTCCATTTTCCTTTTAACATACAATAGATCTTACCTTTTATGTTTGTATGTCTAACAGTAGGGTCTCTTGTACAAGCAAACAAGCAGATAAAGCCATTTTTTAGAATTGAGAATTTGAAGGATCTTCTTCTTCTTCTTCTTCTTCTTCTTCTTCTTCTTCTTCTTCTTCTTCTTCTTCTTCTTCTTCTTCTCCTCCTCCTCCTCCTCCTCCTCCTCCTCCTCCTCCTCCTCCTCCTTGCATCTCAGCAGCAAGAGAGTCTTCCTCTCAATGGTTACTAGGTCAATTAAGCCTAGTCTTGAACTAAACGCTTGGTGGTGATTCTTACCTTTATTTCACATGCTCTTTTCCTCACTCCAGGCAGTTGTTTCACCTTCCCTAATTTCTCCCATCCATCTGCACAATGCTTGAACTAAAGCATCTCTTTTTCTTCAGCTGCATTCCTTTTGGAAGTTAAAGATTTATAAATGCATTCATAAGCAGTGACTGCCCTGCATTTTTTATGATGAGTTGGAAATTAATTCCATTTCCAATGGCACTAGGCTATCCATTTCCCGCATGCCATTTTCCAAAAGGGTCTATAATTCTCCTCTGATTGCTGAACTGAGAAGTTATGGGCTCTTCTGCCTCAACCTTTGTGACTGGCCCTTGAACAGAAGGCTTCTCCAGGGCTCTAGGTGAGCCTGTGTGCAGCGTATACATGTGTGTGCTTATTTTCTGTTGCTGAAAGAATCTTGCAGAAGGACCTTGAGATGTTAAATAAGAAATCACTATTTGCATATTAATATCTCTAACTCTGAACTGTTTCAAACAGTATGATTTATAGATATAGATAAAATCTAATGTCTTAACATTTCTTTTGAAAGTTCAGGTGAATGTCAGTTTCACAACAGTTTCTTACCCCCACCTGTGTGACATTATATTCACATAGTCAGTATATAAATTCTAAAAGATTTTAAAAACTATTCTCCTCTTTATTGATGAGCAAATTTTGTACAATTCATTCTAGAAGTAGTTCAGAGTTGCTGTTTTCTTACATATTTCCCCTAGATATTTCCTGCCAAAACATCTGTTTTTCTAGAACTGCCCCTTCAGCTCCTAACATATCTGCCCCCTGGAAATTATAGCTTTGCTGCGTTTGATCTGCACTCTCTAACGGTACCATTTACAATAGAAAAGGGGCATTTGGAAAATCAACTGACCCTTTTATCTGAACAAAACAGGGACAAATATGGGTGCAAGGCAACCATTACGTGAAATAGTTGCAGAAAACCATTCACATTGATTGAAATAGGGAAGACCCTCACCAAACTGAAGGCTGATGGGGCAGGTAGTCTTGATATGTAGTTTACATTATTATCAATCTATGGTCCACTAATTGAAAGGAGCTAGAATTAGCATAACACAAGATGATGCACTCTCCCCATTCCAGAAACTGAAAGTGTCTGGACTGGGGATGGGGTAGTATCCTCTACAATATTTGAGAGAGAAGGCTAGTATTGTGGACTTATTTCAGCTCAGTCCTCCAACAGACAGGAACAGCCAAGAAGAAACAACTGAGAGGGACTTGCAATTCATTACCTATTGCTTAACTGCTTAACTCTATTTAATAGGAAGGCTGGCCCTGGGAAGGAGCATCATTAAAGAGCTGCTGATCATTTGACTTGGTCTGCTGGATATTCAGCATTCTAAGCCAGAGAGGAACTTCTGGGGAAATGACACTAGCCTCATCATGTTGAACAAGTGGTATGCCTGATCATTATGAAACTTAATGTTATTACTAGTTGGGTCAAATTCAGGGTATAAATAGGAAATACAAAGTTGTATAATACTTTGCTTAATGAGCATTTCACCCATGCTTCCTTTGTCCTTAAGAAGGCAACTATTGTCTAAAAGAATACCAAAGAGAACCCTGGGATATCCTTACTTAACTATGGGGAACATGATCCTTGCTGAGAAAGAGAAGTAGGCTATTAGATGCATATTTGCTTGTGCAAAATAAATGTCCTGATCTTAATGCTATTGAACCTCTGCTGGGTGTCCTTGGTTTCTAATATTCTAGACTGTTTCCCCAGTACTCACTATTTTCTTTCTATCATCTCTCTCTTTCTCTCTCTCTCTCGCTCTCATTTTTATTGAAGATTTTAATTACAATAGTAAAAGCAAATGCAAACTAAACTCAGAGAGAAGGAGAAATAGAAAGAATAAAGAGTGCAAGAAAAGAAAAAGAAAAAAAAGAAAAAGTAAGATAAAGACAAGGAAAAAAATATATAAAGAAGTGACTTCCAATCTTCATCACAAGTTATAAACAAACTTAATAACTCTTCACCCCCTATAAGGTTACAAACATATATCTCTTTTTCCCATAACCCATACCTTATCTATGTGCAAATCCATAAATCATCAACTTTTAGTCTTGGTGTCAGCAAAAAGTCCGTAAAGGGTTACCAGAGCTTTATAGAAACATGTCTTATTTTAACATTGGTCAAACAAACCTATTTGATATTCCTTGGTTTTACTTCTGACGATTTTGATCTTTAGTTCATCCGGATGTTGTTGTAGGATTTGGCCTCTCTTCAGTTTTTCTTTTTCCCGTCTCAAAGGCTTCTTTGAGGCTTTAGCAAACCTCTTTGGCAAATCTAGTAAAAAGTCATCATCCAGGTCATTCTCTTGGCTTATCATTTGTATTTCCACTTTGATTTTCAAAGCTTTAACCAACTTCTTTCGTATATCCAGTAGGAAGTCCTTATCTAGTCATTTGTGTTTCCACTTTCGCTTCCTTCATTGTCTTATAATCCACACTTTTTTATTATCCAGTATTTCTGATTCTAATATTTCTGCATTAGGCAAAATCCATTTCGTACCTGTCATTCCTTCATTAACATCTTTTGGACATAATCTATCCATAGAAGCAGACATTAGTGCTGACAATGCTGAAATTGTAGCTACTAATTTCTGGCCCTATTCTTCAAAAATCTCCTGGAGTATTTAAAATATTATAATGTTTTGCATTTTTTTTTCCCTTTTCTGCCTGGAGTCTTTAGTTCCCTCTAGTGTCCAATTTCTGAAATCATAAAGTCTCAAATCTCTTTTATGAATTAAGATAGACAAAACTACTTAATTCCCATGAAAAGCTGTTTATTTTATATAATTATTTCCAAAATCTTATAGTAAAAGTCTCAATATTTCAAATTTGTCTGGACCGTTAATTCATTTATAAATTCTTAGATCAAAGTCTTATTTAGCTGTTTGTTTCCAATTCTTTAAATTCTTAAACTTATGGTTATTTTTCCTTTTGTTCAAGAATGAAGCTAAACTCACCAGGTAGCTTTTGAAACTTGTCGTTCCGAAAGTCTCTAATAGCCTTAAGATAATTAAATAGGCAATTTCCAAAAGTGATTAGAAAGAGAGGTTAGGAAACCCAGTGTCCCTTAAAAGGCTCCACTGTAGTTGTGAGCATGATTTATTTATTTATTTTTTTATTTATCATATTTATATAGCCACCCATCTCACACAAGGTGTCATCTCCTGCCATTCAAACCCATGGGAGACCGCTGTCCTATGGTCTCCTCGTGAGGAGTAGCCACCCAGAACACATTTCAATAATCTCTTGTCCTCTCCTTGTCTGGAGAAGTTCTGAAGAACCGGTCTACTCACTGGTTCTTCAGTCTTTGCCACGATCATCTCCGCTCTTTCAAGGACGTGCTTAGTTCTCCATACCTCCTCCGGAAGTCCCAGTACTCAGGTGTTCAAGCAATTTTCTTGCTTTTAATAGATTACAATAAAATTTCATGGCCAATCATCTAATGAGTCTTGGAATTTCAAGGCAAGGAATTAACTTTGCTTAATAGCCCTTGCTTCCCCTGACAAGTTTTTTTAGGGGGAGTATTTTATTGAAATTCATTGTCCAGCTGTCTCCTACCTCCTTGTTTCTGTGGTAGAGTCTAGAGCAATCCTCCCCAATGCCTTGAGAATGCCAGGTTGCAAAAAGCTAAGGTTAGGGTTTCATAGAAGCCTTAATGCCAGACCTATGAAGCATATGGTCAAGGATGATTTCCAGATGGAAACTGCTATGTATGTATGTATCTCTATAATACTGAAATAAAAGATTGAAGGGAGTAATAGCATTTCAGCTTAATTTATAAATGGCCCTGATTTAGGGGCAACAGGTAAGATAACAACCTGCTTCCTTCCAGTCCTTTGATTCATGGTGCCTCTGTTGATAATAAAGTTCAAGTTCAAAAGCTTAAACTTCTCTTCTGTAAGTCTTGTCTCACTAGAGCCAGTGAAAGAGGAACAGATTTGATTTTTTGAAAAAAAGTCTTGAATTTTATGTTGAACATGTTTCCTAGTTTAGGGAAGAAAATTAACACATGCATATGTGGGTTTAACTCACTGTTCTTTTTAATA
This sequence comes from Liasis olivaceus, assembly GCA_030867105.1. Lineage (NCBI taxonomy): Eukaryota > Metazoa > Chordata > Lepidosauria > Squamata > Pythonidae > Liasis > Liasis olivaceus. The sequence goes on along the minus strand of CM061350.1, from coordinate 102,143,540 downwards.
CAAGACACTTTTCTTAAGAAAACTGAGATGATAGATTGGTTTGCTTGGTCACACTTTTCAAGAGCACTTATTTCATTCTTGATGCAAATTATAAATATGGTCTTTCTCCAAGAAAGCATCACACTTGATCTTCAGCCAACCCAGCCAGGCATTATTGGAATATCTGCAGCCAAAAGGAAGTAGATATAGTACTTCTGAACAGCTGAGAATATGTTTGATGATTAAAACATGAAGATTATTCTGTACAGCAATGGGGACTTTGAATTACCATTGAATGAACAAATAAAAAGGTATGAGGAAAAAAATAAACCAAATATGAACAGAAAACACAACAAGGCTCCCATGAGTTATATATTAAGGAAGAGAAGCACTTTTTAAAGGAGGCCTGGGACTGGAATTCTGATATAACAATTAAGATTTTCAAAAAGACATAATTGCACCTAACCAGAATCTATAAAAAAATCCAAGTTCTTTTGACCCAGTGAGAGTAAAACCTTGCAAGTGATCAAAGCTCACTGTAAGAATTGATGATGTTATTCTGCTTATATTTAAAACCTGAATAGACAAAAATGTACATAAAATGTCTTGGATGGGTTAGAACTTTATTAATCCAATGTTCTGGTTTTAACATGCACCCTAGATGGAACTTTCATGTGAAAGTAGCCATAATAACCATGTACCTTAAAACAAAAGGTCATCCAATTTGGGGCTTCATCTAAGGCCTGATACAGGTAACACATCTGCATGTCCCATAGGAATGTCCCTCTCAAGCCAGAATCGGCCCAACTGGTGCATTCCTCATGAGGATCCCCAACCTATGTTAAGTGAAAGGAGAGGGGCCTGTGATGGAGGATTTGGATGAGGAGGTTCAAGGTCATGGGGAGAAGCATCTCCTCAGCCCACAGCCTGAGCGTGTGAAAGCAAAGAGGATGAGACTGGCACCACCCTAAGGAATTCATAGTGTTTAGTGGCAGACTTTGGGAGTTAGAGTTAGTCTGGCAAGATTCTGTCTAGCAGGTATAAGCTAATAAAGTAGCCAAGCAATTCCAGAACCATCTTGTGGAGTTTCTTGGGTTGAACCTGACAGGGCCAGAGACATACCTTCTCAGCAGTGCCTCCAGACTATGGAGTACCTTGAGATGCAGGGAGCTCTCACTATGGCTGCTTTCACACATTTGTCAACACCATCTTGTTTCAAGTATCTTTGGTGCGGGTAGTAGACCTGGGGTGTTGTTACAATATTCTTTTCTGTTGGCTTGTCATTGTTTTATTTTCACAATCTTAATATTTTTGCAAGCTGCCTTGAATTTTTGGAAGTGAGATGGTATAGAAATGATTGTATAAATAAATATTCCGCAGGGATACCAACAGTAGCAGTGAAGGAAAAGTGAGAGCCAGCGTGATATATTAGTGAGATGGAACTGGCACCAGTGAGGCCCAGGTTCAAATGTACCCTTAGTGAGGGAAAGGTGATTTTGGGTGACTTTGGGCCAGTCAGTCTCTCTCAGGACAACTACCTCAAAGTGATGTTGCTGTGGGGAAAATAGGAGAAAGAAGTGCCATGGACACCACCTTGAGCTCCCCTAAGACCCCCCCCCCACAAGTTGTTATCTTCCAGCTTGCTATATTGTTGTGCTGCTCAATAAGAAAACAAAGCCTGTTACTTAACACAGAACAAGAAAGCATACTGAATTGTCAAAAACAACTTGGCCTTGTTTTTCCCCTTCCCAGGAAGAAGGTAGGGACAAAGAATTAGACAGGTGTCTGTGCTTGTATCTTTGTGAAAGGATAGGTAGAGTGAACAAAACAGAAATGGAAAGGATGGGTGGGAATGGAAGAGAAGTGGGCTGAAGGATGGATGGATGGATGGATGGATGGATGGATGGATGGATGGTGCAAGCACGCATGTATGTTCGGACAGCTGTGAGGTGTGTAAGACATTAATAACATGAGATGAATGCTTGTATGAGTGTGTGTGTGTGAGTGTGCATTTGTACACATATTTGTATTCTAGCCCAGCCCTACTTTGAACTCTCTACAAGACCACTTCTAATTCTGAAGCACATCTCTGATTTAAAGGTAATTTTAAATTAGTACATTGCATGCAGTTAAATGAGGTATAAAAAAGACAAATATTTACATTGTTTAACTGCTTTCAGAGGCCTTTGTCCCCGCCGGTGCTGCTCCTCTCCCTGACACCATTTTCTGCTCCTAAATCCTGTGATTTATTTGAAGATATTACAATGCTATTTCCAACATCACTGACAGAATCAGATGCCTTGTTATAGCCAGCTGGATTAAACAACAGCAGCAAATGAAGTCGAGGACAATGGCATAAAGGAAAGTAGCATTGAAACAGCTCCCATTCTTGGGTTGAAAATATAAGAAATTGGAGGGTGAATTTCAGTACGGATAGAGACATGTAGACTGAGGGGACTAGTTTGGCTCAGCCCTAGTTTTACAGCACTTTGGGACAATCAAAGATAATTTTAACATATATGTATCAGTGATTTTACAATTACTGTACCCTGTACTCTAATATCCTCATTGCAGTTTGGCAGGGAGAGAATAGTGACTTACCTACATCTAGCTGGTGAGTTCACAGCTACTTTATTATATTAGATTTGCCTCCTGCCCCACCACTGAATTATTTCCAAAATAATAAATTAAATGTGCCAATAAGATGCCACTCTGAAATATCACGGTAGCTGGAAAATATTTACCTAATAAAAGAAACTCATGGAATTTGAAATTTGGCTGAGTCTTTTTTTAAGACACTTCCCACTCCCCTCTCCCCACTCCCCACCTCTCTCTGGGGTTGAGTATACCTGTTGTAATTAATTGTAATTGAATGGCTGTGACGTCTAGGAAGAATTTTTGTGTGTGTCAAGAATCTTATGAAAAGCCAAAATGGGAAAAGGAAACAGAGTAAGAGTCAAATGCATACTGGTCATAATGTCCAGGATTTGGATTAAACCTAATTTTATCTGAAAGTGTTTGCTTGCTTTTTCTCTTAGCCTCCCTGGCATCTCCATTTCAATTATTCTGGATGCAAAGGAAGAATCTGCAGACCATCGGTTTCTCTAGGGTTTGTTTCCTTACTGTCAGTAAGTGGAATGAAAATTCATGCATACTGTTAATGATGTGCTGATATAAGAGACTCTGTGACATGGTCACTTTTTATCACAAGTGGAAGTTTGTGAAATAATACTTTGATTTTGAGCCTGAGCTTCCTAGCAGCTGATCGATTTTGCTAGGCTTGTTTGCTTATTTATTAAGTCATTCATTCAATTTATTTACACTTCCTCAGCCCAAACAGATTCTAGGCAGTGTCCAGAAACTAACTGTAAAGCAATGCAACAGTAATAAGTAAGACAAAATAATACACACATACATTAAAATTAATATTGGCACCAGCAACTCGATCTGGCAGGGCTTTCAGAAGAACGGATTTTTTACTAGCTTTCAGAACGCTATGAGGAGTGGGCTATAGGAGAGGAGACCCTACAGAGAGCATCTGCCATATGGCTGTTTCTCAGTGCACCTCCTGGTAGATGTGATCCTTAGCATGTCTTCCTTGACCAACTGGATCAGGCAGGCAGAGTCTATTTGGGAAAGTTGGTCTCTTAGATATTCAGCCATAAAGGATTTTCAAGGTAGCAACAAGCACCTTGAGCTACACTTGGAAACACATCTGAGCTAACTGAAGTTTCTGGGTGCCCTTTAAAGGCAGCTCCATGTAGATTACAATCAACTAGATAAGAGATGGCAAAGCAACCATCCTCATCTGGTGGCAACTGGCGCACCATCTTAAGCTGGCCACAGCTTCTACTTGCTTTTCTGGCAGAGACGTGAATCCAGAAGTGCCCCCAGGTTGTAAGCCTGCTCTCTCTGTGGGAGCACAGCACCTCTGAAAGTCATAATTGGTACAGTTCTGGAATAAGTTGTTTCCTGAACAAATAGGTTTTCTCTCCATCTATACCTTGACCACCTCCAGGCACTGGGTCATAATTTCTACTGCATCTCCCACTGGGCCCATGGCAGATATATACAATGGGATATTATCAGTATATTGATGATACTTTATCCTGAATTGGCAGATGATCTCTCCCAGCAGCTTTATATAGATGTTAAACAGGATATGGGAAAGGCAAGCCCTGAGGCACCACATAGCAACCCACAGGGCCCATATGTCACCACTGCTTTGTGAGCTGCATTGGTTGCCAGTTGGCTTCCAGGTGCAATTCAAGGTGCTGATTATCACCTGTAAAGCTCTTCATGGCATAAAGCCTGGTTATTGGAGGAGCTGTCTATCTCTGCTCACCCAGTAAGATCAGGCAGAGTGGACACACCCAAGGTCCCTTCAATTGAAGAATGTCATCTGTTGGAACCTAGGAAATGTATCTTCTCCCTCGTGGTGTCTGCCCTCTGGAACAGCATCACTCTATAAGGTTGCCACCCTGTAGCTGTTCTGCAAGTTTTTGAAAACCTAACTTTGCTCTCAGGCCAGGGGTTAGAGTGGCTGATGAGCCTCTGTTAGTTTTCTTTTGATAACAGCTTGTCTGTTCTTGATATACATATCTTTTTCTTTCCTTTTATTGTTTCCTACTTTTGAGATGCAAGCCACCCAGAGTCACTGGGAGCGAAGCAGCTTCTAAATCTAAATAAAGAAGTAAATAAAGAAGTACATACATACATACTCCCTGAATGGATCTGCCTGTTCAGATAGGAACTGAAACATTGCAAGACATTATAAGACATTGTAATATAGTGCCTCAAATTCCCACCCCTCAAAGTAGTCCAGAAGGATTCTGTAATATTAAAGGGTACTGAGAAGTCTAGGAGGACAAGTATGGTTAAGCTTCCTTCATCCAAATCCCCCCAGTCACCCATGAAAGCAACCAATGTGGTTTCTGCCCCATGTCACGCAACCCTTATAAAAGATGCAGCTGGTGTAATGATTCAGAAAAATCATTAATCTGTGCTAATGCATAAAACACATGTACAAGTGTGATTTCAGATGGACCCAGTTAATCCATAACCTCCCAGAATCTCACCAGATATTGCTTTCATAAATAAGGCAGAGGACCCATCCTCACTGATATACTGCCTGAAGATCAGTGCAAACCATCAACTATTTCTGGAGGGCAGGAATGAACACAATCTTCCACACAGCCTCAGCTTGCTGTGAATGTGACCTCCACCCATCTTTTCCTGCTCTAGGTTGAAAGTAGTTTTTTAGCCTGTGTTGTCTCCACATTGCTTTCCTGTTTGCTTGCCACTGTTTATATATATATATTTAAAAACAAACCTCTTCGCTCTGACTGGTTACTGTGCAGAGGCAGGAATGCCCCTCAGCTGGATCAATGATCACTATCCTGTAGCTGTCTAATCTTTGCTGCCATATGGTTGTAACACAATAACCACACTTGCCTGATAAGCGTTGCCTTACTACAACAGACAAGTTGTAGGAATGACTTAAAAATTACTGTGTTTTCTTCTCTGAGCTACTTAATTTTCCACTACTTCAGGATGAAATGGTATACCTGTAGGTTTATTAAAAAAAAATGCCCTATGGAAAGTAGGTAGCTCAGAGAAAGAGAAATAGTAATGTTTTAAAAAATGCATTTCTGTCAGATTTTGAAGCAGTGAAGTTCTTCATGTCAGACAAATGTGATCACCACTGTGCTACTGAAAATCTGTAACAAAACCTGCAGCAGGCCTTACAGAGCTAAAACAGGGAAAATGCTAGAAAGGAGATTTGATTTTAAAGCTGATTATTCTGCATGCATATATGTACATTTTACTCCTGTATTTGTGTATATAGAAATTTAGTTCAACCTTCTACGTAGGTAGGTAGGTAGATAGGTAGATATAGAGATAGAGATAGAGATAGAGGCAGACACAGAGGCAGACACAGAGACAGAGACAGAGATATCTAGATAAGGGCTAGGCAACCTACGTCCATGGGTTGGATGTGGCTCACCACCTGAAATCATCCAGCCTGTAGTTCCTAAATATATCCACCTAGCCCATGTGAGAGAGGAAGCATAGCAGCTTTCCATTCAGCTTCTCTTGTGAGAAGTTCTGCCTCCTCAGGTGGCCATTTTGGTGATGGCTTCACCAGCTGCCTCAGTGCAGGCAAAGCAGCAAGTTTTCTGTCTGATGCTGGTGAGACTGAGCTGTGAGGTGGAGAAGGAGGAGGAAATGGCAGTGGCAGTGGCATGGCCTCTGGCCCCTTTGCAGAGGGTGACTGCTGACCCAGAGGATGACTGGTGTCCAGCAAGAGCCACCCATAGAAAGGAAAGCAATTGGCAATTGCTTTTTTCTTTTTTAGATTTTTTTCATCCCGTCTTTATTTTTATAAATAACTCAAGGCAGCAAACATACCTAATACTCCTTCCTCCTCTTATTTTCCACACAATAACAACCCTGTGAGGTGAATTGGTCCGAGAGAGAGTGCTCCAGATGTTTTGGGATCACACCTAAGGTGCCTATAATTATTGGTACTATCTTTGCTTTCTTTTGCAATAGTCATTCTATTTCTACTTTCAGGTCTTTGTATCTTGCAATTTTCTCCAGTTCTTTCATTTCTATTCTGCTGTATTGCAATGTCCACTATCCAGACTTTTTTGTCTTTCTTATCAACAATTAAGTTGGGGTGTTGTGTGGCAGGTGCTTGTCTGAATTCTAAACTCCCAGAGCACTTTTTCTTCTTCATTTTCTATTACTTTGTCTGTTTTGTGGTTCCATCAGTTCTTGCTTGCAGACAAATGGTATTTCTTGCAGATATTCCAACACACCATTGTTGCTACTTTGTCATGCCATTGTTTGTAGTCAGTCTGTGCGATCTTCTTGCAGCAGCTGACTAGGTGGTCCACTGTTTCTTCAGCTTCTCTGCAGAAACAGCATTTGCTATCCATTGCTATCTTCTCAATTCTGGCTTTATGTGCATTTATTCTTAAGGCTTGGTCTTGTGCAGCCAGAATTAGTCCCTCTGTGTCTTTCTTCAACTTTCCTGCTCTTAGCCATTGCCAGGTCTTCTTGTCATCTGCTTTGTCTGCTAGTTTTTTTGTGTACTGGTCATATAATACCTTTCCTTGCCATGTCTGTTTTCTCTTCTTCATTTGGTCTTTCTTGTAGACCATTTGGTCTCTTCATCATTCAGTAAGCCTTCATGGTGTACTAGCTTCAGTGCATCTTCTTCACTGTCCTTCAGATATTCTTCTAATGCCCTGTTTTTCTTCTTCAATTGTCTAGTGTACTTACAACATTTCACACCCATCTATGCTCCTTGGTAAGTACAGTCTGTCAACATTGCTGCATGGATGAACGGTAGGATTCATTGTCATTATTTTTCTGGTCTTCATATCCAGGGCTTCTAGTTCTGCTTGAGTCTAGTCCACTATTCCAGCTGTGTACCTAATGACTGGAATTACCCAGGTGTTAATTGCCTTGATGGTATTTCTTCCACTGAGTTTGGACTTTAAGATCTTCTTCAAGTTGGCACATTTGTCCAGTCCAAACTCCATTGCAGTATCTCGGCTGTATATGTGGACAGTGTTGAACAGTGATTCTATTTCAGATGGTGTTTTTCCATACAGCTTCAGATCATCAATATAAGGGAGGTGGGATAGCTTGGCAGATATTTTTGATGTTTGATAGCCATGGCCTGACTTGTTCAGTGTTGTTGACAGAGGAATCAATGCAATGGTAACCAGTAGTGGTGATAGTGAGTCTCCTTGAAAGATTCCTTTCTTGATAACTGACTTCTCCCAGTCTATTACCATTGACCAGCAACTGTGTCTTCCATTGTGCCATTGATCTTTGCACAAAGCTTCTAATATTTCTAATGATTCCTGTTATTTCTAGGCACTTGGTTATCCAATCACATGGCAGGGAGTCAAATGCCTTCTTGTAATCAATCCAAGCTACGTTCAAGTTGGTCTTTCTTCTCTTGCAATTTTCCAAAATCATATTTTCATTTAGGAGCTGATCTTTTGTTCCTCTGCTGTTTGGGCAGTTTCCTTTCTGCTTAGGTGGAAAGAGCTTGTTTTCAAGTAGATGCTGTTGGACTACATCAGCTGCCACACCAGTTAGCAATTTGAAAGTTGTTGGCAAGCAGGTAATTGGCCTGTAGGTGCCTGGTGCTGCCCCCTTTTGTTGAATCTTTCATTATCAGGAAGATTTTGCCGGATCTTTCATTATCAGGAAGATTTTGCCAGATCTTCCATTTCACCTTCTTGCAGTATGTTGTTAAACTGCTTGGCAATAAGTGGGTGTAGACCAGTCAGATGTTTCAACCAAAAACCATGCAGTTCATCTTCACCTGGTGCTGACCAATTCTTGATCTTCCTTGCCCTTTTCTCCACCATTTCTACAAGTTCTTTCATTTCAGCTTCTTTTTTATTCTTATCCACCTCCTTTATCCAAGCTGCATTCTTGTATTTCTTTGGGTTGCCCCATAGCTGCACCTAGAATTGCACTGTTTCTTCTTTGTGACATGTTGATTGGTTCATTGCAGTTTCTCCATTGATGAATTGATAGAAACATTTCTGATTTAGCTGAAATTGGAGATTCTGCCTCTAGTATGCAATTTGACCTTCGTATCTGCTGATCTTTTTGGCTATGGCTGTTATTTGCCACTTTATTATTTCCAGTGCTTTTTAAATCTTCCTTATTTCTAAGTGATATTTATCAGGTATTCTTTGGTCTTCTTGTTTTTCAGCTTCTTTTCTTTCATCTGTTCTAGCTTGCTTGCATCTGATCTTAGCACACAGATCTTATTTTCCAACCTGATCTTCCATTTTGGTGGTGCACTGTTTGGCATTTTTCCATGTTTGTTGATTTTGCATCCAAGTTATTCAGTTATAACTGCGGACATGCTGTGCATTAGTTGATTTGTTTCTTGCAGTGAGCTGGTGCTTATATTTGATATTACAGTATTGGCATCTTTTAATACTTGTGCTAGCTGTTTTTTTGTAACAAGCTTCAGTGCAGGCAACCTTATTCTGTTCTTTTTGTGCTGTTCTAGACGCTCAGTTATTCTTTGTTTCGATTCTTCTTGTTTTTTAGTTAGGCGGCTTTGTTCTTTCTGAGAAGAAGGCAGAGGAGAGGGTGCCTGGTTTGGGAATGAAAACTATTCAATAGCTATGCTGGCTTCCTCTACCACTGACTCCCCCTGGTTTGCCTCTGGTGTAGACTCTGAGCAACTTCTGGCAATGCTTTAATTTCTTTGCCCTGGGTAGACCTTTACAGTTCTTCCCATTCTACTTCTGTGAATACTTTATTTCTTGTTATAAATCGACACTGATCTGCTAGCCCCAGTTCTGTTATTTTTGATTCTGGATGTTCTTTCCAGAAGTGGTGCATTCTTTTCAGATATCCTCTTCTCTTTGTACTTGATTTGTAACAGCAGATCATTATTTCTTTGTTTCTAGTCTTCATATCTTTGCAATGGGTGAACAACTTTTCTTACAGTAGTCCTGTACTTGTTGGCCTTGGTTGCTTAGCCAACAGTCCTGAGTCCTGCAGCCAACTTGTCATTTATTATTATTGTTATTGTTATTATTTTAAATCCATAGAAAATTTTGTAGGGGAGAGCTTAGAGGGTACAGTTACACTGTGCTTATAGCAATATGGGTTTCCTGATAGGGTTAAGGTTTCTTGAGCTCTCCAAATGCTCGAAGCCCTGCTATGCTGTGAGTGGATAAAGTTTTTGTTCAAAGGACAGATTTTTTTTTTAAAGAAGATCCTTGGTTACTTAATGCAGTACAACCACCTGCTCCCCATGGATTTTCAGACTACTTTGCAAGGGAAAAAAAGACAGATGCTGGATTTGGTTTGATGCATTTACATTTACATTGTATTTGCGCAGCCATGAATTCACTGGAGCAGAATGCCCCTATTCACTTTCATCAGACTCTTGTTGGGCCCATTTCACTGCAAAACAGCAGGACAAGTCTACGCCTACCGTGATGTATTTTTGTCTCCTGCACTCTGTATAGGTCAGGAAATAGTTTGGTGAGTTCTCTTCTGAATGATGCTTTATCTATGACTGTCTCTTGTTGGCAGGCTTGATTTGTCTGACTTAGGAATTAGGGCCACCAGTTCTTAATGGCCTTATACCTTTGCTAGGTTTGCTGTCTTTTTCAACCATTTCATCTGCTGTAACTTTAACAGCAACTTGGCATGCTGATAAGGGCAGATAAAAACAGAACAATCTACCCAGGTTACTGTGGCTTTAGGGTAGGTCCACAGTTCAGTTAGCCTCTAAGTGAAAAAACAAAACAAAAACAAATAGAATATAATATGCAGACAAATTAGAAGTGCAGGGGAAAATGCTGTATAAAGGATGAGAGATTAAGTTCTTTGGCTTTAAAACAACTTCCATGGGTGAATTTTAGCAAAGCTCAATGAAAGCGAAGCCTATATCTTGCACGAATGCCTTGCCTACGCCCTCTTTTCTCAAAAAGCAATTAGAAACAGAATCTCTCACCTCCCTGTAATATTCATGTTGATACATTTTGCATTACATTTGCCTGTCATAAAGATGAGCTGACAGATGCTGCAGCATGAAGAGAAATAGTTCTGAGGAGCACCTTTCATAACATCAACATTTGAGCATCACTTCCCCTTTTTTTTTAATTAAACCCATCTCTTGCTGCGTGCACACAGTAAAGCTCATGTCACCTTTAAAATTGCAATAATTTAGAGGCAGATCGCACTTCAGCCTTCATTGTTGTGCTAGAAAAATCTGGAAAACAAGACCAGACTCATGCCAAACAAACATTGCGTGATTGATTGGATCTGCAATCTTCCCTCTCCTTTTCTCAACTTTATTTAGTAAGGCTGAACTGGATTTTGATGAGTTTTTATTTTCTTGTCAAAATTTGTACATTTGACAAGGGAGGATAGTTTTTTTTTTTTATTATTGAACAGATATGTAAATCACACAGATTCAAAGCTCTTTTTTTTCAATACATTTTCTCAGACTTGGACATGCATATTCTTCATAAGCCATGAACCATACAAGGCCTCCTCAGATGTGGCAACTCTTTACTCTGTCTTAGCATCACTCACGTTTGCATCACTGGTAAGAAACACTGCATGAAGCAGATACAGGGCAACCACAGCCCTGTTTCATTTCATTGGGGTCTCCGTAGGAGAATTGCCCAATAGTTTATGCCAATCATAATTTGCTGGCTGGATGGGTCAGAGCATCAACATTTTGATAGTTAGAGAAATATCCTATAAAAACAATAAAAATGATTACTAAATCAAACAGAAATAGAAGCTAGAAGCATCTTTACTCTGCGGTAAGTGAAATAGTTATTGGAATTAGGTACAGGCAAAACACGTGCTGCCACTTCACAGCGCCTACAAAACTGCCCCACAGGGATGAGACTTGGCTGCTGTGCAAGGGTAGGGAACAATAGTGCCGTTTCTTCCTCTCCCCAATTGGGCTAGGCAGCAGCTTGTCTCTGCTGGGGCTGCAAAGTTTGCAAAATGACAAAGCGTCACTTCACTTTCCAGAGGCGTTTTTCTCCCAAGTAGATCGCAAAAAAAGTTTAAGTAGGACCATCATTTAGATCTAGTTAAAATGACAAGTTTTGCAGGATTCCATCCATTCAGCCTTCCATCTAAGACAGAAAGATCATTTCCAGGCACAATTGGACGGGATGCCCCCTGCTAACTCTTTTCTTTCTTTGTTTCAATCACTATATGGAATAGGAGCTTCCATTCTTGCTTTTTGCAGTGAGACCTCTTCTGCTGTCAACTTCTGAATGGCACAAATCTTGGTAGCATGCACGCTGTTCCCCTTTTTTCCAGGGCAAGATCCACTCCTCACTGGCTCATTGCTGAATAAGTTAAGCTGTGCAATTTCCCACAAACTCACTTGGTTTCCAAGAATACATCCCAGAGTGGTAAAAGAATAAGATATGCTAAGCCAAAACTGGAATTCTCTGAACATTTTATTTGATGCACACATAAATCAAGGGCACAATATCGGACCATGGCAAGCAGTTGGCATTATTCTCTCTGCAATTGTAAATCCTTTGAGATTTTCTCCTGCCCTAAATATAGCCTCCAAATCTGGATAGCAGAAAAATTACAGGAGGTGAAACTAATCTCTCCCTGCTCTCGAGTTATTATTAAGGTATTGGAGCATTCAGTTTCCAATAGGAAGCGGTTTAATTTGTGGCACAGAAAATAGGCTGAAACAGCTATGCCACCAGAAAATCAATTTGAGCACTAGGGCTGGACTGAATGACATTTGTACTGTATTCTGTATCATATCCTAAGGCCTTGGCTCAAATGTTTCCCCTTTCTCTCCATTCTTCTAAACTGAGAATCAGGCAGTGCACAGAGACAAGTTTTTCTTTCTTTTTTGTTAACAGTTGATTACAGCTGACATTATTTTATCCAAATACCACATTCGTACTGTAAATATTCAAAATTAGCTTCAGATTTTGAAAGTGAAATTTCCAAAATGGAATTCAAAACAGAATTCAGGTGTGAAATTTTAACTTTCTGAATTAATGTAGTATGTTTTAGGGACATTGGAAACTCACCGTTGGTGGAAACAGAAGGAATGTACCTTCTGAATATGCCTCTTTATTGGAGAGTAGCAAGATCAGGATAGTTATTCATGCAGAAATTCATTGGGTAAACTCTTCTAGGACCATGGATTTCTATCGCCTGTATGTTAGAGTGACCGAAAAATCCAATCACACACTTGACCTAATGAGAAAGCACAACAGAATGATTTGTCTCTAAAGAAATGGAAGAAAGCAAGATCAAAAGAGTGCAATGGCCAAGCAGCTGCTCTATAAGTGATTATTTGGAGTTCAAAGAAATCTTGAATTATTTCAGTGTTTGCACATGAGCAACTCTATCATGATGCTTTCAGTTTGGAAATTACTGGCCAAAGTTCTATGATTTCTTCGCTAGATGCATATCCCACCTTTCCACTGGCATCTCAAGGCAGTGGTTATAGCACTTCTTCCTCCCATTTTTTTTCTCCACCACAATAACCCTTTGAGATAAGTGGGGGTAAGAGAGAATGACAGGCTCAAAGTCATCCAGTGGATTTCCATGGCTGAGGGTGGACTTGAACCAAGGTCACCAATGTTGTAACCATTCTTAAACCACCTGTTAAAATTTCCTACAGTTGGGAAGGGAAGTGCTCTCCACACTACAAAACTACTCAGGAACTTAGAGTGAAAAGATCACCAGTCTTAAATAGTTGTACCCAATGGCAGGAAAGACCTCCTTTCATTGTAGCCTAGGCAGGCCCAGCGGCTAACGTTTCTAATGAGAGCCACTTAGTTTTTTCATTCTGGTTCTGATCCTGGATTATCAGTGGACAGAAGAAAAGGAAGAAATTTTATTTAAATGTGGACACTAGCTGACTATTCTTCTAATTACTCCACCGTATCTGTTATTAAGCCTACCTCTGACAGTGCAGCCTTATTAGCCAGGGATTTACAAAGCACAGAAGCCAATAATTATATTTCTTTTCTAATGTCAGTTAGCAGGTGGCTTCCCTCTCTCCTTTTCTGGCTACTGCCCTGAATTTATTGCTATGGCTTCTCTTCTTGTTTGGAAGGAGGTCATAGACTTTGGATCTACTCAAATTCATCACATCTCTAAGAGGATCCTTTACAATGAATGCCAGACTCCCTAATTTTGTGCACTCTTTGTGCGTAGGAGATGATGGAGCTTATAGTTCAATGTTCCTGGAGAATTTCAGACTGGGAAAAGCTGGAACAAGTCCCTGAAACCTGAAAAAGGTCAACCATATAATGAAACAATCTAGCTTATCCACTTAATTCTGTCTCCAAGGACTATAAAACATCTTCCCTGAAGATTATAATATTTAATGATGAATTATTCCAATTCATCAGTTAAAGGTATCAGCTAGGAAACTGATAATAATGGCTATATATAACAGCTTCATATAATTGCTTAATGCAGCCTTACCTATCTTGGCAGGAGGAAATATCTACAAATCTTGGCTGATCTGGTCAATCAGGATTGGATCTGGTCGATATTTGGAAGGGAACAGCAATCCCAGGTCTATAGACTAGACTGGGAAGTGGAAAAAAGCACTGGCAGACTCTTTCATTGTTGCTGCCTAGAAAATACATGCATTTGTCAATATAATTGCAAGGAGTCAAGAAGAATGTGTTTCCCTACCCAGATTTGGAGTAGTGTATATAGCCTTTATCATCTCATCTCAACAAGAGTGACATAGAACCAGAAAAGGCACCCAAATAAAGAAGAAAAGGATCATGATTGTGGGGAGAGGGAAACTTCCATATATGGAAATCATCACTAGGTTGGAGTGGGTGGGAACTGTTTAGGGATTTTTTTTTTTTTTATTTGAGATTCTATGCCACTCTGAAAGGCTTACTTCAGCAGATGTATGACAGTAAGGCTGAAAGAGACTTGTAAAACCATGCACTTGACAAAATGGAGGAAATGTACACATTTTTCTCCTGTTCTCAGAATTTGGGTCACCCAGTTCGATTGACTGACAATAGGGTTAGAGCAGACTACAGGAAGTATTTCTTCATCTATCAAGGATTTATAGAATTCACTGCCAGAAAATATGATGAACTTTGATTTGGATTTTTTTCAAAGATATTAAACAAATTCAGGGGAGATAATCAGGCTTTCAGGGACTTCTATTTATAATGGCTTTGTTTCACTTTTTGGATCAAAGCCTACTGCTGGAAAACAATAGCAGGAGAGGGTTATATTGCTTTCAGGTTCTTCTTGTGGAGTCCTCATCTGTGGCCACTATTGGGAATGGGAGTCTGCACTAGGGGTACTCTTTATTGTCCAGCATAGCTGTTTTTTATGTACTGTGTTTTGAATTTTAATCTTGGACTATATAGACCTCAATTTAAAACCTCATTCAGATGTGTATAATTTTGAGCTATTATACTTCTCAGCTTAATATGAGGATCAAAGAAAGTGGTGGTGAGGACGGATCTGCACTGCTTTGGGCTTTTGGGAGAGGATGAAAACAAATGTGAATAACATTATTTTGGAAACTCAATGAAGAAATATGCACTTTAGAGTAAAACAGTATTCATGCATATGTATTTTGCATCAGGTCTCATTAATCTCAGTAGGCCATGTTTCCATATAAAATTGGGAAAAGACTAGGCTGCTCAATTGGCATTCCAAGTATATTTATAGAAAGCAAACTGTATTTAAAGGATTTCCTTCAAAGCAGCTCGTGTAGAAGGACCGGGCTGCACCATAATCAAGCAACAAAAAGCAACTTCCAAAATGGACTGTTCCAAAACGGACTGAAAGACCAATCTGGTAGCTCATCACCTGGAGGTGTAAAATCAGCCTGTCCTGGATGCATAATAATAGCTCCAGTCCATGTAGGACATATATAACCTGGCTTGAAAGAATAAGTACCTCTGGCAACTGTGTTCTGGTTGTAAGTTATGTTTCTTGTCACCATGGCCATTATGTTTGTTTTGGCTTAATGAGAACTTATTAACTGATTCTTAAGATAGGAATAGAACAGGGCGATGAAAGCAGTTTTCCTTTTTCCTCCTTGCTAAGAAAGAAGACAGCAAGCAGAATGAGATGCTTCATTTTACAGCATTTTGATAATCTCTCAGGAATACTTACATTTTTGGCATGCACATGGAGAAGACACCTCTCACCTATGCCCTGATGAGCAGGCAATTCATGGGTGCAAAAGTTCAGGAGCTGCTGTTATCTAGGAGCTCAATAGGAAGGAGAGAAGATGGAAATCTGCACATGTGAGGGGTAACTCCTTTTCATCCTCACACTATGAGGAGAGGATCATTCACCCTTCCCTGTTGGCTTAAATATAGAGTACCATGGTGGTGAAACTCCAAATCAGGAAATCCACAGTCAAAATCTTGCTTCAGCCATGAACTCATTCTGTCTCTGTCTCAGTTCCCTAAGTGAGAGGGTTAAAACAGTACCATGCTTATAAGGTAGCTATAATAGTTGGAACATAATGCATGCAAACCTTCTGAAATGTTATATTAACACTAATTTTCTTGGATTTTTACATCCCTGTTTGGATCTTCGCATACGTATCCTCGCATATCATATTGATCTGGTGCCATTTGAACACCACTGAATGCTGGTGATGAAATACCAGTTGTCAGATGTTGAATAATGGAAATATATGGCAGGAAATATTAAATCCCAGTATAAATGTTTAGGAAATTAGTATATTTAGACATTGTTGGGAGAATATTTGACACCAAGATTTGCAAATCAAAAGGCTGAGCATCTCTGAGCATACTTACTCCAAAATGGGTCTATAGACATTCCTGCAAAAAGCATTTCATATGCAATAATTCTCTGTGATGGTTACATAGCTATAGCTATGACAAAGAATTAAAAAGAAAAGGGAGTATTTGTGATAAAGGGCTATATATATGCTTTTCTGTAACTCTGAATTTCTGAGGATGCCTTGCTGAATACTTTCTTCTAATATAGCCTTTTCCTTACCAAATTTGAAAAGATATCCTTAATCCAAAGGAGGAAAAAGATGATGATTTTGATTATATTTCTGAATTATTATTTTATGGATCTAATCACGAAACTGGTTGATATCTACAACCAACTTAGTCAACTCTGCAGCAGGGCCTGTCTTATGGAATAAATAGTCCCTGGAGTTGTAGTGAGTCCCTTCCTTATTATCATGTAGGAGGAGGCTACTTCTGTATGTACATAAATGTGTATTTATTTTCCAGGATTAGCTTGCTTTATTTTTTCATGCAAATGATGTTTTTACTGTATTTTGTAAGCCATACAGAGCCATTGAAGGAGTGGGCAATTGCTATGCTTTCTAAACACATTAATTATTGGCTTGATTTATTTATTAAAATCAAGTAATGTAGATGGATAAAAAACATTATAGATCAACTAATTCCAACATTTACATTTTTTTCATGGCCCACAAGAAAATAACCATAAGTTTGCAACATCATAAAATGCAATCTTATTGCTGGCAGATACGCTGACGGTGATGTTTAGGATCAGAGCACCAGTTGGCACCTAATGAAGTGATGCTGAGCTAAATCTGACTGCAGTAAAGATTTAATGTGGAAATTAATGAAGTTATCACCCAGAACTAATAACCTGTGCCATCACTGAGCTGTAATTAAAGAATATGATTCCTGAGGTTTATACAGAAACCAACAAAATGCCTGTCATTTGTAGGCGGGAGCTACTGTGTGTGTGTGTGATAGTTATTTTGAGCAATCTGATGTCAGTCTTACAAGGTAGTCCAGACAAGAAGCGCATCCAGAAGTACTAGCTCTAGATTTATTGTAGGGTTACATTAACAGAATTTTGCATGTCTGAAAGTACATCTCTCTCCCCCCTCGCCTTTACAGTCCAGGAAACTAGGGAGGGTCCCTTCTGAGATGTTTGCCACACTCACATTCCTTCTGTGGATTCAACTGCCATTTGTTTGACCATTGTCTAGTCTGCAGCTCTTCCACCTGTCTCCCTATGTCATTCCCACATACCATTACATCCCAAGACCCTCAGAAGCCTTGTTTCTACTGCAGCTGTATTCCAAGGGTAGCCCCTTGTGCTTCCTCATAGCAACAGTTTGACTGCACTGGATTGGAGTTTCAAACTAAATTCTGCATTGCAGCCACTGATGACCTCAGCCAACCTATGCTACACTATTTATTGAGCAAGATGAACTATTAGAAACTAGATCCTTGGGAACCCATCTTTTCACTTGCTTAATTCCCTCCTTCCCTAAACTGTAACATAAAGTTTTCCCCAAGTTCAACTGTTTTCTTGGCAACAATAAGGGTTGCTCTTGCCTTCCTTCAACATTTCAGTCTAGCCTATAGCCCTGGAATTCTTGGAATCTATCTAAGCAGTAACCAGATCTGATTCTGTTTAGGTTGCAGGGAGTCATCCAAGATCAGTTTGGTGCTGCTGGGGGACTGTTAAGAAATATTCATTTTATTTTCAAGGACAAACAACACAGGATGGGCAAATTAATCCTATTTTCTGCTACACAGTACTCTGATATCAGAGCCTTCCATGAATCCCTCAACCTACTGTGCCTGCGTTCTTCCCTGGCCATCTCCCCACTTTTTAAATGAGCCCATTTTCAGGGATATCTATAGGGCAGAAATAATCTATACCAGTTGTCCTCTGGCATAGAATAGCAACCAGCCTGGAGGATGAAAAAGACTACGGATCCTTTAGATCTGTGACTCTCCCATGAGCCTGGAGAAAAGTCCCCTCTGGCTCCTGCAGATGATTATTTATTTATTCATTTATTTGTTTCTCACATTTATAAATCTTCTTGCAAAGTTTTATTTGCCTACAAATATAAAAGTATATTGTTGTAAAGCAGTATTCCTCTTGCCCCCAAAGGGAAGAAATCCATTTCATCTTTTCTAACTTTAGAATAAGCACAGGGAGCCCAGCATGGGGGCAGGAAGCCTTAAACCTCCATCCTTCCCAGTCAGAATCAAACTCCTTATCATAGTAGTTCTGTTGGGGAAATATCCCAAGTGAAACAACCAACAATGAGTTAACAGGTACACCTTTATTTCCTGAAGAAAAAGAAGGAGGAGGAGCAGGAGCAGCAGCAGCAGCAGCAGCAGCAGCATTATTAGGTCCTTCTCCAGAAAAATAAAAAGCATTTGGCTAGAAACAAGAGCAGAATATATACATTTTCAGTATACATATTGTACAGGGAAAGGTAGCATCTCTGGTGGAGGAGCCTGCCATGCCCTTTCTAGGGCTGCTCATTCATCTTTGGTCCCTACCTGGCGCTTAGCTCTCACCTGTGGCTCCAAGTAACTGTAACACATGCAGTGGCCACACCCCAGTAAACTGTCTCAGCAGATGTCCCAGGTGAGGATAGCTGATGGGTCTTTGTCTCTTGGTGAGATAGGGGATTTGTCTATCCCAGTGTGTGAAGTCTGGCCCTGGCAGATTGAGTGGAGGAGACTGGGCAATGGTCCAATGGTCAAGAAGGCAAGCCCAGCAGGTGTTGTGGAGTGTTGATCAGTCTCCAGTAAGAGCACAACAAACCATTTAGACATCTTGATCATCCACTGCAGCAGGAGAGGTCTCCAGCCATAATGGTTCTCCATGTCACTGGATTAAGGTCTCTTATGCTGAAAGAGTGGGACTGCCCCTGTGCAACAGCTGTTCCATCTCCATCATGCACAGGTTTCTGTTGTGCAATTCATCTTCATCTACAACTCAAATGCAAATCATCTCAGTCCAAACCTAATTTGTTGAGCCCTGTGGTGATGGGGGAGTGGTGAAGCAACAGGTAGAGATGACCACTGGCAGTTGTAGTCACAAATCTGCACATGGGGGGCCCTTGGACCAATGATTATTCATCTCAGCACCCAGGGCAGCAGAGATGCCCAGTGGCATCCAAGGTGACTGGGCAGCCCTTCTAGGATAGCACTGCCACCCTTGCATGAGGGAGGGGATTAGAAAAGGTGCCCTAAACATTGCCTATCCCACAACATACAGCTAGCTAATCGTTTCCTTAGTGGTCAAGCATCAAGAAAAATGAAGCAAAGAAAAGTCATTTTAGGAGCCGGGAACATCCACACCTTACTGAATAGGGACAAGGTGTCAAGGCCTGAAAGACGAACAGCAATCATATCAGCCTAACTTCACTATTATAGCATTTACATTGCTGCACTCAGTAAGACCGGGCTGGCAGACGAGGGTTCATCATAGGAAGCAGTGAGTGGATATACGTTCTTTTGGAAAATGAAACCACAGACTGACAACTGGACTCACAGAATAGGTTTTGCAGTCAAAACAGCTCTGCTGAAGAACATCTCTACTCTACCCATTGGAATAAATGAACACATTATGAAGTTCTGTTTTCCTCTTAGTAAGTCCCAGTAGGTCACCATTGTAGCATCTACATACCAACTCTCATGAGTCCAGACAAAGACAAGGAAGATTTCTATAAGGACCTGGATCAGATTATTTGAAATCAAACAAACTCATCATTCTGAGTGATGTCAGCGCTAGGGTGGGGACAGACAGTGACAGCTGGGATGGAGTCCTTGGGAGACAGGGGGTGGGAAAACTAAATACAAATGGCCTACTGCTTCTAAGCAAATATGCTGAGCACAACCTATGCACAACTCACTGTTCAGACTTGCAAATAAGTACAAAGTACCTGGATGCATCCCAGGACCAAACACTGGCACCTACTTGACAATGGCAAAGTACGTTAGCGCAATCTTAAAGACGTCACCATCACACAAGCCATGTGAGGTGCTGAGTGCTGGACAGATCACAGGCTGGTCTGGTGTGTCCTCAAACTGCGCATAGCCCCTTTACATCATAAGCAACCAAGAACTGTCAGAAAGTAATTCAACATTGGCAGACTGCAAGACCCAGGTCAAGTCTAACATTTCCAAGATGTACTTAACGAAAAACTCTCTGGCAATTTACCTGTTCTAAAAAGTGGACGCAGTTTAAAGATGCCATCACACAGACTGCAACAGCTGTATTCAAACTGAAAACTCGGGCACATCAAGACTGGTTTGATGAAAACCATGAGACCATTTCAGCAGCCCTCTGGGCCAAGAACAAGACTGGCAGAAGTGGCAGAGTGATCTATCATCTGATATCTCAAAGAAAGACAAGTTTAAGCACCTGCAGTCCAAAGTACAGATGGAACTGCGAGAAACGCAGGGCAAGTGGTGGCAGAGAAAGGCTGAGCAGGTGGAACGTGATGTTTATGGTCCTTCTAAAGCAGGATGCTCCCCCCTGCTGTTGTCTGATGGGTTGAGCCTGATCAAAGATCAGGAAG
This sequence comes from Liasis olivaceus, assembly GCA_030867105.1. Lineage (NCBI taxonomy): Eukaryota > Metazoa > Chordata > Lepidosauria > Squamata > Pythonidae > Liasis > Liasis olivaceus. Next base: position 102,122,689 of record CM061350.1, on the reverse strand, counting down.
GACTGAAAAACCGCTGGGCTGAACACTTTTCTATAGGCCATCCACAGTTAATCATGATGTCTTACAGCAGATTTCTCAGCTGCCAGTCTTGGATGCCATAGAACTGCCTCCCTCTACTGATGAGATCAAGAAAGCAGTCTTGCAAATGAACTCAAATAAAGCATCAGGACAGGATGGCATTCCTGCTGAGATCTACAAAGCACTAGACCCAAACCGCTTACAGGCATTCTAAGACATCTTGGAAAACATTTGGTCCACAAAGGAGATGCCTGACGACTTCTGTGATGCCCTCATTGTGGCTCTCTACAAAAATAAGGGAAGCAAATCAGACTGTGGAAACTACAGGGGTATTTCACTGCTGTCCATTGCAGGCAAGATCTTTGACTGCCTTCTCCTGAGCAGACTTGTCAATGTCTCGGAAAGGAACCTCCCAGAGGCACACTGTGGCTTTCGGCCAAAATGGAGTACAGCAGACATGGTATTTGCCATGAGACAAGTACATGGAGCAGAACAAGCCTCTTTATTCTGTCTTCATTGGCCTGACAAAGGCATTTGACACTGTAAACAGGAGGCTCTCTGGATCATTCTGAGATGTTATGGATGCCTAAGGAAATTTGTGAAGTTGTTCAGCTACTCCATGACAGAATGACAGGACAGGTTCTTTACAATGGTGATACAAGTGGATTTGGCAACGGTTATCCAAACCTTAGCTACATCCTGTCTTGATGATGCAATGTAGAGCTTATGGGGCTACTTTTGAAAAGCCTCTGGAAGCTGTAACTGATGCAAGCAGCAGCTGGGTGCTAAATGTTGCAAGTTTTCCCAAGATGCTCTGTTGAAAGATCTGCACTGGTTTTCAATTGCTCACCAGGCACAATTTGAGAAGTTGGTATTAACAAGTTGAGCTTGACAAGGAAGTCTTTTTCCTTACCCTTAGATCCCTGAACAGCTTTGGACCTGTCCATTTGTCCTGTTACAAACTTATCTGGCTGTTAAGATTTTCAGGACAGCCATACTGAGTATGTTCCACATGTCAGAGGCCCATCTTTCTGTCATGTGGAGAGGGCCTTCTCCTGCACTGTAAGTTGTATTTGGCCCTGAGTCTCTCAATGTTTAGAAAATATATAGAGACACTTCTCTTGAAACAGGCTTCAAATGGTTTTAGTGTCCATTTTAATTTATGTTTTAATTTATTTTTTATTCTGTTGCTTGTTTTTGTTTTTAACATTTTGGTACCCTCCTTCATTACTCTCTATGGTGAAACAACAGGGCACCAATCAATCAAAGAAGTAAATTGCAGGCCATGTTTAATGTGTTCTTGTGGCATCCCATTGACTAGGTCAGCCACACCTAGAAAGGATAACCCTCCAAGGAGAAGCAAGGGTAGTTTTACTTTGCTGTCTAGCTGAGATCTGAAGAACTCTGAGGTCATTCAGGGCATGCTAGAAACCCAAGTCTTCCTAGGAATAAAAGCATTCTCCTCCAAAGAAGAAAAAAGGGACAGCTGTTTGTTGAAGAAAGGTAGTTGACAAGGATTGTGTTGGTAACATGGACAATAAGATATCCCACTGTTCCAGGAAATGTTAGCATATTTTCTATTGCTTGTATTCTTTTCCCCTCTTTTTTCATACCAAAGCAGCTTTGTCTTTTATTATCAGAATAAATGACTTTGTATCTTTTATTAGAAAAAAATAGTAATAAGTTCTTCAAATTGGATGAAGAATGAAGTTTTTGTCAGCAAGCAATAAATAAATCAACAGGAATTTTGTGGGTATGCTTCTACATTATCACTGTGGTGACAGCTACGGCAGTTTGGCCCAAGCAAAATGCACAATCATCTAGATCATAACCATGTGTGCCATAGTGTCAGGGGACAGCAAATGAAATAATTACCCAACAGTCCTACAGAAGGCAAATGAAGCAAGACTTTGCTCCAACTGCTTTACTGGAAAGCTAGTGTCCAAGAAGGGTATTAAAATTAATGCTAGTAAACAGGGATAAAATTAATCGCATAACTAGGAAGGGTTTCCCAGCTGTCACAGTACTGCATGGACTCTTTTCCAACAGCTCTGTGGTGGAAAAATAGGATTCAAATCTCTGCTATACTGGGGCAGGAGTGGAAGAAAGGAAGTTGGCTAACTTGTATACAGGTTCCTAGTCCAAGATTCAGGACTCAAAGCTGTTTTCTACCAAGAAGATAACAAGGTGGGGACAGTGATAATGTGCTCAGGTTGAGATTGAGAAATGGGTACAACATCATCTACTGAAATGTATAAAATCAATGTTAAAATCAGTTTTTCTTTCCTGTGTGGACATATTTAGCATGCTTTCAAGATAGGAAACGAAGAGCCAAATGCCAGCTTGCTAAGTGGTAGAGTAAGAACAGTATCCCAAGCAGAGGGAGCTCTTACAGTTTTTACTTGCCTTGCTCCCTCAGCACATAAACTGAGAAACACCCAGGCTTCTTTGGGGAACAAGCAAGAACATACAGATTTCTGAGATGGAACAGCAGCAACCAATTGACCTGTTGCAGAACTTCTGAGCAAGAGCAGTCTATCAAGTTGCATCTTCAAGGGGTTTGCTTTCAAAAATCCCCTTGTAGCAGAAGAAAAACTTTTTATTCTTATATGCAGTTTTTTGAAAGCTGTGAGACAAGAGATTGGGCATTTTAGAACAGAGTTCCCCAAATAACAAGAAAATGCTCAATAAAACGCACCCTTTTGCCCTCTTCATTAAGAAGGTTACTATACAAGCATAGGCATTTCTCATGCCTGTGTTTGAGAAATGTCTCATCTACTTAATCGTTATTTATCTCCTGTTCTAAGCTATAGAGCCCAGTTTAGGATGTTTTAGTATATTCAGACAGAGAAAATGGTAAATGCCCTCTTGAGAGTATGATCATTATCAGATTGAGGCATATACCCTCAAATGTTAAAGATAAAATACTTCATACATCCCATTTCTGAAAGACAGTATCAGTTAAGGCAATATACAACTTGTAATAGGGAGGTATTATTTATATTTTAGTATTCCAATGCTGTCTTTTATATGTCAAGCAAATCTCAAGGAAATTAAGAATTTGATTGCTGGAGCATGAAAATAGAGTGCAGAATCAGAGAGAAAGGCTCCTATATTGCAGTATTTTAAGAATTGTTCCAGTAAGTTTGAGCAGATAATTGCCAAGCCAGGTGAACCAAAGTTAAGCATGTATTGTTGTGTAGAGAAGCCTCTTGGAATTTTTGCTTGGTGATAGTGCTGCCCACTGGGTTGAATGAAAAATGTTAATTTTCAAAGGAAAAGAGCACAAGTGAAATATTTATTGTGAACAAATGAAAACAGCAATATTGTTGTGTAAGAGAAAAACTTAAATATCTTGGAATTTGGCTCGTTTCCTTGAAATTAAGTGGATAAACACTAAGTGGAACTAGCAAGGAAATAAGCTCCATTTTTAATAACCTCTTCAGAGGTGAGAACTCTACTGGAAGTATACAGTACTTATCAGGTAAGGTCTTTCTATAAGAAAGTAAATTAAAAAAAAAACTAGTATTTTTCTATTGATAGTTTATGTTTTCGTTTATCATCTGGGTAGTTTAATTCTAAGCTGCTTTATGGAAGTGTGTGAAAAGAATTGTGCCAGCTCAAGTCCTGAACATCTTTTACAATGGTATATATTAAGATGAAGCTACTATAGTATTAGTAATTTGGATTTAGACATATTGATAAATTTTTAGTTGGTACAAATCTCAAGATATATAAGTCATATATTGTTGATTGACTTATATTTTTGTATTACAATGCATTAAGGAAATGTTGTTTCCATAGTGGACTTCATTCTGAGAAGGGATTTAAGCAAAACAGTATAGAGAAGAAAAATTATTACCCATCATTGGAAAAACCTCTAGTTGAAACATCTGCTCGAAGGGCATGTCATAAATGATGTTGTACAACCTCGTAAAATTTTAAGGCAGTATTACTCCTGTCAGATTGTTACACTATTAAAACATACTCACAGCAGTTAAGCATTTGGTGTTTTCACTGTTATTTTTGGTAATGGTAATAGCAGCATTGATTGACAAATTATACCAGTTTTTTCTTTTATGCTGTGAAAAACTGAGGTTGCCTTAGAATGGCTTAGGGATCTTCCCAGCTGAAGCAGTCCTCATCTCACATGGAGTTCAGTGCAGCAGCTAGTCTGGAACCCACCTATTTTTATTGCTTTGTTTCTAGTGATTTATATATTCTCCATAAACATGCAGATTTTAGTTTTATTCCAGTATTCTGTTTCACAGCTATCTGAAGTTCACTGGGTAGAAGGAAATTAGGTTAAGCTAACAATCATTTTACCCAGGTAGGAAACTGTCATGTTTATTTTTAATTGAGTTACTTTTTTAAAATTAGGATATTTATATCATGGTTCATGTACACAGAATGGGGTGCAAAATACAAATTGTCCAGCTGGGGGTCAATCCAGATAGAGGAATAGACTAAAGCATCTCTTCCCACTGTGTGTCACCTCCACATGTTTTAATGCCAATTTCTGCTCCATTAGATTTTTGTATTTTTTAGAAGTTTCTTCTTGTATATATTATTTCAATACATACTGTATGTTTCCTTGATGTATAGCTGATAATATTTATTTTTCTATGTATGCACTGCTGATTATTTGTAAAAGGGTACAATTCTTTGTGCAGCCCAGTTCCATTGGTTCAGGATATTTTGCTTATGCAAAGATCAAATTCCTTAAACATGGTGAAGGAAGCCTTGTGCAAAGCTTAACTGGTTTGACTTCGGTAGGCTGGCTGCATCAGGTGTCTTCAGATCTTCTCTTGCTGCCTGCTTAAGAACTTCACCTGAGAATAAAGTGGGAGGCCAAGCTGCAGCAGAGTATGTGGTGGTGCTATACTTCATTTATTCATTAATCCCACTTATATCCTGTGTTTCCTTCAAGATACTGAAAGAACATAATTAATCCATCCTCCCATTTTATCTTCACGACAATCTTGCAAGGCAGATTAGTTTGAGCACTAGCTCAAAATCATTATCTGAAGACAAAGTAATAATCTTACTTGCTTATGATAAATGGATGATCGTGTTATGATGCAATATGCATAATAATTATTTGTTTAGTATGAAAAATAAATGCATGCATGAGCAATCAGACTGGCCTTCTCCTGCATCTCCTCCCTTTTAATGGAGTCACTTCACAGCAAGTGAAGTGATCCATTAACCTGCATGTGAACTTGATGTGGGATCTGGTCTTTCACTCCTGGAACTGCTGACATTTCAGTCAGATGGAAAACTATAGTAGCATTTCAAGAGTGTCAGAAATCAAAATAAAATCTTACAACAACAGAAATGAAAAGAAGGCTAAAATGAGTTTTGCTAGGAACTGTTGCAGCCGCCTTTCTACAATTACATTATGGCAGAAGAGAGTTGGAGGATTCGCCTGAGCAGGCTTGATCCTAGTATGAAAAATAGTTAAGAGACTGAAGTTGAAAAATGCCGTTATTTTTCAGTCTAAGGATAGAAAAATTAACCCTCCTTGTCCCAAGAGTTTACTAAAAGACAAAGCATAAACCCAATGCCGGATTAAGAAGAGAGGGAGGATGAACATTTGGCAATGATGTTCTTTTTGTGATCAGGGATCATAACAAAAGAAGGGATGGAGGATTAGCAGTATTCAGTCTTCTAGCCATCGACTCATGCACACGAGTTCTAAGGAACTGGCAAAGGTTCTTCATGCCATCAACCATCACATCAGCAGCAATGGAGCCTTCATCTCTGATCTTGCCTGAAAAATCCCACAGGAGCATTAATTGGGGAGGGGGGCAAAGAGATAGAGGAAACTAACTCTTTTCTACTTTCAAGTGGTCACTTGGATTTTTACAGCCCGTATTTGCCTGTATTTTAGATTGTAAAGAACAACAAAGATATGAGATACATCACAGTCTACGTCTTGCACAGAACTGTTTAGGTGCCTTTGCTTCTCAACTCTGGAGGTGAGGTAGTCATAGAAGCCTTTTTTTTTTCTTTTTTCTTTTTTGGTGCCTAATGAAAGCCTCTTTCTTTTTTTTAGTGCCTTCAAGTCAGTGATGACTCCTGGCAACTGCCTGGACAAGGGCCTTCAGTTTTCTTAGCAAAGTTTTTCAGAAGTGGCTGGCCATTGCCTCCTGCTTAGGGATAAGAGAGAGTGGCTGGCCCAAGATCACGCAGCTGGCTTCGTGCCTAAGACGGGACTAGAAGTCACGGTCTCCCAGTTTCTAGCCTGGTGCCTTAAGCACTAGACCAAACTGGCTCCTTGCTGAAAGCCAGATAGGAGGCCCTTAAGTTCGTTCTTTTACCACCCTGCTGCTAAACGTACCTCCCTAAAACATAGTATATCCAAAACATACTAAGCTTGGCAGTGAAGTGAAGCAGAGGATCTGTGATAAAGTAGCAAACAGTAAACAATATGGAAATGAAACTAGATGTTTAAACCAGCCTTTGAAATCAGAACTGTGGAAGCAGACTGTCATTGTTCAGTTGTACCATAGCAGTAAGAAAGCTTTACAATTAAAATGATGTTCCCCTGCTTAATAGCTCTCCCAATCAGGAAATTCCTTCTTATTTTAAGTTTGGATCTCTCACTATAAAGCTTCCACCCATTGGCTCTTGTCTTTCTCTCAGGTGTTCTGGAGAATAAATCCATACCCTCTTCCCTGTAACATCCCTTTGTGCATTGATTGTGCCTCCCCTTAGCCTTCTCTTCTGTAGGCTAAACATACTATTCCTTTAACTGCTCTTTGTAGGATTTAGCCTGCACTCTTTCTAGTTCCTTAACCTCCTTTTTGTATTGTGGCAACCAGAACCGGACACACTATTCCAGGTGTGGTCTGATCAATACAGCATAGAGCAGTACTATTATCAGGGAAACTCAAGGTACGATATGCCACAAAATATAAACAGAGAAGTAATATTGTGCCCAAAGGCTTGTCAGAAACCTTCTGAAAATATGCTCATTAACTGTAACACAGGAAAAACATTTGTTTTCTGGTTTCCCATTACACAGCATTACATGCTTTCCAATAGGGCTTTATGGGACCCAAGATTCCTTAGAGTCTAAATGTCTTACCTTCTTCCTTTCCCAGGACGCATCCATGTGAAATATGAAGAGCAAAAAAGGGCTGGGACCTTTACAATAATATCCTATTAGTGTCCTGTTATTAATGATATGAGGCATAAAATAGGAAACTACATTTTCCTTCAAAATCGAAGAGAGTTACCTGATGTGAACACAACCTGCCACGTAACTCATTTTTATAAAACGCGAAAAAAGAAACTGAAATGTGACACATATTAATTCTAGAGTAACATTTGGGCAGATGTATTGGCTATTTCTTTAACCCAGGAAAGGAAAATAACAGTGATGAGGCCAAGTAGATGGCTGTTAGCAGAACCTTCTTCCCACCCGCTGAGCATAAATGCTCAGCACTCTCTGGCTTGCCAGACTCTAGACACAGGCTGTAGATAGATTTTTGGGTGCTGCTGGAGATTTCCAGGTAATTTTAATCAAACAATCAGAGTAACCTTAAACTGCTCCTGCCCCACTTAAAAGCCCCCCACTGGACTCTAAGCTGATGCAGGCAAGCCATCAACAACCTGGTTCACCTTTTATAATCAAAACACATATACTGTATATGGAGGCACAACAATTGGCTTTAAAATTAAAATCCCTTTCTTGAGTTTTTCCAGGTTTGGCTCAATAATGTTTACTGCAACTATCCTTACAGGAGTCTTTCAGTAGCATTAGCAATAGTGTCCCAATAGCATAGTGTTCATAACATTTGCCTGACGTGCAGAATGTCACTGATTCAAAACCCAGAAGAAATTTTTAATTACTGTTTTACTTTCCTTGAGCTACCCACTTTATTACTTTTTTTTTTTTTTTTAACAAGTTCATAGTTTTCCTATCACTTCAGGTAGAAGGGTTTCACTTCAGCTCTCAAATAGCCCAAATGAATAAGCACAGCAATACTTATTCATCTGGGCTGTTTGAGAATTGAGTAAAAGAAAAAAAAATGCTCCAGCATTTCAGAGGCATAACGGCGGATGTTATTTTCTTGTTTTTTAAAAAGCCTAGCATAAAGTGAGTGAGTAGCTCAGGAAAAGAAAGCTAGTAATTAGTCATTTAAAAACAACAGCAAAAACCATTTCTGCCCGTTTTCAAACCAGCGGCTCTGGGCACGTCAAGCAATTCTGCTCTCAGTACCTGCAGCAGAAATTAAAGAGCTGCAAGGCAGACATCATGGATTCAATTGAAGGCATGTTCCTTCCACTGCAGGCAGTAGCCAATCAAAGTGCAGGGATTTGCTTAGAAGAAACTAGGGTGCAGCAGGCAACACTTGAGCTGGCACAACCGAAAAAAGGCTTCTTTCAACAAAGAGCATGTGTGAGAGTCAGTGCAAGAGGGGTTAAAAACGTACTCTCATCACCAGAACAAGGAGGAGGAGATAAGAGAATGAGACTGGCCCCTCCCTAAAGAATGCAAGGGAGGTTGGGAGGGTGACCCTGGAAATTGCTCTCACTCTGAGAAGATTTCTGTAATGGGACTGAAGCCAATAAACCTTGCTGGATTGAATCTGTACTGTCTCCTGGAGTTTCCTGGGCTAATCCTGACAGCATGAATGCATAAGGCATCTGCGGTGGCTAGGGGCAAGTAGAGGATGATGTCATCTGATCTTGCCCTTCAGAAACAGTTGGTGACCCCTACTTACTGACAGAGCAAGCTAGCAGTGCAGATATGCCCTTAATGGTTTTTGGACTGGATAAGCTGGGAGAAGACAGCTGGGGCTTAGAATCGAATTGTGAAAAAAAGTGAATGGCTTGCCCACTTTCCCTTTTGCTCACCACCTGCAGAACTTGACACATCCTACAAGACTGAATGTGGCCCTTGAATCTTAGAAGCACCCTGGCTTTCAAAAGGCACATCTTCCCAAGGATTGTACAAAATCACCTGCAGTATGACACAGCCCGTCTAAACATTTGCACACCTGAACACAAATGTTAGAATTAGCATTGGTACCAGAAGGCATATTCCCCCAGCACCACCTCAGGGTCGCACCTCACTATGGTGGCTTCAGTGCGAAGGGCTGCTTAATCCTGCTGAATTGTAGCCAAGTTGGCGGGTAGCTTGGAGAAACCAGTAACCGCCTTGAATCTTCTCTCTACAGTACCTGTTCTAGCTCTGTGCAACTCATCTGACAGACTCCGCCTTTCTCACTTATACATGCCACATTCCTAAAAATATCTTGGCAGGAGAGAGAGTGCAAAGGCATCACAGATGGCTCTTAGTTCCGTACGCAGCCAAGGATGAGATTCAAGATAAGGGCTGTCAGTTCTTTGCCTAAAGCCAAGCATGAAACCTCATTAAGGATGATGGTCTCCTTTCCCCACCCTTTCATGTCTCCTCCTTCCTCTTCAGCCTGTCTGTATTCAAGCCCTCTTATTAAGCATGCACTTCTACGCAAGGAGCACTGACTTCCCCTTAATTGAGGCATAATAATTAGAGCATTAACACATTAGGAGGGTGAGACCGCATGTTTAGCTTTTGTGATTAATTATCTGAGGATTGTAATAAGATGTAAAGACATTAATTACTCTGGCATGTTTATTGCTATAGACTGCAGTGCAGACACTTTGCAGTGATGCAGAGGAAAGAATGGGAGGGTGTGTCCATAGACATTTTGGCATCAGACAGCAACAGAAAGTGCACGGTGGGATTCCAAGGGCAGAGTCTTTTTCCCTTCAATCTTTTACCAGCCTTATTAGAACATTTGTTTTCTCCAAGTAAAAGATGTTTCAGAATGTACAGTTGAGAGATTCATTTTGCACTGCTTGGTAGGGACTAAAAAGGAATTATTCTGAACAACATGGTGGAGTAGAAGAAAAGGAAGGTCCACAATCCCATATTTCTTCAAAGTTTTATCTGGGTTTCCTGGCATAGCACTTGGTCACTCAGACTGACTGGTTTTAGATACAGTCAGGACTAATAATTTAGGTACTTTGATGCTGAGTTTCTAGCCAGGATTGGCCCAAGACATTTTTTTGGATTTGTCAAAGCACAAGGCTGTATCTTTTATTCTTCCATATACAGAAGCCAACTAAACTGAAGGTTGGATCAGAAGAAGAGTGCCCTCCATCTCACCTGGGATTAGCTAGTAGGGATTCAGGACAGTCACTGTGATACCCACAACTCTGTTCTCTCTGAGAAGGAAATGGCTAGGAGTTCAGGAGGAGCAGGTAGCTGTTCCCCTGCTGCTTCCAGCACCTGCTTCCAATATGACGGGCTGTGTCATATTGCAGGTGATTTTGTACAATCCTTGGGAAGATGTGCCTTTTGAAAGCCAGGGTGCTTCTAAGATTCAAGAGCCACATTCCTGAGGCAGTTGCTTCACTTTGCTTAAAGGTAGGCTGACCTGCTTCCTCACTACCCCAGATGAGAGATCATTAAGCAAATGAACTGGCTGCTCTTATACTAAGATAATAAATGTGTCTTTTGGTTGTATCCCTTTGATTTTTAGCAGGGCTCCCAGGATTAACTCTTCCTTCATTAGATATCACCAGGGCTTCGGTTAGACCGTGCAGCAGACTCTCCAGAACAACTCCAAGTTCCCTCTGGAACCCAATTAGGGGTTCCATTAATCCCCTTGGGTAGACTGATCTAATAGGTCCAGCCTCCCTGTGGTGGAGGATGATGCAAGGTTACCAGACAGTGATCTAATCATGGCAAGGGAGAGATTAGCCACTGCTCTGACAAGACTAGGTCAGGTGTATGACCACTGTTACATTTTGGGCCCTGGATGTCCTGGACAGGCCCATGGCTGTCATGATGGCCGTGAGCTTCTGAACTGCCTCTGACCTGCACCCAGAGAAGGCAAGCTGAAGTCTCCCAAGACCATAAGTCTGGGAAACTCCACTGCCAGCCTCTTCCTCCTCAACTCCTCAGGACAATCTCTCCACTTTAGGAGATCCCCAAATCTGATTTCCTTGCAGGCTTCACACTGTTTTCTAAGTAGTCCTGAATTTGTTTTCTATGATGGGCTTACTGTTATTTCCTCCTATTTAGCTTAGCATTGGAGGAGATGCTGTTTCCTCTACTTCTGACTTTTTTCAAATACCACCTTGAACACTCAGATTCGTGGCACCTAGAATTAATTTTCTAGCTTCTCATGCTAAACCTCTATCAGTTTGCACCAGATCCATCCATTTCCCAACCCTATCACAACTGTCTGGTTTGCATCAATGAGGCTAATCCACAAGGTAAAAAATATTCGTGTTTTCCATCATGCTATTGAGAATATCATTTGCCTACATGGATTTGTCTAACCCTGTCTTAAAAATAGACATCGTTGCATTATATAATAAGTTCCCTAAATTAATTTTTGCACTACATGAAGAAATATTTTTGTCTAATCTGAATAGTTTCACTGAGAGACCTTCTACTGTATTATCAAGAGAAGGGAGAAAGACATTCTCCTCATAACTGACCAGTTTTAAGGCTTTTTCAAGTGCTTACTACTCACTGCTTTGCAGTATTCCAGAAAAGAAGGATGAAGTACGAAGCAAGAGAATCTAGGGATGATTCTGAGAAGCAAAGCTTGCTGACTTGCAAGCAGATACTCAATTGGTTCAACTCATTATTACCACATGTAACAGGCTGACACTGAGCTAGACCTGCATGCTGCATAGGAGAGCTGCACAAGCACTGCAACATTTATGCTCGTTTTAACTGCAACTCGAGCCTTTCACTCATTCCTTGGGTATGATTTCCACACAAACACTTCTGCTCAGCGCAGCGCCGCTGACAACAAATCAGACTGAGCAGATTCACTCTCTAAAATGAGCAGGGCATCAGGTCAAGACTGCTCTTCTTATATCCTGGCTTCACAGTCCCTTCTACATCCCGCACAGTTTCCCAGTCGTGGCTTTTAAAGCTCTCAGCAGCTCTGCCTCCTCCAATTTTGGCGCATTTTTGTTTTGTGTTACCTCTCTCTCTCTCCCTCTGTGACCTTTGTGATGCTATTCTACCTACTCCCAGCTGCCCACATCTTGCACTGCAATATCATGACATTAACTCCTAAAATGGAGCCGTTGCCTATTAACCATCAAGGAAGCTGGATTTAGCCTTCTTCTGCTGGATTTGAGGAAGCTCATCCTGGGATGCAGCTATACCCCCTGCCTAAAAACATTTCATGAGCAGTGCCTGGGACCTCTGGAAAAGAATCTCTAGTACCAGAGGAAGGGCAGTGTTCTTGTCATTCTGCACAGTACATTGTTTGGTTTTTATGTTTTTGGTCTAAGCAAACCAAAACAAAAAGCCTTGTAGCACTGGGTAAATGAATGACAAAAATGTGTAATGATGAGGAAGGGAGAAAACAGACCAATTCTATGAGGAGTTAGTATATTAGGGACATAATAGAGGTAGAAAATGTCTCCTAGATCATTAACTGATCTCCTAATAAGTCCCATGATCATTGTCTCTCCTAGCCATTCCTGGGAATTGTAGTACAACCAATGATGTGCTGGAGCTGGCTTGTACTGACTTGCTAAAGCCAATTGTTAAATTTTCTGGAATTTTGTGAGCCAGTTGAGAATACAGCTGAGCCACAATGCCTAGCGTACCAATCAACTGTTCGGTTGATTCGGGGGGTGTAGAGAAAGCAAGGTCAGTGCAAATTGGATGTCTGTCTCCTCTTAGGCAGCTGTATTACTGAAATGGCTCTTCCGCTGAAGGAATGAGAGCCTTTGGAATGCCATGCACAGTATGTGAACGTTAATTAGAGCTAATTGCTTATAACTGGAAAGTTCCTTTCACTCCTCCTGTTTTCTTAATTCGTCTCTTTACTTGAGGCATGAATCATCAAAAGAAGTATGTCCAAGGGCCTCTCCTAAAAATCATAAAGTTTTTGCATTATGGTTTTCAAAAGCCATTACGGTTGTTAACCAGGGTGAGAGTGGGAGCTAAGGAAGAGAACAGAAAGTAAAATTAAATGCATGCAGATGGGGTGACCTTCAGAAAATGCAACAAATGGAAAACACTCTGAGCTGGTGCTTTGCTAATGTCTGTTAAAGGAAATAAATTGCTGTCAAAAGCTGGCAGTCACTGGCAGTGATCATGGCTCTTAAAAGGAGAAAGAATATAAAGATGGTCATGGACATCACCAGATGGAGTATAAAGGAATCAAATTGACTACATTATTGCTAAAAGGAAATGGAGGAGCTCAATTATTGCATCAAAGACATGGCCAGGTGCTGACTGGAACAGACCACAAACTGTTCGTGTGCAAGTTCCAAGTTAAGCTAAAGAAGAAGAAGAAAGCCAGTCAGTCTCCATAATATGATCTTGAACATATACCCACAATTTTCAAAGAGAACATCAGGAATCACTTTGAAGTCCTGAGTTTCACTGAAAGAGAACCAGAGGAATTGTGGCATGAACTTAAAGAGGTTGTTAAGGATGAATGTGAAAAGGGACTGCCAAAAATGAAGAAACAGAAGAAAGCAAATTGGGTGGCAGAACAAACTGTGGAAATTGCCAAGAAGAGAAGAGAAGCCAAAGCCAAGAAATACAAGAATGTCAGAAAGGAACTTAACAAAGAGTTTCAGAGAGCTGCTAGAAGAGACAAGCAGCAGTATTACAACAGCATGTGTAAAGACATTAAATATGGGAACAGATATGTAAAAACAAGGAAAGTCTTTCAAAAGATCTCTGAACTTAGAAGAATCCAACTTCAAATTGGTATACTAAAGGATGCCTATGGGCAGATAATAACCAATTCAAAGGAGATCAAACAAAGATGTAAGCAGTATACTGAAATACTGTAGAGTAGAGATGTCAATATCCAATATCTAAGATACTTTAGAAGATATCCTCTACCTATGAGAACCTCTAGTACTAGAAGATGAAGTAAGATCAGCACTCCAGACATTACCAAGTCAGAAAGCTACAAGAACTGATGGAAATACAGAAATTCATACAGAAATATGGCAAGCAACAGAAGAAGAAAGCACTAAAGGTTCTAACTAAGCTAGGTCAGCAAATCTGAAGAACAACACAGTAGCCAAGAGATTGAAAGAGGTCAGTCTAGATTCTAATATATAAAAAAAGGAGACTTAACAGAATATGCAAACTACCATACAATATCCTTAATTTCACATGCTAGTAAAATAATGCTTAGGATCATCATGGAAAAAGAGATGCCAGATGTTCAAACTGGCTTTAGAAAAGACCGAGGAAAATGAGATAATATTTCTGATGCATGCTGGATAATTGAGAAAGCCAAAGAATCCCATATGCTTCATTGATTATAGAAAGGCCTTTGTGTCGATCATGTCAAGCTTTTACTTTTTCATATGCGGATCCTTCTCCTTTGACAGCTCCTGGAAAAGTTGCCAAGGCAGCAACTGGGAAGACAAAATGGCTGGCCTAAGGCCATCTAATACTTGGAAGTGATATTTGAATGGTGGACTACCTGACTTCTGGCTCAATCTCTAAACCATACAGCACGAGATGGCAACCTATAGAGAGCAAGGAAGGTGATCTTGATGGCAAATATCCAATAACTTTTACCTAGGCAAAGGGAGCTGAAACATTTTTTAAGCCCCGAGAAAGGAGAAAATATTCACAAGCGTCTCAGATCAGATTCCCTGATTGACAGAAGTATAAGACAGGGGAGGAAGTACAGCACAATCAGACTTGCAAGATTCGGTATTATAGCCAATCTTAATAAAAGTTCTAGTCTTCCTGTGGAGTTGATTTCCTGGTCTGATCGACCTACTGGGGCTGACACAGTCTGAGGTTCTCCTCATGTTTTGGGTTTCATCTCTCATCAGCTCCAGTCAGCATGGCCAGTGTCATGGGGTTCAGGGAGTTGTCATCCAAAGCACACAAGGTTGCCTAATCCTTCAGTACATCCTAATCTTCTTCAGTCCCAGGTTCAGTTGGGGTCTGGAGGAAAGTTGTGCTATTCACATTGCTTGAACACAAGTACAGGTCTCAGTATGATCTGGATCCCTTTATTAGATCCCAGATCCCATGAGTACAGCTTCCCTTCAGACCTCCAAGCTCAATTTACAGAGATCGGGGGAAGTAGTGGGTGGGGACTTCACTCATAGTTTGCTTGTCTACTCACTTTCAAGTTGTCATTCAGTCAAGAGAAAACCTGAAAAGGGCTCTTGTTAGGAGATTTTCCTCTGCTGGGCAGATCAAAGGGATAAAGATCTGCATCTAGTTTCTATGGCCAAATTGATCATACCTAAGTCTCCAATGTGTCTCCTTTAACACTTATGAGGCTCCCAGCTCCCCTACACTTTTCTACATTTAAAAAATATGTATGTTTATTTTCAAAATGGAAATTGTCTGCTGGAAAGCAATGTATCAGCCTCCAGTTTCATCTTTATTTCCAAAGATGTATGTGGGAACCAAGAGGTCTCCTAGGTTTTCTTAGGAAAAGAAAATGCTGAGCATCTGCAGTCCAACACTTTGTTTGGAAGACCGCCCACCTTTCTAGAAAAGGGATGAAGATAAACAGGGTAAGTGTCCCATTGGAGTGGGGCTGAAGGGGATGGCAGCTGGCATTCTAGCAAATTAGTGCTTTATAACTTGTCATGTCCCCATGGCAGCTGCTTTGTGAATGGGGTAGCTCTACGGCAGCTCCTTTGCAAGAGTGTCTACAAAACACTCTCAGAGTTGTAAACTGCTATCAGCTGAAAAGGGTTAGGAATGCCTGCAATACGCCATGCTGGGTTTCATATTCCTGCACCATCCTTTTATTTCCTTTTCCAGGCCACCCAGCACTCAGAATTCACAGATCCTGCCAAGGCCAATTTTTTTTAAGCCAAAAAAATATATTTCTCTCTCTCCCCCCCTCTCTGCCCACCCCAAACTTGCTCTTTTGTAATGTCCCCTTACCCAGGGGCTGTGGCTTGTCCTCTCATCTCCATTCTCCCCCAACTTTGCCTCTGATAATGAACTGCAAAACACTTATACCCCATCAAGATATGAAGTCACTTTTCTCATGCCCCTCCTAGTAGGAGGTTGGATGCCACCTGTCCCCTTTCAGAGCCACTTGTTCCCTTTCTTTGGCTGCAGACAAGGAGGATTGAATATGGTGCCTTCAGCAAGGGAAACAGAGATCAGCTAGGAGATCTTTGGTGGGCTCTGTGGTGAAGGAAGCACTGAGTCCTTGTGTGTGTATCTGGGGGTGGGAAGAAATTTCTGCTTCCCAGGCTACATGATTAACTCTTCACACAACGGTGAGCTGGCATCTCTTGCTTCAGCTGCAGAATGAGCTTATATTTGGGATTTTAAAAAATCTGGATGTTTCTTTTCAGAGGTGTTAACTGTCAAGCTCTGAGGAGTATCATATTTATCATTTGAAACTTGGAGTGTTATTTATTTTTTTATTTTTTTGGCCAAAATTTTCAAGGAGTATAATCTTCAATTACAGAGAGGCTGGGATCAGAAAGATTGCTTTCATGGTGACACTCTGGAGAAATATGTTCCTTAGCTGGAAGAACTTGACATAGATGAAGTACATTTGCATTAGTACATACATAAACACACATAAACTCCAATAGGTTGTGCCAAACTGGACCTGACCAGTGATGGATGCAATTGGAAGTGTGTACCTGCTAACAAGGGAAATTGTGTCAGCTACTGAAGCACTTGGCATGGGCAGCTGTATGCAACAGATGTGAAGCAAAGTGACAGTATTTTCCAACCCAGTACAGTTGGTGTTTTCCAAGGGAAAAAAAAATCTATTTTTGTCTGCTAACTTGAACAGTTTATGGCTTTCATCAGTGCCAGCATGTTGAACAGAATGCCTGAAGTTGAACTATGGATGTTTAATTGCAAATCATTACAACCGAGTCTAAAGATAAGGTTGCCACCATTGACTTGGTTATTATGGACAATTCTGCCATTCATGCATCAGCAAGTTCTTCTGTTTTCTCTGGTCTGGAGCTCAGGCACAGCTGTTGTTTTTTTCCAGGTTCCTAATTTCATCAATAGTTTCCCTTTGCAAACCTTGACCACCTGTACTTTTTTCAGCACACTCAGAAGGCCCATTTACCATCACCCCCCTCTTTCTGCTAGGTCTTGCACTACATCAGCACGTTTCATCTTGCTAAGGGAGTGTGAAAGTGAATCAGGTGCCATCCTGTGCTTCCACAGATTCTCTGCCATGCTGGACACTTTCCCCTCCATCCTACCTTTTATTTGATTCCTTTATTAGTTTTTTTCCCTTATCCACATTTTATGCCTTTTCCTTTTCGCTATGTTCCAATTTTCTCACTTTCCCTTAGACATCATCATTTATAGCTCAGACGACTTTCTCTCAGAAGGGTCAGGGTCAGGGTTGTTAGTCTTCTACGATTCTACGTGTATAGATTTGGTGCACTGCCTAGAAATTGATGCTAGAGTTGGTTTCTCAGGAATAATCTTTTATTCTCTTTTCCATGGGCCTTTCCTTCTTTACAAAAAATGCTTACTGTGGGACAGAGGATGAAGCTAAGCGAGGCAGAGGGGGCACCATCACAGAGAAGAGACAGAAAGAAAAAAGGAGAGTGTGTGCCACCTATCTGTTCCTGATGAATACTGATATTAAAACAAACACTGCAACACCCCCATGTTCTGAAAGTCCAAATGTTCTGTGGAGAACACAGTCCTATCACACATGTTCGGAAGGATTATTTCATTGCCAGTCTTCCACGCAGCAGCTTGTCTTTTGATTTAAGCATTAAAATGAGCCAGACCAGCCTTGGCTTTTGAGGCTTCTGATAAATCTACTATGTGTTCAAGTGTCCTGGAAAATAACACCTTCCAAGGCCCACGGTGTTGCTTCAACATGCTGAGAACCAAAAATAATGGAGGCATTACAGAGCAGGTCCCAGGTTAGTGCTTGCCATACGGAAGGGAAGATGGGGTGGGGCAGGAAGTGAGGGAATGAGACAGATAAGGAATGGGGAACCTTTAGGGGACCTATTACTCCTGATGATATCATTGAGAGTAAGGACACTTTTCACATTTCTCAACGGGGTTGTGGGGGTGGGGATGGGGGCGTAAAAACCTTGAATTCAAGATTAGGAGGAAATAGTTTTTATTTTAAAGTCCATTTTCAAAGTGAAGTGAGAGGGTTTACCTAGCACTCATTTCTACCACCCACGTATTTTCCAACACTGTGATTAATCTTGGTTAGGGAAGAAAGCTTATACATATGCATGCTCATAGCGGCATGCCTGAGCAAGGACCCTCTCTCAGCTTGCATTGCAAATATTTATGGAATGCTACATGTTTTGGCTTCACCTTGTGTCTTAATTACTGCTGATTCCCATTTTTTCACCCCTATTTCACTGTTCCATTTGTAACAGAAATTCACAGCTGTGCAAAGAACTTGAGTTTGATAGGGAGGTTCAAGGGAGAAACGAACAAGTAAGGGAAAGAAATTACCCTTCTACATGCCGTTTCCATGTTGGTAATTACACCAACCTAGCCCTGTTTTTAAAAAAAAGAGAGAGAAACTGGCTAGTCTTTGAAGACACAAGATGAACACAGAGCTTCTTGTTCTACTCTTCAGGAAGATACTGTTTGCAGTGATACTTTGAACAGATTCCCAGTGCATTTTCAGATAGTGCTGATGGATTTCAATTTTTATTTTGCATATAAATATAAGTTTCAAGGAAAGAACGGAATGTTAAAACAAACCAAAGACGTGTCTGATTGACAATTCATTCCAAGAAAATTCTATTAAATTCTCACTGCAAACTGTTTCAAGGATCCTGTGAGTCAACTGAAATATACAGAACCAAGTATTTTAAAAAATGATGTTTTAGAAAGAAAAATAAATAATGTTTTGGCTCACAGGCAGTCACACAATTAAAAATGTCAATAAAGTAAGCTGGATAATTTCCTTGAATGAATATGACCAAATCTTTGTACGAGGCACATTGTCAATAGAATTGCACTCCTTACACATGATTGTCATCTTCTGTTTCTTTTAAAGACATTGATGGCTTTGCAAACAGTGCCTTTTATCCTATGTCCTCTTCAGGTTTGAGAGAGTGCTGCAGAACTACCTCTAGTCCCTAAAGGAAGTAGATTCAGATACCTGCTTATAGGATTGGGTCAGTTTGGCCCATCCAGTGCAAAGCCCCAGTGAAATAGGCGAGATCTATGGGCTTCTGCATGTCATATCTGAGTCCCAGGCTTGCTTTGTATATTCTGCACAGCATTTAATATTTCAAAAATATTGGTTATGTTGTAGCCCATGAGCTAATACGAGCAAGCTTTACTTGACTGAGTAAAAGTGTAAATTCCTTTCTAGGATGCTTGTTAGCTGAGGATTCTTAATTGTTTTTTACTGTTGCCCCAACTTGTTATATTTGCAGAACAAATAGATATTGTTTAAAGCTCTTTTATTTTCCATTTCACAGATCCAAAATGCTACCATGAAATTTGGTAGGAATCAAAGGTTAGTGTGGACATCTATGGATAATACCAACATTTTAGAAGGTGTAATTACATTGTATCAATGAAAGTTTTCACAGTGGTTTGTTAATGTCAGAACAGTGAGAGTCAGAGATCTGGGCCAGTGTGCAACTATTCATCATTGTTTTTTTTCATCTAAATCTACCTAAATAAAAGCACTGACTGCCTGAGACTTCTTCTGATACTTTCAATGGTCTCTTGATGCAGAGAACCACCAGCTGTTCTATACATCTGGAATCGATTAGATGGCCTTCTAACTCAGTACTCTAACACATAGTGTGTACACTTAGATATCTCCTTAGGCTACATGTCCTATTATATAAACTGGATGATGATTTGATGAATTCTCCAAATGTATCTATTCATTTACCTTTCTAATCCCACCATCTCCAGAGCTTGGCAGAGTAAAAATATATAAATAAAAGGTCCAAATGGTTTGAACTTTAATGTAATAACTTTAAAATAAAATGTACTTAAGTAGCGAACCTGACATGCTTATCTTTGGATTATCTGACAATCTGATTCAATGATGCTCATCATAGATTCCTTGTGTTCTCCATTTCGGGGACCTCATGTCGCACAGAGTTTTATATGTAAACTATTTTGGGTCTTTTAGCTGTAAATAAAAATAATAATAATTATTATAAACTATCACCTTCTCTTGTATTTATTGTGATATATATACATTTGTGTCTGTTTATGTCTTTATGAGTCTGTATGTGATGTCAAGCTTCAGAACTGACAATTTCTAATTCCCCAAAAAACACTTCCTTCAAATTTCCAAATGAGATACTGTAGTGATGACACATAATTGGGGATTGTTACTAAATCAGCTGATATCAAAAAGCCATATGTAACATAGTATCAGTGAACATCAGCAAATAATGTGAACTTATACAACCAGTTAGTCACATTACACTAAGCATGTTGTTCCCTTTCAGAATAAACAATATTATACAAAAGATAAAAAGAGAGTAGGAAACAGTAAACTAAAATAATTAAATGCAAGAGATAAGAAAAAGAAATATAGCTAAATCTAATCCGTACCAGCACCATTCATTAAATCTTTCCTTTCCTTTCTACCTTTGTAAACCATGGTTGCTTCCACCATGTCCATATACTGCATTGTCTACTGCCTTTTGCTCTTTAAACTTTTCAACTCTTTCTTTTTGAGGAGTTCATCAACTCCATCCAACCATGACTTTCTCTGTCTTCCCCTTCCATTTGATCTATTCACTTTTTCTTTATATATTTGTTCTGTTACTTGTTCATTTTCACTACATAACCAAACCACCTCAACATACTTTTTTCATACTGGTCACTCACTTTTGTATTTGGTCTACATACCCAGCTCTCATTTCTTTTAACAAAGAGGGTAGAAGCATATTCCTATACATAGCCATTTCTGCTTTCTTGAAAATCATATTTGATGTATTTGAAATAAAACTTTTTCTAAGAAGATACTCACCAGTCACCATGATCATTCATTTTTGGGTCTCCAAATGGTTTAGTCACTTTTCTGTGCTTTCTCATCTCCTTCCCACCCATCCATTTAGGTCATGTAATAGAATTATGTTTTCCTCTGAATCACATTCATGTAGGATGCTGCACAACTTTCCCCCAAACTTGTAATTTTATATGAATCTACAACCTAGATGACACCAACACAATCAAGGTTTTTGTTTTTGTTTTCCTAAGTCACAGAATGTAGCACACCGCCTTCAGTGATACCATGCTACTTATAGTGCTCTTGCTAAAAGTAAAAACAATGCTGGTCACTTTGGACACATTTTGGCCAATTTGAAATTTTAGCAACCAAAGTCCAGAAGCATGTTTATGCTATTCTATGCAAACTAGGATCCCTAATGTAGACACCACCTCACAAATCATACTGTCAACCCCATCCCATTATCTAGGTACATGCATTATATTGACCCATCAGTTAGGATGCTGATAGTTTCAGAACAGAGTGGTCGATAAACAGCTATATAATAATAGATAATGAACCTTTAGGGCAATATCTGGAGACATGTGGGAATACAAAATCTAAAACAAATCTAACAATCAAGGACAGATATTCAAGATCATAAAAGGTTCAGAATTCAACCACATCATTAAATACAAAGATCTTGGCTTTGTTGACATTTGACAAAAATCTGTTATACGTCTCTTTTCCTCCAAGACTTCAGGACAATATACATGAGTTTTATTTCCCATTTCTTATTATCTGTGCAACTCCAGAGAGTAGATTAACACAGTATGAGCCTGTATGTCCACCCAGCTGTCTTAGTTTCTCCGGACAGCACAACATGCAACTGACGGAGTGCCTTGTAGTCTGTGAAGGCTTATGCAGGATAAATTTGTTCATCTATAATCAGGATGAGTAACTATATGCAGTTTCTAACAGAGTGAGATGATGTGGCCAGACTTCAGAATCAAAACAGCAGAATGTTAGAAATGTGATTCTAGGCCTTTCTTGGGGTTTGGGCTAGTCGGGGGAGAGGGTGCTTAAGGGTAAGAATGGTAATAGTATACTTTGTTTCTGTTTTCCTTTTCACCTATAAAACACACACACACACACACACACACACACAACCCTGCACCAGAAATAGTTAAAAAAATAATAATAATCAGCCATCCATCTGGCGATGTCAATGCATCATCAGATAGTCTTCTGTAGCCCTAGAATGCTAGCTAGTTCACTACATCACACTTGCTGTAGACCAGGATTAGGCAATTTGTTGTCCTCCAGATATTTTTAGCTTAGCTCCCATCAGCCCAGCTCCCATGGCTCCTGACAAAGAATTGTGGAAGTGGTCATCTGAAATGTCTGGTGGAGAGCAGTTGCCTCCTCCCATACAAATATTTTCTGTCACTGAGTTTATCAAGCACCCCAATGTTAAGAGATCCTTTGAAGGCCTCACTATGCTCATAACGTCCCGATACCAGTACTTAAGGCAAAGTATCCAGTCTACCAAGAGCGATGATTTCATCAGTGTCTCAATGGGGAAGAGGGAATGACCTTTTTTTTCTGAAGACAAGTTGCACAGTTAAAAAAAAAGTCACAGTAATATGAAGTAGTTCATGTTCTAATCTATTTGGGTTCTTTTCCTCCACATCTGACCAATGTGTTATAATCACACTATTTTATATCAATTACTGTATTGGACCTGCCCTCAGATTCTCACTGCCATGCTTTTCCCCTTTGATATTCCATCCCATATCGCTGCTCGAAAGTCCTTGCTTTTTCTAGGTTGTTTGACTCTCCTGTCTTCTTTTAATCTCCTTTAACTGGTTGCATACAGTCTCATAACTTTCACCTTCCACCTTTCCTTACCCGCCTTATGAAAAATGGGATTGCTCTCTGCAGCTGTCAAGAGTCTGCATGGCCCAGATTATGCTTCAGTGAATATATAAATATGCTGTTGGACTGAAGCTTCTCCCCAGCCCTGAATGGCTAGTGCAGAATACAAATTATCCTGCAAGAAAGGAGGGTTCTGCTCCTGTGTATCTAGCTGCTGATCTCCCTGGCTGCTGATCTCCCATTGATTGAGAAGAGAAAGACAAAGAAACCTAGTCACCCTCAGACAGTCTACTCACTTATAATGAGCATGTCTGCTTATTAAATCAAGAAAGTCATAATATATTTTTTGAAAATCATAGGTATGTAAAAATCTATTTACTACATAGCCATTAAAACTAAAACAACATAGATATGTATATGTGCATAAAATAATTAGATAAATTAAAAAGAGCATCTCATCCTCACAGTGAAGACTCTTCAGCATTTAGCACATAGTCTTATATAAATGTAGACCTAACTGTAACAGCCCAAAAGCCCAGTCTTTTACTTAAGGATAAATGAAAAATTTATTCACATTCATGATGTGAGGAAAAACTTAAATTTCATTGGCCAATCAGGTGCTTGTATAAATTGTTACAAGATGCCAAGGAACGAGGTGGTTTGGGTCTGTCTAATTTAAAATTGTATTTTGATGCTTGTTGTTTGCTTTGGATGAAGGATTGGATGACCTTGGAGAACAAAAAATTATTACAACTTGAAGGTCATGAATTGAGATTTGGGTGGCATGCCTACTTGTGGTATGATAAAGTTAAAGTTAACAAGGATTTTAAAAACTACTATATTAGGAATGCGTTACTGCAGATCTGGAATAAATATAAGGTAAGATTGTCTCCTAATGTACCTTTGTGGTTATCACCTTAGGAAGCATTTACTAGAAGAGAAAATGTGGGAGAAATGAAGTGGTTAAAATACAAAGACTTGTTAAATTTTGAGGAGGGTGAACCAAGTTTTAAAACAAGAGAACAGTTAGAGTTAGAAGGTTTTACATGTCACTGGTTTACTCATATGCAATTGTCTGAACATTTCAAGTTGGACAAAAAGAATTATAGATTTGTTGATGAACGACTTATTCTGAGATTCAACTTTGTACAAATGATGAACATGTTATTGCTAAAATGTATAAGATGTTGTTACAGATGAATTTAGAAGATGAACAAGTTAAGGAATGCATGATCAAATGGGCTAAAAACTTCGGATACGATATTATGTAGGAACAATGGGAAAATATGTGGAATAAAGGTTTGAAATTTACATTGAATTATAATTTAAAAGAAAATGTTTATAAAATGATGTATTGTTGGTATTTAACTCCTGGTAAGTTATCAAAAATGTATGATGGTGTAAAAAATGTTTGTTGGAAATGTTTGCAGGGTGAAGGAACCTTTTATCATCTTTGGTGGACCTGTGAAAAGGCTAAAAAAGTTTTGGGATCAGATATGAATTACTATTCAAAAGAATCTTAAAGTGAGCATTAAAAAAAAAAATCAGAACTGTTTTTATTGGGTTTGATGCAGAAAGGACTGGAGAAACAACATGGAACTTTGCTTCTGTATATGATCACAGCTGCAAGACTATTATATGTGCAAAGATGGAAGGCTCCACAAATACCTACAGTGGAAGAATGGATCATTCAATTAATGGATATGGCTCAAATGGTGAAGTTAACAGCGTTAATAAGAGATAATACCCTTTCTAGATTTGTCTCCTCGTGGCAACCCTTCTAAGATTATGTGTTTGTGTGGGGAAAAAATGAGGCTCTGATTGTGGGTTTTAATGATTAGATGGTTTGTGCTGATAGAAATAATGTGAATTTGGATTAATTAGTGGTAAGAGATTAATTTTCTTTCAATTTGTATCTATATCTGTATTGGAGATAGTCGGAAGTCACTTTCTTTTTCATTCTTCTATCTACTTTCACTATTTTAGTTTTTGTCTTTTTTCTTTTAGTTCTATCCTCTCCCTTTGCTGTACTCTCTGTTTTGTATTTTAACTGCACTTTTTACACAATATAATAAAGTTTTTATTTTAAAAAAAGTGCATTGTATAGCAAGCCCTTTAATAACACCTTCCGCTTTTAATAATATAATGAAATCCTAGGGGTGAGGTGATAAGGAAAACTCATAGCTTCAGCAGAGAGAAAATTTGATGTGGACCAAGTTCCTGCTTGAGGAAAACATTTAGAGGGGGTCTGAAGACTATGTGAAGATCCTTTTATATACCTTCTTTCTCCTAGGTATCCAATGAGCAAAAATATCCCATTGTTGCTGTAGACAAAACAATGATCTGAAATGTATGGAATTTCCTCTGCAATTCTACAACTCTAAATTGAAGATATGAAGTTGAATATGTGATTGAATGTATGAACATCCCAAATATCTTCTCTGCACACACTGAGCTGGGACCACACAAAAGACAAACTTCTAGATTTGTATCCTTTCACACACATTTGCCTTGAATACAGGGGGAGGGTCAGTTATTGTTTTTGTGTAATGCAGTGCTGTCCAAACTTGGCCACTTTAAGATGAGTGGACTTCAACTCCCAGAATTCCCCAGCCAGCATGGCTGGCTGGGCAATTCTGGGAGTTGAAGTCCACTCATCTTAAAGTGGCCAAGTTTGGACAGCACTGGTCTAATGGAAACATTCAAAGCCTGAGCTAAACAAAACTACATAATAAATCATTTGCTTGTCTATAGCTTCATTGACGTGCTCACTTTCTTCATTTCCTGTTTCACTTCATGAAAATTGCATTTGCAAAATCTGCAGCCATCAAAACTTGGCAAAGCAGATCAAGTAGGAAGCACCTCGATGGAATGTCCAGCCCAGGTGACTTCTTCAGTTACCCTTTCCTTTGGGCAGGGCTTCCTCCATGTGGGGATTCTGACTGCATGTTTTCCAACTCTTGACAGGGCCATGTGAACCCCAGCATATGGATCACATCCATTTTTTTTCTGTGTGCAA
Source organism: Liasis olivaceus (assembly GCA_030867105.1). Taxonomy (NCBI): domain Eukaryota; kingdom Metazoa; phylum Chordata; class Lepidosauria; order Squamata; family Pythonidae; genus Liasis; species Liasis olivaceus. Next base: position 102,096,841 of record CM061350.1, on the reverse strand, counting down.
CTTGGACTCTCACTTTCACTTAGTTTCAATTCCAGTAGCTGCCCTAATGTTTGTCCTAGTGCTGTAGCTTCTAAGAAAGGTGAGATCCCTGGGCTAGAATCAAAACTGAAGCAACCCTAAAGAATTGCAAGATGGGGCTTGAACAAGGCTTCATTTCAGTCTAGCCTTGGTCTGAAGGGCCTGCTTATTATTCTGGGCCTTTGTCATTCTAGCCAGTGAGGCGTGGAAGTCAGGTCCCTTCTAAACTGAAGGATGAAGCCCCTTTTTCAGGAGTACCATCCCTAGTCTTGAGGTTTGTTGCACCACTAGCTACAAAGTATGGCCTCCTGACAAATGCCACTTGGCTGCCTGCAGCTGAGATGCTCCTACAGGTTTAGCTCTGTGGCGCTGAAGGGTCAGTGAGGGAAGCATTTATAATGACGGATCTTTGCTAATGATCCATTGTTTCCCCTCTGAACAGTGGTGCTGACACTAAAAGCAGCTATAACAAATGTTCTTAAAAGGGATATATGTGTAATTGCAAGTTTTGTGGCATAGATTTCCACTCTGTCTGATTGATCTGAGCAGTCTTGCATGCTAGACTGCCCTGCATTTTCATCCATCGCCTTCCTTTGCTCCTTCAAATGCGACAAAGCCTTTCAGAGGCCTCTCTGGTGACCTGATCCTGTTCCTTTCTCCAGCTAAATAATTTCAGTGAGCATTACTTGTGGGGAGAGGAGGAGGGCTGCGTGGGTGTAAACAATGATAAAAAGCACCCACGTCTTTGTTCTCTTTTCTCTCATTGCTGGGGAGCTGCGTGCAACAAATAAAAATGATTGTGATGTTGTAAAATGCTCATTGGAATGCTTCTTCCAGTTTAGTAGAAGGGTCAAGGGCAGGGAAATCTATGGCAGACCACGTGAGGTAGCTATTTGTCCACCTGGCTTCATTTGTCTCCATATTAGTTGAGTGCAGCAAAAGTCACCATATAATTCCAAGCAGAAACAGGTCACTTCTTTCAAGTTCTTTTGGCAAACTTTGAAGGGGAAGAACTCCATCTCCTGACCTTTCACCCCAGAGAGTTCTAAACCGAATGCTCTATCACACTGGCTGGAAATACTACTTCTTTTTCTTCTTTTAACCAAGTCCTGGATACTAATTTCAGCCCAGCGTGAGCAAAGCAAAACATCCTCAAGGAGGTTTTAAAAATGAGTTTTTAGGTTCCAGAGAGACTGAAGGGTGAACACAGATGGCTTCACAGGTAACCACTCAAAACTGCAAATGCTGTTACAGTGGTACCTCAAGATACGAATTTAATCCGTTCCGTGACTCTGATCGCAAGTCGAATTGGTTGCATCCTGAAGCACGTTTTCCCATAGGGTTCAATGTAAATACGGTTAATCCGTTCCACCCTCCGAATTTGGTCCCATCCTGAAGCACATGTCCCCATAAGGTTCAATGTGTCAGCCGGTGTTGCACGGCTAGGAAATTCCCCAGGCGCACTTTAGTCAGCCCTAGCGCAGAAAAAGGAAGTGCTAATGAAATCTGAGAAAGGCTCCCGTGCGCACAGCCGGGAGCAGGAGCTTCCCCCTCAGCCCCCACGCTGATTCCTCTTAATTCCGCGCTCTTTCCTTTGTGCATAGCCCTTGGCGTGTGCGCGACAAAAGCACAGTGAAAGCAATGGGGGGGGAAGGCTTATGTAGCGCGCACAGTGGAGCGGGAGCTTCCCCCCCCACTGATTCCTCTGCGCTGTTTCCTTTCTCCATAGCGACAAAAGCACAGTGAAAGCAATATCAGCGCGCTGGGGGGAAAGGCTTATGTCGCGCGCACGCACAGCCGGGAGCGGGAGCTTCCCCCCCCACTGATTCCTCCGCGCTGTTTCCTTTCTCCATAGCGACAAAAGCACAGTGAAAGCAATATCAGTGCGCTGGGGGGAAAGGCTTATGTCGCGCGCGTGCACAGCCGGGAGCGGGAGCTTCCCCCTCCCCACTGATTCCTCCGCACTGTTTCCTTTCTCCATAGCGACAAAAGCACAGTGAAAGCAATATCAGCGCGCTGGGGGGAAAGGCTTATGTCACACGCGCGCACAGCCGGGAGCTGGAGCTTCCCCCCCCCACGCGCTCAGATTTCATTAGCACTTCCTCTTTCTGCATTGCTTTCCTTGGGCTTTTGTCCTCGCGCTCAGATTTCATTAGCACTTCCTCTTGGAAACCGCGACCACGTGGCAGCAGGGCAAATGGCCGCGGATCCGGTTCATAGCTTGAGGCGGAGTTCGCATGTTGAGGTAAATTTTTGCGGCCGGACCTGGTCGCATCTCGAAATTTTCGTAAGGTGGGGCGTTCGTATCTTGAGGTACCACTGTATTAGTTACACTTTCCTTATTTTTTTAAATTTTCCCTAAAGAATAAAAAGCAGATTTTGAAGAAAAGCAAGAAATGGTTTGGGAGAAAGGGCTTATCCTTCTCCCAGCATTCTGTCTCTCTGGGCTGCATAGACTACTCCATTTTTCAAAAATGTCTGTAGGAGACAAGTCATAGATACCTCACTCTTTGCAGCCTAAGTTAATGACACATTTCAAGCTGGCCCAAGGTCAACTGGGACAAAAAAGCAATGACTAATTTCCTCATGCAAATATCAAATCTAATTATAATTTGGATCTGCCTTTTTCATGTATCGGAACACAGAGTTCTTCATCAGGCAGATAGCAAGAAAACATTCAGGAGGTGGGGAACCTCAGTTACTAATAATGTGCCCTCCCTTTAACCATTACATTAATAACTTCAATGGCTAAAGCAGATAAAAGAGGAAAGGGCTGGGATCAAAGTATTGCCTAAAACTCTAGTAAATAAAACCTTATAATGGTTTGCATCATGTATATAAGATATACTTCACACATATCCTTCACACATATCCAGCCATCACAGGGTGACTTGTGGCTGAACATGTGAAAAGATTCCAAGTTTCCATGAGAGGTGCACTTGGTGTTTACTTCTAGATTTGTGAACTGCGGTGATTAAACCTTGGGCATATCTCATTTCTTCCCAAATAGTGAGAACAGTCTTCGCCAACTGAGTGCTCTTCAAATGGGTTGGTGTTACGAATGAGAAGTGTGGGATTTGTGCAACCTCTCTCGATTTCCCCCTTCCTGCATGCTGATGCCGTGTGTATAGGGCATGCTGGTAAATCTTGGCGTACCACTTTCAGAAGGCAGCTCCAAATAATTTGTTCTGCCTCACAGCAGTTGGCTCCCTCTGGATAAATCTATAAGCAATTTACTACAGACCTCAACTATTGTTATGCTTGCATTTTTTGTGGCAAGTAGTTTATAACATAGGGCAAAACATGTTTACTTCAACAGGAGAGGACTTACTTCCAAGTAAACATATATATACATATACATAAACATTGCATTCCAAGTAAGCATATGCTGGCACCAAGTGGGACATTCTCTTCCATCTCTAGAAACCAGAGGGTGGATGTATAGTTTTATTTTGTTTTTAATCTTATTCTCCTCATGAGTGATATTCTCAAACATGATCGTGACTGGCTCACCTCACTTATAATGAGCCACAATGAAAGAGTACCTTTTGCATAGGGAAAGGACAATCACAATAATAATAGACTGGCATTTGCTTTTAATAACCTGGAGAGTTATTAAAACTTGCTGGAGAAATGTATTTTCTCAACTAAATGAAGAAACCCTTGGAAGAAAACGAGAGAGATACATTGTGAGGGGGAAAAACAATAAAGCTACAGAAGCCGAGATCTGTTTGGCCTCTTTCCAGTTCAACACTGGGAATAATGAGGTTGGAGGCTGGAGGGAGAAAAGACCTCAAAGGGCTCAGCTCTGTATGTTTATGGACACAGCACATAGCCTGGATGGGCCTGTATCTGAATCGATCTCCCTCTAATTTTCTACCTCAGTGACAAGCCAGCCCAGGGCTATCAATCACAGTCAGAGGGAGCTCAAAAATAGACCTTTCTTCTTCTCCCTTCTTCATCTCAGCATATGTGTTCTAAGTTTTGGAGAGCAGGTGCCTTGTGTACAATCAATTCCTAAACCAAAATTCCTCTTCCCAGCTTAAGCAATATCAAATGCCAGCCAAATTGCCTGTGCCTAGTTCCTTTCCAGCTGGATTCGAATTCTTCATAATGACATAAAACTGAGTGAGGATGGACAACTAGATTTGACTTGGATTTTTGCATTGGCCAGTGGACCAGGTTGGGAAGGTGTCCCAACTTCCTCTCAACCTGGGCTCAACTTTTGGCCAGAAGGCTACAAGGAGATAGTAATTATTCCTTCCCACAAACAGCCCTCCAGTTGTCAGTCAATTATTTGCTGGAGATTGTAGATGGGATCCAGGAATGGATTGTGGAGCCAGGGTTCATTTGGAAACTTGTCACACCTTTATTCAACACAGCAGGTATATCTCCATTTCATTTCACAGAGTAACCCAAGGCAAAATTAGTAATGGACAATCAAAACAAAGTTAACTCACGATATCAATTCATATTTGAACACTCTTCATCTAATTCCTATTAGCTTAATATAATTTGAACCAAAGCATATCAGACCTGGGCAAGCAGTGATATTCCTGAAAATCCTGAAAGTTGTACACATGAGGATGGGCAGTTGACGTACGTAGACATGCATGTAGACCTAAATCAAATTGCAAACATATGTGTTCCCAAACTAATTTAATAAGTGAGGTTTGTTTCTGAAGATAAGTCTCAGAATGTTCTTTTCAGGTAGCTTCCTCATTGATCTACAGTTACATGTCCAGTACAATGTAGGAGAAGCCAAGATGGTGATAGCTAGCCACTTGTAACCAGCTTCACTTACTCTGGCCCAGTCCTTACAACCTAAGCATGTCATTTAGTGTCAATAAAAGAATCTGAACCAGTCCCAGTAATGATAGTGGGGCCCATGAATCCAATAAAGCAGAGAAACAGATGAGGATTGACTCTTATCTCCCCACTGCAGAAACAGCATGAACTTGAATAATAGATGTATGGCTTCAGGCTCTCCTTCTTCACCAAACAATATCATAGTTCAGAAGCCACTAACAAGACAGGCTGCCTACCCAACCCTCAAACAATCCATCCCAAGCCACTCTGTGGAGCAAGGCAATAATGGAGATAACATACAAGTTCCCTACATTCCACATAGTCACATCACACAACCATTTCATAGGTCTGCCTATTGTCAGCAGAAACCTGTCATGGAATGTGAAGGTGGCCTTGGAAGACAGGGAGAAGAGATGCCTCCTAGGGAACAATCTGATAAAAGAAAGAGGAGTCTGCAACTGGGTAACGGTCAAAGAAAGAAACTTAGGAAGGAACTACTCCGGCAGTAAATAGGGAGGGCAGGAGATTTGTGCTTTGAGACTTGCAAGATTCTGTTAATGTAGCCTTACAATAAAGTAGAATTAGTTCACCTAGTCTTGTTTCCTGTCTGGTTTACCTGGGAGGGCTGACATCAATCTTGCAAGTCTCAAAGCACAAATCTCCCACCCTCCCTATTTACTGCCTGAGTAGTTCCTTCCTAAGTTTCTTTCTTTGACCGTTACCCTGTTGTGGACCCCTTTCTCTTTTAGCGGATTGTTCCCTAGGCAGCATCTCTTCCCCCCGTCTTCCAAGGCCACTGTCACATTCCATCACAAAACGTGATCTTTACACTGCAGTGGCTAAATGATATGCAGCCAAGGTGGATAGCTTCCAACAAATCCTTGACTTATACACCCATCTTGGTATTCAGAGGGCTAAAACTCCAGCAGAAGCTGGACACATTAACATCCACTACCCTATGATGTCCACTGGACATCCAGAAGCAGTTGGCATTTCAGAAACAGCAGTTCCTCATAGACATCCATCACAATGTCCACAGATGGAGCAGTTGCAAGATGAACAGGGCCTCCCTGTCTCAAGTCCTAAATTGTCAGAGTAGATTAACCTGAAATATTTTCACTACTTTACCTAGCCTAAGAAAAATTAAGCATACACAGTGCACATATGGCTCTCTCTTCCCCTTGCTCTAGAATTTCTAGATGTTTCTCAGAATGATTTACTTGGGGACTTTCTAGAATTATTATAACTTCTATACACCTTGATCATCATCTAGAATCTTTAAAAAGCTTCTAGGGACTTTCAGTGATGCCAGCCATATGCTCTCAGTTTCCCTCTGGATTTTCCTTCCAATCATCTCTGCCATCCAACAGGCTTTGTCTTGGAATCCTGACTTGCATCCCTTTCCTCTTCCCAAGCATTTGTTGGCAATCCCTCTGTTCTTTCCAGAAAAAGGAGATTTGAGTTCATCTACATCACTTTTCTTCCATCAATCTGACCCTAGTTACCTTGGTTTTCAGTGTCCCTATTTTAAGTTCAGTTTTCCTTCAAGTGGTGCTCTGAATGTTTATAGGTCCACCAGGCCTAAACTATCTTTTGCATACTTTACCCCACCCAACAGCAAAATTCAGTGTGATTTGTTACTGTTTTCCTATATTTCAAGGGGAGATGTGTGTGTATGTGTATGTGTGTGTGTGTGTGTGCATATATGGGTGTGGGTGTGTATACTGTATATATAAAATAAAACATTATATATACATATACATATATATCTCTCTCCTTGAAATATAGCAGAGGCATAACAGTACAGGTACTTTACATGGCCTCACGCTAGCATAAAGGTATGTACGATTATAATGCATTTCTCACCTTTCTCAGGCTAACCCTGTTATCATGGCTAGGAGGATCATGGACTTTTAAGTGGCTCTTCTGCTTCCTGTAAGAAGAACCTTGGAGATAACCAGATTTCTTATATGCAATTCTTATATTGTTCCATGGCACCCCTTCCTTAACAGCATGCAACTTTACCCAAATGACACTGGGGGAGGGGGGATTACAATACAAAGCGTTAGATCAAGGGAGCAGTGAGCTCTCTTTAAAGTTGAAGGAGATAATATGACTGACTTAACACTCTTCCTCCATTAGCTCATTGTTCCTCATCCTTTAGATTGAACTAGAATTTGCTGACATACTTCTTCATGTCAGGTAACATTTTCCCAATATGTTTGTTTTTCTTTTCACCATTTTTTCCTTGACAATAATATTTATAGCATTTATTTCCACACCATTCTTTGACATTCTTTAACTCTCATTCCTATGTCACTACATAAAACACTCCTTCCAGCTTTCACTCACTTTGGTTTCATCCCAAATCATTTCATCACTTTTATTTTTAATTCCATTCACTCTGTTAAAGGCTTCTTGTTTAGCCCTCTTTACCACTTGCTAAACAATTGTTACTTCGACCATTCTGTATTTTCTTTGCCTCTTTTAATTTAATTGTTCTTTGTGCTCTTTGACTATTTTCTTTACAACTATTTTTTTATACATACATCACTCAAAATCTTTCTCTCATCCTCAATTTTTAAGTAATCAATAATTTTATATGCATTTCTTCCTTCACAACTTCCTCATTTTACCAAAAATCCATTTTCATACCTCCCATTAATGTAACTTCACACACTTCTGTGGTGACATTCTTTTCCTTGCATATTCAAAATAAACATTTTTCTTGGCAGAAGGTCACCAAATAGTGACCATTCTCTTTCAGTCTTGGCTCTCCAGATGGCACAACCCATTTTCCATACTCTCTAATTGCATTCCCATGTCATTTTACAGAGCATTCCCTACCCTACCCCAGGTTCCATCCATTTAGACTACTGCAGAATTTTTTCCCCGAACCCATCCCTGATAATCATTTTGTTATCACCTTTCACTGAAATGTAACATTCAGCTACTTCCATTGTATAAATTACTACTTTCATATGCACTCACAAAAATGACACCAGTTCCTACTTTCTAACATGCATTTCAGCTCTTTCATTCTTAACTCAGCCTACTTCTTCAGTTCCCTACATGTATTCATCACTCCATAAGATTGTATTCATCAGATATATTAGATCCTTCCCCTTTCTCTTAGTTTCATAGGCACACAACGTATCTATTGTTCTTTCGTTTCTTCATCAATACACGCTCTTTAACATTTATTGTTTTTATTGTAACTCCTCATTGGTTGTCACCAGATGAGCCCATAAAGATTGACCTCCACTACTCATCATAGCTTTGATCAATCAGTGGTTTCACATGATGTTTTTCATAAGATAAAGAAGATGAAGGCTACATTACCAGCCGTAGTCATACGGAGCCACATAAAACATTTCTTTCTCATGGTAATGGCAGTAAAGGTCAGTTTGGGCACATTTTGACCAGGATGCTGCAACTGCAACGAAAGCCCAATTTTACCCCCCAGCATGTTTACGCTAGGATTTCTATTCTGAGACCACCCTGCATGCCAACCATGCTGCTGCATGATTCCCACCAATTAGGAGGTGGAACACACTGATATACAATTAGGATACAGTTTTTAGCGTCCATTTTTTTTAAAGTAGAAGGTATACTTGAGAAACCATTGCAGTTTTTCCAGATAAAGAACAGAGATGTGTTCATAATTTGAGGATGGTTTGCAAAACATCTGAATATCTATAGCATGCAAATGTTTGATTTAGCTAGCGTCCTCTAATTATATCATCCTTACAATGCACTATAGTAAGTCTTCTTCAGTATTTCCTCTCTTCAAACCTTTTCCTTTGCAGAAAGTTTTTAACTGAGGCTTTTGAAGCAGTATAAATTGGGAGTGGAAGGTATTGAAGATTTTTTTTAAAGTCCCTTCAGTCTTCATTTCCTGTAGCACGCCGACACCGGGCTTCAGTTTTGTCGGCCAAGCGCAAAGGGCTCCATCTACTTTTGTTGAACACCAAGAATCCTTTTTGGATGATCGTATCCCTGTTGAAGAATTTTTCCACAAGGCATGCAGTGTTTCTGCAGATGGTTTACGTGTGCAATTCAAACTTCAATGGATTAATTGCAGCATTGATGCAAGATTGCAGCATTAAATTGATTATAGCTTGCAGCCTAAGAAGGCACAGGGAAAATGTTCTTCACATCAGCAGTCAGACTTTACAAAAGGCACCTAAAAAGGCCACTCCATCATCCCAAAGGATGTCTAGAGTGACAACTGTATAGCTTTGCATAATGCTGATATAAAGGGTTGCCAACTTGACAGAAAACAAGAGTTTGTTGGCTTGCTCCTCTGCTTTTAATAGTATCTGTTGCGCAGAGTGCAGCAAAAAAGGTCCCAAAAAATCCTGCTCTCAGGTAACTTACACATCAGCATGAGAGCTTGCAAAATGCAATACCCATAGTTAGCTTTCCAAAGAAAATCCAGTCAGAAAATATAAACTAACTGGTCTTTATTGATAAAAATGCAAAACTTCATAAAATACAAGTTGCATACAAAATATAGGATATAACAAAGACTTCTTCTCACCTTAGCTTCCAAGACTTAACCACAACAAAGTCTCTAGCTAAAAAAAACACTCTCAGAGAAGAGGTACACTACTTGGTTACTAGTTGAGACTACATAACCTATAAAAACCTACATGGTTAACCTTACAAGATAAACACACACACACTGAACAACTGGGCATTTAGCCCTCCCATTATATTGCCAGCATGTCACCCCCCCACTGAATAACTAGCGTACACAATACAGTAGGTGGCAGTAAAAATCATAACAGAATCACAAAATACTTTGTTTACATTAGCTGGACACCTGTTTTTGTATAGGGAACAGGATGACCTTCTTCCCATGAGAAAATCCTGATATTATCTTGGCATCAGCTGGGACATCTTTTCACAGCACACAGATCAGCATTATCACCGGCTTGTAACCAGGCAGCAAGTGAGAGAGGATGAGGAAGAACAGGGCACAAGAGTCAGGCAGGGTGTCTCTGGTAGGAGCAGAGACTATGGAAACTCATTGGAGAAAAAGTGTGCTAAGGGTGGATGTTTTCCTCTGCCTGATTCTGCACTAAACTGCAGCTGTACACTTTATATTTGCTGTGGGACATTGCTGTTTGCCCTTTATTTAGATGGGGATAACACAACACAGGTAAGATCAGTCCGATGATGGGGGTGGGGATGAGGAAAATATGGGCTTCTTTTCCTTCTAATCCTGTTTTTCGTCTGGAATATTATAGTTGTCATGCTGGGTAGATTGGTGAGTGTTTCAGTGCTGCTGTTGAATGCAAGGTCAGCAAACAGCAGAACATCACTCATTCAGAATTCAGTCCTGGATGAGCAAGCTGGCTTGGCATATGGTAATGAGAACCAAATTTACTTGCAGTCCAACATCCAAAGGGTAATCATATCAGCGACTCAGAGTGAGACAGCTGGGATCTTTTCAAGAAAGTTAATTCACATACCCATCAACCAACCACATTTACTTGGAGGCTTGCCTGTAGGATTTTTGTCTCAGTTAAATTTGAACCAGCTCTGCAGCTCATAGCCTAGCCTCTTAGCCACTATGCTATGCCAGCTCTCATGTGTGGAATACCAGTCTAAAAAACAAAGTCCTCAGATAAAGGGATGGTTTCCACAGTGATCAGGATAAAGAAACAGCAGGAGAGTTACCAGGAATCTGCACGCTCACTAGAGCTTTTCCAACCATAAACTAAGCAGCACTGATAGAGATTAAGTACAGTGGAACCTCGGTTCACGAATTTAATTCGTTCCGCGACTCTGGTCGCGACCCGAAATGGTCACGACCCGAGTCAAATTTCCCCATAAGGTTCAATGTAAATACGGTTAATCCGTTCTGAACCATGTTTTTTTTTTAAAAAACCGCAAAAATATGACACAAAGTGCAGTATGAAAAGAGAGAAAGCTAACCTTGCTCAGGAGGGAAAATGGCCACGCTTCCTGCTTGGAGGGAGAGTCCCCTCCCTACAGGAAGTCATGACCATGTGACACGGGAGAGAAAATGGCTGCACTTCCTACTTGGAGGGAGAGTCCCCTCCCTACAGGAAGTCACGACCACGTGACATGGGAGGGAAAATGGCCACGCTTCCTGCTTGGAAGGAGAGTCCCCTCCCTACAGGAACTCGCGACCATGTGACACGGGAGGGAAAATGGCCGCGGATCCTGTTCGTCACCCGATCCGGCGTTCACGACCGGAGGTAAATTTTTGCGGCCGGAGCCGGTCGTGACCCGAATTCGTGAACAGATGCGTTCATGAACCGAGGTACCACTGTATTACAGAGTGAACATGATCAAAGGCTCCAAGCCAACATAAAATAGGAAATCTCTCTCTCTCTCTCTCTCTCTCTCTTTCTTTCTGTCTCCCTTCCCTCCTTCCCTCCTTCCCTCCCTCCCTCTTTTTTTTCTTTTCTTTCTCAGACATAAAAACTAGTTCCTGTGGCCTGAGTACCTGATGACATATTTGGGAAATAACACCGTATGGGGAAAAAAAATAACAGCAGCTCAGAACAGAATATGGAAATAAAATTGGGATTGTTAGAAGTTTTACAGCATCTGCAGGAGTTCATTACTGGAAAGGGGCTATAAGAACTAGTGATTCCACACACTAACTTAGCACCAACACCAATGACATCTCTGAAGAATGTAATGATCTTTTAATATGCTTGCCAATTCCTGGGGCTCATCAACTTTCAAAGTTGTAGGATTTGGAAGAAAATCTGCTGGCTTTCCTGATACTTAAATGAAGAAACTTTGTAGCTGTAAAGAAAAGAACAAAGTCTAAAAGATCCATGCCTATTTTCCCTAGGTAGCCACAAGTAAAGATGCAATCATGACTCTATAGATTGCTTAAATTTTCTTTTGACTCAAAGTAACTATGACAGGTCTCTTGCCATTGTGTCTGGCTTCAAATCTTCCAAGAAGAGAAGGAAAAAAGTGCTATTCTCACTGTTACTAGCCAGTCCCCAATCTGCAGCCACCCATTTTTCTCAACTGCTCTTCCTTTAATGATCTGGCTGGCCTCTGGGGGAAATGGGGGCCTGAACTAGAATGGACTAATGGTTGGATCTGGTCCAGTAGGTACTGATCTAAGACTTCCCTTACTTCCTCTTCCCTTTCTCCCATGAGGAATTATCACTCTCATTATTTCTCATCAGCATGGTGGGAAAAGGACAGGGATGGTGGCAGCTGGATTCCATTGCATCTGAAGACTACCGAAACAGAGGAGACTATCCAAGAAGAAAGTCTTTTTTTAAATTAAAACTAACACCCCTCACTTCTCCCCATGATTTAGAGAGATTGCGCTCTATGATTTCATGCAGCACAAAAGGATTCTACATGGGATTTGTCTTACAGTATTTTACACTGGCATCATTTTAACAAAGAGCATTTGCTAATTTAGTGCTCAGTTTGGTAATTTGGAAAAATCCTTTCTGAAGCTTTTGGCAGTACTTTGTTTTTTGTTTTGTTGTAGCTATCTTTAGCAGTAGTAGAATTTGGGAACTTGAGCAATTCATTGCTCACCCATAATTTATGAACAATTTACAAGACAATACATAGTGCCTTTTACAATTCCTTATTATTGTTTACTTCTCTCCATTGTGAGCACTGTTATTACTTTTAATAGTATTTATTAGATTGCTAGACTTGCCTTTTCTTCAAGAGCTCAAGGTGGCTTATGTGGAGATTTCTCTTGCTCAAAGCAGCAATTCTGTGGAGTAGGCTGGACAGGGAATGAATGGCCTGAAGTGAGTTTTCATGGCTCAGGGCATACTAGAAACATGATCGCCTCTGGCCTAATCATATACCTTAACTCTCCTTTTATTTCCATTTATTTCCGTTGTCTTTTCTCCCTTCTTCCATAAGTTAGAAATACATAAGAGACTTCTCCTCTTATCTGATAACTGCTAAGTGTGCTTAGGGAACTTTAGCATGGGGTTGCATCAAAAGCTTTTCAAATGGCCTAGCAAACTTTCTCCATGGGACAGTATTTGAACACACCATAGCTCACATGCCAAAGGTTTAGAGAGAAAGGACTTACATTGGCAAAATTACTGCAGAGTCCTTCAGTATTTAGCAGGCTATATAAAACCTCCCGATTTAGCTTCATGATGCCTTGTAACATCATGAGCATATATATGTAGGATAGGGTTGTTTGTTTGTTGTTTAACAATATGGAAGCAGTCTGTCTGCTTCTGAGGTGCTGTCATAAACACATTTATGTAGGTCAGAGTGTTTTTATTTTTAAAAAAACAATTTGGAAGTAGTTTGCTATTGCCTGTCTCTAATGTGCTTTTCAACTTCCTAGTCTAGCCTAGGACTGCATTCCATGGACAACAGCATGAACCTGCTCTGGCCTTGCTTAGCTTTCAAACCCAGATAAAGTCAGCCAGACACTACAGTCTGCTGAGACTGATATTAATACCTAAATATTAATGTGCAATGAGGGTCAGTTTGGTGTAGTGGTTAAAGGCACTAGTCTAGAAACTGGGAGACTGTGAGTTCTAGTCCTGCCTTAGGCATGAAACCAGCTGGGTGACTTTGGACCAATCACTCTCTCTCTCAGAAGAAGGCAATGGCAAACCACTTCCAAAATCTTGCCAAGAAAACTGTCCAGGCAAACACTAGGAATCAAGAATGTCTCAAGGGAGCATACATGTGTGCACACACACACAAAGTGCAATAGTTGCAACCTTTGTACTGGGCATCTGAGTCTTCATGCAGTTTTCATCCCTGTCACAAATATTTCTTATCCACTTTTAAGCACAAGAGGATATCCTTGTGCTTAAGGTATTGCCCTCTTTTTTCAAGACTTCATTCCCTGTAGCAACACCCTGAGAATGAAACATTGCTATCAGGTCTCCAAACAGCTTGTCTTCTGACCTGTTTCTCTCTCTCCATTTGCAGATGAACTCATTGCACCAAGCAGCAGTCACAATTTCTGTTCAGCTGCAGATCACTATCCATGTTAACATGATGTCATTCACTGTAAAGCATAATACAAAGGTATTAATTCTTCTTTCTGTCCAGAAGAAGAATGCCTGGGTTCCCTTCCTTTGCTGCAAACTCAGCTCTCCGGTTCACTTTTTACTACTCTGGCATTTCATCAATGTGCTGAGAAACCGCCTCAGCTGAGCCTGTAGTGCTGTGTTCCTTCATAGAATCATAGGACTGAAAGGGACCAAGGAGATTTTTAGCCCACAGCAGGAATCCTATTACTATTCTAGACAAATGGCTGTCCAACATTCGCTTGAACATTTCCAGTGATGGAGCAGGAGGCAGAGTGTTCCACCTAATTTCAAGTTGGAATCTCCTTCTGTAAAGTTTCTACCATTGTTTTTTGTCCTACCCACAGGCACTACGAAGAATAAATCCATACCCTCTTCTCTGTGACAGCAAGTATTAGAAGACCACTATCGCATCTCCCCTTAGCTTTCTTTTTTAGGCTAAACTTAGGTCCTCCAGCTAGGACCTTTATCTATTCTTCATAGGATTTAGCCTCCAATTCCTTCACCATCTTTGTCAGCCTTCTCTGCAAACTTCCAGTTCCACAGCATCTTTCTTGTATTGTGGCAATCAGAACTGGTGCAGCATTACTTCCTGTGTTTTTGTACATCCCAACCTCTGTTGATTCACCAAGGCTGCACTGGCTTTTTTGGTAGCTACAGCACACTGCTGACCTATACTTAATTTGTAGTCTACCAGGATGCCCAAATGCTTCTCACAAGGACTACTGCCAATCTGGGTACTGTCTACCTTGTACTTGTGCATCTATTTTTTCCTAGTTATCTTGCATTTCTCATGACTGAACTGCATATGGTTGCTTATTGCCCAATGTTCATGTCTATCAATATTTTTTTAGCATTGAGCCTATCTTCTGAAGTGTAAACACCTGCTCCCAGCATTGTATCACCTGCAAATTTGGTGAGCATCTCTTCTGTCCTTGTCTATGTTAAAGAGTGTTGGGTGCAGGAAAGACACCTGGAATACCCCCTGCATATCTCCATCAATGTAGACATAGACTCATCAAGAACTATGTGTTAGATATTGTCGTTCAACCAACCATCTGATAGTAGGAACATCTATCCCACATTTATCCGTTTTATCAAGAAGGAGGCTATAATCAACTCTATCAACTGCCTTACTGAAGTCTAACTATACTACATCCCCAACATTCTCTTGGTCCTTTAATCTAATTACTTTGTAAAAAAAGAAAAGAAAAGCAATAGTATTTGTCTGGCATAACTTATTTTTAACAAACACATGCTGGCCTCTAGTACTTATTCCTTTCTAAGTGCTTGCAAACCCACTGCTTGATTATTCTTCCTAAGATTTTCCCAGGTACTGATATCAAGCTGATTGGTCTGTAGTTTGCTGGGTCCACGTTTTCCCCTTTTTAAAGAATGGAACAATGTTAGCTCTTCTGCGGTCTTCCCGCACTTCTCCTGTGCTCCAGGAGTTCTCAAAGATTAATCAATGGTTCTGAGATCACATCTATCAGTTCCCTTAGTATCTGGGATGTAATCCAACTGGTCCCAGAGCCTTGAATTCATTTATTGAACTGCATTTCTCCTCTGCCCTTTACAGTATAGCTTCTGACATGTTGGACCATTTTCATTTTTTTGAGAGAAAAAAAAATGTAGAACAGGAATTAAGAGTTCAGCCTTCTCCCTATTAACCCACTAAATCTTCTGAACATCACCAACCAGCAGATCAACCACTTCTTTGACTTACCTCTTGTTCCACAGATAGGTTTTTTGTTATTTCTGGCATTCATTTCAAACCTCAGTTCAGTCTGAGTCTTAGATTTCCTGACTCCATCCTTACACATTCAGGCTACTTTCTGGTACTGTGCTTGTATTATAAGCCATTCTTTCCATTTTGTAAACTTGTCCTTTTTGTTTAAATTGAGAGTCTTCATGCAGCCATGCTGGTTTCACCCATTTTTCTTTATCATAGGTATTGTTTATGTTTGGGCCATAATTATCTCATTTTTTCATTCATGGAATCCTTTTCCCCCTAGCTTATTTAAGTCTGTTCTCTTGAAATCTAGAACATTAATCCATCTACCTCTAGTTCTGGAATCATGTGGTCAGTCTCTCCAAAGGTTCCTAGAACTTCTACTTCCATAACCTTTCTTCCTTTTTGGAAGTATTACATCCAGTACAGCTGATCCCCTAGTTCTCTCCTCCATCTTTTGGATGATGAAGTTGTTTGCAAGGCATGAACATCCTCTTCAGTCTCCTATTTGCTGCAGAGTTTGATTCCCAGTTGATGTCAGAATAGTTGAAATCCCTCATTACACAGTGGTGTATTTCCTGGACACCTCGGTCACCTGATCTGTGAAGATTTCATCTATCTCTTCTGCTTGGTTGGGTGGCCTATAGCACACACCCACAAAAGCATCATTTTTGTTATTTTTTCCCCTTAATTTTTCACCCAGACACTTTCAGTAGAGTTTTCACCCCTGGTGACATGAACTTCATACAGGTATAAACATTCTTTACATATAATGTGACATGCACACCCTTCTGTTGGGTGTGTTTCTTTTGGAAAAATGATACACTCTCAGTGCTATATTCCAATCAGAGGTTCCATCCAACCAGATTTCAGTAATACCAACAATGTCATATTTGCCCCCACATCCCAAATTACCGGAACCACAGGTTCTCCCTGTTGGTTCCCCATACTCTGCACACTGGTGTAAAGGCATCTGAGACCATTAGTAGTGTCTGCTGCATCCCCTGGTATATTCCTGAGCACCTCTTCACTCTTATCAGTTACTTCCTTGTTGTAAGGCTTACAGCAGGGTTTCCCAACCTTGGCAACTTTAAGACGGGTGGATTTCAACTTCCAGAATTCCTCAGCCAGCAAGGAATTACTGAGCTAAGTAGCCACTGGTTCTATCCCCAACCACTTCAAGCAGAAGAAGGCTTTCCTGCAAGGACAATGTACCCAAACATGTGCCAGCATCCAAGAAGTTATACAGCCAAACTGTGATGGAATGGAATTATGAAGGCCAGGCTCAGGGAGATAAACGCGTTCTTAGTTCACCGGACGAGCATGAGAAGTTCAAGAGAATGAGGCTGGCACCTCCCTGAGGAATTCAGATTGATGTCAGGTTTAGCCCAAAGAACTCCAAGAGACAATGCAAATTCAGTTCTACTGTGTTTATTAGCTACAACCTCTCAAGCCAGCCAGCCAGCCACAACACCATGAATTCCTCAGGGAGGTGCCAGCCTCATCCTCTTGAACTTCCCATGCTCCTCCGGTGAACTAAGAACACGCTTATCACCCTGAGCCTGGCCTTCATAGTTCCATTCCATCATGCAAACACCTGGATCAAAGTTTATGGGACATATCATTTGCATCAACTAGCAGAGACAAGTATAAGTTGGTCCTTCTTCTCCCCTTCCTACTATCACATCTTCTCCCTTGTGGCTGAACAATTTTCCAATTCAGCACATAATAATATGACTAGATAGGTGCAATTATACTATAATCAGCATATTGTAACACACCTCAATAGCTTATCCTAACCTTCCTCAACTCCTCGCTAGATGTTTTGGGCTATAACTCCTACAAATTCTAGTTACATTAGCAGGGAATTATGAGAGACATTATTCAGCACATCAGGATAAGACAAACTTCCCTACTCCTGCTTTACTGGGGTAACCAACAGCTGGAGGGCTCATAATTTGCTAAGTTTAAAGCTCACAGCTCTGAGAAGAAGGCTGCTGATGTTCTGGCAAAGCTGGTCAACAACTCATATCTAAAACTATGTGTGCTCTGTGAGCTGATTTCATCCTCTGCCAGCATCACTGAAACTTTGTTTTCATTAAGTGCCCTGAAGTGTGCCTACTGAGTTTCAAACTTTAATTAATACCCACTAGAAACATTTGTAGGCAGGGCATCATTTGGATGGAGACAAGACTGCTGATGAGGAAGTTAGCAATCCATGAAGTTTCCACATGTGATAAAAACTGAAGGCCAATTCCTACAATTAAAATGTTGCTCTTGATTTCCGACACACTGGAAAAATGGGAGGGAAAAAGAAGGTGGAAAGGGAGGAAACTGAAATCTTCAAGCTGTCAGACTCCATCATTTGCTCTATGCAAACAAAAGCAGAGACACAAGTTTGCAGCTTGTTGGTAAAAGCACAGCTCTTTTATGACAAATATATTTTATAGCACTTTTATATGATTCGGGAGGGGGAATGGATTGCTCCAATAAATTATTTATCTAAGTTGTAAAAACCAAGGAAATTGCTCTGCTTATATGTTCACAGCAACTAAATCTAGATTTATTGAAGGTCTGGACAGGCTTTGTGTTCCATTGGTCTCTTAAAACTTTTTTTGACTGCTCCACTCTGCATCCCTTTCTCATAAAGGCCACATGGGTTGCCTTCCTGTATGGCATTAAGTTTTCATCATTCCTTACATCTACCACCAGCTTACACCTCCTGAGGATCAGTCCCAGAATTGGAGAGTAGGTTCCCATTTCCTGGGTTTTTTCCCCCGTTCATCATTCTGTTTCCTTGTGCAAATGTTTTTTTTGAATTACCCTTAACCTTTTTTTCTTTTTTCAGAAGGTTTAAATAGAGACTTATGTTCCATTATGGTGTGATGCTAATATGGAAATGGTAGTAATCATCCACAAAGATGGCCTTTAAAGCTCAGGATGATGGCAATTTTCTATCTGTATTCTGGGGGCTAGTAGAGAAGGAAAAAGAGCTAGTCATCTAATGTTACCAAATTTACACCCTACCAAGCAAAAGATCCTACATTATATATCAAAATAAGTGCTGCTGTTGCTTTCACATTTCTTGCAGTTGTTCCTATGCTGTCATTTGTCAAAAGGTGTCTCAATATTCCAATACTTGTCTCTGGATAATTGATATTCAATTGATACTTTGGGGAAGGTCTTGTTAAAATTGGACTAGAATTGCTGCTGTGCCAATGTTTTGCCATGCAGCAGCTTTGACAAATAATGGGTAAATTGGGGGAAAACATTGACATGTTCTGTCATTATTCAAATATTTAGCCTTTTTTTTTTTTTTGCTTCCTGTTACTGAAAGCAAAGTATCCCACAGCCTTTTTACTTGGTACTTAGAAGGTAGTGTTAACTTTTTAACCCTTAACTCATTCCAGCCAGTTGATATCATGCTATATAGCCAACAAGAACTAACTTCTTGATAGACATAACAAAGCCAATTCAGAATGGGCCAAATGGTTCTCATTCCAGTAAGCACTGGGTTCATGGTATTACCACTTAGCCCACTATATTTTACGGTATACTGATGTTCTGGAGTCTGGAAGCTGATGCCAATAATACTGAACTGGAGGGGCACATTTTCTGAACTGGAATAAGGCAGCTTTCTTGTCCTAAAAGGTCAAGAACTGTTACCTTTACCTTGAATGGCTAGCTGGTTGAGCACAGTTCTAGATATGGCAAGATTGAGAAAACCTGTTGTCTGACTTCTATTTAACTTTTCATTCTTCCACCTTCAAATTCAACCTAATCCATTTTGCATCAGTTTGCTATTTATTATTTTTGAAATAGTCTCCATGAAAGTTTGTCAAATTTTCATTCACACTTCTACTCCATATGCACATATTTGCAAGCTATTTTTCTTAATGCAATTTTGCTCTATATATTTTGTGAATATTTTTGTAGCTTTTAAAAAATTCAAGCTGCATCACAAAAGAGTAATTCAGATATAGACATATATAGATATGGTTTGAGACATATGACCTGGCTACATTTACATTAACATGTGAATGGAATCAATTACCTTCATTGGATTAGTACATGAGAGAAGGAAGTTGTGGATGATCATCCTCTAGATCACATCACTGAAGAGAAACTTACCCAATCCAACTTTTCCTAATCTACTGACTGAATGGGTATTGAGACAGATGATACAACTTGGGGACTATTGGCACTGATGGTGGGCCTTTCCTCCATGTTGAGTTGAAGTGCTCTCCACCCATCTATGCCAATATGAAATTTGCTGATCCCTATCTTGTCTTCACTATCTTCAGAGCCAGGAAGGGAGCTGGCTCTGAAGATAGTATTACTTCTATTTAAGATTTTTCTCCTCTACTTCCCTTTTTCATATAGGCAACAAATGTCATGTTCCCAGTTTCTGATGTTCTGTTTGCAAGGTACCTGGGGAAGGAATGGTCCCATCATTCCTTCCTTACAGTTCTTCAGTCTTGCCATAAAGACCACCTACATATAGTCTTGCCAGTAAAGCAGTCTACTGCAATTATGCAATTCTGACAAGTGTTACAGTTTCCATTTGCCACTGATGGTTTCTTCCTGTCCAGATCCTGGTGGCATCTATGGGTCTTGAGACCCCTAGAGTTCAGGTAGGGAACTGTTTGCTTGCACTAGAATAGGGTTGCCTGAGGAAATCAAAAGGAGCTCATGTGCTAAAAAATAATAGCTCTGCCATGCACAAATATAATGGACCACCAGTACAACACTGCTCTGTCCAGATTGTTACTGCAATAACAGCAGAATATGGCAGATGAGGCAGGCTGGAAAGGGGGTGCCTGAAATGGCCACTAAACTCCTCTCTGATCACATCCACTGGTGATCACCTGATTTTGCCTCCAAAATACTGGGTGGTGAAATGCAACAGATTTTATCAACCTTCCAACTGCCATTGGATGCTGTCAGCTTAAAGGGAAAAACACTACTTTAATGCAAGTATAGCTGAGGATAATGTATCCTGTCTCACTCATGAACTGAGGACAAGATGAAGGCAATGTCAATAGGCCACAGTAGAAAAAAAGATGTTGCCAGAGCATGTTTGCATTGCAGTTGATGCAGCTGGGGAAAGGCCCAAAGTTGCTTGCCGTACCTTGAAAAAGAATGTCTTGTGGAGAGCACACAACAATTTCAGTTGGAATGAAGGTTCAATTGCCTGTGCAAAACAAGCATCAGGAAAGTCTGAATTTACAAAGACTGCCTTGGGAAAGTCAAACATATCCTAAAACAAGCATTTAAATTGGTAAAGTTTTAGCCCATCAGAGACCCCCACATACTTTGTTATGGGTCTTTGCCTTTTACTTTTAAATCAGTGCAGCAGGAACTGTTGTGAAGTAAAAGAATAGAGCCCCCACCCCCCAAACCTACCAAGCATATAGCAGAAGAGATGTGCCATTTATAATCAGCTGAGTGCGGGGCACAGAAGCACATGAATTTTCCCTCCCTCACCTCAGGGGCTTGGTGCTTTAGCTTTAGAACATGAAAAAAGGTGTGCGGAACAATACATTTCTGTATTTTTAGCAGGAAACATGGTTCTTTCTCTGATGATGGGGCAATGTGAATCTTTTCTGACAACCTAGCAAATAAATGAAAAACCAAATTGCTAAGAGCAGCTACCTTGCAATCATCAAAGGAAAAGTTTCTGCAATGTTCTATGCGATCTTTTCCTTTTTAAACCTTGAATTTAAACAATACTGGGTAAAATTCAGAGGTGAAAGTAAGTCAGCTTAACCTTCCCACACATCTGGATGATCCACAGCACTGCATCCTCCATGAGCAGAGATGCAAAGTCCAAGAAGTGGTGCTAACTAAGATGTCACTATTAGAGAGCATGCTTTAAAGATAATCCTTAAAATAAGGATTTTATGTCCGATTTGTATGTTTTCAGGAGCATCTTCCTCTGCCTGGATCCTGGTAATATTTGTTAAGAACTAACATAGGCATCAGGTAAATAATAAGATTATATCCTACACTGTTATTCTGATACACAGTGAAAATGCCTCTCTTGCCAGAGTTATTTTTCAGAGGCAATTTCTGAAAGATTTCCCAGGGGGGTGGGGGAGAAGAGAGAGTTAAAATGCTATCATTTCTGCTACCTTGGTGGTGGGCAGAAAGCTGTGATAGAAGGACACTTTGTAGAGGCTGCCTGCCAACAGATGTAATTCCTTATTGCATGCACATACCCCAAAGACTTTGAGGGCCATCATTCTCAGGGGCAATTGGGGGTAACAAAACCCCATCTCCCTGTCAGAAGCTCTCCTTCAAAATGACCCTCAGAATATTGTGACATTTTGAGACGTAACTGACAATGAGAAGAGGAAAAATTCTCTTATGTACTCCAGGGCTTTGGAGAGCTTACGACCAGTGCTTTTTTTTTTTTTTTTGCCCCTTGTTCTCAGTGCTTTGAGAAAGCCAGAAGCAAAGATGATAGTGGATCATCTTCAGAATGCTTTTGAGATCTGAAGAGCGGGAACAGTGGTGCTGTGGAGGTAGCTGTAGCATTGCTTGTCTTGTCTTAAATGTAGTAATGAACCTGAAATAGTAATGTCAGGGTTTGGATACCATAATGGATGGCAACAAATATTTAAGGCAAAGTATTCTGGTTCAAAGACAAACTTCAGAAGGAAAAATGTGTGCCATTAGCTCTTCTGTTTCAACATTCATTTCATCCTATTTCATATATACACACACACACACACACACACACACACGATAATTTTTCAGTTTATTCTACTGATCATGTCACTTAAGAAGTAAAGCACAATCATGCATAGCAGACAGATATAACCTTTTCCTCAGATGCCTCTGATAGTCACCCATGTCAGATCATTTATAGTTGGTATAACGGTTAACACGTTTTTCTGCCTTAATGATGAAATAGCACTGAAATAAATCTGCACCTGTCATTAATTCTAGCTGTCAGATAATCGGCAAAAGTTTTAATCTGGCATAGTACTAGGAATTGAGGAGCCACGATTTCCATGTGTTCTGCTCAGTATATTCACAGTGGTATTTTAGGACAATGGTTTCCTGGAGACCATTCCCATATAGCCCTTGGCAAATTGATGGGGATGCTGTGAACTCGGGGAATTTGTGTTCCTTAATGGATCCATCCAGGGTGGTTCCTGCACTGAAAAGCTTTCGTTGATGCAATCAGAAAGAAATCAGAAACAGGAGAGTTCAGAGATCCAGCACCCAGGCCTCTATGTTCAGACCCTCTACCATGTCACCACGTCTTCTAGTTAAGCAATAACTCCTAGCTGTTAAGTATCACATTTTGTAATTGTAGGATGCAAATCCATAAAAATGGAATGCCCCGAATTAGATGCCTATAATTGTAGTGTTATTGTTTTATAAAGTTTGGGTGTTTCATTAAGGAGTGGAGGAAAGAAAGAAATAGCCAGCCTCTCAGTGGATCCCTAAGGGATCCTTGAGGCAATTAGCTTTAAGCTGAAAAACATATTTCCAATTTTATAGCCTGTTTTCTAAGCTTAAAATAAATTTCTACCCAATAAACCTTAGTAGCATCCAAACATAACTGCAGCAGTCTGTTAATTAATAGCAAGAGACCAACTAGTAGGAAAACTTTATTAAAACCATTGCATGTATCATCCTCTACATTAGTTACCTAAATTTGTGACCCCTTTTTTTCTTGAAAGCTTGTGGGTGGCTTACAATATTCTAAAAACCAACACCTTAAAAGAAATTTTAATGTTACAGATTTATTAATCTGAATATATGGAGTGGCCCTATAGTAGTTTTGACAACAATTATCTGTCGGATAATTCCAAAATTTGCTAACTGTGAGAAAGGAAATAAATACTTTTAATTAAAGGTTCTCTTGAGCCCAAAGATCTCAGCCAAGCTTTATGGGAAATTAGGGCATGTTTAAGAAGGTCTAGAGAGCCTGTATGTAGTCCCATTATTGTGGAAATAATAATTGCAGAGCATACTTGAAGGTATAGGCCTTCAAGGTATAGGCACCCATTTATTGTTGAAATCTGTTGAGCATTTGCTCGAGCTAGTAAGAAAGATGCAAGAAGTACAAGAAATATTCTATTTAGTAATTTCCTGGCCCAAGCTCATCTCAAGAATACAGTAAAAGTGCTTGTATAGGATATCTACTATGAAAAGTGCAGGCATTTGTGTTTCTCTCTGCAACATACTCTTTAATGAATTATCAGTTCAACATATCGATAAAGATAGACAGCAGGGAGGAACAAGTGGAAAGAAAAACAAGCACTGTAATAATTAGGGATAATGATCCCAGAAACAGTGGGAACCAGCGCTGCCAGTGGGGTTTACAGGCCCCCAGATCCATAGAAATCAGTGTTTAGTTCACAAATACTCTATAAATCTTTTCTAAAATGTTCCTTTTGTATTGTGGCATCTGGAAAAAAATCTTAAAAGTTTACTTTTAGAAAAGAGTAGGAACTACCTACATATAACTTCTTAAATGAATTTTACAAGATGGAACTAATTTTAGTCAGGTGTACAGTCCAATCAGAATTTTAGAATTCTGCTATCGTCGACAGAAACTAAAAGAAGTGTCAAGTAAGTCACCCATAAAAATAATAAGACCTCACTATGTCATCTTTCTCTGTTGTCTAATGAGACACACTTGCAAGAAAAAAATTACATGGAGAAGATCATTTTTAGTTTTGCAGTGAAAAAGTCTAGCAAAATATTGTTTAGAGATAATTAGTCTATTTATACATATGTGCGCATCTTTCGGTGAATCTTTCTTGTGAAATGTGTCTGAAAAATATTCCTTTCTTCTTTTGAGAAAAAAAAAAGACCTCTACTTAATTTTTAGTAGATAAAATTTACAAAACCACACTCATTTTTAGTAAAGGGTGCCCAGCTCCATTTTAAGTCAAGGGTGTACAGTTCAATCTTTGCTAATTGCCAGTGTCTGAGGAAAAGTTAAAAGAAACATCTACAGGTGAAACTCGAAAAATTAGAATATCGTGCAAATGTTCATTTATGTCAGTATGGCAACTCAAAAGGTGAAACCAATATATGAGATAGATGCATTACATGCAAAGCGAGATATGTCAAGCCTTACTTTGGTATAATTGTGATGATTATGGTGTACAGCTTATGAAAACCCCAAATTCACAATCTCAGAAAATTAGAATAGTATGAAAAGGTTCAATATTCTAGGCTCAAAGTGTCCCACTCTAATCAGCTAATGAATCCATAACACCTGCAAAGGGTTCCTGAGCCTTTAAATGGTCTCTCAGGCTGGTTCAGTAGGAATCACAAGCATGGGAAAGACTGCTGACCTGACAGTTGTGCAGAAAACCATCATTGACACCCTCCATAAGGAGGGAAAACCCCAAAAGGTAATTGCAAAAGAAGTTGGATGTTCCCAAAGTGCTGTATCAAAGCACATCAATAGAAGGTTATGTGGAAGGGAAAAGTGTGGTAGAAAAAGGTGCACAAGCAGCAGGGATGACCGCAGCCTGGAGAGGATTGTCAGGAAAAGGCCATTCAAAAGTGTTGGGGACTTTCACAAGGAGTGGACTGAGGCTGGAGTTAGTGCATCAAGAGCCACCACACACAGACGGATCCTGGACATGGGCTTCAAATGTCGTATTCCTCTTGTCAAGCCGCTCCTGAACAACAAACAACGTCAGAAGCGTCTTACCTGGGCTACAGAAAAAAAGAACTGGTCTGTTGCCCAGTGGTCCAAAGTCCTCTTTTCTGATCAGAGCAACTTTTGCATCTTATTTGGGAACCAAGGACCCAGAGTCTGGAGGAAGAATGGAGAGGCACACAATGCACGATGCTTGAAGTCCAGTGTGAAGTTTCCACAGTCTGTGTTGATTTGGGGAGCCATGTCATCTGCTGGTGTTGGTCCACTGTGCTTCATTAAGTCCAGGGTCAACGCAGCCGTCTACCAGGAGATTTTGGAGCACTTCATGCTTCCTTCCGCAGACGAGCTTTATGGGGATGCTGACTTCATTTTCCAGCAGGACTTGGCACCTGCCCACACTGCCAAAAGTACCAAAACCTGCTTCGATGACCATGGGATTACTGTGCTTGATTGGCCAGCAAACTCGCCTGACCTGAACCCCATAGAGAATCTATGGGGCATTGCCAAGAGAAAGATGAGGGACATGAGACCGAACAATGCAGCGGAGCTGAAGGCCTCTATTGAAGCATCCTGGTCTTCCATAACACCTCAGCAGTGCCACAGGCTGATAGCATCCATGCCACGCCGCATTGCGGCAGTCATTGCTGCAAAAGGGGCCCAAACCAAGTACTGAGTACATATGCATGCTTCTACTTTGCAGAGGTCCGATATTGTTCTATTTCCAATCCTTGTGTTATTGATGTCATGTAATATTCTAATTTTCTGAGATGTGAATTTGGGGTTTTCATAAGCTGTACGCCATAATCATCACAATTATAGCAAAGTAAGGCTTGACATATCTCGCTTTGCATGTAATGTGTCTATCTCATATATTGGTTTCACCTGTTGAGTTGCCATACTGACATAAATGAACATTTGCACGATATTCTAATTTTTCGAGTTTCACCTGTATAAGGTAACATTCATTTTAAAAAAAACAACTGCAGGTCTCCTATGGTAGTTTTACCTATGTAGTCTGTGAATTTGCAAGAGAGATTGATTTGGGGAGTTGTCATGGTTTGGCAAAGAAAAATATCAGAAAAGTAAAGATGGTTGACAGTTAGTAGCTGACATACAGTATGTGAGAACAACTGGAACGTCTAGCCAATAGTTCCAAACAGAGCAGGAAGTAAGCAGCATGTAATTTCCATCCCCTTGGTCATTTAAGGAATACTTGTGGTGACATTAGAAGTCTGCTGGTTGAAGATGTGTGTGTACTTTTTATGTAGATGATGCCATGTGGTTGGCTGAGAATCCAAATCATTTGCTAGTAAATGCTAGATAGGCTGAATGATGCAGTGAGGAGTCTAGGTTTGATAGTTCAAGTACTGAAGACAATGGTAGCTGTGTTTGATAGGGACAATGGAATGAACGCTTGCAAGTTATAAAAAGTGGTGAACAATTTGAATGGAGAAATGTTATGATGTTCAAATGCTGGCAGAAAGGTAGTGGATAGTTTGTAATCTGGTAAAGGATGAATGTTTGTTGCTGTTGTTGTTGTTGTTGTTGTATGGTAGGTCGCACAGTCAGCCAGATGATTGGCCCAAAGTCACCCAGCCAGCTTTCATGCCTAAGGGAGGCCTAGAACTCATAGTCTTCTGGCTAATAGGCCAGGATTTTCACCACTACAGCAAGATTATATATAAGAGTGTAATTACATATGCAAACATGGTCCACCCGGACCCCATGAATAGATTAAAGACATGGCAAGAACTACTTAGCAAAGCTAGGAGAAACCATGGATGATGTACCTACAAATTACTGGAAGAATAAAATCTGATCTCGAAAACAACAGAGTGACATTAAGAAAAGTGACAGCATTGAAATGCTTATATAGAATCAAGACCACCTATTAGGGGATATGTATATGTATATATGTATGTGTATGTGTGTGTGTATGTGTGTCTGTGTCTACTTAGATATGATACAGAGATAGAAGAAATTAAAAAATGTGTGGTAAATTGGATGTAGAGTTTCAAGGAAACAGTCCCAATACAACAATGGGAAGAACCATGGAACAAATCTATAAAATTTACCCAAAGCTATGATTTGAGAGAGAACTGTTATAAAATGTTTTACAGATGTTATACAGCTCCATCAATATTTGCCAAAATAGACAAATCATATAGTAATAAATGCTGGAAATGCCATGAGAAAGAAGGAATATTGTATCATATGTGGTGGGCATGTAAAAACACCCAAAAGTATGGTACACAGCACCATCCAGAGAATCTTAAGGATCAAATTCAAAATGAAGCCACATTTTTTTTAACTAGGTATAATTCCAGAATGTATTAATAAAAATACCATAACTAATTAAGATACATGCTCTTGGCTGCGAGGACAAACTTTTACTTGTATGTAAAAAAGACATAGTACTGACAATACCTGACTGGGAAATTAAACATGGAGAATATGGAGTAATGGCATAACTAACAGTATATAAATGTAACAGTATTTTTATTTATGTATTTATATTTCACATTTATATAGCTGCCCATCTCATGGAATGTGACTCTGGGTGGCGTGCAATAAAAACACATAATAAAAACTAACAATTAAAAAAGGATTCTACAATTGAAAATACCAGTTAAAGTTGCCAACGACAGGGTAGCAGAGAGAACTATCATGATAGGCAATATAGCCATCTCATTAATTCACCACTTTCTTGAGATCCCCAAGCCTAATGACACAACCATGTTTTAAGGGAGTTCTGGAAAGATGTCAGGGATGGGGCCAGTCTCACCTCAGGGGGAATGATGTTCCATAGGGTGAGAGCCATGGCAGAAAAGGCCCATCTCTGAGATCCCACCAGATGTAACTCCTTTGCAGATGGGACCCGTAGCATATCTCTTCTGCTGGACCTAATGGTCCCCACAGATGCAATTAGGTGGAGGCACTCCCTCAAGTAACCAGGCCCCATGCCATGAAGGGCTTTAAAGGTCAAAACCAGGACCTTGAATTGGACCCAGAAGCAAACTGGCAACCAATGCAGCTTGTGGAGCAGAGGTGTAACATGTGCCATTCTAGAGGCACACATAACTGTCTGCACCACTGCATTTTGTACCAACTGAAGCTTCCAAATACTCTTCAGGGGCAGCCCCATGCAGAGCATGTTGCAATAATCTATCTGGGAGGTAACCAGGGCATGAGTGACTGTGAAGAGAGTCTCCTTGTCCAGGAATGGGTGTAACTGGTGCATAACATGAAGCAAAGGCCCTCCTAGCCATGATGGCCACCTCTCCTTGAGCAGGAGTTGTGAGTCCAGGAGGACCCCCAGAATGCATGCTAGGTCTGCTTGGGGCAGTGCAACCTCATCCAACACCAAAGATGGCATTGTCCCTGAACCAGAGGTCCCTAAAACCCATTCAGTCTTGCTAGGGTTCAGTTGAAGCCTGTTGTTCCCCCCACAGCCTCCAGGAACTGGGATAGAACATTAACAGCATTGCTTAATCCACCAGGGGCAGAAAGATATAATTTGGTATTATCAGCGTTTTGATGATACCTCACCCCATGGTGATGGATTAGCTCACCCGGCAGCCTCATGTAGATGCTGAATAGGAGCAGAGAGAGCACCAAACCCTGTAGCACCCGACACAGTAGGGGCTGAGGGTGGGACCTCTCCTCCCCAATCACCACTGACTGGTATTGACCCCAGAGAAAGAAGGTGAACTAGCACGATACAGTGCCATCCACCCCCAATCCTCAGAGCTGGTCCAGAAGGATACCACAGCCGATGGTATCAAAGGCCTCTGAGAGATCAAGAAGAGTAAGGATGGGTGCACAACTCTATCCCGCCCCCATGAGAGATCATCTAAAAGCGTGACCAATGCTATTTCCATCCCATATCCAGGCCTGAATCCTGACTGAAAGGGGTCCAGATAATCATCGCTTCAACCAGAGTCCTCTGAAGCTGCCGCATGACCACCTTCCACCCAAAGGGGAGGTTAGATATCGGGCAAAAATTGTCCAATATGATCCAGTATGGGGAGATCCAGCGATGGTTTCTTGAGGAGGGGGTGAACCAATGCTTCCTTAAGGAGCAGAGGAACAACCTCCTCACTCAAGGAAGAATTCATCACTGCCAGAATACACTCACATGACCACCCCCACCCCCCGGCAGCTTTAGTTAGCCAGGAGGGGCATGGATCTAAAGAGCAGGTGGCCAAGCTCACAGCCCTAAGGAACCTGTCCAACAGGTTCAGACTAATCCCAGATAACAGTTCAAGAATCTTCCCTAAGACCTGCAGCAAGGCTGGCATCCACCTGAGAATAAATTTGAGCAATTTTGTCTAACAGATGCTAAGCAAATTCTTCTGTATGGCCTTCTAGGAGGATCTCTGAGCCCCCTCTACCCAAGAGGGCATGTGACACCCAAAACAAGGCTGCAGGACACCTATTTGCAGATGCAATAAGGGCAAAGTATTGCCACTTTGCCACCCTTACTGCCATGAGATAGCCTTTACTAGCAGCTCTAACCCATGTTCGGTTGAGTTCATCCCTTGTCAAGCACCGGTGGCACTCTAAATGTCTCTTCTCTTGTTTCACCTCCCTCAATTCTTCCGTGAAACATGGAGAATGATGGGATCCATGAGAGGGGAGAGGTCTTATAGGTGCAATCCGATCCAAAGTCTTTTGTTCCAAGTGGCCACCAAGGCTTCAAATGGACTGTGCAAGCAGGCCAGCAGGAACAACCTCCAGCTCCCTCTGAAACCCATCAGGTTCCATCAGTTGCCAAGGAGAGACCGATATACAGGTCCTGCCTCCCTGTGGCGGATTGTAGCAACAGAGAATCCCATGGTAATCAGCACATGATCTGACCATGACAAGGGGGACACTAAGAGTTCCCCCAGTTTCAGACCACATTGCCATTGCTCTGATGGGAAAACCAGATGAAGTGTGTGACCGTTGTCCCACATCAGTCATCCAGGACTGATGTGGGACAATGGTCACACACTGTGTCTGGTTTTCCCACTCCTAGAGAAGGCAGATTGAAGTCCCCCAGAACCATAAGCCTGGGGAACTCCATCGCCAATCCAGAAATGGAGTTGAGGAGCTCAGGCAGAGACGTTGCCATGTAGCAGGGAGGCTGGTACACTAGCAGCAGTCCCAACTGATCCCTAGAGCCCAGCTTAATGAACAGGGTCTCACGTCCAGCATCACGTTGAGCAGCTCCCCTGAAAGCCTTAAGAGACTCTTGGATGATGATTGCTACCCCCACCCCCCCGGCCTGAGGTCTCAGCTGATGCCACACCCAAAACCCAGCTGGGTGTATTTCTGAAAAGGGAACCCCCCGCTTCCAGTCCCAGCCAGGTCTCGGTAATACATCATGTATATATACATAATAATATATAATAAATAAGCAATAATAGCTTCTGTATATATTATGCAGCAAGGCTTCTGTATATATGATTATTATGTATATATACTATTATGTATATACAGTATACTGTTAGTTTTGCCATTGCTCCATATTCTCCAAGTTCAATTTCCCAGTTAAAAAGAAGGAAAAAGAAAAACACTTCTAAAAATAATATAGATGAATATATCATTCCTGTACTCCAACTGATTTGCATTACCTGTTGGTGTAGACCTTAGAAACCATACTCTAAGTGTGGTTAGAGCAGAGTTTCTAAGATTTACGCCAATAGATAATGCAAATCAGTTGGAGTACAAAGAAGTACAAAAAAGTGGGGAGTCAGAAATTATATATCCATCTATATTATTTTTAGGGGTGTTTTTTTTTCTTTTCTTTTTTAAACATTTAGAAAAAATAATACAGTGGAGATTTTGGCATTAAGCTTAAAAATTTATACTTTTTAATATCATGAAAACAATTAAATGTACCCTGCTTGGTATCTTTTGCTACTGTTACACTGAGCATTAACTGTGTAACTATCTATTTATAGATTATCTCTTTTTTTTTTTTTGAAGAAAAAAACCCTTTGTTTTAAATAAAAATAAAAATAAATGAATGAACAGGGAGGGAATGCAACAGTGAGTGACCAGTACAGAGGAAGTGCCTTGTGGTAGTTTGCTCATTATGAGAGAATGGCAAAACAAAAGTGGTTTGCCAGAGCCTCCTTCCTAGAGCATAGCCCAGCTGGCGAGCGCAGGAGGCGGGATTTCCGTTGCTTCGCGCCCTTTTCGGGCGAGCGCGGTTTCGTGCTTACCGGCAACTGGTCCCGTCTCTCTGTGCAAGGCGCTGCCAGCATTTTTCCTCCCACCAGAGTGAGAGTACCCATTTATCTACTCACGTGACTTTTCGACCTGTTGGGTTGACAGGAGCTGGGGAGGAAACAGGAGTTCACCCTGTTAACGCGAAGGCTGGACTTGAACCGCCAAAGCGTCAGCCATTTATGGCCGGCAACTTTCAGCGTCATTAAGCCGCTGCACCACTGCGTCCCCTTATAGCTTGAACATTAGGGGAAGACCAAAAAAGTTGTGATTTGATGGAGATGAGAAACAAGAGGATTAAAGAAGGAATAAAGAACCAAAAGCAACATACAAATCAGTGTATAGATATAATGAAAGGATAGTCTGCAATAAAAGAAAGAGATGCAGTGTCGATGTAGACTAGAGATGGTCAATTCCCTTTTCTTTTTTCTTATTGCCAGCCTTTAATTTCTTTTGCTTACATTTTCTTTCTATTTTTCTGCACTTCACATAGTATTGCTTGATACTGTTGCATAATATTGCTTATTATACTTTGCATAATGTTGCTTACTTATTAATACAGCTCTTGATGCAGATGCTAAAACTGAACATACAGAGCTAAAGTAAAGAGTGGATATAGTGTGCATATAAACCATATCCCCCAAGATCCTTCATTTGCCCTACTACATTCTGGAGTTTTATGGGCCCTTGCCATGCAGAGATCAGAAATAGCTTCTTGACCTGAGTTAGGCCAAACATGCTTATAGAGCATTGTTTCTCAGTCCCAGAGCCTGCTGGATGGGGAATTTTGGGAGTTGAAGTCCACACATCTTAAAGGCTCTGTGATTGGGAAACCCTGTTATAGAGCTTCCATGATCGAGAAGACAAAATAGGGTGGAAGGGTTCAGGATTCAAAGGATCCTAAAGCCTCTATCCAAATTCTATGCCTCCAGCTATACTACCCCTCAGCCTACTAAAGCCAGCAGGGTGTTGACTGAATCAGAGCAAACTGAGGTGAGAAGGCTCTTATTTTCTAGAAAGTTTATTTGTTTCCTTTTGCAAGTCTCAGAAGTTCCTTAAGCCTCAGAATGAAGCTCTTTTGACTACCTAAAGATCTATGATGGGAGAATTCTCAATATTAATAAGCAGCAGCAGCAGGAGGAAGATGATGGTAATGATGATTTGTGGCAGCCCTGACTCTTATACCCAGATCATCTTTGTGTGAACATGCACTGAGCTGGCCACAGCAGCGAGAGGCAGCTTCTGTTTTGCTAACTCTGCATTGATGGTTGGCTACATTAATTTTTGTCATACCAAAGAGAACGGTCAGTTGAATCCAAATGGGCTTCTCCAATGCATTGATAGAGCTTCATAGAGAGGGTAATTTTCAAAGCTTATTTTCTACACCATTGAATGCTGTGTTACTGCAAATGAATGCATTCCCTGGTTGGCGTGATAGAGAATACAGCTGTAAATGCTTTATGCTTCATTTGGATAAAGAGCCGAAGATATGCCATTACACAATACAAAGAGGATCTAAGAGTGCACTTTATTAAAAAAGCGGTACCTCTGTTAATAAAATTCAACATGTCTGATCAAAAAGAGTGTTGAGAAGATTAAATGCAGATGCATGTAACCTTGACCACAGGTTATTTCCTCTTTTCAACAACGGAAATAAGGACTCTGCATGCCTGATACTCATTTGGCACTCCACTTAGCATATGGGTAAAGACCGAGGTACTGACATGGCACCCAGCCTAAATGTGTCTCTTTGAAAAGAAATATTTTTGGCTCTCCAATGTTACCTCTGTACAATCTGCTCTGTTCCCTTTGCCTTCCGTTTAATACTTTGCCTCCATCATGTCTTCAGGGCCACAAGGCTAAACTACCGTTGGCTACTTTGGTGAGCTGCTCTTCCTTCACTCTGAAGGGGCTGTAGTAGATTTGCCATTTAAAGAAAAATGTGTTGTGGGGAGCTTAGTTAGTCCCAAACTGAATGCTATGGAAATGTGGCCTAGTGCGTCATGTGGGGAGAATCTGCTCTTGTTCACCCTCTGTACTTTGTCTCTCGAGTGCAAAGAGAAAAGGCACAAAAGAAAAGAGAACGTAGAAAGGTACAACACAGAGCAGAGAAAAGAGAGAGAACGTGTATGTTTGACAGGGGAATGTCTCCTCCTCCTAGCCCAGGGTTTGGTGAATAGAATTAAAAATGATAAAATGGTTTGGACGGAATCTCAAGTAAGAGAATACCAGAAGGAGAATTTTAGGGATTTTTCTGGGACTGATAGTGAAAAAGGGTTTCAAAGTGAATGGAGGAATTACTCCCCTATTGCATGCATATCGGTTAGAGGAAAGGATTTTCCTTTGCTTTTGTTGCTTTTTGGTACAGCAGGATTTTATTATTATTTTTTTTTTCCTCCAGGGCAAGTCAGTGAAGAGAACTCTCCATTCACTTGCCTAGGAAACAATGGATGGCATGGTATGACTTGGAGATCGAGTGGAGCCTGGGAGTGAGTACTGGATACCATAATGAAAGAAGCTGCAATTGGTAAAAACAGTAAAAACAGGCTGCAAGTATGCCAGGAGTTGCACTGGGGGATTCTGGGAATTTCCACCCTTAACATCTATATGTTGTCAGGGAAAAATTAATGCAGCCTAAACTTTCAGCTCTCTCAGTGGAAATGGTCATTGTCACTGGAATCAGTTTACTCATTCAGTGGCTGTTCTTAAAAGGTACAATAACTAGGAAGAAAGAAATGGATTATATACATGAATGTGGAGTCAGTGTCAAGCAGACAGTCCTCATGAGTTTGCTACCTCTCAGGTCAGAGGTATAACTATAAAATGGGTATAAGCTCTCCAATAAAGGTCTTGTGAGGGCAAATTAAACAGCACATTTAGTAAATATTAAGAATTAGTTATTGGTTAGTAGAATTAGGCTGAAATAAGGACTATTTTAGGTATATTTATTTAACGACTTTTTTACCTCAATGCTTAAAGCAGCATACAAAAAAAGTAAAAAAGCAAGTTACAATTGACAGACCATTAAAAATCACGAAATGTAAAACTACTGCCTATAATCTAGTCTCTGTTTTTTAAATAGCAGCATTGCTCAATTTATTCAGTTCAGTCTTTGCAGCAGCCCATTGACAACATGCAGATAATCAGATTTACTACAATCCTGAAAAAAGAACATGTAAGTGAAACTTGATGCTTACGTTTGGGATGCCTGTGTGAAAAGGTGGTTAAGTATTGCTTTTTTGTAATTGAAAAATCTTCAGCCGAGGATGCAAATGATATCAATTTATCTGGGAGTACTTCTCGTTTATGGATAGGATTATGCTGCAGTAATAGAAAAAGAGATTAAAGTGAAGGGGATGTGGGATGCTTAAAAACAACTACAAAGAAGGCATTCTGATAAAGTCTTCCTTTGGCAACATCATCTAAACAAAGGAGTGGCTTAAGGGAATAAGTTCTATAGGGGGAGGGCCACAACTAAGGGCATACCTGCACATCCCCAAAATTTCAGCTAGAAGATGCTTCGTAACCACTTTCTGGAGATACATCTGCCTGATGCAGCCTTCATCCCATCCCCACATCCTCAGCCCAGCTAACTTCAGGTGAACTGATGTGCACATAGTCTTTTCCATTGTCTTCCAACTCAAGCATTGCTATGTATTCTACATGCAACTCTTTGACAAGACTGCAGCAAGGGTTGGGACCTGATCAGCTCCTATGGGCTGTTTTCAGCTGCTGTCGACACATCTCCCTTCTCTGGTGACTTTCCTCCATGCCCATTTTGGACAGCAAGAGCGATCAAACATCAGGCCATGGAATACCTGGGGGGACTACAGCCAGAAGTGGCTATTGCTATAGATTTGAACTTTGCAATAGGAAAGAAGGAGAGAGAAAGTGGGGTGCTGCATTTTTTTCCATGGGAGTGAGTATGTTTGTGTGTTCAGGCAAGGCAACACATGTTTACTCCCAAATCAGTCTACTCCCAAACCTGACAGAGGTTTGTAAAACCTGTTTAGAGTTGTAGCTTCAAAAAAGGGTCATATATTGGAAGGATACTGTTTCCTCTTATCCACCCTGCCTTTCTCTTTCCCTCTCTTAATACACACAACACACCTCTACCCCAAACCCTGAAGCAAAACACAAAGGAATATAATTTTGGTGGGGAAGTGACTAAAGAAATAATGTGGAGGTTGAAGATCTCTTAACCTTCCTTTTCCCATTAATACTAATACTAATATATGCTGATGTAAGAACCCCTCTGAATTATGGGCTGTAGTTATAAAATTTGAGTCTTCTGGCTACCCAGATGTCTTTTCTCAAATATTTGCCCTCTACATCCCTCAAAACAACCACCACCTGTAAATACTTCTCCCTTCCCCCTTTGAAAGATAGTTTTCTTTTTTAAAAAATCTGATAGACAGCCCATGTGGTAGAACAATACTGGCTGAAGCTGGAGGACTGTCTCTGCTGGCTGTTCACATGGGAGATGAGAAATGAGTGAATATGACTCTTTGAAGTCATATTTACAGATCCTCCATGTGGTGCCACTAGGAGAGTGTCAGCAGGTGGCATGGGGGATCTAGGTGGGAAGAGCAGAAGTAATTTTACTATCAGATCTATGATGTGTGACTTTCTGTTAGCCCTACTCACCACAGGTGCAAACTCTCTATCAGCCTCTATTCACTGCATGGCTTACTTGCAGTACCTGATACATGGGGTTGGGTGGGTTGATAGAGGTTGTTCAGGTGCTGCAGATGTGCAGTGGATAGGAGCATGAGAGAGCATGGAGCAGTCCACAAATCTAAAATTACTTGGTGGAATCTTGCTCCACCACTATCTAAAGGACAATGATGGGTGTTTATTCTTCCCACCTGGCAGGTAGGAATGGGAACACTGGTGGGAAAGGGAATGAATCCAACTAGTCCCTGTCATTAACTCACCCCCAGAAAACTGTTAGGACAGTTACAGATGGAGAATAGGGACTGGTGTGGAGACAGAAAATTATGCTGGCCAACTTTTGTGCCATCTCACAGACTGGAAACAATGTGTTAAACCAGCTGCCTGGATGTATAATTAAGTATGCCAGCTTCTACCTAATGCAGATTTCACTTGGCTGGCCCTCTTAAATAAACACAGTCCTATCAAATAACTCCTCCCCTCCCCCCCCCACTTGCAAATCTCAGGGATGAAAAGAATTTAAGAGAAAAGGCTTCAGATACCAGACTCAGATTGACCAGTTTTCAGATATTTTAGATATGCTGCTGCAATGACTGATTTACAATTAAAATATCATTTAATTTGAAACTTCAAGCAACATGATCATCATGATTAATTTCCAGTTAATTTATTATGCATTTATTTACAGAACATTTATGGGGAATTTTGATGAATGCATACTCTTTTAATGTTTGGGTTAAAGCAACACTTAGGGAACAGTGCCAGGTAAGTCCAGATGATTCTCAATAAGGAATAATTGTTTAAAAGAGAACCATAGCTAATAATCATTATGTAGCAACTGGTATGGTTATATAGATCATATATCAAAATATGGGACAAATAATCTAGTTAAAGCAAAGCTTTGATTTCAGTATGAAAGAATAAATACATATTTAACTTCAGCACACATTACAATACTCCAACTGAGGTCCCCTTCTGTCTTTTAGGGACATTAAAAAACTGTTGCTAAGATCTACCCTACCTTTGCCATTTGTGAGTTTTTAAAATACTCCTCTGAATCCCTAGAACTTACCTCTCTGTCTCTGCTGCTTTGTCATTTTGATGCATGTTTGTGTAATGCACACATGCTAAGGAATCATATCACATGCTTTAACAACTGGTTCTCATTGAACCACTTGTTATTGTTATTACTTTTGCTCATCCTACCCTTAACCAAATAACAAAGCTTTTCTCTTATATATTCAGACCCAACTGAGAAGGAGTTTTGTAAGCTCTGAAGGGTCTTCCTATTTGTGGAACATTAGAATCCATGGCATTCCAATGACTAAAATATGTTTACATTTGAAAAATCTCTAAGCTGGAGGATAATATTCATTGTTAAACAACATGTTCCATCCAGCCTGCATGAAATGTTCTCACATTGTGATTCAGATACTTATGGTGCTGACTACCAACTTGGCTGGCTTTAAAAAGGGTTGGGCCTATTCATGGAAATCATGGGGATCAATGACTATTAGCCCTGAAGACTGCCTCTGAAGGCCACCTGCTGGGAGAATAATGGGCTTCCTTGTCCTGTTGGATGGCCACTGTGGGAACAGACTGCTGCACTAGATGGACCAGGAGTCTGATTCAATAGGGTACTTCTTATGTTTTTACTATCCAGTTCTAGCTTTGCCTCAGACAGAGTCAATCTAACTCTCCTTCACTGCAACAGGAATCCATAGCTATGTGCTCTTCATCCATCTGCTTTGGTAAACAGCTGTTCATACTTCTCTTGTTTGAGTTTGCATGCTCCACGAGATTCTTCCAGGTGCTGCCAAATATGGCCATTTACAGCCAGTATTGCTGTTCCCTTGTAGCATGTACTGGTCAGGGATATTTGGCAACAGGGGTGAAACTGATAAGAGTTCTGCTACTTTCCCCTTCTAGCCCAAATGACAAACCAATAAACCTGTCTCCAACTATAGCCCAAAACACAGGTCAGTAGTACAAAGGGCCCAGGATGAATCAGGAAGGGGCTTTCTCAGTGCACTGTGCAAGCTCCCTCCTGCTTCACTCAACAGCCCTCTTCCACCCCATCAACCTGTCAGCTGAGATATTTTTGCATACTCCCGGAAGACCTATATAGCTGTATTCAAAAATGTCCCGAATGACAGGTTATTGGTTCAGAGCACCTCAGCATCAATGATCTGTCACTCAGTCAACCTGAAAGTTGGATGAAACAAGAAGTTGGGAGATTTACTAATCGCAGCCATGAATTTGTCCCAGAGTAAAGCTGCAGGGACAGAACCACTCCAAAACCTAATTACAGAGGCAGATTGGGGGCTTGGTGATGTTGGCATACTTTTCTGCTGACTTAAGGATGCAGCTGTGAGGAAGAATTGTTAGATCATTCTAAAGTTTACTTCTATTACTTAGAGGCCATTATTTCTCATCTATCTTTTTCTACTGTTTACAATTCTCCCCATTTCTTTTTCATTTAGAAATAATGTGAAAGGCTTGGGGGCAATTATAGAATCTGGAGCATTATGGAAAGTTGAACCATGTTTTCACATCAGAAAGAACAAAACCCATGGTATATCATCTATCTACAGATATTGTTGTTGCACAAGCATACAAAAATTCAAGGGTGTGGATGATTAATATGAACAATTAAATAATCAAATTTAAATACAGGTTAAGATGGAATTCCCAGCATATTGATCTTGGTATCACACCTGCTGCTAAATAAAGATAACTGGAGATAGGTGAAGGTTTTTAAGCAAACAGGAGGTATATTAGTGCAGATGTGTTTTTTCTAGTATCCACAACTTTTTTTTATCCCATTTTGGTCTCTCATCAAACTTACTTTGAAACTATAAAAACCAGTAAAAATTGTGAGTAGCACAAGATAAAGAGGCCTATCATGGGTAATAAATTAATGCTTCTACCATGCCACCTTCAACTATGTATCACTAAATCTTGTTAGAGAATTTTACTCTTTCAAGCTCTCTGGAAACAGACAATGTTTTAACTCTTAAGGGTCCTTTTGTTTCATCCATTAAGATGCTTGTGATTGCTCAAAATCACTTTTTTTAAAAAATGTGGGATCTTTGTCTTGTTCCTACACTGTTAGAAAATATGCTTTTAATTTTACATTTCAAGCTAGATGGTGTGTTGTTTGAACTCCTCTAGAATGAAAAGGACAATCATATTGCAAGTTAAAAACCTCACATGTATTTCATGTTAGAGTAACTTACCTGCAATAGATGGTAAGCCATATTTAGTTTTGCTACAAAAATACATTTGGAAGCAAAGGACAATAGGTTTGGCCATTTATTTTGAAGGTCCAACTCTTCACAGATTCTGATTCTCTGTATATCACCAATCAGATTATTCAAGCCTATCGGGGTGAAATAGGGGACTCACAGTTTTTTAATACCAGTATGTGATACCTGGTTGATGTTTTTTAATCATTGAATTAATAATCTATCTCTCTTTCCTTCCCCAATATATATTATGTTAATTTAAGCTAAACCTCCATTGTTCAAAGATCAGATCCTTGATTTTGAACATGGTAGAACTTTTCTTGAAACCTCTGGCAAAATAAGACTACTTGGCAATCCAGCCTCCCAATATCAAATTGCCCACCATTTTATGCAAGATGTGGAATAACTTACTAAGCAGGAGCACAGCCAAGATGCATCATGAGACTGTAAATTAAATGTCAGCCAACAATATGATGCCAATATGAAGGCCAAGTATTATTTTGAGATAGATCAGCAGCAGCTTTGTTTTCATAGTGATATTCAGTCCTAGAGCATGATCTAGTCTCAGCTTGAGCTAGTGGCATGAAAGAAACCAATAAAACTAAATCAGTGAAACAAACAAAATGAATATTTT
The DNA here is from genome assembly GCA_030867105.1 of Liasis olivaceus. Taxonomy (NCBI): domain Eukaryota; kingdom Metazoa; phylum Chordata; class Lepidosauria; order Squamata; family Pythonidae; genus Liasis; species Liasis olivaceus. The sequence goes on along the minus strand of CM061350.1, from coordinate 102,056,829 downwards.
ATTGCTAAAAATAGATGTGCAAAAAAAAAAAAACGAACACCTTTTAACTTTGGTACTAGTCTTATCCAGGCTGCTTTTCCTTTGTGTGAGATTCTTGAACTTTCTCCCAACCATGAATCTTCACAATAGCCAGAATATTTGAATTACTTGAGCCCTAGTGACAATTCAGTTGCAATACTTATTCCCAGTTTCAATGCATTTCTAGGCAGGGCTGAAAAATACTTGTTCGTGGGGTTGCTTGGTCAGAGGAGACAATATATAGTCCTGATGACAAAGATGAATTAGTAAGGTGGCTTCATCTACTCCAGTGTAGAAATCCACTTAGATTAATTGTGGCTCACCAGAAATCACACTGATCCTTCCACTCCACAATTTCAGATTAATTTTCTTATACTGATCTAATGACCAAGATGTGGAGGAACTATCTGCCCTGTAATCCTCACAGTCATATAAGGTAAATCAAAAAATAGCTGATAATTCTGATGTTAAATTCTGCTTCTCTGGAAACCAGCAGACTGAGGTCTTGCATGCTTTGCTTGTAAGCTTCCAAAGACATTTAATTGACCATTGTGGAAATTAAATGTTAGTCCAGATGGACCTTTTCCTGAGATTAGCATGGGTATTAATATATCCTTGATTGCAGAAATTCCAGAGACATGGCTTGCTTTGTATTTTAAGAATTGGGTTGAAGAGGTGGAGAAAGAAAATTGACAGTAACATAATTCAGATGAAAAAAAAATGCTTCTTTGAATGGTTATTTTTTTCTTTTTGTATTGGCAGGTTATATTTCTATTTATAATTTGTTAGATTTCAAGAAGAATAATTTCAAGCTGCTCAAATAAAAAAAAAATCTTCCCTTGAAATCTGCCTTCTGTGATTTCAGGGACAGCAATTGAAAAGCATCATTATTAAACCTAAGGCAATTCAAGATCTTATTTTTAATATGAAGAAAGGCTTTCAATCTGGGTTTCTTGAATGTGCAAGCAGACAAAACTGAAACCTGAACCTAGCCTAAATACAGTTATAATTGTTAAATTATACAATCTTTAAATAATGTACAGACAATTTTTAGAATAAAAATATTCACCATTGTTCTTTATTCAGTGGCAGATGTGAGTGATCTTGGACTGGAAAATGTAACAAAAGATCAATACCCTTTGGGACTCTTGTGGCAGGTTGGCAAACAAGAGAACTCTGAAGCAGGACATTCTGCTCTGCTGCGACTGGTGATGGTTAGAATGTGAAGCTGCAGCTACAAAAAAAAAGGGGGGGAGGGGGAAATCATGTGATGCCATACAGCCAATAGGATTGCACCTGGTCTCATAAAGGTTATGGTTATTCATATAGAAGGGCAGCAAGGAAACCTTTTCAGTATTGGCTGTCAGCTCCATGTTGCAGTTAGAGGTTCCATACAAATGAAGTGTGCTAATCTGCTGAAGAGTGTTTACATGTGTGTGTGTGTGTGTGACCTGACTCCAGGCAGCTGGGAAGTGCTCTTCTGGGAGTTGTGTTCATCCTCCTCCTGCCTTAAAATTCATCCTTCATTTCAGAAATATTGCCCAAGCTCACTCTCCCAATCTGGGTTGGGGACAAAGCATCTTGGCTCCACACAAACTTATTCCATTGAAGGATGCCAGCTGTGACCCTGCACTGAGATAGTAAATGTGTAATCTTTAAAAGAAGAGGAGCAGGGTAAGAAAAATACCTATGGGAATTTGTACCTCAAAAATGCACAGAGCCACTTGTCTGAGGAGAGAACTTTCTTCAGCAACCAGCATGAGTCATTCTGTTCTGATAGATGCCTCCTGTGGGCCCTTGTGGGAGGTCTACCACATTAGGAAAGATAATACTTGGCCAGTGCTACGAATGCACACTCAAAGAAACAACTTGGGTCTTTGCTCTCCTGGATCCACTGTTTTTCTAATTCAAAGGGATGATGCTGTTTCCAAATCCTTCTGGAACAGAAAACTGCAATATGAAAACTAGTGACTTTTTAAAAATTAATGGTGGATCAAAAGAAAGATTCCAGAACCCCAAACATAAAAACTCAAAATGGCAAAAATTTTAAAGTAAGTTATAAACCCAGTACTTTGTTTTCTGAATAGCAAAAAGTAAGTATATTTCCCCCCTCCAAAAAAAAGAATTGGGGGGAGGGGGAGAATCCATAGAGAGCAGTATAAGGATTATAATATAAAAGTATATAAAACTCTGCATTTATTGGGACTACCACAATGTCGGTGTTGTGAGCTAATCCAAAGGAAAATAAATAGAAATGTAGAACAAAAAACAGGGAAAAAGGAAATAAATTGGTGGAAGAAAGGTATGCTGACTTAAGATAGACTTGCAAAATTGTGAATATAGTTGTGACCTGAGATGCTTCTTAAAGACTGAGAGCCACATGAATGTCTGGGAGCAATCAATTTCAAAAGTGCTATAAAATGAAACAGTGAAAACATGAAGCAACAGATGCCATGATCTGGTCAGCCTTGGCTGATCAAAAAAAAAAAAAAGCTAAGGAGAGCTAAACCTGCTTTCTAGCTGGATGGGAGATCTCCAAAGAATACCAGGGCTAGACTGGAAAGTTAAAAAACGTTCTGGAACAAGGCAATGGCAAACCACTCCTGTATCATTTCCAAAAAAGCTACATGGGTCAAGTCCAACTCAAATAAGAATTTACCTTGAGATCTTTCAGTCAGTATAACAAAGTAGAATCCATTAGCAATGCAGAAAGAAAAGTTAAATGTTGTCCTATTTAGAAGCAAAAGATTTGAGCTATCAATCAAATAAAAGATTCTTAATTTAGATGAGGTAAGAAAAGACCAACCAAAGTAGCATTATACTAATCAAGTCTGGATTTTTTAAAAAAAGAGAATCAATTGACGTTTTGTGATCTACATGTAATTAAGGTACATTAATATGCACAATTAATTTGCAACATGATAAAAAAGTAAAAACTCACTTCCAAAGAACACCAGAAATTAATTGAGAATTTAACTTAAGGACGTTAAAAGTCATCTAAGAAGAAATTGAAGCCAGACAGCTAAAATTAAAACAGTTAAGTGACAAGACATAGGACTTATAATAACTTCAGATCAGCAGTGTTAAAGTGAAAATTAATTCTATTTGTTTATTTAATTACAGTCCAATCAGAAAAGAGAACTAGAGCAAATACTATGATTAAAATAAAATAAAATTACCTGAACATCCTGAAACAGTTAATCATGTGAAGGTGGCACCAGGTAGATTCTGAAAGCCATGATTTTCAATAGGAATTTTGTAATCTTTTTAGAGATTTCTGAGAATTGCTCACATAAAAGAGCACTAATCTCATAATCACAGAAACAACTAAATAGACTGATAATGGGAGCTATGAGTTTCAATCACCATTGGTATTAATAGCATATGTGATACAGGTTCAGCCTCTGTGTTGGGAGGGCAGGGGTAACTTTTGTATGGAAGATTAGAGCATCTACTGATTGTTGTCCTAATCAGAAGTGCTCCAATTCATGCCACACCACAGTGAAGAGCATGTAGGTTATTAAAAAATATCTCTGGGGTGGGTGTAGGTGAATTACTCTGTAGAAAAGTTGGAAAACACTGGCTCTGTCTTTTTGAATCTCTCTGTTCCATATCCTCTTCAATTAGATTCTAAATGAATAAGAGGTAAGTTCAGTGAAAAGAAAAAAAAATCCCAAACTGAAGAAATAAAATTTCAATTAAAAAAAAAAAGGACAATTAAGAAAATTCATGAAGGAAAGTTTCTACAAATAAAGAAAACACAATATGCGATGGTTGGTGATAAAATACAAGAATGTCCAGCACAACAAAAGTAGCCAAAACAAGGAATATTGCTTAACTAGAAGGACAATCACTAACAGAACTGAAAGCCATTTCAGTGGAATGAAAAGAAGAGAAGGAAGAGGAATTGAAATTAAAAATACATTTCAAGAATTGCCCAAGCACAGCTTACTTCAAGAATTCAGATTTTAAAAAAATTAGAGAAGAAGGAGGAAGAGCCAAGTATTTATTAGATTCAACCATGAACACAGCAGTTTAAAATGATGAGCCAAGTCATTCTGGTGGATTTTAATGTATCTGAGATGAAGTGGATGGGACTGCTCTAGTTCAATTCAGGAGCCCCACAAGCTTCGTTCTCGGTTTCTGTATTCTGCTGGGGTGTAAATGTTGTGCCACAGAAACAGTACTAAAAGGAAAAAAATGTTTATGAAAAACAAATGTAGCCTCTACTGCAATACAAAAGATGGTCCTGGGTTCGAGATGGTCCTGGGTTCTGATTTCCCCAGAGACTTTCCAAGCCGATTCTCTTTCTGCTGTGATAGAATATATTCTTGAGCTTCTGGGGGAGGAATGGCATACTGAAGACATCTCTGCAAAAGTGGAACCGACAGCCATGGTGAAGAATGAAGAGCTGATGAGTGGACCGGCTCTTCAGAACCTCTCCGGACAAGAAGAGGATGGGAGATTGCCCACATGTACTCCAAACATCTGCTTCTTGCAAGGAGACTGCAAGCTAGCAGTCTCCTGTGGGTTTGAGTGCTGGGAGACAACAAGAATAGCCATCTTGTTTGCAACCGTGGCCAGCATCTTTAAAAGGACATTACATTCGCTAATCTCACTTGCTAATCACTTTTGGAAATTGCTCATTAACTACTTCTAAGTTATTAGAGACCTTTGAAATGACAAATTTGAAAATGCCAGGTGAGTCTGCCTTCAATCCTGAATTAAAGAAAATTTTAATCATAAACTTAAGAATTTAAAGAGTCTGAAATAAACAGCAAAAAGCTAAATAAGATTTTGATTTTAGAAAGTTATAAATGGACTAAGGGTCCAGATAAATTTGGAATATTGGAACTTTTACAATAAGATTTTGGAATTAATTATAAAGAACAAACAGCTTCTCGTTGGAAATAGATCCTGTTTTGGTTTTTGCAAGACATAACAAAGATAAGTAATTTCTTGATTTTAAAAACTGGCACTAGAGGAGACAAAAGATTTTAGGTAGAGGAAAAAAAATACATGCCTACAAAATGATGCAAAATATTATAACAACAAAAATACTGAAGGAGACTTTTGAAGAATAGAGTCAGAAAAAAGTAGCTATAATATCAACAATGTCAGTAATGATGTCTGCTTCTATGGATAGACTATATCCAAAAGATATGTCCCTAACCCTAACTCTAACCCTAACCCTAACCCTAACCCAAAAGATGTTATTGAAGAAATGACAGATGTAAAACAAATTTTATCTGACAAGATAGAGATGGTATTGAAAGTGGATTTACAGACCAAGAGAATGATTTAGAAAATGATGTTTCACTGGATCTACAAAAGAAACTGATTGATGCTTTAAAATTTAAAAGGGAAATACAAATGACAAATGACTTAGACAGTTTTTTGCTATTGGATTTACAAAAGAGGCTTATTAAAGCCTTGAAGAACTCTGTGTGATATGACAAAGAAGAAATGAAGAGAAATCAAATCCTATGACAATATTTGAATGAACTAAAGATTAAAACTGTTAGAAGTAAAAGGAAAGAATATAAAGTTGGTTTATTTGATCAAGGTTAAAACAAGATATGTTATTACTTTTGGCAATCCTTTATGGACTTTCTGCTGACACCAGGCCTGAAAAGATGATGCTTTATGGATTTGTCTATAGATAAGGAATGGGATATGGGATCAAGAGATAATTGTTTGTAACCTTAGAGGGGGTGAAAAGTCACTAAATTTGTTTATACTTGTGATGAAGGTTGGAAGTCATTTCTTTATATATTTCTTTTCTCTTTCTTCTTTCTTCTCTCTTCTTTTGTTTGTATTAGAATTTACTATTATAATCAGAATTATTAATGAAAAGAGAGAGAGAGAGAGAGAAAGAGATTATTATACCTGCTACCAAAAGGTTGTTTTCTAGCATACAATAAACAAGAGAATTTCCCACCTCTATTAGTGAGCATTTTACAGCATTTATTTCTAGCCTTAGAAACAGTATAGAGATCCATGAAAAGCACACACACAGGTACAATAAAAATACCAAGCTATGGAATGAACAGTCCAGTACCTCAAGCAGCTCTCCTACCCCATTTCCAGATTAGGCTCATTCTAATTATCTCTGCCAAGGCCTCACATAACATTCTGCCTTCACTGGTCAGGTCCTTCATCTGTTTTTCTCCTGTCCCTTCCTAGCATTTTCCTCCTCCTGGGCTAGACTTGCAAACTGCTTTTTAACTTCTCTTCACAGGTGAAATTTCCAGGTCCTCATTTAGACTCAGTTGCACATCGTTGCTCTGGTTCTCTTCACACACAGCCTCGTGCCTTCTTCCTGTGGCCTGTTGCTCATAAACAGAACTTCTACTAGTAGAGGTGGGGACCCCCCACCTTTCTAGTTCCAAATGCTCTCCTTTCCTTCTTTCCCTCTCTCTCCTCCTTCATTTTTTTTTGGGGGGGGCATGCCTCCATGCCCAAACCACCTTCCTTTCTTTCCATTCTGTCCCCAATCCCTTTAGATGATCTTCAGGGCCAGAAATAGTTAAGTTATAAGCTGGGGCTAGAAAGTCTCACGGGGACGCAGTGGCATAACGGCTTAATGACACTGAAAGTTGCCGGCCAGAAATGGTCCACACTTCAGCAGTTCAAGCCCAGCTCCACACAGCAGAGCGAGCTCCTGCTGCCTCCCCAGCTCCTGCCAACCCAGCAGCTCAAAAACTTACGGGAGTCGATAAATGGGTACTCTCACCGCAGTGGGAGGAAAATACTGGCGGCGCTTGCACGGGAGACGGGAGCAGTTGCCGGTAACACGGAAGCCGCGCATGCCCGAAAAAGGCGCGAAGCAACGGAAACCCCGCCTCCTGCACTCACCAGCTGGGCTTTGCTCTAGGAAGGAGGCAATGGCAATCCACTTCCGAAACAACTTGCCTTGAAAACTGCAGGGACTCGTCCAGGCAGTCGCCACAGAATCGGTCACGATTGAGTGTGGATTATAAAAAAAAAAAAGAAAAGAAAAGTCTCACAGGAAAATCATCCTATCACTTCCCCAAATCCTTTGCTCTATTTCCCTAGCATCTCTACTTCTCTGGGAATCCTGGTTCCTGATTTAGCTATGTAGCTCAACACATTTTACCTTTCTGCTTTGTACTCAACTTCCTACAACCTCTAGGTTGCACAAATGAAGAGGTTTTAGTTCAGAGACTGACAAGTTTGTCCTTAAATCAGATTGCCTTATGAACATCCTTTCCTTTTGCACAAATTTCCACATTAGCTGGGCTACTGTTACTGCACATCTCAATACATTTGGTTCTAAGCTGACAACAATCCCAAATGAAGATTGTAAAGGATATAGTTCAAACACTCATATGCTGATCCTCTCATAATTAGGTATTTTAGGTATTCAAATAAACTATAGCTACATTTTTTTCCTGATTCTAGAATGCAAGAGATTATAATCATATTTTCAGATTTGTTCCAGATCTGGTTATTATTGGACTGGGCTAATTCCAGGGGAAAAAAAAATGAATTCCATTTCCAGAGCTTCAGATCAAGTCCTCAAAATGGAGCGGGTGTTCTTTGCACTTGCTTAACAAGCCTACTGTAACAGAGATCAGACATTCAAAGAAAGTTACATTTTCCAAAATAAAATCATCCCGTCTGTGATAATGCTGAAAAGAGAGCTTGGCTTTCAACCGAACCAAAGATTCCTGTCTAAAGGAATATAGCAGCTGAATGATAAGATGAATAGTGCGCTAGCAGAATAAATTGATAACGCAGGGCAAAGGACAAGGCCAAACAAGCCAAGCCAAGAAATAAAATGCCTGTTTTGTGCATTTTTTAAAAGCAAAATTGTAGACTGATATGAGAATTGGATAGAATTGAACTGAATACATGCAAAATTGACATGGAGTGGAAACACTGATTTTTTCATTGTTCATTTCTAGTAATAATAATAGAGGACTGCTATAGAAACATGATCAGTTTATTCGATAAATGCAGTGAAGTGGAGGGGAACTAGGGTGGAAGTCATTCCTAGACATTTTGTCTTTGGTCCTCCTCCCCCTCACCGCAAACTATATTCTGTCTTGCTTGTATCATCATGCAGCCCAGCTGATAAGACTATAGGCTTCAACTGACTTAACTGGATTAATCTACTAACATTTTAGGGATTAATTGATGAGTCCAATTTTAATTGGCTGTTCTGTGTATCCTTCTGGTTCTGCTGTTTTATAGGAATGACAAATGAAAAAGAAAATAGTAGTAGTAAAGTAGCCTTGTTGTCTAAAAAGTTTTTAATGTATGTTTAACACTTGTTTTGAATTGTGTTTTTAACATATGTACTGGACATATTGTAAGCTGCCCAGAATCTTCTTAGAGTTGGGCAGCCTTAACGAATCCAATTAAATAAATTAAATAAATAAAAGAAAGGAGGTGGAGGTTTTTTATTGTGAAAGTGAAAATCATCATCTATTTTTTTCCCCATAAGACGCTTGAGATGCAGATTATTTTAAGATAATTAATTGTAGAGGCTGCGGGGTCCCCTTTGATGAATATTTTCAAGCAGAAGCCAGATAGTCATTTGATGGGGACGCTTCAGTTTGGATTTGTACATTAAGTAGGGATAAACTTAATGGCCTAAAAGATCCTTTCCATTTCTGTTCTTCTGTAATTCTAATTAATCACTTTTATTACCCCAGTCATCAAAGATTTCTTTAATTAACTGCTCCAATATTATCCCATGTCTTCATACATTCCAAGCACTATATTTGCCCGGTGTGAATGTAAAATGCATTAGCCAGAGTGGCCATGATAGGCCTATCATCCAAAATAGCAACTCCATCTCAAGCTCTCCTTTTTTAATCAAATATGTCTTCAGATATACTCATAGTGAGTTCCTGTGTTTGACCTTCCCTAATCAACGTCGTAAATCAAGACATAGCTTGATTTATTATATGCTTCCTTGCCTAAAGATTTTGAAAGAAAGTGCAGAAACTGACTCAGGAATACAACATGCAGCAGCCATTGCATATGACAGGTCAAATCTTGTTCTGGTCTTAAACCTATAAAAGCGTTTCTCAACCTTGGCAACTTGAAGAGGTGTGGACTTCAACCCCCAGAATTCCCCAGCCAGCATGGCTGGCTGGGGAATTCTGGGAGTTGAAGTCCACACCTCTTCAAGTTGCCAAGGTTGAGAAACGCTGACCTATAAGGACTTCCTTTGACTTGTGTCAAAGCCTTGGATTCCATTCTGGCAGCAATTGCCATTTAAAATACTATCCCACATTTTAACATCAAGAGGAGATTTCTTGCTCAATGGTTTGGAGCATTTCTTTTTTGCAAGGCTGGGACAGGAGTTCTCACCTCCTGGCATCCGCCCAGTTGTTAGGAAGCATGGAGTTTCTTAAACCTGAATTTATTTTTAATCGCATCTCAACTGCTACTGCTACTCATCTGCTACTGTTGTAGAGTATATTAAACACACAACACATGTACTCCTTCTTTGGTGTATGGCTGTGGAAATGGTATCAGTTTTGCAGGGAAAGTCTGGATCTTCCTTTTCAAAATAAGCATTTGTTTCCATGCCAAATGACTGCAGGTCCCTTATTAAATTGCACTTAGAACAGCAGCTGTCAGAAAAGAAGGGAGAGCTTTCCGGATAAGTTGGAGCCATTCATTATTAAATCATCGTCATTCACTCAAAAGTCTCATTTTCATTGAATTAAATGAAGAGTGCTTGAGACCAGCTGCTACTGCTGCTATGAAATTAAAGGATACCAGAACTGCAGACTTAATATGCAATCCCCTGAGCAATGGGCCCATGCAAAGCACTTTTCATTTCACACAGTTTTCTAGGAGTGGGAAAGAATTTCATTCAGTTCCTTTAAAAAAAGAATACCAAACATTTGCCAGTTTCTTCAGGGCAGAAAAGACTAAAGGCTTTCAGAATATCTGGATGTGGGAGAAAACACCCTGATTGATTCTTTCATCTAGGTAAAAGAGGTTAGATGCGTAAATACACAGTCCCACATACTTAAACTGTTTTGATTCCCTGTATTTTTCCCATTTAATTTAATTTAATACTACGTTAATACTAAATTATAAATAAATTATAAAATTAATACTAAATTAGAACTGCCACTTTTCTTTTCTTGACAGGAGCTTCATCTTTAATAGCCACATGACAGGTAAATGCAACAATCTGTTGGCCAGTATAGGAACTTCCACACAAGAAAGACAGCTATAAGCCATCTTTGGAGTCTTTGGTGCTCCCTGAGCTGGTTGTTTGCTTGCAGATGTTTCATTACCCGACTAGGTAATATCATCAGTGCTAGTGAGTGTGGGGTTTACTCCCTGTTTATATACAGTAGCTTGCCCCGCCAGTGTTGGTGAGGGTGTGGTTTTCTCCTTGGTAGTTCCTTGATTAGGGTATTGTTTGTCTGTTTGATTGTTTTTGTCTCCTTGGTAGTTCCTTGATAGGCCACCTTAAACAGTTATGGGTGGTTTTGTTTCCTGATCTGGAAATGATAAACTCTAACCCTAATCAAGATTTTAAAAAATACTTCCATCCCACAAAGAAATTCCATCATTTCTATTATGCCAGTTGCAATTGTCCTAGAATGACAACTGACTTGTAAATAATCCATAGAAAGAATCTCAGCATTCCTCTGTTTAAAAAATGAACAAAGAATAGACAGTCATTTGAGAATGCAACCAATAATAGATCCCTGGTTACTACATCTCTTTGCAGTTGCACTTCACGTAAATATTTAAAATATCTTACACATGAATCCATACAAATTAGCAACTGGCTTTTAGCAGCAAAATATCTGGTGTCTTCACTATTTCTCCTTCTTTAACTATAGCCATTTAGTACAGCTATCTATGATCTATGATTACTCCAATCAGTGCCAACCCATCTGAAGTGGGTAGTTCACTTTCATGAGGTGAGGGGACTAAAGCCAGAAAACACTATTTTTCAGCTATGGCACCATACATTGGAAGACCCTTTCTCTGGAGGCCAGGCTGTCTCCTCCCCACCCACCCATGATGACCTTCTGGAAAGTTGCAAAGACTGTACTCTTCCAGAGGGCCTTTGGAGAATGACTGTGCACCATCTGGAACTGGATTTTGTTAGCTTATTATATACTGATTATTGTGTTATTGTTTTTTCTTATTGTTCTTCTGATTTATGTTCTGTCTGGCATATTGTTATTTTGTTGTGGATATTTTACTGTGTTTTATGTCATTGCAAGCTATCATTAGTGAAAGAGATTAAGTGACATATAAATTCAGTATATAATAGAGAAAAAGAAATAAAATTACAGCAAATATATTTTCAGCATTCAGATTACAGAAAACGGGAGTTATTTTCCAAATGTTATTTTTTAGTTCCCATATTAAGGATGAGTTAGCTAAACTTAAGGCTACTTTAATCATCTATATTTTCTTAATTCAAGCACTGACCAAGTTGTTTCTTTAAAGAAGTAGGTATAAAATAAAATCATATCATATTAAGTCAGAGTATGTGCAAAAAGCCTATCCCTCACCATATACATCCTTTCACATTTAAGAGGTAAACAGCCAGTTTTTAAAGTGAGCCCATGATTCTACATGATTTGCAATATTCTAATAGTAGAGGGGCTTTTTTTTCTTTTGAAATATTTTAAACTATTTTATACCTATATTTGACCATACCTAGAAAAATGCCCAGCTCATAAAATGAAGGGTATTAGTAAAGTAGCACCTTTTTCTGTGCAGGATTGGCCAATGACCTAATCTAAAAGTGAGTGGCATCATGTGCTACAACAGGAGGCATAAGGATTCTCCTCTTCATGAACCAAAGCTTGTGTGGCTGCTGTGTCTCATTGAGAATGTTACATTCCTGACCTCAACAGATGAGTTTTTTATGGCCTCATGCAGGAGGAGTGATTATGCCTGCATTCTCTACTGGCTGAAATAATTGGAAACACCATTATTTTTCAGAGAATTTGCCTACAGAACAATCCCCAGTGCTAACCTGCAACAGGGTCAAAAATACCCACTGCACTTTCTGACAAGTAAGCTTCAAACTTTAAAAAAATTGTTCTGATAATTATATATTTGGAGTTCATACTTCCACTGTTTTGTTCATTATTAAGTCTAATAGGAACAATTCACCCATCTTTCAAAGTAAAAAAAAACATATAAGAAAAAGAGCAGTGTGTTGAGGATGTTGGATAAAGGCAAGCAAAAATAAACAAATAAGCTATACATCAGTTCTCAGATTATGAGGTCAGAAATAACCTTAAGGAGATCTTAAGCAAAACCAAAAGTCTCAACCCTGATTTCCCCCCAGTTTTAATCAAGTAACAGACGCTCTATAATCTTCTAAAACAGTAGGTGATGTTATAATGCAGCACAGGAATTATTCAGCACCAAGGAGAGCAGCAGGAACAAGTAATGTCCAGTAATTATTGTAGCATATTACAACAAAAGGATGCTGTAAATATAGCCTGTAAAACTTGCAGAAGACAATAATATCTTCTCCCCTCAGCAAACATATTAGGTTAATTTTCCTATCTCTGCAAGCATTAACACTATCCATTAAGGCATCAAATATTGATATATTGCCAACCTAAGGCTAGGAACATGCACACACATTTCTTTTATTCTATAGATATCTCTGCCTTCCTACATAATGCCATTGCATATTTGAGCATTTATCTGCAAAACTGGTTATGATGTTTTGCAATGCAATTCCAAATAATAGTTGTGCATCACAAGAGCATTATTATCTGTAAGAAGCTCAATTGCACATAATGTTCCTGTTCCAAAAAACAATTAACTTAATTGCAGATTGCCTTGTGAATCCAGTCACTGTGGGGGTGCTATTTGTTTTGCTATTTTAGTGATCTGACAATTATATTTTCAAACCTATTGTGTTCAGAACACTTATTTGTTGCAGTGACTTCAATTCTTGCATTAGAAGTGGTAGACTAAGATGGGGAACCTGCAACCCTCCAAAATGTTTAATTACAAGTTAGTATGGCCAGCAGTGAAATTAGGAATTATAGTTCGGTCAGATCTGGAGGATCACCATGTTTCTATTTATTATACAAAGACATGGTGTTAATGTGATCCAGAATTCATTAGACCTCAGCTCTAGAATAGGTTCTCAAAGTTTATTTTGAAGTAAAACAGTTGTGAATTTACAGGCTGACCAACTCAAAGAGATTCTGGGTGGTATACATTTGAAAACATATCCTATACCATTTAAAAACAATAGAAGGCAATCAACCAGGAACTAAAATAACACACACTTAAGTAAAATTCTTAAAGGCACATACTCCTAACTAAATGCCTGGGGAAAGTGCCAAGCTTTTAAGGCCTGTTTGAAAGATGGCAACTCAAACTACAGGAGGTATACTATTCCAGAGGGCAGGTGTCTTGATAGAGGTGAAAATAGCCTATGTGCCAGATAAAAGACTCCATAACCTCATGAGTGAGAGGTGGCTATCTGTCATGTACAGATTCACATTACTCCAGCCCCTTCCTCTGCTGGACACAGAAAAGATTCAGTCATTTTAAAACACATGGAAACGTTCAGGGAAAGATTTGGATAAGAACAGAAATTTCTGTTTCCACGAAAATATCTGAGAAATTTTGAAACCTCCAAGAAGGTGGAATATTCAAGGAAACTTGATGAAGAGATTATTTGCTTCAGAAAGTATCCTATTTCTATAAAAATAGGTAAAATGTGTAGCCAGGAATTTGCACTAGATGTCTGGTTTCTGTGTTGTGCAAGTCTCCTGTTCTCTATGTCTCTGTATAAGTTATGAAACTGAATGTTTAAATTTTAGTCTTCATCCATAATTCAAGCTATGTGCATGAAGATGCATTTTTTTCTTTTAGACTTTTCTGGTGAGATGTAATCATTGAAACCCTTCCATTCTCTGTACAGAGACTTTGAGCAGAGAGCTAACCATTTGTTTTAAAGCAGCACCACCTTGTGATCTGTCCAGAGCATTTTATTATCTTTTGGATTTTTTTTTGTTTAGCTAATATGCAAGCAGCTGTATCACCATGATCTGGGACAGTTCTGTAATTTATCATCTTCTACCCCAAATGTTTGTATTTTCATATTTAAAGTTAAAAAGGGGACTATATTTTAGTTTTTCTTTTTCTTTTTAAATAAAGTTTGATTCTGTTTATCACCTGTGAGATTGGTGTATCTTCCAAAACGGGAAGAAAGGGCTGAATCCTCTAATCACCACACCTCTATGCTATGTGACCAGGAGGCAGCGCTATAGAAATTATTTCAGATGTTGTGTTTTGGCTCTTTGATCACCAGAAAGGCAGTATAGTGCAGGAGACCTACCTCTCGCACATATCATGCTTAGGATGTTAGGAACTCCCTGGAAAATAAATGTGTTATCTACTACCCATAGTAAGAAGCAGGATCATGATATGAAGACCCAGAGAGGTTTCGAAAAAGAGGTTTGGACCTGCAGCCTTCCACCCTGCAGTCCACAATAATCTACTATAATGACATCCAAATCTATTTGCAATTCTTTGAATTCTTAGAGTGTTATGATCTCAGAGCCCCACATTTATTATATACAGTAGCTATTTCCTGTTTTTTTTTTTCAGAAAAACATCTTAATTTCCCACCAGACATTAGCAGCACAACTGCTAATTTACTTTGTCTACAGTCTAGAAATCATCCCTGAAAGCCAATATTAATCAAATGCATGAAGAACTTCTGAATCCGTGTCCATCATCCCCATATGTCAGGCCCCCGAACTGCAACTAGAAGCTTCTCAGTGTACTATAACAAGCACTAGACCAGTCCATATGGACCACTGACTTTAAACATGTAAGAACTTCTGAGAAAAGTGTAAGAAAACTTTACATTCTAACTAAGCCCATCATGAGCAATAAGGACTGGGATGTTCTTACCTTGATTATTTTTCTGTTCTAACTCTTGACTTGCTTCTTAATTCTTAATCCTTCATCCTTTTTTGTTCTCTGTTACTGCTCTTTGGCCCTATTCCTTGTTTATTTTTCAATCCTTATTTGTTATTTGCTCTCAAATTTTGGCTGGTTCCACATCTTTTGGCTTTTGCTACTGCTCAGATCTAAGAATACATTAATCCTGTTTGTTTGCTTAAATCACTCCAATTATTTTCTCTATCCTGATTTTTCTTTTTTCTTTTTTTACATCTTGTAGGAAGAAGATTCCTTCTATAGTACTTGCCCTTGCAACTTCTTTATTCCTCTATTTTTTTCTGTCCTTATTGTCATCTCTGTTTCCTTAGATTTCCTGCAGATGTTTATCTCAGTCGATTTAACCCCTCTTCTCTTCTCCAGATATATACCCAGGCAATCCTGCTCCTGCCTCCATATTATTCTTCACTGCCTACACCCCATGTTTTCAACCACAGATGGCATAAATACTGTAGTCCTCGTGAAGACAGAAAAAAGATCCAGACAGATGTGTTGTTCATTGCTCCCCAGTCAGGTATAACTAAACATTTACATTTATTACCAATTAGAGGGGAAACAGACTGCAGTTTTATGGACTATATGTATCTGGGTGAAGTTCTCTTTCTATTCTCATTGGTACTTGCTAAATACTTGTTCATAGGGGCCCAATTCCCAGCTGTTTTCAAACAAACCTCTCTTTAGTATCTTAATTCCATTAGAACTCCAAAGTATTAACATCAAGGGGAAATTGTGTCGTATGGGATTAAGAAAATACGGTACACCCACTGCATTATTTCAGTTCTCTGAGTGAAGAGAAGTTCAAGAGGCATATCCTTTATTAAGCTTGTTCTGTTTTAGAAGGTGATAAATTGATCCTTATTGGCATTCTGTCACATTTGCATTTGTTTTCAGATATAAAGCAGAGATACAACAGAACTTAAATTTTGCAACAGACCACCAAACTCCACTACTCCCACATTAGACTTCAAGGAAGATTGCCAATCCTTACAGAGCCTAAAACTTAGTTCTACTTTTGTCTCAACAACTGCCCTATCCCTTCACACATAAATCTGAATTAGCCTATTCTTAGATGAGCTGGAGAAAAGTTTGTGAGCATTTTTTATTATCCAGAACATTCCCCAAATGAGGCTATTTATGGGAAATATCTATTTAGATCCCATGCCAACTGTTCACTATAACTTATAAAACAGAATGAAGCTAGTGGGTTTAAGTCAACTTTAAGCAAAACCTCCAAGCCATTCATCATCTTCTGGTCAATCCCCACTCTTACAACTATATAATACACATGTAGACAGACAAATCCATTCTGATATTTGCTATTCTTTCTAAAGTGGGGATTTTTTCAGTCTCATTATGTCATTATTTTTTCCTTCTGGGTTATCCCTCACTACCCACTTCAACTGCTTTTTCTTACTTTTTGTGAATTGCTCATCAGGTTCTTTATCTATCAGGGAATCTGGTAATGAACAGGATGAAGTACAAATACTACATATGATATTACTAGACCTAATTAATTTAATCAAAATCCAAAATGGAAGCAAGCATATCACTGAAGCCAAATGCAAGCAAGTAGAGCTAATTTATGTCTTTTAAAGGACTACCAAGAATTCAGGATGGAAGTTTCCAACCTTGTTCAAGCTTAGTCATTTTTGTTTATTATATAGATTTATATATATTTAACATTTAGTAAATTGGGAATACTTAGTTTTATTAAACTTTCAATATGACCTATACAGAACTCTCTCATTATAGGTTTATAACAATTCTGTGATAGAAATTACCTTTACAGGTGATAACTGGCCCCAAGTGAGCTAGTGAACCTTAAGGCCGTGCCTTCATTGAACTTAGGCATACTTGCTTACTTGCTTCATTGCAAAAACTGTCCACTATCACTATGTTATTGCAAATATAAGATTTGTTTGCTTCATTATTTTTAGATGCTGCTGATTCCAAGGGAACTCTTGGAGGCTCATAATTTAAAACAATATACAAAATACAATATTTAAGATAAAATATACAGAAAATCAACATCTGTCTGGACAGCACACTATATATCCAGTATTTCTAACAAGAGGACCACTTCCACCCTATCCCAAGGACTAGGAGATCAGCCAGGTCTTAATGAACTCCAGCAGGGTGGGAGCCAAATGATTCTCTAGAAAAATCTTATTCTAGAGGTGAGGCACCTCAACAGAGAAGGCACACTTCCTGGGTCCTAATAGAGTACACTGTTAAATTGAAGGGACCCAGAACACACCAACTCTACCAGCTGTTAGCAGATGGGCAGAAACCATGGAAGACCATGCTTTGTTTGTTTATTACTATGACTTCTATGCCATTTCCAACTACCCAGCTCTAAAAAGCTTACAGGATCAATATACAAGATACACCAGCATATAAAGACCATAATAAAATAGTACATATCATCATACCTGAAACCTTTTGTTTTTTTAATACCCAGTTAACATTTGTATATAGTACACATATTTCCTTCAGTCTCCAGAGGCTCTATGATAACAACAGATCTTAACAAGGTCCCTATATACCATAGATCAAATGTCAGGCACATTTATTCAAGGAGGAAAAAAAATCTTTCAGGTGGGGAATCAGGCAATTTATACAAGATGTAGGAGGATAAGAGAGGATACGTGCAGGAAGGAGATGAGAGACTAAGCTGTGAACCAGTCTGATGTTCCCAGTTCGCATGTCCCTTCTGCCACTCAGTCATGGAATGTTCTGGGCACCCTCACTATCTTTCAGCCCCAGGCATTTATCTATACTAAGGAAATAAACTGTTGGGCTGCCTTGTAGCTGATGAAAAGATTACTGAGATAATATATATGGGAACATTTCAGGAAAAGTGCTGTATAAAATAATAAAGCCATAATCCAGCCAAAGTTAAATATTTTTAAGGACATCTGTCCTAGTTAAAAGGAAGAAGGTTATGGAAATATTTTCAGCAAATTTCACCCAAAGGGCTTAGCCACTGCTCAATTTTTAGAGTGCTCACTTGCCCTTCTTGATGAAAGCATGTAGATTGCATTACATTGCAGTAGGCATCTTACCACTGAGGTTAAAGCAGCTGAAAAAAGAGACTGACAGTAAAAAAAAAAGAAGAAGAAGAATAGTAGTGAAAAACCATTAAAAAATTAGAATTAATGCTTTTGAGGAAAATCTCTATTGATTTTATTGGAGTGCTTAACTCTCCCAGTAAAATCAAGAATATCTAAAGTAATTTAACTTTGTCTGGACCATGTCTAAATACCATTATGATAAAATATATTGAAAGCCAGCGCGTATAAGGAATGCCTACAGGAACTGATATTTGGATTTTAAGATCACCTTCAGAGTTCCTTCTCCAGAAGGTCCCACCACAGCCTTTTCAGTGTGGATTCCCAGTTATGAAATACCTTTTCCAGAAAGGCACATCTAACTTGCACATTTAGTTATTTATTTATTTATTTATTTATTTATTTATTTATTTATTTATCCATTCACTTACAGTATAAGATTGGTCAGATTTTTAATTTTTCCAGATATTTTAAAATCAAACTTTTAATTTTTTGTAGTGTCTTAATTCTACTGAAGTAAGCTGTCTCATATGTTCAGTTTACTTTTGATTATCTACTGCTTAAGCTTTATGTTGTACTATGTTTTACTGTTTTTCTATACTGATCATTATACATTTTTTTTTTTTGTCTAGTGTAAGCTACCAAGCTAAGGTCTTCTTATGAGCTAACACTATCTCTTTGTGAAAAATAAATTAAATGGGAGTTGTGGCAGCATTTTCAAGCTGATTGTTAAAGCTAATACTGTATTTGGAAAAAGTGAGCTGTGATTTTAAATTCTGAGGTGTTGGAAGTCTATAGTTCAGTAGGTTTATATTATGGCTTACATTTTGATGGTAAATTAGGCCTAAAAATTCAAAGTTAAATCTGAACATGCATAATAAATTAAATTCACAATATATTTATGCAAAAATTTATTTCAGTGTTGATTTCTTTATAATATTCAGAAGTGTATAACTAAGAATAAAGGTACATCACTAGAAGAAATATCTCAGTTGTTTTAACCATGTTATATATTATGAGAATTTAAAATGCCGTTCCAAAAACTGACATTCTCCAGATGGGTTGGGACTTTAATTCCCATTCTTGGGAACTATATTCCCGACACATCTGAAAGGTGCTGATTGGAGAAGGCTGACTTGATAATTTATATATAGATTTGCCTTTAGAGTGGTAGTTGGGACTGGTGATGTCTGAGATTAACTTCAACTACAATGTTAATAACTTTTTATGATGTCATCTAGAGATCTTTCAAACTTTATAATTACTTTGATTTGGAGAATTAAGTTGGCCAGCTTTGACACTCAGCTGTATTACAAATGGTATGGCATTTGTTTTCCACAGATTACAATGTAAAGTCAACTCATATTCAGAGCGTGTGTCTAGCAGACAAGACACATAAAGTCAACTGTTTTATAAGTGTTTGCACTAACTTTTAAATGTTAAACTTTTATTCTTGCTGATTCTATCACTAAACTAATCAAGCCAAGGAAAGTTTACCATCATATGTCATTAGGTCTATTTGCAGTCCTAGAATCAGAAAATAAAAGGATTGCAAGGGAATTTGGGGGTCACCTAGCTTAAGTCCAGGTGCTGGAATTCATGACTATAAGAGTTCATCACTTCCCAAGGAACTTGGTTCCGTTGTTTTTACCAGTAGATCATTTTTGGATGTCCAAAATTAACTTCCTTTGCAACAACTGTTTCTTGTTCCTGTCTTCTGGAACAATTCTGCCCTGTCTTCTACAGCCTTTCAAATGCCTGAGGACAGGCATCATGTCTCCCTACAGTCTTCTCTTGTTCAGGCTAAACATACCCAGTGCCTCCAACCATTCTTCATCCATTTTTCCTTCCAGACCTTGTTTACTTTCCTCTAAACATCTTCCCTATGTTATGGTGCCCAGAACAGGACACAATATTCTAGGTGTGATCTGAACAACTAATAATAGAGAAGAACAATGACTTCTCTTGATCTTGACATTACATTTCTATGAATGAAATTAAGGTTACACTTGTTTTTCATAGTTGCGTTACATTGTTGTCTCGTATACAGTTTGTGCTCTATCAAGACAATCAGATCCTTTTTGCAGGAATGGCTACCCTTATCCAAGTCATGTATAAATATGTTGAACAGCACAGGGCCTAGAACGGAGGCTGTGGCACACTACTCAACATTTCCTTCAAGCCTTCCATGGAGTCATTGATGTACACTTGTTAGTTACTATATTTCAACCAGCTCTGTATCCATCTAATGTGGGGATTTTCAAACTGGGACTTGAAAGGATTCTGTAAGCTACCAAGAGGGGGGAAACCTTCAAACACATTCAAACATTCACTCCACTTCAACACTGCTCTTCCCTTCTCACTTGCTGTACGTCGTCAGTATTTGCAAGTGTTCTGCGCAGGAGCAACAAGCTGCCTTTCCCCTCCCACACGCACATGCACAACCAAGTCCCTGCCTTCCCCAAACTCCAACAAAGATGTTTAATCCTCTTTATTTTCCATGTTGCAGACAGTATTTGTGTATGTGCATGTGCACGTCACCAAGAAGTCTGCTTGATCATCAAGGTGGCATCTCGTGCACATCTACTTAGGAGTCAGCCACATTGAGCTACGTGAGAATTAATATAGAAACTTAGGATTGCACTGCCTGGCAATAGGAAGTGCCTCAAATCCCTTTGGAGTGAGACTTTCTCTAGAGTAAATATACATGAGAATTGTATTTGCAAAGGCAGGAAGGTGGATGATGGGTGCCTGAGTGGCTTCAGACAGGGATTCACAATGGAAAAAAAAACATGCAATGAATACCATGCTAGATATATGACCTTTCATGTGTACATATTATTTTTATTTTGTATTTTGATAAGGCTTAATAAATGTTTATTTATTAATTAATGTTTATTTATTTATTAATAAACCTTTTTCCAGATGTGGTTGATTGGCTACGCATCAGTACAATTGGAGATGGTACAAAAAAAGGCAAAAACAGAAAAAGCGAAACCAATTCCAGAGCTGCTGGTTGTGAGAAATTAAAATTAATTTTTATTGATTTCACATTGTAAACAACTTTTCTTCATGTAGAACTTATGATTTCTGGATAGAGATTTTAAAAGAATATCCTAAAATTGCCAGTCAAGCACTGAAATATCTTCCCTCGCCCCCCCAGCGTTTTTCCTGCAGGTGCAGAGTCCACTGGTTGCGACAGGAATTGATCAATCGGCTTGTTGCCTGAGCCTGACATTGCAGGCTGAGAGAGAGTGACTGGCCCAAAGTCACCCAGCCAGCTTTCATGCCTAAGGCAGGACTAGAACTCCTAGTCTCCTGCTTTCTAGCCTGGAGCGTTAACCACTAGACCACACTGGCTCTTGAACTGAAATATCTTATGCTGTTTGAAATAACAACTTTGTGACAGAACCTTCTCTATATACAACAACAAAAGCATAGAAACAGGCTAACTACAGTAGAGGATCTCTGCTTACAAGTAACATCAGTTGCTCCAAATATTGAACTGTTTTCCAAGGTAAAGCAATCATATCCAGGCAATGAACATTAATTTGTTTGGTTAAAATGTTAACCTTCCAAGTAATTGTGAAATTCAAATTTAATTTTTTGTATATTGGAAATATTGCTTTTGCAATCACAATCAGCAGTTCACTTTTATTGCCTACTTTCTACCATTACTGCTTTCCCTTTCCCAGGGGTACTGGGATTTTTATTTATTTATTTTTTAACTAACAGGTTCTGCAGCCTGAAAAAGTTTGGAAACCTCTGATGTAATACATCCAATGGTAGGATAGTGCAACTCCCATTTTACCATCTTCTGTACTAGAATCTCATGGGAAATGTTGAATGCTTTGATGAAGTCAGAAGTATACTATGTCCACCACGTTCCCTTAGTCAACGAAACTGGTCACTATCATAAAAGTAGATCAGGTTGATTTGGCAAGGTTTAGTCTTGATATACCAGCCTGGGTCCTGCCCAACAGTGCATTCTTTTCTAAATGTTCACAAATCAATTGCTTAATATTTTGTTTCAGAGATTTCCTGGTATCAGTGGCAGGCTGGCCTGTTTGTCCTCCCCTTCCCTGCTTTAAAGATAGGAAGAACATTTTGCCCTTCTCCAGTCTTCTGGCAGTATGCCCATCCTCCCTGATTTCTCAAAGATTACAGAAAGAAGTTCTGACAGGAGCATCCACAGGAGTTTGCTGTTTTCATCAAAATGACAAAAGCAATATTGTGCTGCTGTGCCACAAACTCCACTCTTTTCTTATCTGCATCTCACATCCCAACTTTCTGCTTCCCTTTCCACCCCCATCCTCCACCCAGACACTTCTGAGATGAGATCTGCAAGTTCCTGCAAGACTCTTAGATGTAATTAATCTGGTGCCAGAGCCTTCAACTCATTCATGGTAGTCAGGCGCTCCATCTCTTTTCCTACAATGGGTTGCCACGCCCTCTTTTTGTCAATTGTTTGGCGTAGGTCCATTTGAACACAGTTCCACCTTTGGGAGAAGAGTAAAGCAAAGTAGGAGTTGGGAAGGTTTGCCCTCCTCCCATGACCTGTTGCTATCCTACCATCTTTTTCTAAAAGTGAGCCTACCCCTTCCTTTTTCTTCCTTTTACTACTGGCAGAGCCAAAAACCATCTTTTATTGTTTTTAGCTTCCTTGCAAACCTAAGTTCCTTTTGTAGTTGTATATTTCTAACTTTTTTCCCCTAAAAATAGCTACTTACTGGTACACCTCCTAAGTGTTTAATCCCATCTTCTATTTCATACAAACACATGCACACAAAGACAGATACACATGTGTGTGTTTATGTTAGAGCTTTTAACTCTTAGTACAGTTGATAGCTCCCTGTGCATCCATATATATTTGGAATGGTGTGTAATTATCCTTCTAGTATCTGATCTTTGAGAAGTTCCCAACCTTCCTTTTCTCTCTTTCACCAAAGGATTTCTGTGTATCCATCCTCTCCCCTACTCCCAAATCTGAGATGTTCGGCATGAAAAAAAAAACACATGCATTTCTAAGTAATTTATTTTAATAACACACTTGTGCCTACACTACTGTGCACATACCCAGTTCACCAAACCAGCATTAAACTAGTAAAAATCATATCCTTCTACTAAGGATTTCTGGCTAAGGCCATCATTTCCACCCTTTGAGGGAACTTAGCTATTGCTTATAATCTTTGCATGGTTAGCCACGGTCCTTTTGAAGGTACAGTTCTGGCCATCTAATTTATTATGCTATCAACATCCGACCAAGCCATAATTTCCATGTCACTTGCCCTGTTCATTGTGGATTGCTAGTCCACAGCTGCATTACAATACTTTCCACAGTCTTAGCCATTTCCCCCATAAAACAGCAATGACAGGTACCATAAGCTGTAGCTATGGAAAAGAAGTCTAACATCACAGCTTGTCCAATTCAAGGAAATCAACATCCCATTTATGTACACACAAAATATGTATAGATATGGTTGTTCTTTCAGCACCAGATTGAAAGGCTTTGGTTTTGTCAGGCTAATGTTGTTAAACCATTAAATATACAGCTTTATGTTATGTCCTAACAGAATACATAGTAGTTTATATCATCTACATTTTTCCCAAGATGGTTTATTCCTTTTCTCCTTTCAAAGATGAACTAGGCAGACATACATCAATTAAGCTGCAATGGCCTCATTATATCTGCATTCTCTCAAAGTGTCCCTTTGGCCCTCCAGCAATCTTTCCACCTGAAATTCACATCATACTGATATGGTTGCTTTCCTATACCAGCATTCCTGGTTGCTACAGCAACAACACTTTTTCTTCTTTGGGGGAGCAATTTTATTGTAATGCTGAATTCAACAAAGTTTTGAAACTGCAGATCTTCCTCAAAGAAACATAGAATTAGCAAACAAGAGGCATGAACGCAAGCTTCCTTTTTTCTTGGCACTGGAGTTGACTCCTTCTGTGGAGAAGAGAGCAGGCACCTGAAGGGACTGTGGGAGGACAAAGGGATTACATGTGCCTAAAGATCTAGGAGCTGCTATGGCTAACTTGGGGAATCTTTCCATCATTATATGGATGTAATGGTGGATAAGTCTTAGGGTTGCTTCCTACAGCATCTGCCCAAGCCATTTATTACTACCTTACTATCTTTAGGTTTAGAAATGACTCCAAGTTAGTCATTAGTTAGGAAGGATAATAAGATTTGCTCCTATTCCAGTTCTTCCTTGAACCAAGCAAGTTCCTCTTAGGCTCTGGTTCATTCCTGAAGTCTTTGGTGTACCCTGTGTCCTGATTTCTGCCTTGCCTCCTGATTGACTCTGGTTTGCGGCCCCTAGCTCACCTTACCTGAAGCTTCCAGTTTGGCTTTCCACAGGCCTAACTGAAAGGAAGCAGCTAAAGAAAAGAGATTGGATTCAAATCTTGTAGGAGGAGAAAGGCAAGGAACAAGGGGAAATGACTGACTGCCTATAAGGTGGATCACATCTTATCAAATGGTGGTACATGATGACTTTGTCTGCACTTGAAAGCTAAGCAGGATTCAGTCTGGCTTGCACTTGCATGGGAGACTTCTAGGGAATTCAAGGGCTATAGGCCAAACTGGGATGGATGGATGGATGGATGGATGGATGGATGGATGGATGGATGAATAGAATAGAATAGAATAGAATAGAATAGAATAGAATAGAATAGAATAGAATAGAATAGAATAGAATAGAATAGAATAGAATAGAATAGAATAGAATAGAATAGAGCTTAACAAAGGAGATTTGCATAGAGAGAATATAATTAAGTGTGTGGTGCACTCTTCTCCTTTCTCAAGCTCTGCTTGCTCCCTGAGCATGATTTTAAAACTAGTGGGAGCTGTCACAAGGAAAAGTAGGGTGTGAATGCTGGTCTATAACTTTAATAAACTTTAACAGATTAATAAGGCATGCATTATGGTCTCCTCTTTATCTATTGCTTTATTATGTACATCTCTTGGTTGATGTCTCATCTGGAAAATGCCATATACCCTGATGGCCCAATCTGAATAACAGTTAGCTATCCCCAGTCGCATGGAAATTATTCATATAAGCCCTTACTCACGTGACAAAGCAGAATGTATTCCTCACCATGATAAGGTAGTCTCTTAGGTTTCCCCAGCATGGACAATTTGGAATAGTAGAACCGATGTAATTATGCTTGTGCTGAATATTCCTGAGCCTTGATTTTCAGAAACTAGTCATTTTGGTGGGACAGATATAATTTCCCCAAACACAATTACATGCTTCACCATATACTGTCTATCCTGCTCAGTTCCCTTGTTTTTCTCTGACTACTCCTTTCTCCTTTTTTATTTGGTCACAAAAGGGTTCTAAAATTGGTCACAAATCATGCATTGAGCAACATATATTTGTAAGGCAGAATAGCCAGGTTTTGCTGTGTGATTATAGCACCACTGAATGCAATGGAGAACGATTAAGTGAAAGCAAGAGGACAGCATAAATGAGCAGACAAACAACCTCCCAAGTGATGCTGAAAAGCTGTAAAGTTGAACTAACTTTTGACACTGCTGAAAAGTAGTTGCAAAACTGTGTTTGCTGTCATGAATGAAATAAAACCAGTAACAGAAAGCTAGATTTGTTGTATGCAAGATCAGGAGCCACTATTTGCTTAGACTGATGCTGATCCAAGGACTTCTGCAGCACAGAAACCACAAAGAAGTTGATGGGGGGGGGGGGGATCAAGGGAGATCCTGGTAAAAAAGACTATAATAAACCAAATAATCTCATCACTCATGGCTCTAGGGAATGGTAGGGAAACCCATAAGTATTTAGCGAAGAGAACATTGAAAGGCTTTTCTCCAAATCCCTTAATCATTAAGCAGATTGGGAATTGATAGAGAAATGTGAGCAGAATCTAATTGGGACAATTTCCAGTGCAGTTGCTGAGATCACCATCCAGCACTGTTGGTTGCCCCTCTGACTCAAGAGGGGCAGCTGTTTTCTCCAAGGAAACAGGCCAGATCATCAGCTGGTGTTCATCAAGACAGTTCAGCTGAAAGAAAAACATGGCAAGTCAGCTCAGCAGACTGTTTGGCTGAGTATCAGCCAAGCAGTCAAAGTTTCTATGCTTGGCCAACGATTTATGGAATCTCATTCAGCTCTCTGTGCCCAGACATTTCAATAGGCTATAATTTTTGACTGCTCAGTTAAAATAACAACCTGGAAAACACTGTACATCCATGCACAGAGGGGAAGAGAAAAAACAGTTGTCATATAGCATATTGGTGAAAAGGGCGAGAAGGGCAAGAGAGAAAGAAGACCAATTGTCTCAAACAGCATTATGAGACTCTAAGAAGCAACAGAGACTATTGAGACTGGAGGGAGTCATTTGCAAGTCCTTGCAGTAGCAAAAATTGTAATGTCACTAGTGATGTGCAACTCCCTCATACATGCTCTGTTCCATGAGATGATCAAATTGTCCTTGTAGGAAGACTTCCACAAGGGCTAAGGGATGCAGGCTCCCCAAACCTAGGATGCAGACCACTAGATGGTTTCCTAAAATGCTTTTTAACAAAACCAATTCCTATATCTATATAAGGCTTTATTCCTCAGCAATACAGGGGAATAAAAGCCTAAATATATGAAACATATATCAAAAGCCTAAATATATCAAACCACCTCTCTCTGATTGTTTCTACCTGACCCATCAGATCTGGTAGGAAGGGCCTGCTTCGGGTCCCATTGATTAAAAAGTGTCATCTGCCTTCTCCGTTGAAGCCCCTGACCATTGGAGGACCATCTCACCTGAGAACAGATTCACCCTGCTGACCTATAAAACTCTTAAGACCTGGCTGTTTTCCCAGGCATGGGGTAGGGAAATGGTAGAGCATGTTATTTGTATGAATCTGCTGTTGATGTGTCTAGCCTCAGTTGCTATGCTTTGCTTTTCTGTTTCCATGTGTTTTTATTCTTTTTGTTCTTCTACGGATGTTTTTTTAACATTGTGTGTGTGTGATGCATGTGCATTTACAAAGAGTGGGACTTTGGTCCCCCAGTTGTGCCAGCAGGGTTGATGCTGTTGAACCCTCCCCCCCTCCCCCGGACACCACCATGTATCCTATTCCTCATATTTCTGAATCCATATGCATAGATACTTATTGGTGCATGCAAATCCATGATTATGACTGCTACAAAGATTGGGCATAAATCTTATACTAGAAATAAACAACTTTCTCTGGTCAGGTACACTGCATTTTTTTTTTTCACCTCCTGAAGCTGCAGCAAGCATGGTAGCAACACAGTGTTATTACTGGAGGGGCAAGGCTGAAACCTTTTGGTGTTTTGTAAAGTTGGAAAGGATGTTATAATGAGTTACACCTAGCAGAGGCTTAACACACCTATTTTACCCCTCGTTATGTTTTTAAATCAGAAAAATTCCCCAAACCTGGAAATCAGTGGTTCATGTGAAATTTCAGCTCCCTGTTGCTGGGGTCACTCGGTGGGGGGGGTGGGGGAGCAGGAGGAAAAAGTCTACGGGACATGCAGCCCATGGGCTGTTGGAAGATCCATTCCTGGCTTACACAAATGCTTTAAAAGTAATCTTATATAGATTAAAGTAAATCACTAATAGGTCTTCCTTTTTTTATGTGGTTATTGAATTAAAGCTCAACTTTTTAATAACCCATAGAGGCACATCCTGAATATAAAATAATTTGAATCCCTCATTTGATCTCTAACTTGTAGATGTGGCCATTTCTGGATCCTGAAACACAGACAGAGCACTGAGAAAAAATAAGCTCCAATTTTGTACTGCAATATTCCCATGGAAACTTAACTCTTCCACTACTACTCCATCTTAAATCAAAATGAGTAGGTACCTCACCTCTAACGCCAATAGATAACTGAGGGCCAGAGGGAATCCCTAGACAGCAACTTGGTATCACTGGTCAACAAACTTTGAGAAGACTCTGCTTTTCTCTGATTCTGGCCTGTTTGATCAGAATTTGATCCTAGAATAGATGGTTGGGCCTGAATATTTTATCTCTCTCTCTATCTCTCTATCTATCTATCATCTATCTATCTATCTATCTTTCCGTCTCTCTGAGCAACTCTAAAAGGAGAAGGGGGAACAAAGAATAAAGGAAGACAAGGAATTAACAGTAATGGCATAACCGATTAAGAGTGCTTGCCAGGGACATACATCTGTGCCAGCCTCGTTTGGGGGAAATTGCCAATTGTTAATTCATAAGGCTGACTGCCCTGAGGCTAGGAAAACAGTTTCAAAAATTGACTTACCATTCAAGCAACACAGTAGGTTGAGATGATGGGTTAATGTAATCTTTCTCCTCACTCATTTCATTTGTGCTGTACTCATCATTTTGGTATTGGGTACAGTAGGCTAAATTCACACACAGCTGCATGCTGAGCACTCACTCCTGAGGTACACAGATAGATCAAATACTCATTGTATTCAAGCATGCACACATCCTCACATACCCATGAGGATGTGTGTATGCCTGTTTTTATTATTTATTGTTACTGCTGAGTCTTATTGTTTTTAATCTGACCGATGGATACCAATTGAAAATATGAGATATAAATCGTCTAAATAAAAAATAATAAATGTATCTATTTATTAGGGAAAATCCATATCTGCAAATGCACACAGACCTGCTTTAAGATGCCATCTTTTCATGACAATGTACTTAAGCTATATATTTAAACCAGTCTGTTCCGGGTCTCTGCCAAGGACTCTCTCTTTGCTGAATGTCTATCATATCAATATAAGCAGCCTGTGCCTGACAACTGCCAAAGTCTCTTTCCCACCCAACTTTTACAACATGGAATGCTCTTTTCAGGACATTCCATTCCAATCCCACCAGTATCCGTACTCACTCACTGATCTGTGTCCCCCCTCCATTTGTATAGTATTAAAAAACTACAGTTTTTTTTTTTACAAAATAGGCTTTGTAGATCTTCAAAGCTCTGGACAAGATTTCTGGAGTCCCCAGTATGGAACTGAATTCTGCTTTATTTGATATAAAATGATAACAGTATCTTTAATTTCAGTAATATCGATTTCTCTTCTTTTCCCAGTGAAGTTTGAACATCTAGCTATCACTGTTTTCCTGTCTGACACCAAATTAGATAGAACATGGACAAATGGTGGCTTCTGGTATGAGAAGTTGGCCAAGGTGCTGACACTGCCTGTATCCTGTCCTGCTTGTCCTGCATGTACACCCTTACCTTTCTGACAAGGCAAGGAGAGGACCTGGACCTTTTCCACAGAGGTGTGACTGCCTCACTTGGGGTTTTTTGGTTGCTTGTCATTGGCAAAGAGAAGGCTGGGTTGGTGTATGAGGAAAAGGCAGCAGCATCAAGAGCAAGTGATGTTTGGAGATGGTGAGCCATGTAAGTTGGAAGGCAACCAAAGATGCAAAAGAACAGCATTATGTTGGGAAGAGCAGCAGGAAAGGATCTGGCATCAGCTTGGAGGAGGGCAGTTGAAGATGTTGAAGACCTCCAGGCCAATACCCAAGGTCAGTGGCAGGAGCAGCAATGATAAGGTTTAGGAGCACCAACTTCCAGTAACCTGCAATACTGGGGCAATGAGTACTAGAGCAAAAATTCCTTACACCCCCAACTTAGAAGAGGCAGTGGATGACTTGAAGCAACAGTGGTCTAGCCCAAAGGCAGTTCCATCAGTGTCTCAGCAGAAGCCAATCCAGCAATAAAGGAAATCAAGCAGGTGGTTGGCCTGGGACTGGTGTGTGTATATATTGGGTCCCTCTTGCATGCTACAGCTGGGGGAGTAGCCAAGACTTACTTAAGCCCCAGGTAATTCCCACCTGGTGGTTCCAAGAGCTCATTGTCAGGAAAAAGAGAGTTGGAGCACAAACCTCTAGGAAAAAAGTAAAGAAACATTTACAGAGGTTGGGAAATATATTTTAGATAGAAATAAAGGGTATAGGATAAAGTTAAGAGAAAAGTAATGTAGACTACTATACAATAAGATAGCCCAAGAGTATAGAAATAAGATGCATAGATACAGAACCGTAGAAATAAGAATATATGCTACAGTATGGGCTATAGCTGCAGTTCCCAAAGTGTGTGCCTGGGCACCCTGGGGTGTCGCAGTGAACTCCCAGGGCTGCCACAGGATTGCAAACTAGTAGCTCAAGGTAATTCACAGTTTGGGACTAGTGGTGCCATGAAAAAATTACCAAGACACTAAGGGTGGTGTGAACCAAGAAAGTTTGGGAACCTCTTATAAGTGTAAGGTAAGAACCCCGGAGCACTAAAATAGATTCCAAGGTAAAGTTTATAGTATACAAAGGATGCTATAGACAATAAGCAATCACATCCTTATTTGTTAAAGTACAGCATTTAATTTGTATATCCTTTACTTTTGTAATAAACTCTTTTCCCAATGGGGGTTGGGCTGTGTGTCACCTATGTCCATTCTATCCCTAAACCTACAGTGTCAGGACAATGATCTGCACCAATGGAACTTCAGCATCTGCATGGAAATCATGCCCTACCAGTGTTAGATTACACCTGGGCACATTTTGAGATTTCCATTATTCTTAGCCAGATAAAATTTTTACAAGAATTAGAGTGAGGGTGAGGAAGAGGGAAGCTGACAGGACTTTCAAGTCATGAAATTTGCCCTTTCAGAAACTTAGGATTGCGATAAAGAAGAATAATGGAATCAAATGGATTATGCTCTCCTAACTTTCACAATAAAATGGGTGATACCCCATTTTGGGGAGTAGTTGCTTAGATTTGTTTCCAACTTTAACTGAAATATACCTGTCATGTCAGTATTTTTATCTCCACAGCCCATGTTATAACTTCTTATTTGATGGCAAAACCGGGAGACCAAAAAGCCTGCCTAAAATTTTGTGAGTATCTTGTTGATCCTAATAAAGATATTGCCTGAATATAATACCTATCCATCTTACCAGAGATGGCCAATCACCTAAACCCCCTATAAATGTTGCAATTCTC
Organism: Liasis olivaceus; assembly: GCA_030867105.1. NCBI lineage: Eukaryota > Metazoa > Chordata > Lepidosauria > Squamata > Pythonidae > Liasis > Liasis olivaceus. The sequence continues at coordinate 102,025,778 of CM061350.1, read as the reverse complement.
TAGGCAAAATTGGCTCCATTGTGGCTATCCTTTTCAATTTTCTTTATTAAAAAAAAACAAAAACAAGAACATATGGTTCATTTATTGCCAATGTAGGCCAACTATTAACAAATGGAGTGGCACAGTTTTTAACGAGCAAAAGAAAATTTAAGGATTGTATACTAGTGGAAGAGCAGGAATGGATGAAAATGCGCAATGCACAACCAGCCCCCTGTAATCTCCTCTCTGCAATGTGTTCATTGGGATCATCCAGTCTCTTTTCTTAGCAGCTTATTCCTTGGGGAAGTCATTAAACCTTAGCTTAATCATGAAGGCAGAAGTGGCCATTTGGGCAGAGTGACTATTTGTAAATGGCTGGCTAGATTATGCCTCTTCTACTTCCTCTTGTGTTTGTTCATCTTCATTAGAGGTAGAACTGGCCAGTCAGGACACCAATTCATTACAGCCTTTATTTAGCCAGAGGGAAAAGCAAATCAATGGCTCCCTAGCACACTTCATAGGAACGGTGAAAAATCTGAGTCTTGGTGAGAATTTGAAAATGGAAAATAGATCCCGATGTAGCAATCAGCCCATTTTCATGAGGATTCAAATCCCTGCAAAAAGGCAGAAGGGCAGGGATCTTGATTCCCACCCAGCCCCTTTCTGTGAGAATAGCGTGTATGTAAAGCTTCAGATATGAACAACTTCCTTAATGCTGTTTCTGCCATATATTCATTTCCTATATTCATTTTTGGCCTTTCTCCAAGAAGGTGAAGGCAGCATACTTCATTGGCTTCCCCCTTCTACCACTTCATTTTTTTCATCACAACCACCCTGTAAAGTAGGTTAGGCTGCGAAATAGTAACTATCCCAGAGATACTATGAGCTTTGTTGGTAAACAGAGGTTTGAACTTGTCTTGCTAGTGCTTGTCTGTGATTCTAACATGAGGCAGTGCTGTAGCTTCAAGGGGAATACAAGCATCCCTCAAGAGCTCAGCATAATCCTGAGAAAGCTGATCTTGCCAATGGAAGCCATTCGGCAAGTTATGCATGGCCCACATGACATGCTTTCAGCAGACCTCAGGAAAGAGTTTGACAGATAAATTTTACCTGGAATTTGACTTCCATTGCAACTGTACTTTTTTCCTTCTAACTTTCTAAATCTGGAGATACCACAATAAAAGGCTGAAGTACTAGTGTGATGAAGAGTAGACTGTCTCCAGCGCTCCATGTTCCCTGGTCTTCCTCTCTCTGTTCTCAGGGAGTGTCAGAAGCATCAGTTCAAGAACCAAGCAGCCAAGTCTATCATGGGTTCCTCCAGCTATCTATTCCCTCTTCCCCTCCCCTCCCCTCCCCTTTCTTCTTCAATGGAAACACAAAGAAGAAGGAAAAGGAGAGGAAGGCGCGGCTGATGGCACTGGTGGGAAAGCAGGCAACCCCATTGCGTGAACACTGGAGCCTGGAGTGGCCTAAATGAAACAGGAAGGTGTTATGGAAATGTTATATTCCTATAGCCTTTCTCTGTTAATGTCATTTTGTAATATTTTCTGCTACTGTAGCTTTAAAAAGAAAAACCTCTTCTCATTTTCCCTTGTTTTACTCATGGCCATCTTGGGTTTAGACAAGGCCAAGCCCGTCTTCACATTGTCTTCCTTCTAGCTCCTCTACCCTTGAACCTCCCTTCCTGCTTTTCCATTGTTATTCTAATGCATCTTCAGCATTACTGGATCTTTCCCCCACCACCGAAGAGATTAAGTAAATTAATTTAAGACTGACCTTTACCTGATCACAAGCATATAGTTCTTCCTGTTTATCCTTCTCAAGACTTTTGTTAAGTGCCTATACCTCAGTAAGTACTGTGCCATGAGTCATGGTTTTGACTGTTAAAAACTCCTCAGCATGGTCCCTCTGCTATTGTTTCTATGATTTCCTCTCTTTCTATTGGTTTAAAGTTTACTTATGTGCAATAAATGTGTCAAACCTGTATCAAAATGCTGGAGAGGAGGGTGTAGGAAGGTAAAGAGAGAGATGCCTGTGCTATGCTCCTTCCAATTCTAGAATTTAAAATAAAGTATCACTGTTTTTTGCCTGCCACTAATTCCTTTAACAGGGTCTTTTCAGAAATGGAGTTGAGGGGGATCTGTTATCCTGGGGCCCTGTTTCAATGAACAGGTTAACTTTTCATGACTCTGCCTGAGCTTTATTGGCATGTCTGGTTTCCATTGAGTAGCTTCTTCACACAGCATTTTACTTTGCATTTCAAAGAAAGAGTCTGTTTCTGAGCAGCCACAGAAGATACACCCTGGAAAGCAAAGGCAGGTAGCGGGTGCCACTCAGCAGTGATTGAAGGAGAGGGACAAGAGGCAAGCCGCCTAAAGTCAGCCTGTGACTGGGGAACTGAATCAGCCCACATGGCCAAAGCAAACTAAGGCAATATGAAAACCAATTCCCAAGGGTACCTGTGGGAGGGAAGCAGCTGCTTCCGGTCCCATGGATAAGCCGTTGTCCCAGAGCCCCAGCTCCTTTAAAGCTAGGTCTCTAGCATTTGCAATGCAAAGTACTGTATGAAGCAAAAAGGCACCTCATTCATTGGGTAAGGAATTCGCTTGCTCCTGTCCTGCCTGTCAGAGTATATACATATACATATACATATACATATACATATACATATACATATACATAGCAATAAATGTACAGGCGCAATGTATCAATACATCACAATGTATCTCACTGTGCAGCTTTTTCCTCCCTCTCCTGGAAGAATCCCTGCGGACATAAAAGTTATGTCCCCTGGCCTTCTGTCAGGTGGATGAAGGCATCCTACACAGCCAGCAGTTGCACAGTGCTGACTCAGTGGCTCTCACAGCTGCTCCCACAGCTCCCACTAACAAATTTGTGGGGCTGCCCTTCTCACCAGTGAGTCCTTCCCATTGTCCAATGCTGTCTTCCTACCCAGCATACTACCCCCTTGCCCATTGCAGCATTTTGGAGAACAAATACTATGGAAAAATATCAAAGAAAGCAAGCTAGAAAGATTTTTCATCATATTTTAATTTCTGTTTTCCAAAGTTAGAAGACAAACAAATTCCAAACTTTACCACCTTCAGAAAGAATGATAAAGATCAACCATTCAAACACACATATATTGGGCTCCCCTAACATCCTGGCCCTAATGCCTAGAGGAAAAGCCAGGTTTAACAGTCTTCCCAAAGGTCAAGAGGGTAGGGGCCATCTGAATCTCAGGGTGGAGGTTGTTCCATGGTGCAGGCACTGTGACAGAGAAGGCACACCTTCTTGGTCTTGCAAGATGGCATTCTTTGACAGAAGGGACCTGGAGCATGCCCATCCAGTTGGATTTGGTGGAATGGGCACAAACCCTCAGGGATGGACCATCCCATAAATAACTTGTCCCCATGCCATGTAGGGCTTTAAATGTGATAGCCAGCACCTTGAATTGCACCTGGAAGCATACTGGAAGCCAATGTAGCTCGTGCAGCAGTAGTGTTTTCGAGCATCCAAAATTGTATGCCCTGTCACATTCTGCACAGTTGAAGCTTCTGAGTGTTCTTCAAGGACAGCCCCATGTACTGTAGACCACATTGCAGTAATCCAATCAGGATATGACTAAGGCATGAATGACTATGAGCAGAGCCTCCTGGTCCAGGAACAGATGCAACTGGCACCAAAGACAAATCCATGTAAAGGCCTCCCTGGCCATGACTGCCATCTGCTCTTTGAGCAGGAGCCATGAGTCCAGGATTCCTGACCAGCTCTGTCTGGGGGAGTGCTACCACATCAAGAGTTAAAGATGAAAAATCACCAGATTCAAGGGCCCTAAAAATCCAAAACCACTCAGTCGTATCAGTGTACGGTGTGTGTGTGTGTGTGTGTGTGTCTCTCTTTGTATACACATACATACATACGTACATACATACATACACACACATATGTAATATAAAAGTACCCTAATATTTAATATAAAATACCACATTATTTAGCCATGAAATAGGATGTTGGGTGTGCAACCCCCTCCACCAAACAGTTTTGTTTTACATCTTCAAGAACTTCTTAGGTATTTGACAAGCAGGTATTCCTGACTTTGCTTCAAATGTAGGGAAAATATTCAGCAGTAAAAATCAACTTTGGGAAGAATGACTAGGTGGGCTAGAAATGCATGCCAACACTATCTGATAATCATTTCAATCATGCCTGCAAATATTAAACCTACTAAACAATCAAACCCCACTGAAATTCATTTGTCATGTCATGATATAATTAAGGATGGGCAGAACTGCTGGCTTCTGCTCCACTGAGTTTTGGCAGAGAACAGAATTATTTCCATTAGCCCCACCAAATTTCCACATTAAACCACAGAAACCTAAATGGCATATATAAATCATTTCACTCCAAGCCAGGTCCTGGGGGAAACAGATACCCCCCCCCCCCCACTTCACTGGATGTGAATCCTTTCCATGGAAGGGAAGGATGTCTAATACAGTTCCTGAGAGGTTTTAGATTCTCTCCTCTCATCTTCAAATCCAGTGTGGATGTATTTTTCTTTTCTACCTCATGCTGAGATGAGGACTTCCAGTTTGGAGTGTGGGCATGATACAAGGTCTAGTATTTGTATTTATGTATTTATTCAATTTGAAGCTGCCCAACTCCAAATGACTTTGGGCAGCTCACAATACACCAGACAATATGAAAACAACACAGTGGAAAAAATAAAACCAAACTAGAACAAAAGAAAAAGAAAGAACTGCAGGATGGCGAACCCAGCAGATCCCAAACCATCCCACCAACATCTAACATCCAGCAGAGAGGGCTCCAGCCACTCTACCTCAAGCCCTGGAAGAACAGCCAGGTCTTTATGGCCCTTCGGAATGCCAACAGGGTAGGAGTCATCTGGATCTCAGAGTGAACCTCATTTCAGAGGGTAGGCAGAGTGAACCTCATTTCAGAGCAGGTGCACTTCCTGAGTCCTGATAGATGACATTGTTCAATCGAAGGAACTGGGAATGTGCCAGTCCTGTCAGCTCAAATCAGCTATGCAGACGGTCCCTGAAATAACTGGGCCCTATGTCATATAGGGCTTTATGGGTCATAAGCAGTGCCTTGAATCACACCAGAAGCAAACTGGCAACCAGTGCAGCTCACTGAGCAGAGGTGTCACATGGCATACAGAGGCATGCCTATAACTGAGTATGCCCATAACTGCCCAGTATGCCATGGTATGCCCATAACTGCCTGTGCTGCTGCATTCTGAACCAGTTAAGAGTGGTCTGCAAGGGAACCCTCATGCAGAGAGCATTACAAAGAGTCAAGATGTGAGATGACTAAGGCATGAGTGACTGTCTGAAGGACCTCCTGATCCAGAGAAGGGTGCAAGTGGCATACCAGATGAAGCTGTGCAAAGGTCTTCCTCATCATCATCAAGCAGGAGTTGTAAGTCCATGAAAACCCCCAGACTGCACACCACCCTTGAATGAGGAAGTCCAATCCCACCCAAGGTCAAAGATAGAATATCCCCAAATCCAGGTGGCTCCAAGACCCACAGTCACTTGGTCTTGGCAGGATTGAATCAGAGATGATTGCTCCCCATCCAGGCCCATGCAGCCTTCAGGCACTTAGGCAGGACCCTAAGTTGGCCAGCCTTGAGTCAGAAAACATAATTAAGTATAATCAGTGTACCAATGATACCAAACACCAAACTAGTAAATAACCTCACCCGGTGGTTTCATGTTGATGTTGAATAGGATGGGAAAGAAAGTCTGTGGCCTAGAAATGACTTCTCCCCCCCAACCAAAATGAACTAAACTGGCCATGAAGAAAGGACGAGAACCACTGTAAAATGGTGATCCCCCCCATTACTAATCCTGGAGCCAGTCCAGAAAGTTACCATGGTTGATGGTAGTGAAAGCTACTGAGAGATCAAGGAGCACAAGGACGGATGCATCACCTCCATCCTGGCTCCACCACAAGTCATCTACATGCATGACAAAGGCTGCCTCTGTACTAAACCCAGGCCTGAAACCTGACAGAAGGAGATCTAGATCATTGGTTTCCTTCAGGATCCTTTGCATTTGCACTCTGACCACTTTTTCAACAACCTTCCCCCCAAAGGGAAGGTTGGAGACAGGGTGGTAGTTATCTAAAACTGTTGGGTCCAAGGACAGCCTCTTTGGGGGGGGGGGGCAGGGGCAGGTATACCCCTGCCTCTTCCCCTCAAAGACACAGGCATCACAGGATGGACCCATCCATAATTCACCTCCCTGACTGTTTTCATGACCAAGGAGGGACCGGGATCCAGCACACAGGTGGCTGAGCTAATAGTACAGAGGACCTGTCCACTTTCTTATGAGTCACTGGTTCAAACTCATCCCAGGTTACAACACAAGACTGAGCTCCAGGCACCTTGTCCAGACCTTTCCAGTTGGAGTCCAGGTCAGAGCAGATCTGAGCAATTTTATCTGCTAAATAGCTAGAATATTCTCACAGTACAACTCAGGTAGCATAATGAAGACTCGAGATGGGGGAGGGGGGGGAGAGAGAGAGAGAGAGAATCCTCCTTAAAGCAGAGACTATTTCTGAAGCTGGATCGGGACTTCGGGACAAACACTGAATTCTGAACCTGTGCTAGAGATGTTCCCCAGCCAGTCAGAACAGCTGTGGATCTGACATAGACACCTATGGGACCAAACTCCACTCTATCCCTACATGCTTAACTAAACTGTCACTTTTCAAAGTATTTGGTCTTCTATTCTACTCCATATTTCTACTGTCAGTAGACTTACAGCTAGCATCTGGCTGCACTTGGGAAAATGCATCACCAATCCTTTAGAGCATTTCTGCTGCCACTGCTTAGATTCTGGTGTTGATCTTTCTCATGACTGGAACTAAAGCCAACTCTGGAAAAGCAATAACTGGTTGGCATGAGACAGGAACAGAAATTTGCCCAGCCTGGAACTCACTGTTCTTTCTCTGCTGGATGGCATTTCCTTTTAATTGGGTTTTTGTGTACACCAGCTATTATTAATTCACTTTGGCAGCTTCTTTCACACTCAGAACAACCAGGTGAATCCCCTGTTCCTAAGGAGCCCATTATGTAATCTAGAGTGAGTTAATTTTTTCAGGCAGAAGAGACGGGGGGGGGGGGGGGGGGAGAATACCAGACAAAGAGCTGAAGAATACAAATGGTACAGCCTCTGTTACACATTCTGTGACCTGCACATTTATAGCTGACCCATGACTACCAGCAGAAACCCTGACCCCCTGTCTCTGGATCTTCTCTCTCCCACTGCACCAACTCTCTTTTGATTTAGTTTAAAGTTTTATGTCCCAATTTTCCAAAGTAACTAGAATACTAGCAGAATAAAAAACAATATGGTAGTAAGAACACTACACTAAACAGCAACGAGGTCATCATTAATAGGAGGAGTAGGAGAACAAAGATGCTTTCAGAGCTAGGCATATGCATATGAGCAAGAAAGAGAGCAGGGAGGCATTTTATACACATGAAATATACTGAGGTAGTAGAAACCTGAGGTAGAGCTCTTTTAAGTAACAGGTGATGCCTGGAAAAAAAGTTTAATCCAGCCCTCTCCTTTCCATGTTAAGTATCTACTAGGTTTCCTTTTTCCAATACAGGAAACATTTCAAAATGTTAATCCTAATTTGGAGTCTGAAATGCTAGGTTCCACTTATTTACCTAAATTTTAATTCTCTCATGCTAGTTCATCCTACTGAATGTGTAGGTTGGGAATGATAGAAAGTGAACAAAACAATAATTATACTCCAGATATGAAGTGATGTTGGATTAAAAGCAATTTTTATCACTCACCAATCTCATGAAGAGTATAGATTGAAAAACCAAATCACTCCAGGTGAATCTGTTTACATGGGTTTCTTGGTACTCTGTATTCTGCCGGCAAGACGTAAGAGGGTTGTAAGTGTGTAGTAGACTATATGATACCATGCACATTATCATTCAAGAATCAGCTAGTTATATGTATATAGCTATCTGCCAATTTACTAGTTATCCCCTTAGGAAATGGATGCGTGTGTCTGCTCCAAAATAAGGGAAAGGATTGTTAAAACAAGTTGGAGGAAAGCAATTTTTTGATAATTCAAAACAGTTTCTTCCATTGACAGGTATATTAATAACTGATTTTGAAGGCCAAAGCCTATCCCTATGAATGTGAGCAGTATGTTTTATTAGGAAAAAATGTACTGGTGCAGGACATCAACAGACCATGATATATCCCACTGTGAAGCTTTTCCCTCTGTCTCCTGGAAAAAATTGAACCTAATTCCATATGGCCATATGTTCTAAAGTTAAAAGTGAATAAATTTTTTTCTTTAATCATCACAGTCTGAAAAGAACCTAGCAATGGCATCTCCATTCCTACTCCTATGGTAAATGGCTAAATGGAAATGCATAACTTTGATTTTACTGTTACCCATCCTACTAATCTTGTCAGAATTAAGGAGAAAATTATTTGCAGAAGCCTGTTAAGTGTTTGGCATTTCCATTGTGGTGAAAAACTGTAAATGTTATCCTCAGGCTAAAATAACACAAGGACTTAGTAGACTTCATGAGAGAGAAATTGTCACTTTCTCTAAATTATGGTCATTTCCACACTAGCGATTTATTGCATCTTCTAGAGTCACCCAACCATTGTTGTGCCAAAATAACAGTAATGTAGACAGGCTTTATATCACTTCAATGATAGCTGGATGATGCTATGAAGAGGCTGTAAGTTACTAGTGCAGAAATGACCTATGTCATCGCTCAATCATCTGATTGCCTACCCTCCAGGTGCTTTGAACCCAATTCAAAGGATTGATGTTGATCTTTACAGCCTTGAACAACTTGGGCTCAGAATATCTCAGTAAGTGCCTGTATATAACTGATGATTACAAGAGGACAAGAGGATGGTCTTCTCAGTTGTGAAGTTCTGGTTGTGGAACACCTTCCCTAGGGAGATAAACCTAATGCCCACCCTGATGTTTTTTTTTTTAATGCCAGACTACGTCATTCCATCTCTAAAAGGCATTTTATTAGTAGTAATGATTTTTAGTATTTGTTATTATAATAGGATAGAAACATTTGCATATTTAAATTTTCAAGAGAATTCCAGGTGATCAATGTTATCATTCTTGTCTCACTCTCTCTTTCCTGAAGAATATTTTGCTTCCTGCAGGAAAAAAAAAGTATAATACAGAAATTGTCTCCTAAAATGTTAGGATTTTCTTCCCACTTGCAAGTATTTTCTTGCTTCAAAGTACCATGAATTCTGCATCATTCCCAATGGCTTCTAGGGAGAACGGGTTGTCCTCCATTCCTTTGTACTTAACAGGGATCTCAGCAAGCCTCCCATGCTGCACAGAAGGAAGGATTCTTGCATGACCACCATCACATGAATGATTATTTGAATCATCACTGAGAACTATATAGAGACACCTTCCACCACCCTTTTCCAGAAATAATTTGGAATAATTTAATGATCTCCTAGGACTATCTTTCTTCACTCCGGGACCTACCAATGTGCATTAATCCTAAACAAAGCTAATTGGTCAGGGAATAAATAATATTCTATTCTTACATACGTGATCACTGTGAGGAAATCTGAACTGCACAGCTGAAGGAGCAGGCAAACTGAAACTGCCTCATAATCCCAGAGGGGAAGGAGACAAATAACAGAAACCAGCTTGCTGCCTTTTTCTTGTTTATGTTAGAAGATGCTAGAATGAGTAGAAAGGGCAGGTTTGGAGTTGCCTTAGAAATATAGAACTTAGAGGCACTGGGTCAGCCCATAGCAAGGTCACTGCATGTTCTTATCTGATGCTACATTCTAGGTTGTAAAGGTCATGCTATAATTTACATTGCCTTTGTAAGTCTTATGGGTCATTTCAGAGAGTGTATAACTGGTAACCTTGCGGGCTTTGGGGCTCGTTCCTTTGGCGAGGAGCCCAGTGATAACTGTAGTTGTACATGCCAATAAAAGATACTTCATTGCATCTATCTCCAATCACTTTGGTTCCTCATTTAACTGGGTATTTTTTCACACAACACTGGTTATATCTTATGAAGTCAAGAACAATTTATCCCCAAGGAAATGATGCATTTCTGAATCACATTGTGCACGCCCAATGGAGACTGAAGACATCTTTTTGACACTTGTAAGATTCATTTTCTTTCATCCATTTCTGGGAACTTCATCATAATCTTCCCCACTCGTGCCATCATCTTAGGTTCCCTTGGACATCAGGTAATGTAATCCTGGTTGTATGTTCGATGAGTACTTGGAATACTCAAGGAGAGTGGCAGGACACGACCTTGGAACCATAGTCTTTCCAGATATTAATGGGGTTAATTCTATCACTTTCTTCAGTTTGTTTTGTACCAATGTCAGGTACAAAACAAAAAAGGTACAATGTTTTGTACCTTTGAGGTAGTCCCGACCAGGAAACCAAAATTATGAATACTAATACTCCCTGTATTATAAGGTTACAGTAACAGAATCTTGTAAGTCTGAATGCACCACTCCCCTCGCTGTCTTTACATTCCAGAGAATTAGGGATGGTCAATTCTGAGACTCTTACTCAAACTGCATTTCTGCTTTGGCCTCAGATTTTGTTTATCAGACTGTTGCCTAAGCTGCAGCTCTTCCTCCTGTCTCTCAAGGTTATTCTCATAGCCCATTACATCCAGAAACTTCACAGTTTGTCAGAAAGTTCTCCAATTACAGCTGAAGGCTGCCACCAAATTTTGAGCTTTTGAGCCATCTGTATGCAATATCTCTGAAGAAATTCAAGGACCATCTGAGCTCTTGTGGGCATGGAATGATACAGCCAGAAGGAGCATTCAAGAGGAAGTTATGTCAACTGTGAAAGAGAAAGTTCTTTTGAGGAAACATTCTTTTGGCTTCATGTTATCACATTATGCCAGTCAGCAATGCACTCATCCTGTCAGCCATGTTTCTTGGCCTCAGCAGCAATTAAGGCAAGATTCTGCAGAGAAGCAGTTGCTCATGCAGAGTACTGGGAAGCAAGAATCAGCTACAAACTGCCAAGGCAGGGTCTAGTCTAGTCCATTAACTTAGTGCATGTGAGTAGGGAAGCCTTCTTTGGCTTACAGCCCAGCTTGATTACTTTAAGCTGACAACAGGCCTTTCCATACAGGAGCTCATAGGTACTTATAGTAGAAATTGTAAGTAGTGAGAAAAATACCTGCCAAGTTTGGGATGGCTGATTATTTTCATATGGGTGGCAGGGGGAGAAATCAAGCAGCAATTACAAATAAAGCAAAGTTTTAGAAAAATAACAGAACATAAAAATAAATAAGATTTGAAATGCAAATGATGACTTGCATCTTCCTGAAACAAACAAATTCACTTGTTTATTTTGATTCTGGTATGAGTGTTCCAGCTATGTTCAGACCTTCTTATGTTCTGCATGCTATCATGGAGGGATGGAGTTGAAGATTCTGGCCTGTTCCTGGTAGTAGAATACTGTTGTTTTTGGATGGATATGAAGACCAGGATTCTTTAGGGCTTGGGGATGGAAGGATAGTTGGAAGTGGGACTTTTTGAGGTCTTTCAGAGGAAAGTGCATTTGGGTAGCAAGACATCCCTTCTCTGTTGAGCATGTTACATCATAACCAAGAAATATGACAAATGCTTGTTCTTGTGCATTTTATCCCTGGATACAGAAAGGTTATTACAATCCATGAGCACTCCTTCAGAAGTAGCCATGTTGCACAGCCTTGCAGTTCACGTGACAGGAGGTATTCCAGCTGGAAGCAATACTATACACCTCCCAGTTCCTGGGCTTTGTAGCAATCAGCAGCTGCAGTGAAACTTCCTCCTCACCTTTAGCTCTTCAGTACAGCATCTTCTTCCTGAAGCTTCTACTATGCATGCATAAAAACTTGTTTTCCTTCTAACAACAGACTTGTCTGTCTTTCTCCAGTCATTTACCTGTCATAGCAATCTGCTGCCATGGTCAAAACTAATTGAGGAAGGTTCCCACATACAGAATTGCTATCGTGATAGTATCACGAGTCACAGGGGTTTGCTATGTGGCAGAAATTGGGTGGAAAGGTGACTGAGCTTTTAAGGGTTTTCCATGCATTTTTAAATCAGCCTTTGTTAACATAGTTTCTCTGCAAATTACCACTGGATTTTTTATTTTTGCAAAAGAATGGACACAAAATAGAGGTTCACAAAATATATGGGCATGTAGTAGGGAAGAGACACTAGCAATGCATTTTATTGTTGTGAAGGAGAAATGTTTATTTAGTCATGGATCTGGTGGAGGGGGAGGGAGGAGAAGGCATTCAATTATTGATCAACTTAAAAGGTGAGAAGCAGGCACAGATGGTCTGATAGTTCTCAGGAAGTATATAGAAGCCAATATCATGGGGAAGAAGACAGGAACTAGGGCTGGTGATGCTGCGTGAGCCCTAGACTTGTGCAGATATAGGCAAGGCTGTACCCAAAGTGTTTTGAAGTCCATATAGATATGGAAATACTCAAAACAGTTTGGATAAATCTAGTATTTATTTTAAACAAGGTTGAAAAGGATTGGAAAACAGAAAAGTAATACCCTTTTCTATGTAATACCTGTAACCAGTAGATTAGTCAGTAACAAAGAGTCTATTGATCAGCTGAAAAATTCTGATAGCTTGACAGCCATAATACCCATCAACATCATCATCCTCCCCACCACCACCACCACAGGAAAACAAGGAAGAAACTGCTTTCCCCCCGCCCCCCATGGTTTTGCTTTGCTTTTGTCCATAATGAAAAGAATAATTAATGGCTTCCTATTTGGACAGCATGCATGGCACAGAATCTACACCAAGCTGATGGTATCTCACGTATGCCTTAATCATTAGAAATTCCTCAAGAGGACAAGAAAAGTTGGTATCCCAAAGGTACCAATTACGCTTGTTTAATATTGATAGCGCTCTCTGTAAAACGCTGAGCTTCTCTCTCTCACACTCAAGAGCCGGTCTTATTTCCAGCCTCCTTTCTTCACAAAAGAGCTGCTCAGAATTCAGAATTGCTCCCCTTTGAACTTTTGTGGATTTGTCAAAAATCAGACGATAGAGAAGGAAAAGAAACCCATAATAAATAAACACCCCAAACTAAAAACCCCAAAGCTAGAGAGGCCATACTTTCAAGACTAACATGACTATTCTGTAGTTTAATTTGACCTTTTATTTATTTATTCATAGTTTAACCCTTCACATGCAGACAAAGAAATGCCATATGTGCTGATGGACTACCTAACGTAACGTAACCCCAAGGATTCCAGCTGCAGGTCGCAGATGGGTTGGGACTGCAGCTTTGCATCAGGCAGGACTTTGGGGGATTCTGAGTGACAATTTCAATGCATCTGTGGGATGCTGGGTTGGGAAAGGCATCGGAACATAACCCCCCAGCAACTAATAACCAAAGATATTTTGCTGCACAGTGTAAGTACAGGGTTCCTGTACTTCCGTAAACAGTAATTTACGATTTTTCCCAGGAGCATACAATGCTCAAACAAATGATAAAAAGGAATGGGGCATTTTTTTTCTCTTTATGAAAAAAACAACAACAGAAAAACAATTTAATGAAAACATGCAAAATTGCACATGGAGTATCTGTAAGAGATTCAACACTTTTCAAAAAGAGGAAGTATTATAAAACATTCAGCCGTCCCAACATTTGGTAGTATAAAACAGCTTGATTTGCTATTTTTGAATGATTTTTCATGGATGAAGCAAAAAAACAAAACAAAAAACCCAGGGTCCAATATGTTGCAGTTCTCTAAGAGTCTTAAGTGCGAAAACCTTTCATTGTTATCAATAATTTATTCTTTGGATGTTTGCCATCAATTCAAATAATAATAAAATGTATTATTTTAATTATTTTAAATATATAATTTGATTCTTTACTTTCTACCTTATCTTGTATTTTAATCCCTATGTAATTTAGGCATATTTACAGCCTTAGGAAGGTTTATACTTGAGGTGTCATACAAAGGTTTTTTTCCCTTAAGAAATCTATTTTCAGAAAGAAATTTTGATTGAAAGCCAAGGCAAAATTAAATATATTGTATCATTAAATATATTAAGACTATTGTTCTTAGCATTAATGAATGATTTAGAGCTATCATTATGAGAACTGGGACTTCTTGGTGGGGAAAAGACCTCCTACTTTGGTTTTATAGGGAGTCACATTGCTCAGTGTCTCTTTTCATATCTCTCCAAGAAATTTCCTCAGTCTGGTAGATAGATTAATTACCATAGTTACCCCAGAACTATGAAACTTTGAAAAGGGTCCAATGATGTCTTGCATTTAGATTGAACCAAGGAAGGATATGAGTGTATCTTGGTTCTGCTGTGTACAGTATTCACTTCCAGGAGTTCTATTTCTGCAGTTTTTGATGCACCAGCAGGTGAAAGGAAGAGCGGGTAGGAGGGACAAAGTACCATCAGAATTAGGGACAGTGATCTTAGGGATACTAGGAAAAAATCCAGACAGTATTTGCTACTTTTGGTATAACTTGAATGATCCCCACTTAGCAAGTGAGATTTTCTGTAAAACGTCCCTTGGCATATACATTTTTTTATGTACTGTATTGCAGTGACTGCAAGAGGAAAGGCATTTCAGCAAGCTTCTACTCATAAAAAAATCTGGAAGCACCAGAATGGCTCGTGTAATATTAGATTTAGATTGGAAAAAAATAGATTGCAGGATTAACCAGGCCCATGCTATTTATGTGATCCCATGTAAGGGTTACACGTTCATAAACTAATGGAGACCTATGTCATTGGAAGCCCCAAAATGCTTCCAATGCAAGATAGTAGCAAAGAATTAATCAGATGCTATTGCTTGAATTTAGATCATTGCCAGGAAAGAAAAAGGTACCGAATAAAACCTCTGGATTCCCATATTTCTTATTTCTCATTCAAGAGATCACAAAATTTTTATCCTCCCCAAGGTAAACACTGTTATGATCAGAGGGTATATGCTGTTGCCTTCATCCTTGGAGACAGAGCAATAGTCAGGAATGTTTCAGCTAGAATAGGCCAGGGCAAATTGTAAATTTATTAGGAAAGCCAAATATACACATTTTTCAGGAAAACATTATAGTCTTGTACATACTGTAAGGTTTACCCCGTTCAGCTCCAAAGAAACTCTCGTGACACACAAGTTCAGCAAAGAAGTTTACTAGAGTGTAATGTAGGTAGGCACAGACAAAGCCAGGGTTGGCTTGGCATAGCTTACATGGTGTTTTATAGTTTCCCCGTTCCCGCGCTTTACCCCGTTGCTTAGTTACTGATTACCCGCAGTAATCCCCCCTCGTCCAAATGGCAGATTCAGTCCGGTTCTTTTGTCTTCTTGATTGCCGTCTATTGGTTGTGCAGTTGTTGCCTTTTTTGGGTTTTCCTGTTGCGTGTAAAGCCGGGAGTTCTCAATCGCGCGCTGATTGCTGTGTTTCCGAGCCACTGCGCTTCCCTTTGTCTGCAGTGCTCGAGGGAAGCCAGCGGCGATACAATGTATCTGCTTGCGGTTGGAGTTAACCGCCACCACCTGTTGGCAATCAGTTCGTGATTTGAACTTCCCCTTTCCCGCTGCTAGCACCTGGGGTGGTGAAATTGACTAGGCAAAGCTGAGCAGCGGCGTTTGCCTTGCCATGCCGTGCCAGCTGAATCTGACATACCCCCCCCGAAGAAAGACCCCCTCTCTCTAATTGGGCTTACCGGGGTACTGCCCCCCCATCTGCCATACCTATGTGGCCCTTCCTAGGGCTTTGGGGCTAGAGCCTTACCATGGCAGGGTTAATTACCGGCCGGAAGTGTCCCCGAGGATTCTCCTTCTCTCCCCTCATCGTTGCACACGTTGGGCAGCTGGCCACGTGTTCCCTTGTATCCTTCCTGAGGGATGGCCACCAGAACTGCCTGCACAGGAGGTGGAGGGTCCTGACAAATCCACAGTGTCCCACAATTCCGCCGGTGTGCCCTCTCTCCAGCACCTTCAGCACATAAAGTTTCCCATTGCGCCACCATAGGCCCCCGTGTCCCTTCAATGATTCTTTATTGCTCCCCAACCAGGAGTCTTTCTCACCTGCTTCCATGCAGGCTCACATCAGCTCTGGCTCTGCTCCCTTCCACTGCTTCTCCGCTTGGGCTTGGGTCACGCCTTTCACCACCAGCTGTGTTGCAGGGATAGTCGAGTTAGGCAACAGCTCCTGCAGGGTCCTAAATGCCTCCAGATTCTTCTGGCCGCAGTAGGGTCCTGGTCTACTGCCAGCTTCTCCGCCCTCACCTGGTGTGGACCACTTGGCTCCCGCCGCCGCCAACTCTGCCACCATTACTGCCGCTGCTCTCAGTGCCAATGCTGCCATCACCTGCTTTGCTACTGGGCTCTCGGATCCCGGCACCGCTGTCTCTGCTGCTGCCATCCCCTCTCACTTTCCGGTCGCCCTTGGCACCGTGCTTGTCCTTGCCTTGCGTGAGGTTGGTTGCCTGGGTCCCACTGCCACTACTCCAGTCGCGGCCGCAGCTTGCCATTCCTTGGCTGCCCCTCCTGTTGCCAGCACCTCAAGCTCCACTGGGTCCTCTGTCATCACGTCTCCTCTGCGGCCTGACCCGGTCTGCCTGGTGGTGCCGCCGAACCGCAGGGTCTTGGACGCCCAGTCGACATGCGGGTTCTGGTGCTTTAGCCATGCCAGGCCCAGCACCAGTGCGTGGTCGGCCACTGGGTTAACTACAAACCACAGCTCCTCCTGGTGGGCCCCAACCATCATGCCGACTGGCTCAGTGCAATACTGCACCGGTCCCCCCCGCCGTCAATCCGTCCAACTGGCTGAATGCGATGGGCTCCCTGAGTCTCCTCACTTGGAGCCCCAGCGCAGATGCCAGCACCGGGTGGATAAGGTAGCGGCTACATCCCAAGTCCAGCAGGGCCTCAATGTTCACCTCTGCTCCCAATCTCACCCCCTTGAGGTGGACCCTGACCTGCATGGGCAAGCAGTCCCTGCTTCCCAGCAGGTCCCCATACTGTGGCTCCGTTGGCTGCTCCGGGTGTACCTCAGTGTAGACGCCCATCACTTTCTGCTGGCTTGCTCTCTCCCCCTCACGGAGCTGGACTTCGAAGCGAGCCAGCCAGGTCTGCCGCATGCCGCTCCGTGAGCTGCTGACTCCTTCCGGGATTGGTTGGGGGTTCTGGTAGCCTGAGGTCACTGGGCCGCATCCTCTGGGCAGTGCATTGGGGCGCCCCACCCCGAGGGGCAATGCACTGCCCGGTGCCTCTTCCCTCTGCAATGGTAGCAAGCACCTGCCGTCTGCTGGGCCTCTCCGTCATCAAGCCTCTGCCATTGGCTCCTGCATCTCACCTCCAGGACCACCTCATCGCGGTCAGGTGGGGTTGGTACCTGGGCTCGTGTCCCTTGTTTAACCCAGTCCCAGTCAGATTCTGCTGCTCCCATCAGCCAGATCCACTCTGCTAGAGTCTTCGGGTCATCCCTGCCGAGTGCTCTCTCCAGGATCTCCGGGTGGAGCCTATCCTGCGTGAGGAAGTAGGGTAGTTGCTCGGGATCCCCCGAGACTGTGATGGAATGGAATTATGAAGGCCAGGCTCAGGGAGATAAGCATGTTCTTAGTTCACCGCAAGAGCATGGGAAGTTCAAGAGGATGAGGCTGGCACCTCCCTGAGGAATTCACGGCGTTGTGGCTTGGGAGCTAGGGTTCAGTCTGGGGAGATTCTTTCTAGAGGTTGTAGCTAATAAACACAGCAAAACTGAATTATGTCTCTTGGAGTTATTTGGGCTAAACCTGACATCAATCTCCCCAGACTGAACCCTAGTTCCCAAGCCAGCCAGCCAGCCACAACACCATGAATTCCTCAGGGAGGAGCCAGCCTCATCTTCTTGAACTTCCCACGCTCCTGTGGTGAACTAAGAATACGCTTATTTCCCTAAGCCTGGCCTTCATTATTCCATTCCATCACAGAGAACTTGCTCCTTGAGCTCCTGAACCAGAGTACCTCTGCTGCTCGCCGGTCCTCTGTCATGCCTCCCGCAGGGCTGGCTCCCGCCGCCAGCCTGGACATGGGCCCTGCGCTGGCCCCTGCTTCCGCGCCGCCCTCTGCGGCCACCCCAGCTGGGGCTCCGGGTCCACAAAGCCATGCCTGCAGCATGCCCTGTATGGCTGTCAGCTGCTGCTGGAAGTTGCTCTCCATCCAGGTCAGCCTCTCTTCCAGCTCTCTGCTCCTGGACCCCATGCCATGGCTCCCTGTGACTCCACATCTCGTTGACTCTTCGGGCCCCATCCCAATGCCGAATGACCACCTGGCATCCCGCGAACTGGCCGTGGATGCTGGTCCTCTCCTCTTGCTTGGGACTGGCCCCACCGTCGCGACCTCTGGTCCAGGCTCCTCGCCGCTCCACGAGCTCGTGCCTTCACCATCGTTGGCCATCTCCTGGCAAAGTTGATCGGGTCCTCTCGCAGTGTGGCTATGGGAAAAAGGTGAGTTCTCCTTGGTGTGTACCGGGTAGTGCTCGTGGATGAACCCTGGCTTTATGTAAGGTTTACCCCGTTCAGCTCCAAAGAAACTCTCGTGACACACAAGTTCAGCAAAGAAGTTTACTCAGGCGTAACGTAGGTAGGCACAGACAAAGCCAGGGTTGGCTTGGCATTACTTACATGGTGTTTTATAGTTTCCCCGTTTCCGCGCTTTACCCCGTTGCTTAGTTACTGATTACCCGCAGTAATCCCCTATCGCCCAAATGGCAGTTCTTTTGTCTTCTTGACTGCCGTCTATTGGTTGTGCAGTTGTTGCCTTTTTTGGGTTTTCCTGTTGCGCATAAAGGTGGGAGTTCTCAATCGCGTGCTGATTGCTGTGTTTCTGAGCCGCTGCACTTCCCTTTGTCTGCAGCACTCAAGGGAAGCCAGCGTTGATACAATGTATCTGCTCTTGGCCAGAGTTAACTACCTCCACCTGTCAGCAATCAGTTCGCGGTTTTGGCTAACTTCCCCTTTTTCGCTGCTAGCGCCTGGGGCGGTAAAATTGACTAGGTGAAACTGAGCAGCGGTGTTCGCCTTGCCATGCCATGCCGGCTGAATCTGACACATACAATGCAAGTACACAATGGAAATAGAGAAGTGAGATTCCTCCATGGTAAGCTTGAAAGTTCGTAATACCTTACTAGAGATTTGGATATCTGGATCCATTTAGGACCGCAAGAAATCAGAGAAGTCACACCTAAGTCAAATTCTGATCTTTTTAAATACATTCTATTTTATATTTGTGCTCATTGTACTTTTACACTAAAGGTTCATTCACATTCAGAAGCCCAACTTACTTTGATTGGTGATGCTAGTAAAACTATTTCCACCTAACCATTGCATAAACATATCCTGGCAACCTCTTTTTTTCAGCCATGTCCTCATGAAGTTGCCATCATCTCTTCCCCAGTCCATAGCTGCAACAGCTAAAATTGTATTTAGCAATTTTGATATTAAGGTTATGTTTTCCATTTAAGCAGACAACAAGCCACAGTGGTTTTGCCTTGGACACAATCTGGCATGTTTCAGGTTCCCCCTGGGACGCAATCAGCCTGGTACCTAGTGATCACTTGACACTTATGGGGAGCACAATCCCTCTCCTCTAGGCCCTAGGATTATTTTCAAGGGCCATTCTTCTTTGGCAGCAGGAGAGTCCAGTTCTTCCAAACCAGCTTCTATATCTGCCAGATCTCTAAGTATATCTTGGCTCAGAGAACTAGATCAATGTGAAGAACAGTGAAAGTGAAGGGTCTGCATAGTGAAGCAGGAGAAAAACAGATGACTTGCTCTCTGTTGACTCATAGTGCAACTCTCCCGATGCCTGTCAGTTATAATTTGGTGTGCTTTTGATGGGTCTAGCACTTTTTTAGCAATATTCCAGAGAGCAGAATCGCACTAATCCCCTGTGCAAAAGAATCCCACTTTCAATTGATATCAAATTCTCCATGAACACACTCTAGCAAGCACTTGGTCCAAACATGAGCAACTTTTGACAGATACCTAAACCTATCAGTTTAACAAGCTATCAAAACTTGCCTCCTTTCTTCCTCCCAGCTACAGGTCCATTTTATTTTAAGGAAAATGATTTGTAGATGTTTCCCAACAGCTGGTGATGTTTGCTGGGAGGAGAGGTGAAAAAAGTGGGAGAATAGGCCTTGTACACTATAAATATGGCTAGCTCCATTTGCCAGCAGTGTCCCTGTGACAGGATAGTGATCTTCCATGGAAGCAGCAAATTTTATGTCAGCCCAGTCTTCTGCAGCCTCAAGGGTTGGTAGTTAGCATTTTAACTTGCAGTGTGGAACAGTCCTAAGATACCTGGTTGCTAACAGAGGATTTTATTTGAAGGCCTATAACAGACATACACAGGTATGTTCCAAAGCCTGTTGAAGCAGCTCAGATGGTAGCAGCTGTTCAAGAAAGTTTTATAAAGATGTGAGTTGCCCACATATCCTCAGTTTAAAATCTATTTCTCCCCACCCTCTCACAAGGAAGGTAGCAACTCATGGAACTTCTAGTTCCTTACATGCAGTGCATCCATGGCATGTGTAGTGTCACAATGCAAGACCCACACCCCTTTCTCTCTGTTATGATGACATACAAAATGGGTGGGGCTTGCATTGAAATATCTTGTCCACTGTCCTGCCCACTATATATCTGCTCCCCTACATATGCTGCTGCTTACCAATTTATTCAAATGCACTGTCTGACTGTGGAACTCTGTCTGGCTAGAATGACACCATGCATCTGCTTGGAACCTCAAGGATGCACAAGCAATATTTACAGAAAAATAAAAACTCTAAGGGAGGGTCCAAAAGCTTCACTGAGGACTGAGCATGCTCAAAACTGGGCAGAGAATGCTGGCTAACTTGAGGACAGAGGAGAGGGGCAAAAATCCAGGATTAAGGAAGAATGGAAAGGAGCCTCCTAAAAGAAGAGATTGCTGGCTGAAATAATCAAGCATGAGCATCCCACACAGCTTCATTCCTTTCTTCCTTTCACAATATTTATAGACCACCCCAATGTGGCTGACTCTGGGCAGTGTACAAGAGGAAACAAACAACAAACAAAAACCAAAATATTTTCACAATTAATCAATTCACCAACCATAATAAATAATAGATGGATGTCCTCACTCATCCTAGGATTCAAGCTCCATTAAAACAGAATCACTTTAATTGCCTTCCTGAGGAGGGTCAAGCCAATCAGACCTTCCATGGCAACATCTCCCATAGCATGGAGGCTAGTACCAGCCTTGTAGCCAAAGCCCCCTTAACTTCATGTGCAGGTGGATCCTTAGCAGGCCTTTTTTGTAAATGTTACAGGTCCCAATAAGGAATAAGGACTTGGAGAAAGAGCTATCTGCATACCCTGATAGATCCTGTAACAGATCCAACTGCAAGAAACCTGTGTCAATAATACTTTCAGTTTTGATTCAAAGGCTCCTCTGCCTTTGGGCTAAGATCAAGTATAAGATCTATTATCAGTTTAACAATACTTTCAGTTTTGATTCACCCAGATCAGCTGTAAATCAGACTATTATAAATTAAGATTAAGCCATCCATGCATGCTGCATCTGAGCCTGATTTGAATGTGAGATATCTCATAGTTCACAGGACTTGTCAAAATATATGAAACAAGCAAGAGCTAGAAAAAGGGCTTTTGTTTTATTTTCCCCCTAAGGAGAAGCAGAGGGACGCAGCATTCAGAAAGTAGGCAATAAGGTTAAATAGTTTTTAGAAAGACTTGCCCTTCAACACTCAGGGGCCTTTAGTTCTTATTCAAAGCTTCTGGATATCAGTTGAATTTTGCAATGCAGTCATCTCTGGAGAGGAATACCTGTGAAATAAACCAAAGAAACTAAAGGTATCACCGGAAAAAAGAGGGAGATTTATATACTGTTACCTTCTTACAACATTCTTTTTTCTCTCAAATGCTGCTGGGAGGAAATTTAAACATGTAAAACAGAATCTTCGGTTAGAAAACTCTCCTGAGATTCTTTAAGACCTTTTGTGTTTTATCTGCTGTTCCTTTAGATGAGGCAGTGCGCTTCCCTCCTTAAAGGATTTTCTAGACAATCCGTTCTGACTGCAGCAAATGCCGCCAATTGTTAGCTGTTTATTATGCAGTGACCAAACAATTTCCCTTCGGGTTGTACTTCTGTCTCTGGAAGTCCTTCTTTTCAACATGGAATATTCTACATTTTATACTTGGGGAAAGGGTTGGATCAATACATGCCAGAATGATTTCTGCCTGTAAAATGGACGATACTACTGCAGATGGATGGGAGTGGGCAACTCATATTTTCTTACAGCATTTATATAAATAACTTCATCCAATTGGAATAGGAAAACTAGAAAGAGAGCTGTGCTAAGATCTTTCTCCTGATCCTTTATTTTCTTTTTGTAGTGGTGATGAGGGTATCCGGAGATCATTCTATGGGAACTGTAGACAAGATCACTGTGGTATCTTTCTTAGTTAGCATTTCTACATTTCTTTCCCACTTTTCAAAAATTCGGGGCAGCTCATAGTCCATTCCCACCACAGCATAGTAAGGTAGGGCAGGCTGAAACAGAATGACTTTGAATGAGGAGTAGCTGGCCTTGAAATTAGATCCTTTGACAACTGTACTGTGAGGTAATCAAGGCAGTAGTTCTGCCATTTTGTAATTCTGAGCATTTAAAAAGAAATCCAGCAATTTACTATGTTTTAACTAATAAAACACCACAGACTATATTTTGATGGTAAAGAGTTTTATCCAGTCAGATTAGATAATTAAAACTTGGATCCAGCTGAAATCGGTATGACTAGTTCCAGCGAAATTCTTTAAGGCCCCCTGATTTCAACGGCAGCAAGGTATACTTTATTTGTTCCCAAAAATGATTAATCAGTTCCAATTACGATAAAACCAAGTGCTTTGTCAATTCCTTAATTTCTTTTTCATTATCCTGCCTGTACTCATTTAGTACTAGTTGCTTGTCTCAGATTCAAAACCACAGCCATGGGTTTGAATCCAAGTCCCACCCTTGTAATTAGTTTTAAAACCTGACTAGGGATCTTTGTGGACATGGAATTATTGGAATTGGAATCCAACATACCTGGAAGCTGCTAAGTAGTGAAAGGCTGCTTTGGTGTAATCATCGGATGTGCCATTGTGCTGGTTTGCAAGCATGCCTGTTTAAGTTGTTTGTTTATTCCTGTACTTCTTTATTTTAGGTTTACAATGCTGCTGCTGCTGCTGCTGCTGCTGCTGCTGCTGTTGCTGCTGCTGATGACAGTAATAAGCTATTTTACAGACCTGTTCTGTGCTTGTGGTTATTGTTGCATCTGTTTGCAGCTCATGCTGGGGATCTGTCTGTCTGTCTGTCTGTCTGTCTGTCTATCTATCTATCTATCTATCTATCTATCTATCTATCTATCTATCATCATCTACCTACCTACCTACCTACCTACCTACCTACCTACCTACATCTATCTATCTATCTATCTATCTATCTATCTATCTATCTATCTATCTATCATTATCCTTGCTGCGGTACTGCATCTGCTTTACAGCTGACTAACCCCAGACTCTCCTGTTGTCCTGCCTTTCTGTTTCCGTGTTTTGCTACAAGGAAGAAGTTCTCTGTCACGTGTCTCGCTGGCAAGGCCAAACCAAAAAGCAAGAAAGGCTTTTCAGTCACATTCATTAGTCACAGCTCCTTTCTCTCAAGATCTGCCATGATGGGCTCCCAAACTCTTTTTGAATGGAAGAAGCTTCCAGGGAATAAAGGATGACTAGGTAAGAGCCCTCAACAACTTTTATGAAGACAAAAGGGCAGGCACACAAGCTGAAAAAAAGTCACTTGTGACAACCTGAACAGCAGGAAAACACTCATGCCTGCCAATTAATAAGGAATGGGAGCTCATTTACCACCTGCACAGTACTTTTGATGCGGGGGGGGGGGGTAGAGGCAGGGGGGAAAAGAACCCTGCCAGCCTTTCATCTTGGCTCAGAGCTTCGCAGGCTGTGTCAAGCAATGCAGTTGGGGGGAGGGGGGCAGAGAAAAATCTCACAACACTGGGAAGGCAGCTGCCTGTATCCCTGACTCTTTTCAGAAAGCCAAATTGATATACCATATCTGCAAAACCTGCTGGTTTTATCAACACCAGTGTGGCATATATCCTTATATACTCCAATCTGTATGTCCCAAAGAATTTCTGGGGACTTGCCATGCTTATGAAGGGCACTGAGACAAATATATTATATATAACAAGCTGGGTATACAATACAGATAGTCCTTGTTTAGTGACCACAATTGGGACCGGCAACTCGATCATTAAGCGAAGTGGTCGCTAAGTGAAACTGCAACTGTGCTTATGATCTTACTTCAGCTTTTCTTTGCTTTGCAGACCTGCAAAGGTTGTAAATGCAAGGATTGGTCATAAAGTTACTTTTCCATCACTGTTGTAACTGCGAACATTCACTAAACTAGGCAGTCACTAAACAAGGACAACCTGTATACTTAAAAATATATTAGCAACTACACAAACCATAAAACCAGTGGTGGACTGAGTTGTTCAAATTTGTATTAGAAATAATCTGAGTTAAAACCGTTTCTTGGATATTAAGAAGGTTGGGTCTGGAGAAGATTCAGTTTCTTGGTGTTGCTGTATGGAAGTCACATCTTTGGTTCCCAAAAATAGGAATGGGAAGAAGGTAGATTAGGAATTGTTGGTAGATCTTTGAGTTTTCAATAATCAACCTCAGGGCTGTTTGAGAGCTAACAGTAAAACTCTTCTACCTCAGGTTACTAGAAAAATGGTACAATGGTACACCAATGGAGTTCTTTTAAGGAAAAAAGAGCACAGAGAAGAGTAGGAAGCTCAGGGAAAGAAAACAGTAAAAATAACATTTCTGGGTTTTGAACCAGCAACCTTCTATTTACAAGGCAAGAGTTATAACCATTGCGGTAAGAGTAGGCTTAAAAGACTTTAGAAGGACACAGGGCAATAAGAAAGGATTTTTAAAAGCTGCTTTTTGTACCTAGATGTGTGTGATTTTACAGATAGAAATTCACTTTAACTGTGTGTCTGTGTATGTACACACAAATATGCATATAAAATATATATATAAAAATATATGTCCAGGAAGGCCTGCCCACATGAAGGAACTGGAAAAGTGTGGTTAGATATCATATAAATTGAGATCAGGATTGGAAATAGCTCCTTAAACAGTGGATGCATAAATATTATGTATGAACTGTCAGACTTACAAACTTAAAAAGGAGTAAATCCTGCAAACAAAAAAATCCTAACATTCTCATCTTCTTATTCACATGATATGGCATCACTTTGGCCCTCAGATGCATCCCCCAACACACACACACACACACACACACATTCAAAATCAGTGCTGAACCATCAGTGGAAAATTTCCCATCCCTGGATATGCTTGGATTAACCAAGACTAAAAAACCTGAGTATTGAGGAAGTATTAATTATTGAGTATGCATATGTACTTGTTCTTCCCTTTAGCAGGGGCATTTTTATTACAGTCTTTCAATTCATTATACTATTGGTTTTTAAGCCATTCAGAGTCATGTGCAAGTAGACGGCCATGTAAATTGAAAGCTATACACACACACACACACACACACACACACACACAGGTTTTGAATTCCAAGTTCCACTTTTCCAATCTATCCCTAACTAAATTATATTCCAAAATGCTCTGGGCTTGAAGTTTCTGCACTATGTACATGTTTTCCATGGTATCTGGGGCCGAAACAGCCACTTGGGGATTCTGCAAACCAAGAGAAAAGGTGACTGTCTTGACATGGTCAAAAATATTAGTGAAAATGATGAATTGTGCTGGCTTTATCCTAGAGTAAGTCCATCTCTGGAACGTATGTCTAAAATTTGCTATTACCGAAATGCATTTTAAGGAGAAAACATTTCTGGCTCAAGGAGAGCAGAGCACTGTCAGAAACTTGATTGTTATAATCTGTGTGCCTCTGTGTTTCCTAAAGAAGTCGTGTTCAGAAGAACTCTGCCATTGCTTTGATTCAGGAGAAACAATTTGTTTTGGGCTGTGTGCAAGGTAGGGATGCTGGGAACAAGAAGAATTCAGACCATGCCCAGTATTGTACAGCCAAGCAAATCTCTTTGAAATCTATTGCTTTAAGCAAAATTGCCAGTTCTAGAATTCATACTGAGTTTCTGCTCTGTGTGACCTTTTATAGATTTATAAATGCCAGTACTTTGTGTGTCTGCTGCAATAACAGCACTTTCTCTCTTTATTTAAAACTGTTTGTGTCCATACCATCAACTATGCACTGGATTTAATATTTTATTCCAGATACATTGTTATCCCTCATCCCCAAAGTATGTTTCATTGTAATCTGGTTTCATGACACAAATGTCTGTTCCTTCGTACTCTTCACAGGTAGTTCTTTGTATCTGGGAGACTGGCTGATATAAAAAACCAAATAAAGTAGTTCAAATCTTGGGGGTTGGACAAGGTCCATAATACCAATATCAGTTTTTGCCCAGTGTGCAACATCTTCAATAGAAAAGTGGATGGTCTATTTTGAGAAGACCTGTATAGCAGCTGGTAAAATAGAAGAGGTATGTTCAAAGTCCAGATAAGGCAGAGGCAAGTTTATAAAGATGGGGAAACAGGTTATGTGCAGCAAAAAAATAAATAGATCCCCAGATAAAAGATTGAAGAAAGGGTAGAAAGAAAAAAAACTGTCCCAGGGACAAGCTCACAGATATGAATAAGCAAAGTTTTGTTTTTCAGATGTT
Organism: Liasis olivaceus; assembly: GCA_030867105.1. Taxonomy (NCBI): domain Eukaryota; kingdom Metazoa; phylum Chordata; class Lepidosauria; order Squamata; family Pythonidae; genus Liasis; species Liasis olivaceus. The sequence continues at coordinate 101,998,945 of CM061350.1, read as the reverse complement.
AAGAGCATGCTGTGGGGCTCATAAAAAATAGCTACCCTAGTAAGAATAACCAGATGTAACACATCTATTTATCTGAAGGTCAGAAGTTATTCTTTGTTATCACTGTAGCCTCCCAAGACGATATCTTACACTCTTGTTTAACTTTGTCCTTTTTTGGGGGGGGGGGGTAATAATTAAGTAAACATGGGATCAGTAGATGTGATGATAAGACCTAAACTGGCCTGTTTCACAGAAGATGAAGAACAGTGACAAGAGCAGCAGCCCACTAAAAATAAATCTGTAAGAACAGATAAATCTATAAGGCAGTCCTGCTTTGACTCAGAATTAATGTTGGAGATTTGAAAAGGCTATTTCTTTAAATAGCAATGTGTATTATTTAGCTTGAGAGCCAGTAGTAGTTAAAGGCACTGGGCTAGAAACCAGGAGACTGTGAGTTCTAGTCCTGCCTTACGCATCAAGCCACCGAGGTGACTTTGGGCCAGTCACTTTCTGCCCTTAGGAAGAAGGCAATGGCACTTCTAAAAGAAGTTGCTAAGAAAACTTGCTTAGGCAGTCGTCAGGAATCAAGATTGATTCAAAGGCACCAAAGAAAGAAAGAAGGATTACTTAAGTTACTTCCAAATGTGTTAGTAAAACTTTCTGGTTTTGATAGACCTCCTATCTACTCAGCAGAAGGAGACCTCAGACTTCTATACAAATGGCTGGTGCTGGTGGCACCATTCGTCCTGTGGCTTATGGTCTTCAGCCAATGCAATCTAAGAGCTACATGCAACCCAATACCTCATCCCCCTTTTTTTTGCAGTCTGCTGACTCCAATCAGTAGCATTCTGAGGTGTGAAAGATGTGAAAACCTTAGTGCAAACCTTGAAACAGGCTTAGCATCACAACTGAAAAAGAAATGAAGACTACACACAAATGGCCTTTTGAAATTGTCTAGCATATTTGTGACTGGAGATATTGGGTTCAATTCCTCAAAACTCTTACTGAGGATGGAAACATTCTCCAGTTATTTCTCAACAGTAGGATTACCATTAGCCATGATATTAGCATTGCTACTGAAAAAGCCAGATGGGAGGAGTTTTCCTTGTCAGACAATGCATTCTCTTTGCATTTAATAAAAATATTTACTACTAGGGGGTTTTAAAGGTCAACACTACCTGGCCATCTTCTAATACCACTCAGAAGACTGCTCAGAAGCTACAGTTGGTCCACAATGCAGTGGTGGGGAAAGCAGTGTATGCCCATATGAAATTGCTGCTCAGCAAGCAGCATTGGTTGCCAGTTGGCTTCTAGGTGCAATTCAAGAGGCTGGTTATCACTTTAAAACTCTTCATGGAATAGAATTCGCTTATCCAAGAGACAGCCTATCTCTGATAGTTTCTGCCTGTCCAGTAATATTGGGCAGAGTGGGTGTGCTCCAGGTCCCCTCAATCAAGCAATGTCATCTATTGGGACCTAGGAAGTATACCTTCTCTGTCACAGCACCTGCCCTATGGAATAACATTCCCCAGAGATCCATATCACTCCCATCCTGATGATGTTCCAAAAGTCTTTGAAAACTTGGCTGTTCTCAGCTGGCTTCTGGTGAGGATTCATGGTGAATTAGACATCCCTGAAGGAACAGGGATGGTGCTGCAGTGGAGATTGGTGGCCAGAAGGTCAATTCTGGCTGGCGCAATCTTTCTGGAAAAATGTGAGATTGTGAGATCACCCATTTGCACTCCAGACAGTTGCTTCTTGTGAGTAGACTGCAGGAACTGAGGTTTTTGTGGTTGGCTTGTGAGTTGAGTGGCTAGGAGTCAAGGGATTTCAATCAAGCTCACAAGCGTAATGCAGCCTATATGGACATAAGGTCACATGAGCCTCATTTCTTAAACACTTTTGGATGTAACTAATTTATAGCTAAAGAGAAATTTTCTGAGTGGCAAGATAAAAATTCCACTTGGTGAGTCATGATTGTTTCTGGATTACAAAGCAAAAAAAATGTTTTTAAAGATTTAAAAACGTTTGGCAAAAAGCTTAACAAGGAGTGGATGTAAGAAAGTTTAAAATGGATAAAGGGGATAGTTATTTTGAAATATTATTTTTGGTGAAAGTGCTTTTGAATAAATTGGAATTAAAATAGACAAACAAATTGGATGGTCGTGGGAATGTTTTTTGTTTACTATTAAAGAGTGTAGAAAATTGGTGCATTTTACAAAACAAGGTAAAGTAATATGAGCCAGATTGTGACACTGACTGTGACTATGGAGATGCTGACTGTGATGCTGACTGTAACTACAGTATGGAGCACCACTTGAGCCAAAAGTATTAAGGGCACAGGAAGATAAAATAGAACAAAAAAGGATAGATTACAGAAAGAAGAGAGTTATGTTGTAACCATAAAATAGGTAAATTTATAATTGTACTTGTAACTGCTGTAAAGATCAGAAACTACTTCTTTATATCTTTTTTCTTTTCTATTTTTCTTTTACTTTGTTCCCTTTCTTGCACTTTTAGCTCTCTCTTTTATATCTTTTTCTTTTCTTTTCTTTTTTTTACTTTATATTAATTTGTATTAGTTTCTATCTTCCTTTTTAAAAATCTTTAATAAAAATTATATTTTAAAAATTGGCTCTTCTACCAGGTCTTGGAGTAGGTGGTTGTTGAGCTCTGTAGTCTGTCTGTCTGTCTGTCTGTCTGTCTGTCTTTCTTTCTTTCTTTCTTTCTTTCTTTCTTTCTTTCTTTCTTTCTTTTTTCTTGATATATATGGTTTTTCTTCTGGACATGCATGACCTGTTTTTCTAGTTTATGTTTTTTTGCTTTTTAAAAGTGTAAGGTGCCCATCTGGATTCAGGTGGCCTCTAAATTGTATAAACAAACAAATCTATAGATTTTTAAAAAATTCTCTTGAATGTCTAAAGAAAATTATTCTCGTTGCATATGATGCACTAGTAAAAACATGCAGAAGTTCTCTGCCTGACATTAAAAAATAAGTGCTTTCCAAAATGAGGAAAAAACAGTGGCTCTCCATACATGTATGGATTTCCCTTTTCCTCACTTCAGTTTTATTCCTTCTTTTTCAACTCTCACTGTGCAAAAAGAATGGTTAAGTGTGTTCAACCATAAGCTATTGAAAATTCTTAAATGGTCTCTCTTGTATTGAAACGAATCCTCTGCCTTTAACTATTTCTCCCTCCTTTAAAAATAAGAGTTGGTTGGCTTTGGGGTGTGGGAAGTGGCTGGATGAAAGTGAAAAATCAATTGTTAAAAATTCATACTAGAAACAAAAAACAAATCACACAATCAGATGTAATGGAACAGGCACACACATAGCTAACAGTGTTAAGTTGTTGGGAGGGGAAGGGAAACCTGCAGAACAGGCTTTCTGCTGACCACAATGTCCTGTCCTTGAACCCAACTCCTGGCCCTTTTGTCACTGCTTCCAATTTTCTTCCTCTGGATGAGAAGTTTCTCACAAGCAAAAGTGAGAAGCAGTTGAGGAAGGTCTTCTGCCAGATCATTTACCTGCAGCAGTGGGGATTGGCCCAGGGGCAGAAGGACTGTCAGGAAGAATAGCAAGTAAAAGAATGGAGCCCCAGTGAAGATGTCTAAGAATGCAGCTTACCTACCATTTTGCCATGAGGTATATAATTATAGCCAAGCTCTGAGCTTATGCCTCATGTATATCTTGCATTCAGCCCCTTTCTTCATTGGAGCTGGGCTGATCTGAGATTAGCATTACCACCACCACCCATATTCCCACAATATTACAGCTGTGGGGCAGGCAATATCCCATTGACAGGAACTCCCATCTGACATTTCCCCTCCTTCCAAGTAGAAAGTACCACTGTGCTTTTTTACCCTCTCCTTGTCCTCCACAATCATTTCTTGCCATCTACACTGTCTTACACAAAGCCACAAGTGCTGGCTTTGTCACCCTCTCTCTCCCACATAGAAGCCAACTGGAAGTTGATTGGTTTATTTGAATTCCTTGCCATACAAAGTAATCATGGCAAGAGATGAAGAAGGAAAGAGACAGGTGTTAGTGAGCTGAGCTGCCATTGTTTTTGTTCTTCCAAGACAAAGCCGGCTAAGGAGCGCTGGCCATTTCAAGGAAGGGATAATAGTTGAATGCGGTGAAACTGCTTCTTGGGGGGTGGGCAACAACAGGCAGAAGGCAAGAAATATCTTGTGCAAGCAGAGTACAGAATGCTAGGCAACCAGCATCCCTCCAGCATAACAAAGATTCAAATGCTCTCAGGAGCCCTCACATAAGAGAGCTTGGAGACTATTTGTTAGCCTTCCGAGGTAGTCCAGACAAGAAGCACACCCAGAAAACTCTAACTCTATTATAAGTTTACATTAACAGAATCTTGCAAGTCTGAAAGTACATCTCTCCCCTCCTTGCCTTTACATTCCAAGGAACTAGGGACGGTCTCTTCTGAGATGTTTGCCACACCCACATTCCTTCTGTGGACTCAACTGCCATTTGTCTGACCTTTGACTAGTCTGCAGTTCTTCTACCTGTCTCCCAAGGTCACTCCCACATACCATTACATCATTATATATAGTCAGTGCCTCCTCCCTCCAGAAGCCTTCAGCTGACTTGTATCTTCTGGTATTTATCCTTTGCTAAACAAAGACTCCAAAGCAAATTCCCCTTCTTTTTACTCTTGCTATTAGTTGTATTTGTATCCTGGACTTTATCAAAACCAGTCAGGGCAGCACAAATGTCTTTCTCTTTTATTGTGCTCTCACAATATCCCAGTAAGGAAAGTAAGACTAAGTAATAGGACATGCTCCAAAGTCCTCCAGGAACATGATAACTGAGGAAAATCTTTCTAGTGTAAGTCTAGTAACTACATGTGGATTCTTTAGGCCAGTCTTCCCTAACCTGGAATCATCAAAATGTTAGGCTTCTGGAAAGCACCAAGTTAGGGAAAGGGGCCTTAAGTGATATCACTGGAAAGCTCACATGAGCTACCACAATTATATCTGAAACAACAGATGATGCAGATGGTCCATAACAACTTTTGCCTCTCTTATTAGGAATTCACAAATTCATTCACTAAAATAGGCACCACTGCATTTTTTTTCTCATTAGATTGTAGGTATTCCAGTTATCTTCACAGTTATGCCAATTACATGTAGTTTTTAATCACCAGCTCAGACTCTGGAAAGGGCATTCTGTGCTGGTGAGAAGCTGAGAATCACAACTGTGGCAAAGCATGACAAACAACCTGAAGTGATATTTTCTGTTGTACAGCATACATTTTATAACTGCTTTGAAGCTGTTTTTCCATCCCTCAGAATTTGAGGTATAAATGCAGTACAGGCAGTCCTCATTTAACAATGCTAATTGGGACCAGAAACTCTGTCGTTAAGCGATGCAGTTGTCAGTTGAAAAACCACATGACCATGCCGCTTAGTGATGGCAGTTCCGGCAGTCCTGGTTGCCGTCGTTAACTGAAGGGCCTCATGTGACTGTTACTTCCGACTTTCTGCTGGCTTCCCCATTGACTTTGCTTGTGGGAAGCTGGCAGGAAAGGTTGCAAATTGCAATCATGTGACCACAGGGATGCTGCGACAGCTATAAGTACAAGATCCAGACTGTCACTTGTTCAGCACTGTCATAAGTCTGAACAGTTGCTCAGTGAGTGGTTGTTAAACAAGGACAACCTATATTTTGATAAATGTTTGATAAATGCCGTTCCATTTAAATATTATGCATAGTTCTTGCCAGTGCCCCTGAAAACAGACATTGAAGAGCTGAAAAGCATGCAGGAGAAGGCTCACAAAATAGAGGCCTCAGCACCAGGAAGAAAGGCTACAAAAATTCCACCAGCAATAATATGCAGTAGTTTTTCTGCTTCTTTATTGACATTAGAATCAAGATCATCCAGTGAAGCTGAATGATGAAGAGTCAGAAGAGACCAAAGGAAATACTGATTCATACCATATTCAATTAAACTATGGAATTCATTATTATAAATATACTGATGATGCACCAACGTAAACAGCTTTAAAAGAGGATTGGACTCATCTATGAAAGATAAGGTATCATGATCGCTACAGTAAGAGAAACTATTTGCCTTCCTAGTTGCTGGGATTTCAAGGTGGAGATCCTTTATACACAACCCTTTATACACTAGCCTTCACTAATCCACCACTTACATGTGGGCTTCCAAGATGCAACAAGGTGGCCATCGTGGAAATAGCAGAGACTTTTGGTTTGAACCAATTCAGCTTTTCATAAATTCTCTTATCTGAGTAGGATATGCCAAATTCCCCTCATAATGTCACTTTAGATAAAATTCTGTAGCAGTTCTAAGTTCAGTTTAGGTATGTTTTTCCCTCCTTGTTTTATTTTTTAATAATTCCTTTTTCCCCTCAGTGACTTGTTCCCTGATGGGACTTCCTCGTCTCCGTCTTTGAGTTGCCTCTTCAGTTGCTCCCATTTCTGTTCTCAGAAGTCATGTTTAATGGATAGATGTCCCTGCCATGCATTATGCAAAGTTGTTCGAGAGTTTGTGTCTTTTAAAAATGCATAGAGGTTGACATTTCTTTGTTTGCTTTTTTAATAGAGTCATGGGGTTCTGGAATAACAAGTGGAACTTAATGCATCCCAGAGCAAGATTCATGCATTAAGCACTTGTTGAAGGTAGAGTAGATAAAACACCCATGCTGGGTTACTTTGCTGTCACAGAGACATCTAAAGTCGTGGAGGTTTTTTCTCTCCTTAACTCAGACCTGAAAATGAAGAGTTATAGCGTATAAGACAAACTCCTTTCAATGTGTCTCCAATATTGCTGGGAACCTTCATGTATTACTCAGGTAAATATGAAATGGATGTGGAACAAGTATCTGGGGTAGTTTGTACTATTGATAGCCCCTGGCTAGGGGAGAAACATAATGTGGACAGAAAAGCCATTCCAGAATAATATCTGGCAGAATCGTTTCACATCTTGAAGAAAGGCAGAAGAGGCAGAATAGCCTAGACAGAAATCCAGCTAAAGATAGCTTACGGACGTATTATTTTTACAGCATCAGTGTAACGTGGTAAATGATCTATCAGTGCAGAACTAGAAGAATCCAGATCCAAACCATTGCTTAGCTATGACGTTCGCAGAATTAATCACAGAATCATAGAATGTGTGAATTGGAAGGGATTCTATCAGTCATGTAGCCCAACCACCTCCTCAGGGCAGAAATCCACCACACCATCAATGACAGGTGACCATCCAACCCCCCTCCCCGAAAATCTCCAGTGGGCAGTCTGCTACTATTCTAGGCAGACTATTGCACTGCTTCACAGTTCACTGTCAGCAAATTCCTCCTAACATTAAGTCTGAATCTTCTTTTCTAAATCTGTCTGTCTGTCTGTCTTTGTCCAGTTTTTGGTTTCAACAGAAAACAGGCCCTCTTGCATCTGACAGCCTTTTAAATATTCGTGGATCAGTATGACATCTCTCATCAATCTTCTCATTTGCAAGCTAAACATGTCTGGTCCCTACAACCATTCTTCATAGGGATTGGTTTCTAGGTGATTCTAGATGATTAGATGATTCTGGTCTCCTCTTCTTCCCCAGCTTCTTCTCTGTCCTGTTTAAACTGTAGTGTCCAGAACTGGATGTGGTAATCAAAGTGTAGCCTAATCAGTGAAGGCTGCAATGAAACTATTACCTCTCCTGTTTCAGTGCAACCTAAGACTGCTTTGTTAGTTGCTGCATCAGATTGCTTGTTCATTTTTGACTGGTGGTCCATTGGGAAACTAGATCCTTCTCAGTCATTGCCACAAAGTCAGGTCTCCCCAGTCCTATACATATTCATTTGATTTTTCCTACTCAGATGCAAAAACATACCCTTCTCACCACTGACTATCTCTCTGTTGAATTTTGCCCCATGTTCAAGCCTGCTGAGGCTATTTTGAATTATGAGTTTGTCCTCTAGGATTGTAACCAATCCCTTTAGCTTGGTATCATCTGAAGATTTGATCAAATCCCATTTAATCCTCCAGATCTTTTACAAATACGTTTAGAAAGATGTTGAATATCATTGGGTAAGGATAGGTGGTGAAAGCAGAAAAAATAGAAACTACAGCATTAAAATATAAGAATAAAACACTAAAACAATAATTTCTTATGATGTCATCAACAGTCAATTCAAGCTGAAGGCACACTGAAATCGGATAGATTTTGTCAAATAATATCATAACTTTGTTAAATACTTTTACTGAGATCAAGATACACTACGTCTGCTACTGTCACCTGAGCTCTTGAACTAATAATTCTGTCATAAAAAGAGATACTGCAATCTGATATAACTTGACAAACATATGCTAGCTCATGGTAATGGTAGTATTTTTTTCTAACTGTTCACAGCCATGCTATTTGACAATCTGCTCCAATATCTTCTCCAGTACAGATTAAAAAAAACTGTTCTGTAATTTCCCCAGTCTTCCTGTCTCTCTTTTTTCAATACTGGGACTACGGGTACATCTAACAGCTGGCTTAACATGCTTTCCCTAAGTCCACGAGAAAGCACAAAATATGCCAATGAAAATTTGCTTTGTCCCTATAGCTGATTTCTATTCTGCCTTGTTAACAAGGCTGTTGAAAGGTGCTGTCCTAATGTTTACTGCAGGACAAATTAACACGCAATGATTGGGGGATTTCCTGCCAAAGGGAAAACATTTACCAATCACTCTTGGGGTGCAGCTGGGGTTCGAGGAGGAGGTGAGTTTTGACAGATGACTAGAGCAGTAGGAATAGCCCTCTACTAGGAACTTGACTCATATGGTAACTAGAGGGTTTCCACACCTGTCTTACTAGGAAAGAGAACAAGTCTGGTATAATGGTTAAGGCATCAGGCTAGAAACCAGGAGACTGTGAGTTCTAGTCCTGCCTTAGGCACAAAACCATCTGGATGACCTTGGGCCAGTCACTCTCTCTCAGCCCTTGGAAGGAAGCAATCAAAAACCATTTCTGAAAGCTTGCCAAGAAAACTGCAGGGACTTGTCCAGGCAGTCACCAGGACTCAAGACTCACTCGAAGGCACCAAAACAAACTTACTAGGAAGCTCAGAGTCACTAAAATAATAATAATAATAATAATAATAATAATAATAATAATAATAATAATACCACCACCTTTAACACCATCAAACAACATCTACCTATCCCAGGTCCTTGGGAAGGACTTGATAGGTGGATAAAAATGCCAAATCCAGTCTAAACATCTGGCTGACTGTGCAACCAACCATAATAATAATAATTCAGTTGAAGAAGAAAAAAGGTCATTGGAAGAATATCTGAAGGACAGTGAAGAAGATGCATGGAAGCTAGTACACCATGAAGGCTTACTGAATACTGAAGAGACCAAACTGGCCTACAAGAAAAACCAAATGAAGAACCGAAAAGAGACATGACAAGCCAAAGTACTACATGGCCAGTACACACACACACACACACAAACAGGCAAAGCAGATGACAAGAAGACCTGGCAATGGCTAAGAGCAGGAAAGTTGAAGAAAGAGACAGAGCGGCTAATTCTGGCTGCACAAGACCAAGCCTTAAGAACAAATGCATACAAAGCCAGAATCGAGAAGACAGCAACAGAAAACAAATGCTGCCTCTGCAATGAAGAAACAGTGGACCACCTAGTCAGTTGCTGCAAGAAGATTGCACAGACTGACTACAATCAATGGCATGACAAAGTAGCAACAATGGTGCATTGGAATATCTGCAAGAAATACCATTTGCCTGCAAGCAAGAACTGGTGGGACCACAAGACAGACAAAGTAATAGAAAATGAAGGAACTAAAGTGCTCTGGGACTTTAGAATTCAAACAGACAAGCACCTGCCCCAGACTTAACAATTGTTGATAAGAAAGACAAAAAAGTCTGGACAGTGGACATTGCAATACCTGGAGACAGCAGAATAGAAGAGAAAGAACTGGAGAAAATCATAAAATATAAAGACCTGCAAATAGAAGTAAAACAACTATGGCAAAAGAAAGCAAAGAGAGTACCAATAGTAACAGGCACCTTGGGTGCAATCCCAAAACAACTGGAGCACCACTTGAAGACCATCAGCATTGACAAAATCACCATCAGTCAATTGCAAAAGGCAGCTTTACTTGGAACAGCTTACATCCTGCTATGATACCTTTAACACCATCAAACAACATCTGCCTATCCCAGGTCCTTGGAAAGGACTTGATAGGTAGATCAAAATGCCAAATCCAGTCTAAACTTCTGGCTGACTGTGCAACCAACAGTAACAATAACAATAATAACAGCCAATAGGCAGGTTACTCAATCAGTGTATTGCCTGCCAAAATCAGCCAAAAGGAGCTGGGAAGGTCCCACTTCTTGTCGTACAGCAATAATTATTTTGCAGGAGATGGAAAACATCACCTTCACATCTGATCAAAAAACCGCAATGTTAGTTGGCCTCAGCTATGGTCTAGGGATGAGAGGAATATCATGAGGACATGATCTTAAATGATGTTTAATGAGATATTCTTGAGGTGAAGTTAGGGGGACTGTTTATTTCCAGTTTTGGTACCTCACCAGGAGTTTTCAAACATGTTTTGACAGCTCCTTCAACACTCCGGAATGTAATTATCTTATCCAAGAATCATGAAGAGAGCAAGTAGAACCCTTACTATACCTTTACCAATCCTAACTTCTACTCCACCTCCCTTTCCTTGTTCGGAAGGGCTCTCCCTCTCTTCGTGTCAAGAGATTCCTTCTTCCCATGAGCAAAACAAACACAAAATGTGTTCAACAGTTCCACATTGTCTTTTTCATTATTACTTCATCTTTTATCTTTCAGATTAACCAAAATCCTCCCTGACTCTTCTTTTATTTCAGATGCCCCCACCCACAAAAATAGTATTTATTAGTTTTGCATTCCTTGCCAGCCTCATTTCATTTTGAGTTTCAGCCTTCCTGATTCCATCCATACAGATTCAAGGTAGCAATATGTCCTCCTTCTTAGTTTGCATTCCGTATATATCTTCTTTTTGCTTCTCAGCTGGCCAGTTTGCTCACTGTTCATTCACACAGGTCCCTTAAGCCTTTCACATTTTTCCTTTTCATGGGGTTTGTTTGTGCCTGGGGTTTCAGTCTCTTGTTTTTCAGGATCTCCTGTCTCTCTTTGGCTTGTTTATCCTTTAGGATTTTGAGCCATAGTCTGCAGCCCCCCTTTCACAGGAGTTGATTAAAATCAAGCTTTCTGAAGTCCAAGCTATGTGACTAACTTCTCTTATCTTTTCCTCCCCTGGTTATCTTGAATTGCAACATGAAGTTGTTGCTTTCCCTCAAGGCGATTGTGTAGACTAATGTGGAGATAGTCTTGATTAAAGTGGGAAGATGTTGTTAAGGGAGGAGAAATGCAACTTAGTCCTGGCAAAGGGAAAAGCATGAAGAAGAAACGCAAAATGACCCCTCTTTGATTTTTGTTTGGTTCAAGAAGGGGCAGAGGGAAACTCTGGCAACTCTTTCAAACTTCTGTTATTACACCCTGCAACAATAAAGTAATATTCCTGTGATCCTTATGGTGTCTGTTTTCTGACCTGGCCTTCCTCAAAGGGCCGACACTCTACCACCTTCAGGTCATTGATTGATTCTTCATTGTTGGTCAGGATGAGCTTCAGGATAGCCAACCCCTTTCTTCCATTTTCCATCTTCTTAGAAATGAAATTGCCAGCAAGAAAGGTCAGAAATCTGCTGACTGAGTTAGTTTTCCTGCAGATATCAGGATAGTTGAGATCTCCTCTTGTACACTTACAAATTTGGTCAATGGATTTAGAAAGGCATCCTCCAGATCCTCTGCCTGAGTAGATGGCCTATAGTAAACTCCCATTACAGCATCATTTTTGTTCCTTACTCAGATGCTTTGAGCAAGATTTCCATATTCAGGGGCATGAATTTCTTCACGGGCATATGGCTTATTTACCTCCCCACCTCCCTTTTAACTGAGTCTATTTCTTTAGAACAAGTAATATCCTTTGCAACAAGTGTTGCAATCATGATTCATCCCACCAAGTTTCTGTGGTATCTCTCAAGTAATATTGGCTTTCCCAAGTTATGGTTTCTAATTCCTCCTGTTCCCCCCCCCTCCCCCAATACTCTCTACTTTGATGTACAGATACTAGAAACTGGGATGTAGCTATTTACTCGTCTCCCTATTGCTATGTGTTAGAAATTTCCAAGAATTCTTTCCTGCCTTGTACTTCCTCAAGTTACCATGCGCAGGCAGATTCCTAACGCTAGCACTATTGTAACAGATATGTACCTCTGTTTCTCTCCTTATCTGGTTTAGTTGAAAGTGACCCTGGTAGAATTAAGAAGGCTCTTGCCAAACACATTTTCCCTGCCCTTGAAAATTTATGGGACCATTTCTAGTGTCCCATATATTAGTGATGCAAGACATACTCTAGGAATCAAAGTCTTTCTTGACCACAACATCTCCTTATCCAGTGGGGATCCTGCTTTCCCTTTTTGTCCTTCACCGTCAGTAGGAAGGATGCATGGAAACACTGCTTATCTCATCTCCCTACCCATGGCTTTATACGGTATCATAATATTGTAATCTTAGAAAGTGTTGGTCTTTTTCTAGACAAGATAGGTTGTTGCCTTGTGAGTAAACTGTAATGGGTTATGATCATCTTTCCACCACGTCCATTGCCACCATTTCCACATGCATCAGGAAGAAAGCAAACTTCTCATGATAGTGTCTAGTCCAAACACAGCTGTTTCTCTCCCTTGCAATTCTCCCACTACCACCACTCTTCTTTTTCTCCTCAGTGTAGTTTGGCTTTGTTGACATTTGCACAGCTGAGGATCCTTTCCATTTTTCTGGAGTACCTATCTCTGGTGATTCAAGGCCATCTTTCATATCCAGGCCTTAAATCCTTAGGTTATGGAAGGGACTTTTGAAGCTAGGCACAGTATGCTTCTATCAGCTTTACCTCAGGGCAGGTTCACCAAAACTTCATTCACAGAACATACCTGCCCATGTAACTCTGGGGAAATAGAAACCATCCAACATGTACTGCTTCACTGTAATTTTTACAGGGAACTGCATAAGGCTATATTCTACCCCTGCTGCAACATCTCTCGGGAGGACAGAAGTATATTACACCCATCTTCTTCTTTTGGACTCCAACCATGCTGTCACCAACACAGTAGACAAATTTTGTGTGCCTGCAGTGAAAATGCAGCAACAACTGGTACAAAGGTGACTAATTTGTCAGTTTGGACTTAGACCACTCACTGTGTTTTATTAATTTTATCTTTTGGTTTTATTAATTTTATTTTGATATGCTGATCTTTGATCGCAATAATGAAATTTAAATTTGACCTTTAATTCATTTGTCTGCTCCATTGGCATGGGCGTCCTCCTGATTTATCCACTCTTTTTTACTGTGTGTCTCTAAATAGTCATTTTTCCTCCCCACTGGGATGCTATCTTCAATATTCTGCACACTTCAATTCCCCAGTGAAGCTTAAAGAAGAAAGCCTGGCTTCTGTTCTTTTATCATCTTCTCCAGCAAGGAGACAAGCTTGCACTTACAACAGATTTCATTAGCATCCTCCTCAGGTAAGAAGACAATCATAACACACACCTGGCAGATCATCACCACTGTTCCCTCAGGTCCATCCTTTCCAAACTCTCACCCCCCCCCCCCCATCCTACCTTGGGGAAGGATAGAATACAAGTTCAATAAGACCATCTTTCTTTTTTATCTTAATTATTTTGAACTGTGCCAGTTCTTTTATCAAAAATAATTCCAGGACGAAACATGAGCCTATCTGCCAAAAGCAGGCAGACTTCATCAAATAATAAAGGATACATAGCATGTTGGTCTTTGTCCTGAATCATGGCTCCTCCATTAAAAATAAGAGTATTGTGTGAATCAGGAGGAGGGAGTAAAGATGTGCTCCTCTGAGCATGAAGACCACAAAGGTAACAGGTAAGTTTATTAAACCAATCATATCTCCTTAGTTTTAAATTACCAGATCCAACTTCTTTTGACTAGAGATTTCACTGAACATATTGTCCAAAATAAGGAAAAAGATTTTCATAGAATGTGTAGAATATGCTTAGCGTGTGTGCCTGTGCATGACAATTTAGAACTAATTACTGAATCATAAATAGAAATAATTATATTTCACCATAGTTGATTAACCAAGTGAGGCATGTGCTATAGATAGCCCTTCATAAGAGGGTACATCTGCAAACAGAGGACTGCTCTTATAAAATAGGGGAGATGTCCACCCTTTTCTTCACTTCAAAAGCAGACATAAGGAAAATTCTCAATGGATGTCAACTCCATGAAGAGGTGAGCTTCTTCTTGCACAATGTCCAGCTGTCAAATGATCACTCCAGCAATGTCAAGACCTCCTGATAACCCTGTTTATGACAGATGGCCTCCTAGGCCTGATCTGCCTTGGGAGTACTTCAGTCTATATTCTGAAGGCTATCTCCACCCAAGATATTTTTGTAACGTTATTCTTCCCAGAACTACCATCATGTATGACCAAGTTCAGCCAGCTCAGTAAGGTTGGCTTACAGAGGACATTCTTGCCAGATCACTTTATGATGGCCTAATGCCCAGTGTAAAGGCAGGTACCTTAATCTGTTGTGACCACATGCCTTTTTGCTGCAACAAGGATGCTGTACACATAGATCCAAACATTCCATTGGGTGACATTGTCAGATTCAGCCAGCACGGCACGGCGAAGTGCTGCTCAGCCGCGCCTAGTCAATTTCATCGCCCGGGCACTAGCCGAGGAAAAGGGGAAGTGAAACCGCGAATTGATTATGGCCAGGTGGTGACGCTTAACTCAAAACCGCAAGCGGATACTTTGTATCAGCGCGGTTTCCCCTCGGGCACTGCAAACAAAGGAAAGCACAGAGGCTCAGAAGAGAAGCAATCAATGAGTGATCGAGAACTCCTGGCTTTGTGCGCAAACAGGCAAACCCAACAAAGGCAACAACAGCACCACCCATAGACTGCAATCAGAAAGACAAAAGCACCGGACTGAATCTGCCATTTGGGCGAGGGGGGATTACTGCGGGTAATCTGTAACTAAGCAACGGGTAAAGCGCAGGAACAGGGAAGCTATAAAATACCATGTAAGCTATGCCAAGCCAACCCTGGCTTTGTCTGTACTTACTTACGTTACGCTTGAGTAAACTTCTTTGCTGAACACACGTGTCACGAGAGTTTATTTGAGACGAACGGGGTAAACCTTACAGACAACATTTAGTGTAAGCCTCCAAGCCACTGTCTGCCAGTTTTGTTCCTCCACATCCCATTGTCTTCAGTTTGTATTGTATTGTTTTAATCTTAATTTGGGTAGATAGGATTGTAAATTACATAGAGTCTTTGATTGAAGCACCACAGAAACCTGAGTAAATAAATAATTTCCATTCTTTAAAAGAGTCACCATATAACTTCTTCAGTCCATTTATAGGATTAGAAAAGGGAGAAGGAGATGGGAAGTCACCTTGTATGAGCCTCAATTGCTCAGCATTGAAGCCACAGTCTTTACATAAAGGTGCAAAAGGTGTCTTAGAATGGGTAACTATGTATTTTGGTCAGACATGTTCAGTTATTACATAATAATCTCCAATCATCATCAGCTTATTTGTATGCTAGTTTTCCAGGGAAAAGCCCTGTTCAAAGGAGCTTAAAACTTCAGGATAGTTTCATGATGTTACATAGCCATTCAAAAAGATTCACCAACAACTGCAATACAAAATTTCAGTGTCTTGCAAAAAATAGTATTTACATGCTAAGATTAAACAAGTGGGCGCAAGGAACAGAAATGCAAATCACATAATCTTTGATCTGCTGAACAGTTTTCCTATATTTTCTTATGCCTCCCTAGAATTTTAAAGCACTTTGTTTTGTTTGTTTTGATTTATCTAGCTTGTGATGAGCATCCATGATTTGGACAAAAAGTATATGCAATTTTGAGAGGCAGCTAAAATAATGCAGTCTGATGTGGTACAGCTAATATTCCATGTCAATTTAAATGTCTTGTGGGGATAATGATTTTTTTGTGCCTTTTCCAATAAAATGGGAAATTGCTGATCCAATTTCAAATTGAACTGAAGGGCATTTGTCCATCTTTAAAAGTGAGTTGTAATGAAATCTAAAAGGGAAAAGTTTCCTAGTGCTGTACTGACTTTTTTTGCTTTTACAAAAGTAGAAGCAGGAGTTCTTCTGCCAAAGTTTCATGCCATTCCAAGGTGGCATGAAAGGTGGGCCACCTTTCACCTCTTACCAAATGCATTGAGTGTGCAAGTGTGTTTTGCTCCCTCACCTTTTAAGCATGTGAATCAGATTGCACTCAGAAATCATACAACCTCTGTGGGAATGCTATGCTGTGGCTCAGATTGTTACCTGCTGACACTCCCTCTTCATATATAGTGGCGAAATTCAGATAATAAGGTTGGGATGAGTTGCTATATTTATCTGAATCCTTTTCTTCCAAAGCTGATGGCAACAACTTGATTTCCCACTTGGAGGAGCTACCAAAGTACACTGTGATTTATCACAGGGAAATTTATCCTACAGTTATAAAAAGGGAGCCATTTCAACCCAGCATATAATGAATGTCCCCACAGCTTGATGCCACTGCCACAGCTCTTGAGTGTGCCTTCCTGCAGCAGCTGGAATTAACCCAATCACAGGGGTGCCCTTGAGCGTATTTTGTGGAGCACACATTGTACCCACTGCAGGTTTTAAAAGGAAATGTGTTATTGGCATAAATGTGCATGGAGAGAAGGTGAGATCCAATCTAGAGGTCTGTATGGTCTTCAGAAAAGATGCAAGTCTCAGTATTTGGAGAACTCACCTCAATGAGTCTCCCCAGGAGATTTTCAGATGCTGTGCTGCTGCCAAAGGAGGGGTGGGTTCGAAGAGGCAGGTAGATGAAGAATGGAATTAGAGCCTTTCAATGCTATGAGTGAAAGTGGTACTGCTCTAATCCTTGAGTAGCCATAAAACAATGCCAGCATCACATTTCCTGTCCTTACTGCCAATCCCTATCTTGCCTCTGTTAAATCTTTTTTGTGATGCTGCCAAATGATATTATCCTAATTTGTGAGTGAGCCAAATATTACAGGCAAGGAAGTTGCTTTTCTTTTCTGGGTTTGCTTCTGTCCCTTTTCAGCATATCACCAGCTAGCAAGGGAAATGTCCACCAATCTGGGCCCTTCAGTCAAGGAATAGGGTGTGTCCAATTTTGAAACTTCGCTGTGGATGCTAATACTGTGTGAACCTAAACAATTGTATTTTATTCCATAAAAATAGTTCAGTGATCCATAACATGGCAACAGGTAATTTCACTCTGAGTTACAGTTTGTCAAGGAGAAGCGCTCAACCAGTTTGCGTATCTGTTTCTTTTCTCACCTTACTGAAGTAATCACTACCATGCTGCCCTCAAGCCAACTGCACTGATGACAGCTGGGCTTAATTCAGCAGAGGCCTCCCATTCCTGGAGAGCCTCTATGGTTATATCTAGAATCTAGCCTTTCTATATGTGTCTACAGAATTGATGGTTGAAAACTCTTGATACCTGCAACCCTTAAATCCAGAAAAGGGAATTTGTTTTTATAGATAGTTGTTGCTGCAGTGCTGTCCTAGAGCTGATCTGGAGGACTATCTTTCGCTGCTGACCATTTTGGGGGGCAGGAACACATAATATCATTGTCTATGTGTCCCCAGTCACCAGGAAGGCAATCTCTGCCCTTCTTTTCCTGACAAGCAGGAAAGGGTTGTCAAATTCACCTGTTGAATTTCATTTTATTTTAGACCAATACCTTCATTCCAACTATGCACTGTGGAAGGAAGCCCCCTCCCCTCCAGTCACTGCCTTTCATGGGTGGCGGCTTCTGCTTCTACAAATTCACTAATGGAACCATGAAAGGTGGATCTCTCTCCCTCTCTCTCTCTCTCTCTCTCTCTCTCTCTCCCCCCCCCCCCCCCCCCAAGTAGTACCAAGTTCTGCCACTTTTTCTTCTGGCCCAAATAGCAGGAACAAAAAAATAGTGAAAATATGGTGTTTCCTTCCTTCCTTTTTTTATTAGTCCACTGGTAGACACAGCAAATGGGAAGGTGTCAAGTACAAGGAATTTCCTATCAATGGAAACCATTTGTCCTCAAAGACTCATCCATTTAAAAAAAAATCTGGGAGAAATAAAGAAACTGAGGAACCCACTAATTGGAGGTCATGGTAAATACAGCCAGGATAGAACACCTGGCCATCACTGTGGCCAAAGTGGAGGAATGTTTGAAATCCAGAAAGGCCAGTCTCTGCAAGGGAGACAAGTTGCTTAAGACTGCAGGGCACAGAAGCTCTATATTTTACACTACAGTTCCATATGTTTGCTTCTAAAAAGAAGCAGGCAACTGCCTGCCATCAGTTTGCAGTAGTCAAGATCAGGGAGTGCTCTGCAGGCTATGAAAAAAAGGCTACAAATTGCCCATCTCTGCCATAAATAAGTCCCAACTGATCATCTGAATCCATCTATTGAGCATGGGTAAAACAGAAGCATGGAGATCCCAGAATTATGTGCAAAAATGTAAGATTAGCTGACAACCTCTTTTTTCCATCCACTGCTTGAACTCTACCTCTTTTTCATTTTTTAAATTAAAAGTATACAGCTTCCAACCATCCCTGTGCTTTATTTGGGCACTAAACTAAGAAGAGCACCTGCCTGTTTTATTGATAACAAACATTCATTGAGCAAAGATGAACTGATCCCTCCTGGAATAGAAAGCATGGTCTAGATTAAAAGGATGGCATCTACACATATCCAGTGCCCTAATGAGGATTTCCCCATGAGGTACAGGCTTTTGTGAAACTCTTTGCAGTCAATATTATAAGAACCTGTATTAACATAATTATGAAATAAAGACCTGAAGGGGTGAATTCAACCTCATTGTCACTTAGGGGAACAGAAAGATTAGATTTCATCTTGCTGAAACACTGCTGCTAGGAAGAAAGCAACTTTTGCTGACTGGTATTCATTGGAATAACGATGATAAAAGCAGGAGGCTTGGTGAGTATCCTCTGGCAAAAATCTCATCTCTGCGTGAAGGTTTCTGGTTCATTGGCAGAGCCCTCATTTTGCATGCAGAAGGCCCTAGGCCCAAACCTTGCCATTACCAGCTGGGCAATGGGAACAAGACCCTGCCTGAAACTCTGGCAGAGCTGCTGCTAGCAAAATCAAGAGCACGGGGCTTGGGGGACCAATGGGCAGACTCATTACAAGACAGTCTCATTACAAGGTCATTGGGCAGATGATCATTTTTGCAAGCCAGTGAGTAAGTGGATGTTTCTCTCTGCTAGCATCTATGAGGGAGCATTCTTCATGGAGACAAGTGGTACTAGGTTTTCAGAGTGAACGTGCTTTGCAGTAGGGCAATCCAGTACACTTTTAGGTACAGTTTATCCTTGCCTAGCTGTAGTCCACAACATGCCATGATCAACACTATAGTTCACATGTTAATGGAATCAGTAGAAGGTCAGAAATGTAGCACATTATAAACATGTTTGCTTGTGAACTCAACCACCACTTGTTTTAATACATGTGCTCTACTTGGAGCAGATTGCTTTTTATGGTGATGGCTCTTGCTATTTATTGCTGTTCTACCCTTGTCTATCCTTCCACTCAAGTTTTGATTGTTTGGCTCTTTGGATTCCTTGAAGAAAAATGGGATATATTTAACAGATTATTATTAAAAGAAGTTCCCTTCAATATGAATCAGCTCAGCAGCAAGGCTGTTCCAACATTTAGTTATAGAAGACAATTGGCTCAATTTTCAGCATATCCAGGTATATTTATCCTTGGTGACAGATCAGTAGGTCATCATAATAGTTGACTGGATTTTATTTTGGCATGTCCTGACCCTGTGTCTGGGGAGGCTCCACTGAGTGAAAGGAGGCAGGATAGCCAAAGCCTGCAAAAGAAAGGATGGGCAATATAACAGTAGCATAAATGGCTGTCACACCCTCTTGCAGTGCAAGAGTTTTCTGATGCCTTATCCTGACCTGCTCCAAGGCCCTCTCTGTCTTAAGGCTTAGATGGCAACCTGGGCCTCACAGACATACCTGGCCATGAAACCTTTTTCTTTCTCAACCCCCCCCCCCCCCACACACACACACAGTTGATAAAAATTGGAGACATGCCATTCTTTCACTTTGAGGAAGGAAGATATGAGTGTGGTAGTGTTGATTCTAAAACAGACTTCTCATTTTTTCAAAAACAAAAAGGAAAGGAAGAAAACTCCCCTCAACAGATGGATAATAACACAGGGTGTGGAATTACTGCATGTCCAAGAGCTGAAGTTACTGGGGGCTTTAGTGCAGCTTTTCTCAGCCAGTTGCTTTCTGGATGTGTTGGATCCCAACTGTCATGATTCTGAGGCACCATGTTGGGAATTATAAAGCTGAAGCTCAATACTTCAATAGGTTTCAAGTTGCAAAACGTTGCCTCTCTTTCACATGCACGATAGATCAGCTGAGTAGGAATTAGGGTTTTTCTCCCTTCCAGTTAGTCAGGAACCTTATCTTCTTGTTCTGAATGTGAGTGGGGTACACATAAAGAGAAATCATACATTTGATTTCCCAGGCCTTCCTGCTGCTTGTAGTTAAAAATGGTGTAATCCAGTAAAGATTGCTTTACACGACTTCTTATATTTAAAATGCCACTGGCAGTCTACATCTGAGGGAAAAAAATCCAAAGAGGCCTTGTCACTTTGAGAGGCAGCAGAAAAAAGAACAAATTTATGCTAGCCATAGATTAAGGAGTGATGCTATAGAAAGTGCGAGCCATCAAGATTAGGAAAACTCTTAATGCATCAAAGAATATATGGACATCTTAGTGTATTTCCTGACATAATGTTTAGCTAAGAAAAGAACATGAAATTGCTGGTGTATTTTAATAAAGCAAGTGTAATTGGCAGATTGGCTGTCAGGTGAATAGTACTTTTTTGCTTCCTTGTAAACAAAGGTCAGCATCACTGATTTGAGAGCTCCAGGTGTTCCTTTTCACAGCAGGAGAAGCCTGTATATTTTCCAAGCCACTCCTCCTGGGATCCTCCTTTGTCTATATTAAAATAAGGTGGAGCCTGGGACAAATTTAATGTTTTTTAAGCAGAGGAGGCAAAGAAAAAAAATGACAGGTCCAACCCTCAGCACAGCTTACTGTTTTTCTAGCCAAAATGTCTTTCATTCTGAAGGGAGCCACTTCTAAGCATATGGTAGGAGGGTGATTGTAGGATACAAAACATGCATAGTTCATTTTGACTGCAAAATAGCCTGTGCTCAAAATACCTTTTTGAAACTTTGTCATCTTTAAAGATTTTGCACATGAAATTAGGGTCACTTATCACACCCACAGCAGAGCAAATTAATTTGAGAAGGAAAAAAAAACCATGCCAGCCTAAAACATTTATAGCACTGGCTCTGTGGCTCATTTTGGAAAGTTGTCTACTGTTCTGGCTTCCACATCTCAAAATAGATAGTGGAAAACTAGAAAAAGTGCAGAAAGTCATCCAGCTGATCTTGGAGTGTCTTCCTCATGAGGAAAAGCTGCAACAAGAGTTTGCAGTGTTTGTTTTTTTTAAAAAAAAGTTCACCAGAAAGACTCATCAACTGATGCATCTGTGGAAAGAAAGTTTTCTTCTTTCCTTATGCCAGGATCTGAGATACTAAGTGAAATTGTTTGCAAGCAGAAGTGGGGCAAAAAAAGGTTTTGTTTTTGTTTTTGTTTTCCCATGCAATGCACGAGGCATTTGTGGAATCCACTGCTTCTTGAGGAAATGTTGGCCATTAACTTGAATTACCTTAAAAGTGGATTAGATAGGTAAATTAATAAGGAAAGATAGATCTATAAAAGACTATCAGCTCTGGCAGCTGTATGGATCTTAATGTGATTAGTATGTGTAGCAGTGCAGGGGACCAGGGTTTGAGACCTGTTCCAGCTTCCAGGCTTCAGCATTCATCCTGGAGGCTAGGTCATTAGATCCTTGATGGCACTGGACTCTGGGTACAGATTTTGAATGTCAAGACTTAATTGTGGATGAAACAGTGGCAGTATATGAGGTGTATATAATTGAGACTTCAGGGGGGTGCCCCTCTCAGAGATATGCCCACCTTGGTTTCCAGTCTGGCAACAGTAATATCTCCAGGGTGGGGGGGGCAGGATGGCAGTTGTCATCCAGGAGGACATTCATCTCTGGTTGAAGCTGGGCTGTAAGTAGCAGTTGGGTTGGGTTTGTTGCTGTTGTGCCAGCCTCCCTGCAGTGACATCCATCCTGAGCTGCTAGACTTCATTGCTGAGTTGGTGGTGGAATCCCCAAGATTTATTTTCCTTGGGGATTTTAATCTCCTCCTGGCATTGAATGAGGGGCAGTTCAGAAGTTCATATCCACCATGGTGACCATGTTCCTCACCCAAGAAATTGAAAGTTCATTACATGGAAGTCACATACTAGATTTATTCTGTTTATCTTGAGGCAGTTGCAATAAACCCTAACCCTAACCCTGGGTGTGGAGGATACAACCATCAGTCTGTTACCATTCACTCTCTAAATGCTTTATGGCTTACTGGTACCACCTCCTTCCTTAGGGAGATAGGACTTATTATATTGGTCTGCAGAGTTCCAGAGGGAGTTTGGTTTTTCCCCAAGGATCTGATGGGCAGTTCAGCAGAGACTCTGATTTATGCTCTTATTTCATCTGCAGATAGCCATCCAGTGGCCTGGGAAAGAATGAGTTGCAGGATCATCTACAGAGCTGCTGTAAGGAATATTCAAGGCATCTAGCAGATAAAGTTGCTTGGATTTGCTTGAAGCTGGACTCTGACTGGGCAGGTCCTACAAGGTCTTGTGTGGTTAACTGGGATGAGTTTGAACCTGTAACTCCTAAGTGAGTGGACAGGATATTTGGATCTGCTAGCCTGACCACCTACAGTATTTATTAGATCCCTGTTTCTTCTGGTTGGTGAAAGCCACCTAGGAGGCGACAGTTAGTTGGGTCCATGCTGTAATATCAGCCTTGCTGAGGGAGATGGCAATTCCCACTGCCTTGAAGAAGACAGTGATGTTCCCACTCCTCAAGAGGTCTTTATAGATCCAACTCTACCTGCTTAATTTTCATCCAGTCTCCACACTTCTCTTGTTGTTCAGAAGGTAGTAGGGCTGGGACTACAGGGGGCCCTGGAGGAAACTGATTATCTGGACCCCTTTCAATCAGATTTCAGCTCTCATCATAGTACTGAAACAGTTTGGTTGCACTGGCTGATGACCTTTGGTGGAGCCAGGATGGACAGTGCAACTGTCTGGGTTCTTCTTGAGCCCTCAGCAACTTTATATACCATTTATTATGGTTTCCTTCTGGCCCACATGCAGGGATTGGGAATGGGAGGCCTGGTGTTGTGGCAATACTCTTCCTTTTTCTGTTGTTGGTTCCAGCTGGTGTAAAGAGAAAGGAAGATGACCTTGACAGAAACATATAAGATGCATTAGGTAGGCAAAACGTGCTGAAACGTTTTTTTAAGTCCAGAGCAACACGATAAGATTCAGAAGCATCTCAGGCACACACCTCCCTAATTTACTGGAGTATAAGGGGAGGAGGTACAGCACAATCAGACTGGCAAGATTCTGTTATTATAGCCAATCTTAATAAAAGTAGTTTTAGCCTCCTGCAGAGTTGATTTCCTGGTCTGGTCTACTTAGTGGGGCTGACAGTTGGGGAGGGGACAGAATGAATCCAAAGCCCTTGTGCTGTGTAGTACATTAGGCTCTACATTCTCACCCCTTTGGATTACCAACTACATGAGGCCACTAGGAGGTCATCTGTTGGTTTGGGGTCAACATGATACTTAATCATACATCTCAATCCCAAACTGATCAGGCAATGCTGTCAAGGAATAGGTTGAAGCTCAACCCTGACAAGACCAAGTGCTATGGTTTTTGGAACCCCCAGAACCAGGGATGTTCCATCTTTAGTCCTGAATGATACATAGTGTTGGGGTCTTCTTGGACTTACAGCTTCTGTTCAAGGATCAAATGGCAGTTGTGGCTAAGAAGGTCTTCACACAAGTCAGTCTTGCACACTGATTGTGCCCTTGCCTAGACAAGGAGGCCTTTACAATAGTCACTCATGTTTTGGTCATCTTGTGCATGGATTCCTGCAATGCTGTCTACATGGGGCTGCCCTTGAAAACCACTCAGAAGCCACAGTTGGTCCAGAATGCAATAGCATGGGCAATTATGGGTGTATCTCATCAGGTGCCTGTAATACTTTTGGTCCATGAGTTGCACTATTTACCAGTAGGCTTCCAGGTATAATTCAAGGGGCTGGTTATTACCTAAAAAGCCCTTCATGGCATAAGGCCTATTTATTTAAAGGCCTGCCTATCTTCCCTGGATTCTGTTTGGCATATAGCATTCATTAGGCACAGTAGGCATATTCCAGGTGCCATCTATTAAGCAGTGCCACCTGACGGGACCTCGGAAGAGTGCTGTCCCTGTCACAGCATCTGCCCTCTGGAACACTATGCCATCTGATATACATCTTTCCCTGACCTTGGCCTTTTTTTGAAAATTTAGCTCTTTCCCCAGTGGGTGGTGAATCATGTGTGCTCAACTATTTTTCAGTGGCTGTTTTTTCTTCCAACACTTGAGTTTTTCAAAATTGCATTTTATGATTATTTTTGTGATAGTCTATCTAGAGTTGTTCTAGTTTCCTACCACTTTATCTCCCAAGTGAGGAAAGGTTTAATGCCTTGGTTTCCATTTGATGTCTCAGACCAAGTGAGGTTTACTTCTAAGTAAACCTGCATGGTATCATCGTGTGCTTTTCTTATGTACACATTTTGTCCATTGTCAGCAAGCATATATATTAAACATAAAGCAGGCAATTGCAACTACATTTTTGCAGCATAAATTGATTTTAGCATTAAGAACAATATATAATTCATAAGGGAAACTGATACTTGGATTACTTTCAGAAAAATCTCAAAAGCATATAACAGGAAAAGAGTTATAGCCTATTTTTTCCTGACACACTGGTTTTCTATATACGTATATGTATTATTAATTAATTAAAGAAACATGCAATCATATAAACTCTTTTCAAAGTTATACAACCTAAATGTAAATTTGGGGCTTAATATTTTACCAAAAAACCTTAAGATACACTATGAAATTTTGAAAATACAATTAAACACTTTGGGTGTAATGGACAAGATATTCCTCCAGAATAACAGACAGGCCCATTGCACTCAAAGTAATCCAGGCTTGGCAATTACATTTATGTTAATTTTACCTAAATGTTACATCATCTACAGCAATTTACATCATTTGCATAATCATGCCATTTGCATCAATTTATGTCATTGAAGCCAATGATGTGCTTTCATATTTAATGGACGTTTGGGAATAACAGAATCCGTCTCCCCTTGGTTAGTCTGTTAAATCAAGGTTTTGTGATGAAATGGAATTATGAAGGCCAAGCTCAGGGAGATAAGCATTTTCTTAGCTCACCAGAACCGTGTGGGAGGAACAAAAGGATGAGACTGGCACCTCCCTGAGGAATTCACACTGTTGTGGCTGGAGGACTTGGGAACTGGGGTTTGAGTCTGGGAAGACTGATGTCAGGCCTAGCCCAAGGAACTCCAAGAGACCATGCAAATTCAGTCCAGCTATGTTTATTAGTTACAACCTCTAGCAAGAATCTTCCCAGACTAAAACCCCAGTTCCCAAAGTCCTCCAGCCACAGCAGTGTGAATTCCTCAGGGAGGTGCCAGTCTCATCCTTTTGTTCCTCCCACACGGTTCTGGTGAGCTAAGAAAATGCTTATCTCCCTGAGCTTGGCCTTTATAGTTCCATTCCATCATAGGTTTTATCATACATGGACCTCTCTGTCTTGGTTGTGGGTTAATTTGCTCAGAACACAGTTGCTCAGCTCGTCAACAATACTTAGCTACTATTTTATGGTAATTAAAAAAAAATCTTAGCATCTTATCCTTTTGAGGAGAAATAGCTATCAGCCAACAATATTCCATCTTGATTTATGATCAAAAGTCCATCTGGACTTGATGGCTACCCCATCCTTGGTCTGGTTATTACATGTTATAACTTTTCCTTATGTTGATCACAGAGAAAAGAAATGAAGTCTGATGGACATTTTCAACTATTTCATCTGTTGTTAAGAAGAAAGCAAAGAATGGAAACAAATTTACAGATTTTGTTGCAGTACCTGTTTTGTGGATTGCTTCAAGGACCACGCTCCTACCACAGTTAGAACAAGAAAGCCCAGGTAGAGAACCCTCAGTGTCACATCATTTTTAGTCATAATCAGACTCAGTAGAAGAGGACTATTATGGGGAAGCTGGCAGATTATGTCTCTCTTCCGAGTTGCTAAGGACTATGGGATATAACTCTGTTTAAAGCATCTTAAAATGAGCCACTCGTGGTTGATGTACATTGGCAGTGGAAGAAAAGGTACAGCTTCACACCCTATCAGAATCTGGTGGCATCTGCTTTCTACTAAACCAGCAGTTTTTCACTACTC
This sequence comes from Liasis olivaceus, assembly GCA_030867105.1. NCBI lineage: Eukaryota > Metazoa > Chordata > Lepidosauria > Squamata > Pythonidae > Liasis > Liasis olivaceus. Next base: position 101,972,353 of record CM061350.1, on the reverse strand, counting down.
CATATCAATACCTAAACACTGAATGGGCATTTATACTGGCTCACCGAAATGCCCCATCTTCTGCCATAATAGAAGCAACTTCTATTTCTGTATGGGGAACATCATTGTCCCTGTAGTGTGAGTTAGCACAAAACATTACCCTTGGAACTTTTCTGAAGTTCTAAGAGCAGATTCAATCTCCCCCATCTGGGAAAAGATTCCTGGCAAAGAGAATGAAGCAGATGTTATTAATTTACAGTCCAATTCTTATCCCAGTGTTACATAGAAGGTAGTTAAATTTTGTTCAATTGCTATGTACATTTGGCAATCTTCACTGAAGGTACCATAAGGCAATGTTTTTTTTTCCTCTGGTTTTATTTAGATTATAATGAATAATATGATTTTGTTCTTTTATGTGTTTGTCTGTGTTGATATGTAGTAGTCAGTGACCTAAATAAACACACAGAATTAACCATTTTTAATCCCTTTTGTGGGACTTTTTTTTAACTCAAGCTTTCTGTCTAACCATCTTGACCAAACAAACCAACACCATCTTGGATCCCTGCAACTTAGCTGCTATGTCTTAGATTTATTGAATATGGATTAAACATAACAGTCATTTAGAATATACATGATACAGTAAAAAGCTTTCTGGAGGGGATGAAAATGGCACTACAAATGCTCTTGTTACCCAATGTTTCCTAATCAGTAGATCATGTGTTCTACAAAGCATTCTTTAGAATTATAAATTAGGGAGGAAGGGACTTGTTAACTTTCTTCCTACTATCCATTTCTTATAAATATAGAAGCTTAATGTCCTAGGATTCTTCATTATTTTTCCTTTTTCCTAAACAAAATTGGCTAATTTTTCTAGTGGTTCTAAAGGAAGTTCTTTTGCAACCACCATCTGCTTAAAATGTGAAAATTGGATGTGAAATGTTCGGATAGATTGAGTTCCTCCACTCAAGTGATGTGTATTCCAAGTATATGCAGATTAGCTGCTGATTTTCTTAGAAGATGTTCCTTGCTGCCTTGCATGCCACACAATTATTCTCCAATGAACCAACAGGGGTTAGCACTGTCCATGAGCATCAATGAAAGAGCTCTTTTTTTTCTGTTCATAGAGACAGAATGTTATTTTCTTGCTAGAGAATGAATTAGTTTCAAACTTGTCTTTCACCAAAGAAATGTGAAAGTGTGAAATGGTAAGTCCCAATGACATCCACGCCCAGTGCCATTCATTAATATGATGCAAATAGAACTGAAGCAAAATTGCTTCTGTATAATATATTTTGCACATTTTGATCTGAGAATTGGTCTGCACTGAGAATGCTTGTTTTTTCAATCATTCATTCACTTTTTGTGTAATGCTGTGCATTCAGCTCAGGAAAACTTACTCCCAGATAAGTGGCTAGAGTGTTGTCTTTGCTTAGATATTTCTTTAATTAAATGGCTATCAGATCTAAGCTGCAAAACTCCAGATAGCCACTACACAGCAGCAAAAATCTAGAAAACTCTATGTCTGTTTCCATCTAGTGGTCATCTGGACTTTTGCAACCCAGGTCCAAATGAATTATGAATTACTATTTAAATCTATGAATTACTATTCAAACAAAGCAAAATTGTTTCATACGTTGATGACCAAATTTGAACATAGAATTTAGATTTCAAAGTTCAACTGGTAGAATTTGAAAACCTACCTTAGTTGACAATGTTTGGGATCTTTTGCTTCAGCCCAAGCTACAAGAAGCTATTTTGCACAATACCTTCTTCCTTTGATCTGAATGGGAGCTGCAAATTGATCCAGCAGTCCGTTCCACCCCCACTACCCCCACCCAAATCTTATTACCAGATTGTTCCTTCTGGTCAAATCTCATGACTCCTTGAATGGCACCCAAAATTGACTCCCTCAGTCATATGCCAGTGCAAAACCTGTTTTCGTAGCAGCAACGCTGAAGGCTCTGACACTTATCAAGAGATGCAGCCTATCGGCTTTCAGCAGATGCTAATACTGTGACTGGCTTAACTTCCCAGCATGTTAGGACATAAGACCCAAGAGCTGGGTTAAGTGGATGAATAATAAATTCCCCTGGACAAATCTAGCAGGCAGCATTCCACAGCTCAGAAGCAGATTTAAAAGGGTCTCCTGGATTGGCTGGATCAGACAGTGCCAGGGGAAGGAGATTTTTATGGGTCAAGAAACAATTTGAGAGTTCAGACTGATTTTCTCTGCACACATTTACAGTGTTGCCTTAACTAGAAGAAGCTGCCGTGGGGTTCTTTGGCATCACGGGTTCTCCATTTCAATCAGTTCTATTTCCCCCAGTGCCAAATGAAGGGATGAGATGACAAAAACAGCTCGCTGCTGTGTATTGCTAGCTCAGAGTGGGTGAGCTCACAGTGAAATGTTGCTGTAGGATTGCTGTTAGTTGTTTTAACATCCAGCCCCCTATGTTGCCTTTTATAGTGTGGGCATTGGAAGTTACTTATATGTCCTATCCCCTAGAAGGCCTAGAATTGACCCCCACCCCACCCTCTTTTTTCCCCCCCTGATGCTGCACCTATAACTCTACCAGGATAAATTACTGACCTGAGGGAATTTTACAGGGGAAGTTTTTCACGACATAAAGTTGAAAATGGTGGGGAAAGTTTCCCCTCTTCCATTTCTGCATGCTGCTAGTATTACAGGAAGAAATGGAAAGTCAGTGTACTAGTTGTACATGAGAATTTGCCTGCAAATTTCTCACAGTTACACAGCTCCTGATATTTTTCTTCTCCAAAACTAGAAATGCAAATTGCTAGGTTAAGATTGACCAACCAAGGCAAGAAATATTGGGTAGCCCCAAGGCTTCTGGTGTCAGCAGGTACAATAAAGCAGCCTGGCGGTACAAGGTGATAAATTCATGAATAAAGTTTAAGAGCATAGCATTTGTTCCTCTCTTCCATACATCTGCAGAAAAACAATAGAAGTCCTGAATCCAATAAAAGACTGGATGTGGGGGTAAAATGGAGCAACTGATAGCCAAAAATGGATATTTATTCTGTTCTCAATGGGTTATGAAGGAGGCTATGGAAGACGTTTCTGAAAAGACTTATGCTGGTACAGTTGCACAGACGGTATTTCTATAATAGATTGTTCTATAATATTCTACGCAAGCATCTTATAGTGAAATGCCAAGTAAAGTTTGATTCACTTAATAATGTTAATAATTTCATGCTGTCAAAAGGAGTGTTGAGGCAAACTGAATTAATTTTTGAAATCTGCATTTCTCTAAGTATAGTAATGCAATTCTCCAGAAAGAAAGGAATGCAAATATGCATATATCAGGGAGAAGAGTGACACCTATATTAGTAAAAACTGTATTAAAATGCATTCTGTTGGGGAAAATTGCTTGCAAAAGTCCATATATTAGGCAAATATTAGTAAAATGATGTACTGAATAAAATATATTGGAATAGTGGTCCTCAAACGTGGCAGTACTGCTTATTTTCTAAAATGAGACATTAATTTGTCTGTGACCCATGAATAAAACTAATGATTTCATTGGTGTTCGGTTTGGGCAAGAAATAAATATACTGCTTTTAATGATTAAATGTTAATCTTTACATCACAGGATTTCTCAAATTTTATGATCCCATTTGCATGTACAACCCTGATCAGGTTCTTGTTTGTTTTCATTGTGATTCCCCCTTCCCAGATGTTTGTGGCCTTCTGCAGGATCCCAAGCTATAGTTTGAGAATTTCTATTAGAAGTTATCTACCCCGAAAATACATAAATATTTTCACGCAGACTTCTTAAAAACAAAGTTTCAAACTGATGCAGAAATAAGTTGAATTAAATGTGATACTGAAAAATGAAAAACCAAAATTAACAGATATGGCCATTACCATCGATAATACTTGATAAAACTAATGGTTCAGCTGCTGTGCTGGCTTCTGAGCTTACAAAGATTCTGGAATTTTGAACATTAAATCAGCCTTCCACAATTTCATTTCCTCCAAACATAGTGAGCCTATAATTTCCAGACAGGAATGCCACTCAAACGGAGCACATAGGTTCATCCCTTTTTCAAAGAAAAATAAACCCCACAATTTGGGCCATTTCTTCCCATCTTGGGAAGAGCTTCAGGGCAAAATGAGTGCCCTCAAGCCTTAACATACACCCCGCCACCCCTCAAGAGCCCGAAAGTGGACTTGTTGGTGATATCATGATCTCACCATCTGCTTCCTGCAATTGAGGATATATGGAGAATATATAGCATGCTTGTATTCTGGAAATTCTTTAAGCACAGATTAGTCAGCTTTTCTAAATGTTTGATACAGATTTAATCACCCTCTTTGATAGATGATGGCTCCAAGAAAAGTGACAGAGTTCTTCTCTCTTCCCTGTTTCTTACTGGAGAAGGAGATCAGAGCTAATACACCAACTTTTTAGTCTGATAAATTCCACTCCTGATAAGGAGATTGAGGTATTCTTATTAAATGACCAATACCCAGGTGTTTTGAAGGCAGTAGCAAAATGTTTATTTATAGCCTCAGCTTATAGAAACCATTTGGTCCCTTCAATGAAATCTTAACTTTATAGGGTAGCTTCCTTTTACACACACACACACACACACACACTATATATATATATATATATATATATATATATATATATATATATATAGTTACTAGGCATGTATTAATGATGTGCTGCATTTTTAAATTTTATTACTTGGTCTTGGACCATAAACCAACAAACCAAGGCTTATTTTGCAATAACTCCAAGATTCCATGGCTGTTTGTGCTTCTAGTTATAATCATCCTGTTTCTGTATCAAATCAGCTCTTCTGCTGTTCCATAGAAGAGGGATAATTAAAGACATATCTGCCATGATTTTACTACTTTTCAGTATAAAGAGCCATTAAACCTTCACCTCTTATGGTTCACCTGCTATGATGTCATGCTCATGTCAACCTTTTCCTGGCACAGAGGCACAGTTATGGGAAATGCTTCACCAGCCACATTTATATGCATGGGTCAGAGCAGAGCCAGTAAAATGAAAAGGAAAGGGATAATGCTCCCCTTATTCTGCAACAAATTGCTCTTGTGCCACTACCAGTGCTCCTTGAGTGAGTGAGTGAGTGAGTGTGCAACAGGAGGGAGTGTGCAACAGGAGGGAGGAAATAGTGGATGATAGCCAGATAGCCTGTTCGACTGAGGTAGACTTCCCAACTGGGAATGAAGAGTACTAGGATAGGGAAGGTTCCCCAAGAACTATTATTTTATGGAATTTTACATATATCAATGTATATGCAGCACTAAATTTCAATTTGCAAAGCACATCCACTCTTTCCTGTACACTCAGCCTCTAGTCCTCCTGATTTTAGACGAATGTTTTAAAGATGCTTTATTTCCTTTTATATATCTTCGTTTCTTTTCTGTTCTTTTTCACAATATATATAAAAACAGTATTGGGGGGGGGACTCCTTCATTCTAATTGTGTACTTTACACTATTAACTCCAACAGCAATATCATATAGTGTACTTTACACTGGATCAACACTGCATGCCCATGGTCACATACTACATTGTGATTGAGTAGCTAAGCCATTTGACTTCCAACTCAGCTGTGACCTAACAATCCAAAGGGGTCTAGTTTCAGCCTGCAGTATGAAAGTTCTGCAGAGCTTAGGAGCAAGATGTTTTCTTATATGCAGGAACCCATGGTCCCAGTGGTGGCCCCACTACATTCTCCACCAGTAGTTCATTGGTCTTTAGAGTTGTACAGGTCTTTAATGGTGCACTGAGCAGAAGCAGGATGCAGTGGCATCTTGCCAGTCCCCCTGCTCATAGCAGCCATGATGATTTGTTTTAGAAAACATCCAGAAAACCTGATGCAGCATAAAAGGGGGCAGAGGCTGTTTTTCTGGTGTGAGATTTTCCGTGTTTTGAGGTTGGATGAGATTAGAACACTTGCAGCTCTATCTTACAATTTTACCAGGATTGAGGGTGAAATTGATGGTGGTGTGAAATGGTCATTGATCTAGCAATAGTGATAGGTTTCCCTTTTCCTCTCTTAAAAATACTGATGAGCTGTGCATGCAATGATGCTGAAAGCGGGCAAAACAAATGAATATAGTATGCCATGAAAAATACACCTTCCAAGTAAAGTACAAGTCCAGCCTTTTTATCTATAAAAGTAATTGTAAATATATGGTCAGTGTTTTCTGAACCTGTGGAAGAGAGAATGATATCTTAATAAGATTTCTCGTGAATGTGAACTGGGTTTCAGTTAATGTTGAGCTCCTTGCCCCTCTGCAAAACTAGAGCAAATAAAAAAGAGAGAGAAAAAAAAAATGTTAAGATGCTCAGTTGGCACAATTTATACTGGATATAGAATTGAGTGTACTTTAAGCAAAATAAAAATGGCCTCATTACAAAATGTTAACATGTGCTAGTATCCTGAAAATTATTTTATATAACACAACATAGGCTTTGCTGAGCTTCATAAAGCAGTCTAGTTTTGCAATTTTATTGGAGGAGGAGGAGGAGAGCCAATATAAGAAGGATTAATTGGAATGAGTGGTTGGTCATATTTGATCACAGAACTTTCATTTCTTGAGAAAAGCTATTCCGATCTCTCTAGTGCAGAAAATGAAGAACAGCTTCCGTTGATAGAAAATTCCAGCAGGGAAGAAGCAACAGTGAGTAGCCACAGTTTATGATTAGAAATTTGGATCTCCAAAATGTTGTTAAACTCCTGCCCTTATCAGATGCTATTGAATGCCAACATGGTCAATAGTGACGGGTGCTGGGAATTATAATTTCAAGAACTTCTAGAAAGCCATAAATTTCTTACCCCTGCATTATGGAGTTCAGTTCTTTGACTTTAAGGAACCTGGAATATATTGAATTAGGATAGGAGGAAGCAGTTTTCCTCTCACTGTCATAATCTCCAGAATGGTTACGCATTTCCTAAGCTTTATCCCATTTGCACCTAACCACAGCATACAACATGCCCCACCCACTTCTTTTTCTACAGTGTTTCCATAACATCGCCTTCAACTTATTCCCAACCCATACCTGAAACATACCGTAGCTGTTCCAGCATTAAATAAGTGTTCTCCCCTTTAAGAGGACAAGAAGCCATGGCAGTTTTATCTTCAGTACAATCCGATATGATCCACCAGCTATCAGGTAAATCTGGGGGGGAGGCAATCAGACTGGTATGTCTTGACTACTTCTGGCTGGTGTGGGCTCACCCCATCACTACAGTTTTTTCAAACTGGACTCTTCCTCAATATCTAGTAGGTCTCTGAGCCAGTTCCTGGATCAGAGACCTGGATCAGTCTGAACAGCAGCTGACCAGCAGTGGTGGTAGAGGCTAGATGATGATGTGGAAAAGAGAAAGCTAGCTTTTCCTCTCGAAATCCATGGTTCAACCCCTCCTTCCCCAATACCAGTCAGGGGTTGTTTAGGTTGATTTTGATCATGGGCTTACTGTTGCTTGAGAATAGAAACTAAACCTTTATTCTGAAGTACACTGGTTAGCCGCTTTTCCAGCACTAAACCCGTCTTCAAAATCAGCTGGAACAGTAGCTGATTGGTGGTGGTAGGCTGTGTATTGTGAAATGGCAGAAGGACACCCTTTCTCCCATACCTGTCAGCTGTTGTTTGGGTTGTCAGTTGTTCAGATTCATCAGTACTATGCCTGGTGGATGGTTTCTCTGCTAGTTGGTGACATTCAGAAAGTGGGGAGATGGCAGCCTTTAATGAGGACATTGTCCTCTAGCTGCAAGTCGGAGCATATTCAGCTGGGATTAGCAATGGAAAGAGCAAAACTGTGCTGGATTACTTTTCTGCTGGCTCACTGAATGAAGGCAAGCATTTTAACAGAATTGTGAGAAAGAGCTCCTAGAATATAAGGGTGAAAACAGAGTCAGGAAAGTGTAACATGAGGCATGCATCCACTCACCTCAATTTCTTTTCCACGGGGAAAAATAATCAGAATGTAGAAAATAAAATGACCATTCTTTCCTCTGCACTGCTCAGGAATAGGCGTTAATGAATAATTTTCTTCTTATCCACCTGGCTCCTTTTGTTAGTAAAGTTGGTCAACAGATATCAACAGCCTTCTTTGACCTGTTATGGATATGTTGGGACACAACTCCTATCATTCCAACAAGCATGTCTGCTGTGCAGCAGGAGGTTAACTTGTGTAATTGCAAAGTTCACAACATTAAGTTGGGGCAGAGGAAAGAATATCTCAATAACTGACATCTGCAGTGCCCCAATTTCTGATTGTAGCTGGAACACAAAAACATAGTTTCCTTAGTCATACCATTTAGATTTCAAGATGGAAATTTGGGAAATATGCTGGTTGACTTATTCTTTTTTTTAAAAGAATATTCTCTATTTCCTAGTTCAGATTTTTGTGTTGGCTTCAACACAAAATCAATACAGGATGTGTCTGTGTGGGTAGTCTCAATATTATTCTCTTCTATCAAGAGGAAGAAAGTATGTTGTTGCAATCATACATGATGGTGGCAATTCAAGATCCAGCTTTTCTCAGTGAAATGGGTGGCATATAGCTTTAGAAATGTTTAGATGCTGTAAATATAAGCAGTTAAGATTAAACATTTTTACTATAGAAGTTCCATCACAATTACAGTGAAACCTTAAAAATGAAGGAAGAACAACACTGATTATATTATCTACATGAGGGTCACTATGGAACACAAAAACTTCTCTCTGGGGCAAAAAATAAGCTGTAGTACTTTCCATCAGGTACAGAGGATGGCAATTATAAGTGAATTTTAAATTCCAGTGGAAGGGAGCTATAATTCATAATGAACCTAATCCAAATTGAATTCATGGGATTTCATGTATAATTAATGCCATCTCTTGTAGAAACTTGATCTTCACCTTCTGAAATCTTTACTTCAGTTTGTAGACTGTATATCCTCTAAATGATGTAACTTGCAACTCTCATAATTTCTATTTCATCATTTCCATAACACATCTAAGGGGCAACAGAGTACTTGTATCTGCTCCTGAATTCTTGTTTCAGGTCAATTTCTCTCTTTAAAACTTGTTCAGTGCTTTTTGTATTCACAAAGTTTGGCAAAAGCAGAGTGGTTGTATCCCCTACCAGAATAGAAGATATGTACAGAGCTTTCCCACAGCAAAACAAATGATTGCAACTTGATGAAAGCTTTTGCTATTGATATTTCCTGAAGGGAGTCTTGACTTCCATGAAAGAGGAGGGACTATTGCGTTCTGAACAAATCCTCTGCAGTTGAAGAACATCTTCCCAAAGCAAACCCTCTTGGCAGTTCTAAGCAGGGGATTTAATGGCTTCTTTTCCAGATCTTTGGCACATGAAACATTTTGGACTTTTGAATCCAGCTCATTCCAGCTAGGCCATCACATCTGTTTTGTGGTGGCTTATCATAGATATGTTATACTAATTTAATGTAGTATTATATCTATTATCAAGTTGCTTGACAACTTTGATTAAAATAAATATGGCACCAGTTGAAACAAATATTAACAGTAACCAAATCCCAGTCCACTTTCAGTGGAGCAGAAACCACAAACACCTACCCATAAACACCTTAAGATTTAATATGAGACAGAAGGGACATCCCAAAACACAGATTTACATAGAATGTTCAGTCTTTGTTCCTAAAACATTGCTGTGCTTGTGAGACCATCCAAAATGTATTTTTCTCTATTATCAGATTGTCCTCGTCAGCAGATAGATCTTTGCAAGCCTGACCTGGAAGCTTCTAGAAGAGTTCACTTGACCCACTCTGCCCTATTTATATGAGGTTTGATATTGCTGGTCTCCTGGCAATATCTCCTCTTTCTCTGGTCAGAGTTGGATGCTAGGGCACAATCTAAATCTCTGCCTGAACCTTTCAAATCAAGACCAGTTGCTGGCTAGTTAGAATCAGGGTGTGATGCATATATGTCTAGTGTGTCATGTGGGATTAGTTCATGCTCCAAAAGAAATCATGACTACTAAGGGATGAGAAATGTTGGCACAATCCTGAGGTCATTGCCATTGCCACCTAATCTACACAGGAAAATATTCTCTGTGTTGTTACTGGGATCCAATTAAATTGCTCAGCTGCCATGGTGTCTATTTTCCCCTGGCATGTTTCCTGTGAAACCATGATTTCAGTACCCAGAAGTGCTTGAGAACTTATTCTTTCTGGCAGGAAATGCTTGAGGATACTCTCCTGCTTCCTGCTTAGAAGGGTGCTTTGTGCTTTCAAGATGATACAAGTGGTAGAGAGCTGGGTTGGACTGGGATGGAAATATAGGAATCCCATGGATTGTCACTTCAGTATCTCTAATCTACAAGATCAGAAGAGCAAGGAAGCTATTCAGAGAAGCTGTTCAATCCCTTACATTAGAGTTTTCCCAGGAAGAGCAAAGTAGCTGGTTTTAATTATGATGGCTTTATACATTAAAGAAAATGTATTGGCTGTGTTGATCTAGTAAGATTCCTTGTGATTCCACTGGATGAATCTGGAATGTTAACTAAAGCATGTTCTATCAACATCACAAACAAGACTTTTTTTCCCCAAGTGCAGCACAGCAAAGTGTTGTGTTCAATTTCATGGCAGGCAGGTGAGTTCTCCTGGGGTGTAGTTGGAACAAGCACTAAGTATGTACTACAAGAATGTAACCAGAGTGTGCAGCTGCCTGGCAGAGTCACACTAATGGGTTGTTCTTGGCATGCAAACATGGTAGCAGATGTGAAATAGAGGGGGGAATTACTGGGATTTACAGCAAAATTACAGGTACACTTCCCAGTAAAATGTTTAGAACTGTAACATCCTTCAAGACGACAGCTTAATTGCTAATTTCAGCATCTCCTCCAAAATCTCAAGTGACAGGTCAAAGAAGGTGAGGTACTATGTTACAGCAAGCAAATTGAGCTGAGAAGAGTCTTGGTTTCAACTCTGCCTAATGCTACGGAGTGTGATATTTAGGCAGGCCATGATCAGGAAGAGCAGCTCATCGCATAAAGTTATATTCCAGATATCGGAACATTAGGACAGCTTGCTGGCTTTAGATAAAGTGTGTTCCTAAACAGTCTACTGGCACTGCTGGGAAAATTACAGGTGAGGCATGAAAGCAGTAGTCTTCCTTTTCTTGCTTACCTCTTCTATCTGATATTCAGTGTATGCTAATGATGCTTCCAGGCAGACGGCTTTTAGTGCTACCAATCAAAAGGGATCCTGCAAGACATCCTATTTTGTTTTCCCCTCCTTATTTTTTTTTTAGATTAGAAAAAAGACAGGAGAAAACACAGTGGGAAAATGGCTATGTGTATGTGTGTGTTACAAAGGGGGACATAATAATATTCTGGAAATAATATTCTGGACTCCCTTGTTATATTTTATGAAGCAGGACAATTGCATAAGAAAAGCTTCATCTGGAAGCATCCAGTTTCTGGATTTTAAGGTTCCATCATCAATACTTTTGTGTTTACATAGGATCAGCTACACTAAAAAGCCTAGGAAATTTATTCTAGGCCATACGAGGAAGTATGTATGTGGGGGGGGGGGGGGGGGCGGGATTAGAGAGAGATGGTATCACTGTAGCAGTAATCAGATTTTTCTGTTTTCATACGGCACATTATTCTCTTGAGGAAAGGTATCAGGGATGAAGGGAAGGGCATTAAGAAGGAGGGGTCCTAATGGCTGTCCCATGTAATGAGTCCAGTATTGGGCAACATACTGAGTGGAAGGTCAAGTGAACATCAGCTGTTGATTAGAAGCAGGTTAGCTAAGCTGCCCAGAGGAAGCCAGAAAACTGCAACTGGCGAGGACGTAGGGTAAGAATAAAGGACAAGCTATGGCCTCTTTGTGATTGGTAAGGAGAGAGTGAGAGGTGCCTTCCACAGCAGTTTCAGTGCCCAAACCTGGAGAGTTAAATACTACAGTCAATGTTCCTGATTTGTGCTTACCCCTAGAACATGTGATACTACTGAAATAAGGCAGCTGCCTAGGAAAATAACTCCTTTGATTTGGTACAAGATTGTTGGATGGCTATAGGGAAGTCAACTCCTCTATTATCTAGTACCACAAAAATTGAAGAAAGAGAAGGACAGGGGGTTATACAAGAAAAAGATATTGTATTTATCTGAATTCCTTGTTAGCAACTTTCATTCTATTCACAAAACTGCCTTTCAATTTCCTGACTTAAGTAGGGACATGTTCACACACTCCAACAACAGTAGTTTATTGCAGCAATAACTTCACTTCTGTTGTGTCTGCTTTGCAAGTTCAGGAGAAATTAAGTACACAAATGGGGTGCTTAATCACTGAAGTTATTGCTGAAGTAAATTTAGCTGTTTCTCTGGATTCAAAGTTCTTCTTCTGTGCACCTACATATGGAGAACACACTCACACATTGCACAAATTGCACAGACTATTAAAGAAATAATGTAAAGTATTTTGATTGTTTACTGCTTTCCTTTTTTCTTCAAAAAAAAAAAAAAACTCTTTCCCGCCCCATCATAAAATATGATAAAACATATATTTGGCTAAGATGTGTGCAGGAATACACACTTGGAAATGGGATGTTCCACTCCAATTTTTTTAAAAAATGCAAAAGTCAAATGCTTTTTAAAAAGCCAATCAATTAAAACAAATACATCAGTAGGTAAGTAAGTAAATCCTTGAAAGGCCAATCATTCCAAATATATATTTCCAAATATATATTGTTATATATTTGGAAACAATGTATTTGTCAAACCAAACAAGTTCCAAATATATATTTAACAACAATTGCCTCTGCATCACTTTTCCTGGATGGATGCCTTTTTTTTTTCCTTATGAAAAAGTCACATTTGACAGAATCTGGTGATTAAAAGGGACAGAAGAGTGTGATGTGTTCCCTAGTAAGGAGAGGGAGAAAGAGATAATTTAGACAGAGTTTTCATATCCCAAATGACGTTAGCCACTGAAGGGCTTTCACCCTAAAGTAATGGCTCCTGGAATGAAACAAAAAAGTGAAGAGCAATATGGTGAGGCTGTTGAAACCTGATTCCTAAACTTCTTTCTTTGAAAGGCTTATTTTCCACTGACAGAGATGGAGCTACCTTGCAATAAAGGTGTGCTTAGGATGGTGGCTTTAGAAGGGAACACAGAGAATATCAAGCCCATGCCATCATTAGAAACACCCATAAAAATAATACAAAAGTAAATAGTACCAAGGAAAGCAAGGACTAAAGAGCGTTTTCCAAACTGGGCTTTCTTGAAACACTTGCAAGAATCATGTCCAACCCTTCATCTTCATCTGTTTAAGGGCTTACTAGCCAAAACTGCCAGACACAGAGCAAAGGTCTTTATTGCCATTCCTGTCATGCTGCTTTCAGTCACTTTCTTTTTCCCAGTCTACAGGTTCCTTCACATATTCTTGCATGTTCCACTTACGTAGTCTGCAGGAAAGGGAAAAGGACGACCTGTTCAGTGTCTGAGTAGTTGCATTGTGGCCTCTGCATTGTGGCCTCTTCTTAGCACTGCATTGTGGCCTCTTCTTAGGTAAACTATTCCAGAGACTTGTGCCATCACTTAATTCCTAGTTCACAGAGCCTGCAGTCACCTGAGTCTAATAGGCAGGTTGCCGGCTGTCTCACAGAATTTAATGGCTGGCATGAAAGTAAGGCCTTTGAAAGTTGCAGTTTCTTTTCCTCTCCAGGGTTACGAGAGTAGCCCTACCCACTCTTAAGGCTAGCTGCAGAGTTTACCAGTCTCATATTCCACTGGGTTTGGCAGCTTGGCATTGAAGGCCTGCAGGGTAGACTGGATCCGACTTACTTCATTGTTGGCCAGTTTGAGCCTATGCCGAAGCAAGCAAGAGAAAAGATCAAAACGGGTTTTCCCAGGTGGAGAGAGACGGTTCACTCGGTCCCTGATCTCAATCAGTTGTAATATAGCAGAATCCTGGGAGCCTTGTGTGTAGGGGTAATCTAGTTGAAGGACAAGGTCCCGAATTGCATCAGATTCAAATGGCAGGCTATAGCCAAAGACTTGTAAACTATTGATTCTCATATATCCTAAGTTCTTAGAAGGATCCGTTTCCAAAGGCTCATAAAAGATGGTTTCATTAGAGCTGTCATTAAGAGATTTGATGCGGCTCCGCAAGTAGACATGGACTGTTTCAAAAAAGGTCTTCCACTTGCTGCCTAAGGTGAGAGTCCAATTTTGGCACTGGCCAGAGGCATCCACATTAGTCCTTTCCCAGTCAGGGAAGCCAGTCTCATTGGTAGGCATAAACCAGCTCTCTGAATGGCTGCCCCCAAAGGGGTTGACGTAGATGGCCATGACTGGTTCCAAGGTGCTATTCTTGGTGAGGCAGATCTGGAGGGAGAGGGCCAGCATGAGGTGGACCAAATTTGGCTTGTACTTGTTGCTTTTCAGTGTCACCAGCATCCTCTTCCTCCAGGAGGGGTCAAACCAAGTCCCCAGGCGCATATCATTGCTGATGAAGATTGAATGTACTTCAATGCGGCTGTCCCGCTTTTGCAGAAGATATTTGAGCTCCAAGTCCTGCAAGTCTGTTTCCAGCCCTAAGTAATGCTCAAGGGACTCTGCCACCTCTGGGCGGCACAACCCTAAGGTGAGGATATAGCCAGGATTGCAGGATCCACACTGAGTGACATTATCTTCTGCACAGGCAGCACATTCTGGCCCTTCTCCTACAGCACAGGGGACGGTGACCTGACAAGAGGGCTGGTCATAAGGGCAGATACAGCTGTGGCTTTCTTCAATAAATGTCCCTGGCACAGAGGTCTCACTGCAGTAAAGGAGAGACTGAGCACGGCTCCACCAGTAGGTCAAAGGCCTAGAGGAAGAAGGTAAACAGAGAGAAAGGTGAGCTCTGGAACGATACTTCAGAAGCATAACGTTAGGTCTAGCCAGATTCTATGCTTCACCAGCTCACTCCTCAAAGAAAAAGACTTTTTTCCCCCTAAAGGAAAATCTTATATTGCAACATCCTTCATAGAATGCTAATTGTTCATTCAAGCTGAAAGAAAAATAAATTACAAATATCTGAAATCTGTCAAAATGGGGAAATTCCAGACCGGAAGTTTCAATTCACAAGCTAAATGGAAATATTTTCCTTTGCATTACAAGGGCTGGGCAAACGCAATCCAACAGGCTTGAGGTGAGAATTTGAAACCAGAGGAACTGTGAGCCCTCAGACAATTTGGGATACAGATTCAGACCACAAGAGGAAAAGCCATCAGAACTTTAAGGATCCCAGCAAACTCTTTTTTCCCTACTTCTCCCACATGCTCTGGCAAATGAGGCTACGTGGGAGAAAGGAAAGAGGAGGGTTGGTCACTTCTCCCCAAACACAGAACGGTCCATTCTCATTTCCTTAGCTGCATGAAATATCCCTTCCCTGCTCCTGCTCAAGCATTATACTTAGGGGGATGTATTTTCCCCTTCCCATTCAGACTATAGCTATATTGTACAGCACTTCTATCTCCTCCATTCATAGCACTCTTCTCCATTCATACTTAGGTGAGACCCCTTCAAGTTGCAAGGGACACTGAGATGACTTTAGGCCCTTAACATTTAGTGACATTATCCAGAGTGCCATAAGGCCTAGAAGTCCCAATTGATTTTGAAGTGTGTGTGTGTGTCTGTCTGTCTGTATATATATCATTAGTCACACTGATTAAGGATGTGTGTGAGTGTGTCATTACTGCAGCAGGGGATAGAAGAACTTTGCCCTCAGCCTTGATTGTCTTAGTACTTTCTACATCAATCATTGCTACAGAATACTCTCTCTGACTCTTTACCCCCTCACCCCACCTCTGTTTTAATGAAAGCTGAAGAGCCATTCAACAATTATATGTCAAATAAATTGGTACAGATGACAGGTTTCAACCCTTTTTCTAAACAAAACATTAAAAACATTAGTCATATAAAATTAGTGGAAATGCTGATGGTAGGATTAGCTGGAATACTTCATCCCATCAGCATGCATTGACCTTGGTTCTAAAGCTATTCTGATGTCTACAGAATTGTTAGAGAAAGTGGCTTCAGTATTGAACAGACCTGCTATTCTGGCTACATAAATTGAAATACATACATACATACATACAATTCCATTTTTGGAAATTACCGAAAAAAAGTTAGCTAACATAAATTGTGCATTTATTTGCATATTTACTTACCATAAATATTTATTTACATTTCAGCTCCAATTCTGTAATTCTCTCGTTATTTATCCTCTTTGAATCTTAATGCAAACAGCAGCTGGTCTGTTTTAGCCAGGCTGGCCCACAACATTTTAGCATCTAAGGTGGGGAACTGCTCAAACTACACCCCTGTGCCCCTTGCTTGGGCCAAAACCTAGGGCATTCTCAATTATCCTTCATCCTGTTTTCCTTTTCTCATGGTACTGTTCTGTAACTACTACAGTAGAGGAGAATGAACTACTTAAAGTGCCTTGTTCAAAATTGTAAGTAACTTATAAATGCCTGAACAGCTAATATAACTTTTCCTGTATTTTTTCTTGTTTCAGATGAAGCACTAGAATTTTCATCTGTTTGAATAATCAAAATGGAGCTTCCCATGACTTCTTGGTTGCAAAGATTTGAACTGCCTTCTGAAAGTCTACAGTCTGGGCCAACTCATGCCTTACTGAGATGAATACAAGACTATCCTGCCTCTTCTGTGTCATTATGGAGTATTTTGTTTAACTTCACTTAGAGAAGTTGCATTCTCTACTGGGCATCATTACAGGAAATTTAGAAGCCTGTACAGAGGAACAAAAGCATTTGGAAAGAGATACATTCCAGAACTTTGCTACTTTGATGGTTGTATTCATTCAGGTAGGTTCACTGCCCAAAGCAACAATACCATTTAGTGTTTGTATTTTATGCAGTCCAGTGCTATTGTGTCCCAATTAGGTCCAAGGTTTTTCCATATTTCATCATTACATCTCATAGATGGTCAACCTTGTGAGCATCTAAAGTTGAAGGACCACTAATATGTTGATTTTCAGGCCCATCAGTTGTCTTGCGTGCATATGACATGGCATGCCTATTTTTATTTTCATTTTTATGCCACTTTGATGGTAACTTTGACATTGGTTCTGTGGTGAATTTTTATTTTTTAGATTTGGTCTCTAAGTGAAATCTTTAGTACTTGCCTTTCCATCACTTGCTGTGTTACTCAAAGCTTCTCTGCTTTCAATTTTTTTAGGCTCCACACTTCGCAGCTACAGCTCATCTCTCATAGGACTACAGCACTGAAGGTCTGCTCTTGCTTTGGCATTTTTCATTTGTTGGAGGATTGGTTTTATGAGTCATGCCACTGTTCTTTGGCATGATATCTCTTGGTCAGTTGTGTGTGGCATTGATCTCTTTGTCAGTCATGTGTGGCATTGATCTCTTGGTCAAGGGAGATGTAGGAACTGACATCCTCTATTGGCTCATCATCTAGTTTCACTTCATGGTATGGCAGAATTGATTTCACAGGTATTGGGTCTCTCTTCTGTTGATTTTCAAGCCAATTGCTCTGCTTGCCATATTGAGCTCATTTAAGCACTGCTCAGCTTCCTTCCTTCTTCCCTCTCTCTCTCCCTCCCTCCCTCCCTCCCTTTAGATTCATATGGCCACCCATATCACAAGCACGACTCTGAGAAGCTAACAAAATTTAAAATATCAATACAATAATCAACAATGAAGTAGGAAATAACAACAACAACAACAACAACAAAACAAAAAGCATAAAATGGCAGCTGAGGGAAACCTCCCAAGTCCCATGTGCAGGAAAACAGCCAGCTCTTAAAAGCTTTCCACTTTTAATGGGTTCACTTCCTTCAGGGTTCTGTGATCCTGCAATGCAACCTCCTTCTCAACAATCTGCCCTAAAAAGGGAAGGTTGAAAACAGAATGAAAATTATCCAAAATGGTTGGGTTTAACAATGGCTTCTTGAGGAAGGATAGACCACTACTTAAGCATCGACAGGACCAACCCATCTCTTAAGGGCTGATGCTCAAACTGAACCATATGTGGTCTCCCAGGAAGCCTTGGCCAGCAGAGGGACATTGATCTAACACAGAGGTGGCTGAACTCACAGCTCTGAAATTCCTGCCCACTTCCTTGGGACTTCCTCTTGGAATTGTGTCTGATGATCACAATGTCATTGGTGAATCTGAGGAGTTGAATTTCTTGCCACCAGTTTTGATACCTTCATCTCCCCAGTTAAGTGTTCTGAAAATCAAGGGCTAATGTGAAGAGCTTTGGGGATATGTGTTGCATTGTTGGACACCTCAACATACAGGGATGGGGAATGAGCAATAAAAGAGAGTGATGATATTCCTGTTAAAGGATTATCCTCCATAATTTAAACTATGGCATCATCTGTCTTCTCAGTCTGGTGTTTGATAAGCTTCATCAACTCCACTTGACTTCCCCATCATATGGCACTCCATGCTTTCAATGTTACAGAGGAAGTTCCAAGATGTTCCAAAATTTGCCACAGAGAAGTCAATGCAGAAAACACATAGATGCTTTATATTACTTTTAAAAATTCAGCAGCCTCGCTAAAAGATACGTAATATAACTGACCAGCAAGTTCAGTGAATGAAAATTACAAGAGTTTAAAAAAAGTTTGACGGTTTAACTCTCAGCTCCATTCTTTCTTCTTGTGTGGGTACCTTTATCATAGGCCTGACCTCTTATGTCAGCTACTGTAATTCCTCTATCTTCCAGTTTCTAAGAAGCACATTTGCCACATTAGTAGTTCCTGTAGCACTAGGAGTATCAATACATTCAAGAAAATGTTCTACAACAGCTCTATAGCAGGGATATGTTCACTAGCTTGTGTTGCTATTACAAAATGCATTATTCAATTCACATGTTCCATATGGCTGATGTCAGGTGTGCAGTTCAGAATAACAGAGTAACAATACCTTGCTGATTTTGTATTTGCCACAATCTTCTGTTTGGCTTTTGTTGCCTGTAACTCTATGATTTTATTTCATTTTTTATTTTTTCAAAGTAAAAGGGGTGTAGAATTTTTTTTGGGGGGGGTGACTGTTCTTCAAACTCAGCTATCAATTTTACAATTTTAAGAAAATGTCCACTGTTTGGAGCATACAACTAATCTGAAATGTCACACAGTGCTAGCTTTGAGGTAGCAAGCATTCTCACAATTGTAGTGAATATTTTCAGAGCATTTTGCCTGTGAACAGATTCTGATGAAATTTTCTCTTGATGCTGATAATCTATGGTGACCTTTAATCTTGATGTCTGCTTAAGCTCTTTCCACTTATGGAAAGCTCTTTGGTGATTTACTGACTTCTCATGGCACACCAGATTTCTATGCCAGATTTTTACAGCCCTTTGTTCCTGAGGAACCCAATGTGGCTAGAGCATTACACTGGAAGAGTTTGCAACAAAACCATTTTGGAACAGTCTGGGTAGCTAAGTACAAAAGCCATGGCATCTATACTTTGCCACTGCTAGGGATTTCACATCAGTAATAGGATGAACTGAAATATCTATTTTTATTGTTTTGGAGAAGCATGAATTTTTTCACTAGCTCTAACCCATGTAATACATGGCTAGTGCTCAAATGGGTCTACAGTCTTGGATAATCTACAGTAGATTTAAGAGATTTAATTTAGCAGTAGCTGTTTCTTGTGCCCTCACCAAACTCTTCCCTGACCTAGTCTTTTCTTCAGAAATGTGCTTGGTTACATCCATTTGAGAGCTGTTGTCAGGTCAATTGCACTTGGACTAACTAGAAGGGTCATCATGAACATTTGTGCTTCTGTATCTCAGAAAATCTGCTGAGATAAAAGATTTCCTTTGCTTTCTGTTTCTTTTTGAACATTGTCCCAGAGGTGTTTTTTTTTTTTCCCCTTTCACTCCTGGTTGCTGTTATGTGCCAGCTATGGTGCCTCTCTCTCAACACTAAAAAATAAGCAGGCTGGTAGCAGGGCCCATGTGGAAAGATATTCGTGTCTTAAGGACAAGTGCCTTCTACTAATATTTCTTACTGTGTCTCTGAGCAGTTGACTCTCTGTTCTCAAGTGGGTTCAAGGAAGCAGCTTCTTGAGAAACTTTTGTTCATCAGTCTAGGACCCTGGGGGTGCTAGAAAGGTATATAAGAGGGTCTTCCTCCTTTCTCTCTCCCTAAGTTTCTCCTTTATGTTATTTCTTCTCACTTCCTCCTGTTATATCTCTTGTGCCCCGCTTTCTTCAGCACAGTACTTTCTTGTACCTCTATGCGGAAGGAAATACATCCTTCCAGCAACAATTTTCTACATTCTGGATCTTAGTATCAACCCCCTCCATAGTCTAGCATTTGAGGCAGCCATCTCAGTTTGCCTCCCAGTAAAACCAGCCCTGCACTTCAGCATGTACATCACATAAAAAGGCAGGAGAAAGGTAGCAGCTTCTTTTCATTTCTTACTTTAATGGGTTCCCCCTATCATCATATACAGATCACTGACTTCCATACAGCAAACACAAACAGTTGCTTATGTGCTGGTGCCATGTACAAGGAAATGTTTACTTTTTATGTGGGACAGTTTCAGAAATACATGCCCATAAGGTATGTATGTATGACACTTGATATTCCACTACTATGCAAAACTGGGTGGTAGAATGAAGGTAAGAGAATGTTGACTGCATAATCTGTACAGTTCAGAATTCCATTGCTTTTCATTTTGCACCACACAGCTAGTATTCCTAAGCTTTTCAGATCTGAAATTCCATGGTAGATGGCAGCAATCGTGCAAAAACTGTACCCAGAAGTTTTCCCAAAGTCAATCCAACATAGAATTCAAACACACTTAAGCCCCAGAAATGAATGGGCTTAAGGTAGCATTTCTCCAAATGGATCTTTCCGTAAGTTTCACCTACAACTATCTTTTCCCTGAATATTATCCCTGACTATAGATGTGTAGGCCAAAACATCTGGAGGATCAAATTTACAGTGCAACTATCACATTTGTTCCCTAATTTAACTAACCTCTCCTTTAGGAGTTTGAAGCGAGGTTGTCTGGGGCAGCGTTTGGCCAGATTGAAAAGGCGTCGGACAATCCGATGGCTCTTCTTGGACAGCATCTTCAAAGTCATGCCCAGTTTTTGATAGCGATGCTGAATATCAAGATCCACTGCCCAATATTGGGAGATGGCGGTTACGTTCAAGAAGCGATCCACTGGCAGCTTCTTCACGAGGGACTGTAGTTCTTCTGGGAGAACAGAGCAAAAGTCAGCTAGAAGAAAGCACTGGAAAGCATCACCAAGTTGCTATAGTTTGCTTCAAAAATTAGAGGGTCAGGGAGTCAGTTGGGCCCTGGACCATGCTACTTGAGGCTGCTGAGGGTGAGAGGTGAGGGCAGTGGCTCCTGCAGATTAAAAAAAAAAAAAGTAAGGACCTTGAATTGGTCATCAGCAGGGAGTCCTTGGAGAACAGAGTAAACAAGTACTCAGATCCCTAGGGTGAAATGTATTTACTTCTATTGAAATAATAGTAAATAGTTTTAAATGTGCATATATACAAATAAAGTATTGTCTGCATATTTTATTCAATTTTATATTCTCCCATGTCATCTTTCTGTTGAAGGGTTTCTTCTTCTTTACTGTATTAAGTAAGAGTAAATTACTCTTCTTGTGTAATTTACTCTGATTATTCTACCTTTTGAAATACATTGGGGAATGACTTATTAATTTACATTTGTGCCTAAAAAGATTAACCTGTTATGTTTATCTATAACGGGTACATATCTATGACAGGTGAGGTAGGGGACCAAATAATGTATAACAAAATTGGGAAAAGGAGAATTATCCTGAATCCACTGAGATAATATTACCTTCCTTCCTTCACATTTTCAGGACAGAGGTGCTGAAAGTTACTGGAGGACCCACACAATTCCAATCAGCAGAAAACTATCATTTTTCTCTCAGAGCATTCTATTGCAGAGCTAACAAATTGTCAGAATTGTGATAGTACTACACTGAAGTCCATTCTCCAGAGTGTACATCCTACTCCTAAGAATGTTCCAAATCCCTCCTTTTAATTTTGTAATTTGAAAATGGGGCTATAAATTAGATTGGATAACCACCTTTCAGTCAATTTTCATTGTACACACCTCTGTCAGGTGTGTCATATTTACAATTCTTGCAATGACCAGCTCTAATTCAAACATTGGGGGAAAAATATGTGTGGGTTGACTTGGAACCTGTCTCCATCTTATAATCACAGGAGTAACACTAGTTTGAACTGTTGAGAATTTGGAAGCAGAAACTTATTTATTTAAACATTTTTAACACCCCCCCCCCAAAAAAAAACCCAAATCCAAGAAAAAGCAATAACAAGAATGGAAAGAAATGTCTGGGGTGCAAGTCTCACCACTTGCCATCTCACTCAACTACAGCTTGTTTGGTCTCTTGTTAGTAGCTAAGAAACCTTGGGGGTCAGTGAGGGGAGACCATTCATGTGGAGGAGGGTGGCAGCCCTTAATCTCTAACCTCCATTCCCCACTGGTTAAGTAAGCACTGGCTTACAACAGATTTATTGAAGCTGACATACTGTATTCGATTTAGAGAGGGAAGAATTTAATACATATATTTTTAAAACCACCACCTTGACATTCTTCAGAAATTCATATGGTACTGGGAAATAAATTATAGGAAAAGCAATTCTAGTTGGATAAATGTTATTGAAGCTGAATCCAATACTTTGTGTCTTGTTTTAAGAGCTATGATGTTCGCATACATTGTATAAGCCCAGTAAGTATCCTGTATTTGATGTAATTGTATTGACTGCCCTTCTTTTTATATAAACTAATATTTTAAAGAGAATAAAAATGTCTTCATTCTCTACTGAATATAAGCTAAACAATGTTCAACTGAACAGAACACACATCCTTCCTTCCATCTTTCTTTCTAACCTCTTCTTGTCTTGAATTTTAGATAGTAAATTCTTCAGAGCAAAGTCTTTGGACTGTTACTTTGCAAAAATGCACCATGCACATTAATGGAACTATATAAATAATAATGATTACTAGAGTAAATAAAAAACATTTTTAACTGAAATGTAAAATTCAAATGTTCAGTTTAACAACTATCTTTCATACATTACTTTTCTAAATGTATAAGACACTAATGAAATTTTCTGTAAACATTCATCCATCCAGTTTATGTATAGATAATTAGACTTAAACTGTTGTGTATTATTTTATTTTTTAAAAAATCCATTAGCTGCCTTGAGTACCCCAGAGATGGAAAGGTAAGACACAAATTTAAATTATAAATTAATAACTATACTGGAGAGTGCCAAATGATTCTTTGTATGATTTATAATAATCATCATATTTTTTCCAATAAGCTTGAGTTATAGGAAAGAAATTCTCTGACGTATTTCTTCACTGGATATGAATGGATTATTCTTGCAGAACTGATGCAAAGAAGCAGCTGAATTGTTCATCCTTGAAAAAGGCTTCTCAAAACTCAGTCCACTGACTAATATTCTTCTAAGCCTATATAATGTTTACTCATATAGTTTTACTCTTCATACAGGTTGTTAAAGTATGTTTTCCATTTTAATACAGAAAGTGAGAGTGCTTAAATATTGAAAATTTGAGAGTGAAGTATATTTTCATTCATGTTCCAATCACAGAATACCTAAAAAAAAATCTAGGTTTATCCATATATGTCAAAACCTAATTTCATTTTTCCCTCAACCATGTTGAGG
This sequence comes from Liasis olivaceus, assembly GCA_030867105.1. NCBI lineage: Eukaryota > Metazoa > Chordata > Lepidosauria > Squamata > Pythonidae > Liasis > Liasis olivaceus. The sequence goes on along the minus strand of CM061350.1, from coordinate 101,948,631 downwards.
GAAACATGGAACCTAGAAACAGACTTCTATTTGTGAATGAATGAAAGTAATCACACCTTCAGCCTGATGATTTCTGGTGCTCTTATAGGTCTGATTCAGCTGCTGGTCAAATCATCTGTAACAACTCTCAGCATTTAGTTGGCTGTAGGCCAAGCGGGTGATTTAGCCAGCCTGATTTCCCCTAAAGATTATTATTGCTGATTATATGACCATGCTCCATCTATATAGCTTAGGCTACTGCACTTGTTGTAAGCTATCGCAATTGGAAGGTTATACAGTAGCTATATTTCTCCCTAGAGTATCTCATAGAAAAGTTTGCAATCTGATGCCCTTCAAAAATATTTGATTTTGATTCTCATCAGTTCTAGACAGCATAGCCAATAGCAACGGACTATGGAAGTTGCAGTCCAAAACATCTGGAGGGCATCACCCTGCCTACATCTAATCCAGGATAAGCACATTTCTTTTATAAGGTATTTCCAGACCTCACTGAATTCCCTGGAATTAGGCATGATTAGTTAATAAAGGAAGAACATTTGGCAAGGTATTTATTATGGGTTGCAATGACTTGGATCAAGGAGAGTTGGACTTAAATACCTGAAACTTTTTATATGAGCACCCAGTTTGGATCAGTCAATAGCTCCCACCCTGAGCTCACAGAGTTAGTTTGAAGAGAATTGGAGAGGGAGCAGAGCTATGCACACAGCCCAAACTCCTTGAAGTCAGAGGTAGGAGATCCAAATATATCAAATAGCAACATTTCTGCATGCTGCTCACTCTTTCTGACTTCAAGCCCACGATGTGACCTGCTCTAAAAACCTCTAAAATAATGTGCAAAATACAGGAGGGATGCTTACAGAGACAGAGGGGGAGAGACAGAGAGACAAGAGTGAGGTGAAATGCCACTATCTGAAGTGCAACAGAAAATCAGCAGCTTTCTCCTAACAAGGTACCATGGTAGGATAGGGGTGAAACCAAGTTTTATAGCCAGGGCCATACTTTTATTATTTTATTATCCATATCCTTGGAGGACTGCAAGGGCATGGTAATAATCTGAAGTTGTTACCAGAAGGGACAGGGTTGAAACGTTCAACTAGTTTTTAGGAAGTTTTTAGGATTTTACAGGAAAATCAATTAATATTTATTCTATTATATATATATATATGTATGTATGTATGTATGTATGACTGTAAACCACCCAGAGTCACTCTGCCATGAGATGGGCAGTGACAAATCTGAAAAATAAATAAATAAATAAATAAATAAATAAATAAATAAATAAAACAATTGCCTTCATTCTATCACAATTTTTGTCCTGAATTTATTTTCCAAAGCTGAGCTGCTGAAAACTTCCCACAATCTTGGGGAGTTCTAGGGGCTGCAAAAATGGGTCTGGAGGCTGCATGGAGCCTATAAGTTCTGGTTGCCCTTCCCATAGTAAAGTGCTTTGGTCCTCTACACCCCGGTTCAGACCCTTACTTCTTTGTAATACTTTTCTAAAATAAAAACAATAGGTTTTAGAAAAGATAAGACCAACTCACACAATAAACAAGAAGAATGTAGTCAAAAACAGCTTAACATGTATTGTGTTGCATTACTGTACAGTACATTAATGTAATCTCAGTAGTCTCTACAGCAGACTAATATGGCAATCCCTTCAGAAATTCCAAAGAGAGAGCCAATCAGTTCCAAAGACTGATCCTTCTCACAAAAGAAACTACACTGATATCTGCTTCAAAGGAATATTAGGACTGGTGATGCTACCTATTTCTCCAAATAATAATGAGACCATTTACAAGGATTAGGAATTCCCATGTTCTAGACACAGATGTAAGAGGTTTTTTTTAAAAGATTTTTAATGTATTTTGATGTTCTTTTGATGTTCTTTTTGCTTTGCTTTTCCTCTGCTGTACCCTGCTGAGAGTCATGAGTAGGTTGATTAACAAATATAGATAATTAATTAATTAACCACAGTCACAGTAGGCTTGCAATTTGTGTGAGCTCATATTCGTAAGTAATAGAACACTTCAGGCTTCAGGGAAGATGTCATAAGGACTAACCACTTGATGGCCTTCCCAGACAGTTTTTCCTCATTTGAAACTGAGCATGCTGGGAACACACAGTTTTCTAAAACTGGAAAGAGTCATGCTTGTTACTGAATATGTTGATGGCACTATTGATGGCATAGTTCAAAAAATGTGACATCTATCTTCTCCTAAACCAATGTCTTGAAAATCCATATATCCTCATCTCACCTGATTCCTGAAACTGTTGGTTGTGACTCTCCCAGATTTCCTGGATCTGGAAAAGGCTCTCTTCCATAGTTTGGATGTCAGTCTCAGGACAATTGCATTGTGGGTAATTAAACCCACATTGGCACCAGCAGTCATTATCTCGGCAGAGCAGCTCCCCCTCTGAATTGCAGGTGATGTAACTTAGGGCAGCAGCAACAAAGCGTTCTCGCAGGTACTCAGGTAGTACCGCCTGAAGGCCTGCAAAAGATATACAAAGTCACAGGCCTCAGTACAGCAATATCCACACAGAGAATAAACAGGTATTTTGGAAATCAAACTGCTGCCTTCATAGTACTTTTCAGGAGAATAAACATTTAAATATTACTAATTAACTTTTCAAAATTTTAAATACAAAAGGAAAAAGAGAAAAAGAAAATGAGGCAAAAAAAAAATTGGTAGGCTCAGCTAATTGTTGGCAAAGTGGTATTTAAAAGGTAACACAGATATCTGCAGAGGCTCTCTTGGAGAAAAAAATACTTCACATATTAATTTTGTTTTGGGGGGCTAACTGGCTATTTAGAGATGTTCATTTCTTAAATTTATACACCAATGTTCTGGAAATTAACAGGTAGCCTGCAAATATGTATACAGTGTATCTTTAGGATTGCAAAAATTTGATACTACAACATTGGAAGACTACCTATTCTCAGTTAAGTATGCAGTAGCATGAAAAGGTTATCTTTCTTTCTATAGCTGAACAATCATTTTACTGCCATGAATTCCAGTTGGGATTTATTTAGAAATTTAGTATTTAGAAAATTTAGAAAACTGAGTTGAGTATATATATTTAATTTTTCATTTGTTTCCCTTTGTTAAGCAAAATGACTTCAGTGTTGATAACTTAATTGTATGAGACATGAATATAAACAAGTTTTATTTGGCATATTGAAGGTATCTGCTTTTATGGTTTTCCTATTTTTCTTCTTCTTCTCTCTTTTTTTTTTGTACATAAAACAATAAACAAACAAACAGCCCAGTCAATGAAACAATTGTGGTGGAACCTGAAAACTTATCTTCCTGATGATTAAAACATTTCTAGAGGAAAACATAACTAATATTTCCACATTCTCCCAATATTGATCCTCAAACTTAGAATGCATTACCATGATAGTACAACGCAACCAATGCTGTCATCACATCTTGATGAAAAACTGGACGGCTAAAGACAGATTGATGAGAAAAGCTTGAAATTTAAATTTTTGCTCACCACAGCTAAAACAAATATGTTCAGAGTGGTAAATGACTCTATGGTAGTGATTTTAACTTGATGCAGAATTGGTCTGAAGACCTACTGATGCTCTGTTGATTGCTGGATATGAATACAGAATGTACTGATCATTGGTAGTGTTTTCTCTTGATAATTTCTGTATTATTTTGCATCAGAGAAGGCTTCCTAACATTATGATTACCACACTAGAGCCACAGGATCTGATTTCTTACAGCAAGGTCTCCAGTGAAGCATAGTTAGGTAAGCTATACTGAGTGAAACATTCTTAAGGGTGTTTGGTTTTATTACTGAGACCAGTTTCTTCATAGACAGGCCACAGATCAATCCTGCCCAGGAACTCTTCTCATTTGGCTAGGAAAAGCCTAAAGTTAGATCATTCCTTGCAAGTGAGCTCTACCCTAAGGGCATAGGAGATTTCTTTGGTTTTTTTTTTTTTTTTTGGCTTTTACTATTCTTTTTGAGTTGATTTCATGAAACGGTGCTGGTAAATCATGGAGGGAACTGAAAATAGGACTGGAGGACAAGTCAAAATAAACAGATTACTGTAGAGAATCTAATTGACATTGTGGACCATTGGTTCAGGTTGATGTTATTTCCACCAATAGCGGGAAAAGAGAAAATACTGTTTGCTCCCTGCAAAGTGAGGAAAAAGCTGAGACATCCCATAGCACTGGAAGGGAAGACATTCTTTGAGTTTGTATATCTCAGTATGTCCAGTAGTAATGTATGGCTGTGAGAGCTGGACCATAAAGAAGGCTGAATGCCGAAGAATTGATGCCTTTGAACTGTGGTGCTGGAGAAGACTCTTAAGAGTTCCCTGGACTGCTAGGAGGTCAAACCAGTCAATCTTAAAGGAAATCAACTCTGATTGCTCATTGGAAGGATTGATAATGAAGCTCAAGCTCAGATACTTTGGTCACCTAAAGCGAAGAGAGGACTCTTTGGAAAAGACCCTGATGCTGGGAAAGATGGAAGGCAAAAGGAGAAGAGGACGGCAGAGGATGAGATGGCTAGATAGCATCACTGAAGCAATGAGCATGAAATTGAGCAAACTCAGGGAGGCAGTGAAAGATAGGAAGGCCTGGCGCAATATGGTTCATGGGGTCACGAAGAGTCGGACACGACTTAACGACTGAACAACAACAACAATCTCAGTATGATTCCTTGTTCATTTTGCTACTATTGGGTTCATCAGTTAGGCCTCCTTATAGACTTTGTCTTTCCCGCTACAAAGGAAATTGCCTGCAGATTATCAGAACAGGCTGTTCTCCATAATCAGAGAATACTGTCTTTCTGGTCATATCTATCCTCCTCCACTTAACAAAAAAGGAAGATAAATTCATATTCAATAACATGTGCTGGCAATTTGACACAGCATTCTAAATTATACTGACAATATTGATAATATTACTTAAGTAATGCACACATTTTTAAAACACATTTTCTTCAGTTGGAGACCATCTATTTGCAATCAACAAATTTATAGCCATATCAAGATATTTTAAGCTGGCAGTGTAAATAATGCCTCTAATCAATTCACACTCTATAGTATCCATTAGTAATTGTATATATTGAAGGGGCAACATTAGAATCTCTCTCAGTTCTGCTAATTTGTGAACATTCTCTTCATGGGAGCATGCACAGTCCCCAGCATTTGTGTATCTGAACAGTCAAATTTTAATATTCCTAATTTATACCTGTAATATATACAAAAGCCAAAAGGTACAATTGGGTAATATGTTATTTATTTACTGATTGCTGTGGGTATGCCTTTGAGTCAGCCTTGGCTCTTGGCAACTGCCTGGACAAGTTAATTAGGACCAAAAATTACACAATTTCTTCAACTGACATTTTTTGCCTAAAGACTTCTCCAGTTTTGCTACTATCAAGGCAATCATATTTCTTTTACTTCTTCTCTGTACTCATCCAGAACCTGTGTTTTTGTTCAAAGCACAGCCTTTACATTTTCTGAAATTGGGGAATGGGATGGGGAAGCCATTGCTAATACGTACTAGTGGTGTATGCATTTAGTCTACACTAAACTTCAGCCATTTTGACTCTAAATTCCAATTTATGTCTACAATATCTAGTCTAATGGGGGGAGGGTGTCTATTTATTCCTTCATCTCACAGCCTAAAGAAATTTCTAGGGACCTAACATTTTGAATTTTTTCCTCTCATGGACTAGCATAGTTATACTTGTGTATTTATATGTGTCTGTGAATATATGACAAGTTAATGAAATATTCAAATAACTTGTGCTTCTGTTCCTAAATATGTGATGCAGTTATATGCCTCAGCCAGGTACTTGGTTGACCCACGTGGCCTGACATGAGCCTCCTGGTTAACTTATATGAAAAACATCCTCATGTTTGCTTTAAGTGGGATCAGTGAAGCCCTGTAATCATCATTCTCACTGAAAGACAGTGATGATTATGGAGAAAAGCCTGTTCTGATAATGTCCAGGCAATTTCCTTCATAGTGGGAAAGACAAAGTCCATGAGAAGGCCTAACTGAGGAAACCAATCACAGCAAAATGAAGAAGGAATTGTATTGAGACATGCAAACTCAAATAATGTCTTCCCTTCCAGTGCTATAGGATGTCTCAGCTTTTTCCTCACTTTGCAGGCAGCAAATAGTATTTTCTATTTTCCCCCTAATGGTGGAAAAGAGATTAGATTGGTCCCATCCCTGTTGGCCTTTTGTAAGGCCTTGAAAACTTGGCTTTGTACTTGAACCTGGAGCCCTAGGCATGGGTTAGAGCCTGTCTCCTGGTTGTATGGATGATAAGTTAGATCCTGCCCGGCTGCTATATGTTTTTATTTTTGTTTTACATTATGTATTTTGTGTTTTGATTTGTTTTATTGTAAGTCACCTAGTCACATAAAAGTGAGATGGGTGGCTATATAAATCAAGTAAATAAATAGATAAATAAAGGCTATGAAAGTATGCATTAGGGAGGTTTCTATGGGAATTATCTTGGGACAGGATGAGTTATAAACATAGAAGCAGAAATTAAAATTGCAATCAGTGTGAGGAAAAGATGCTGATGCTGAAATGCCCTCTGCCATATAGTTTCCAAAGAAAGAAAGCGAAGTTGGTTTAGTCAGAAGAGCGATATCTTGCATTAAATGCATTTTGGTATTCTTTATAGCAGTATATTACAATGACACACATACACATTACAAAGTGAGTGTTCAGTGACTAATGCAGATAAAAAAAGCAGGTGAAAAGAGAAACAGCCTTACCAAGTAGCTGAACTTTGTTTTCTGGGCTCTGCACAAGAACAGAACTCACGGAATCAAGGTTGTCATAGTTACTGCAGCCAAGTGGCCCTGTTCTGGTTTCCGTAACCTAAAGGTGGGAAGAGCACAGCTTTAACGTAACCCCCTAAGTAAAAGAAATAAAAAGTAACCCTTCTGACCCAAGGAGATACGTGGTCTGCCAGAAGGTTCTTTGGATTGATGAAAAAGCTGGCGATTGGAGGCAGAAAAATGGTGCAGCCTTTAGAATTCGGTGGCTCAACCAAATGTTCCATAGCAACCTTTCCCAATGGCCAGAGGGCATCAGCCTAAGGGCATGCTTATTAAAAGATTATGGAAACCGAAGTACAACACACCTGGAGGGCAGATCTTGGAGGAGGCTGCCATATATAAGGAGGCTGCTGTTTCATAAGGTTAGATGTGGAAACAGAATTGGCTACCATCATACCATTGCCTCCTCTACTCCACTTACATCATCCTGCCAGGATGGTAACCTCACATATACACACACCCTCTGCCTCAGAAGAGTCAATCCAGGTCCCGCTTCTGAATTCGAGCTTCTTCCACCTCGCTGTGTTATGGGCAAAGTCAGCAACTCATCGTCTTTCCAGTGATTTTCCGCTGCTAGTGTAAGATGTCTACAAAAGCTTCATTCTTCATCTGATCCTGCTTATATGGGCCTGCATTGGGGTCGATGTAACGGGCATCTAACTGGATCCAGTTGCAACTGGATCTTGAGAATCTCTTGTCTTGCTTCAGTATGCCCCCTCCCATTCATTATTGGAAATACATAATTACAATAAAGCTAAAGAGACAACTCTTTCATCTGAAGAGCAAGTTCTTGCTTCTTGCCTATTCTCACTGCCATTATGAAAGGGCATTCCCATTCCTTTCAATGGCCCTTCCTATTTTCTCCTTTTCAAAATGTCGGTCTTTATCAAAATCTCTTGTGAAATTCCACACATCCATTATAATAAGTTACATATATTAAGTACCCTTTTATAAAATTGACCACGTAGCATAATTTATTCATAGTAGAAACTCTGCATTATGAAGTAGTATAGGATCAACACTAGATATGTCATAGATGATATGTAAAGTGTCACCACAATTAAAATATTGATAGCAGCGAGGAAGGGAGTCTCTGGTTTTATCTTAGGCAGTGTTAAGAAGAGGGGGTGGATATAGTCTTTTTCATACAGCCATTTGCCTCTCAAAATTGCTCCAAAGCTGGTTTTGTCATGAAGGTATGAATGTATTTGAGAGTGAGGGAAGGAAGGAAAGCTTTGTTTTAATTGGAAAAATTGGTTTGCAAGAAAAGGATTTATTAACCTGTGCTGTTTTGGACAGATTCAGATCTAACCCTAGCCCTAAACAAACACAGCTGATATGAAACTACCACATATTTCACGAATCACTTTAAGAAGTCAGCATCTTGAGGCACCTCCAAATGGATCCCAAAATTAAAGCAAAATGAATGCAATTTATTAAAAAATAGTAAAATATGGTCATGAAGTCACCATATTGTGAGATTTTGTGCAAGAACACCCCAAAATTGTGCGATTTCAGTCATTCAATCCTTTTTAAAAAATGAAGAAATGGCTGAAAAAATGGCCAACCATTGGTTTAGAATATTAAACGGAACCCTCCCATGAGTTGGTTCAGAAGAATATCATGACTGATAGCATCAAAAGCCAGTGAGAAGTCCTGCACATCTAATATGGTTGCCCTCTACCAAACCTGATCACCCACCATGGAAATTAAAACTGAAAAACTGATTCAAAACAGTTTAGATAATCAGATATGATAATCAGATATACTTGGAACCAGAAATCTCTCTAAATTGGATGAAGTAGGGGTGAGAAAATGAATGAAAGAGATATTTCTTTTGAAACTCAGGTGGAGTAGAGTCATGCTGAAATATAATTAAAACAAAATAACAGCCTTTGACATTGCTCTACTGTTACTTTTTATATTTATTGTGGTTCTCTGACTGGTTTTTATGGTATTAATACTGTTTATTTTGTTTTGATTGCTTATTTATTTATTTTATTTGTCTAATTTATTTGGCCACCCATCTCTCCCAAAGTGACTCTGGGTAGCATTCAATAAAACCATTATAAACCACTATGGCTGCTTGTACAGAAAGGCAGTATAAAAATATAACAGAACATAGTACTTAGGCTCTAATTGTTCGAAATTATTTTAAATCTTTAGAAATATATTCCAATGTATTTTGAAGTTACTGTCTATTTAGGCATAATTTCACTATATTGCAATGTCTCCCTACAAAATAATTCTATACATTTTACACCCAGAAAAAAATGCCAGTATTTTTGTGACAAGATAGTGTCATGTTTTGGATGTCATTAATGGTGCACAGGGGAAAGACATAACTCTATCACTGGCAAGACTGAACCTGATTTTTCCCCCTAATCAAGGAAGTTGCACAAGAACATAAGACTTTCTTGCCCCACTTAGATTTGTTTCAGTGAGGCTTCTGCAGAAAAAGCTTGCACTGGAATGCACCCCATATTAACATAGCAAGAACAGGAAGGGAAATTTGCACAAACATATCTATCAACTCCAAAACTTAAAAGTGGCAGTAAAAAACAGGAAAAAAAACTTTTCATGCATAGGAAATTAAATATGAAAGTATTTTGAAATAGCAAGATTGGAAAATTGGTAAACAAAAGTGAAGTACTTTGAGTTTGTGACAGTGCAAGAGGCAGCACTGCTTCTAAAAAAGAAAATAAATGTGTAGTAATTGGCTTGTTGAGAGAGAAGATCCCCACCTAGACTTTCTTCTCCAAAATTCAGCATAGTTAGCAAAACCAATTTCCCATAAAGTCAACAGTTATGGCCCGACCCTTGTTCGCTATTCCTCCTGATTCCTTGGGAGGGTGGAGGGAATAGAAATAGATGTCTAACGTGATGGGTTTATAATTGTGGAGCTGCCTAGCGGATCTCAGGGATGGGAGCCCTGATTAAGCAACCTGAAAATTAAAGTCCAGGCATACAAAGGGGTTGATGGGGAAAAATAAAATAAAATAAAATCAGAATTGTTCTATCAAACGCAAAAGGAAAAATAAAGTAATCAGTTCTGAACCTGCATTCAACAATTACAGTATACTCCAGGAGAAATACTGCAGGCTTCCATCCAAAGCTAAAACTTTGTCCCCTTCCTGGCATGTCTGGCTGAAAAAGTGGGAAACGGATGGACCAGGAGTCTAACTCAGCTTAACTAGCTTTATATATAGTGATTGTAATATGTTTATCCAGTGAGTGGAATTTGTACGTGGCTCTACTAAATCCAAGTCCATTTCTTTGTCTAGGGATCAGTCGGCTGGCAAGTTACGTACACGCATCCCTTGTACAGCCCCCATCTCTCTCCCCTCATTCTGCAATCAAGATCCAACAGTAAAGTGGTATTTTAGGCCTCTGTGTACTTGTGTTTCAGCATCACTCTGTTTTGGCATTCTTGAGTATTCATTTGAGTTTTAATTCTTTTTATTTCCCATGGCTATGCCCACTTTTCTGTCATGCCTGAGGGCACCCAGGAGCAAGAAAAAAACAAAAGGCCACGTGCATTCTTTGACTAGTAAAAGGTTATTCATCCTGGAGCCTCTTTTTAACAGCTTCATCTGGTGCAAAAGCTGCAGCTCTTTTCTACAGGCCTGATGCTTTTTTACCATCATTCCCAATTTTGCAACTTCAGGGTCTCAGTTATTGCTCAGAGAAATGGCTCAGCACAGAGCTGTTTCTCAAGGGCATTTGTATAACCCTTACTTATGTGCTTCTAGGTTTACCTTGATAGCAGCCGTTGCTATCTGGATATGGTGGAGACGTCTCAGGGTGCTCTCCCGGTCAATGAAGTATGAGGCTGCCAGCTGATGCAGTGTTTCCAAGGAGACAGTGGTGTTACTTCCACCACCCCCTGATAGGCTACCAGCTTCTGCCTTCCGACTGAGCTTCCGTTTGTCTACAAATATGGTCAAGGATTCTTCCCCTGTGAATACATGAGGCTCTATATTGAGTTGGTTCCACACCAGGATTCAGAAGCATTGAAGCAATGGATAAATTTAGCCACTCAAGAGAATAATGAAAAAGATAAAAGTATGCAGCTTGTAGGATAGCTTTAGTCAAGCTATTTATCATCATCCTCATCATCAGTCATAAACCATCATTTATGTAACACTCATAGCACAACAAACTCCATAGTTAATCACCTTGAATTGGGAGGCATTTATAATATATTAATTGTTGAACCCAGTTCATTTTTGCAAGATAATCAGGCCCAAGGATGGGCAGATAGAAAAGACTGGGAACACAGGGAGACCAGGAAAGTGGTATTGGGAGGGAATGGCTGTGTGTTGGAGGAGATTGGGCTGCCTATGATTGTTGGTCTCTAGGATCAAATCAGTAACTATATCAGAATGTCTTGGATTCTTCTGGCCGCGATGCTGATTCTTGAGATATGGGTTCCAAGTGCTGCTAGGTGTTATCTTCTTCCATCTTTAACTATTAAATTCTTTCCTTGTCCCACTCCCCCACCCCTGCCATTAGACAAGCCTGAGCTTGCTTTGTTTATCCACTGCAGATTGATTAATTAATTCATTCGAAATCTGATTATTATAGTGTGTTCTGGTTTAGGCTGCCTTTGAAAACAACTACAAAATCAATAATCCAGAATGTTATAGCATGCCTTCTAGGAGATTATGGGAAATGCAAACCTAAGCAACCTGTTTAGCATCATCACCTTAACTGCCCATTTAATTTCAGATTAGGACTACCAGATTGAACTACAAAAATCCAGGTAATTTCTAGATGGCAGCAAAGACTTAATGTTTTCAGTATCTCTTTGCTGCCATCTAGCAGTTGTTAGGATTTCTGTAGTCCAAATCTGATAGACCTATTTTGGATACTATTTGATTTAAAGTCTTCTAAAGCCTGGGCCTTTCATATTTTAATGATTGTGTTTTCCTTAACAAGCTAGAGATCTAATAGTCTATTCTACATTTGTAACAAACCCTGAGAATTGGGAGTCAACTCTGATTGTCCCCAAAGTATAGGATTCCTTCTCTGAAGAAGTAAAGAAAGAGATCTCTTTATTGTCTGTTCTCATCCATTTTAACTGAGAAATTAGTGTCCTGCATTTATTTAAATAGCATATTGTAGTTTCTATAGGGTTGGTGAAGTTTCTTTCATTTTCAAAATATATTTCAAATCACAGAGAAAGAAATATAGGAATATTCTATAATGAATCTGGTGTCATCTCTCAACAATACAGGTTATCCTGATCTGAAACCTTCCTATCAGACATTAGCATCTAATGGGTCTTTGGATGTCAACAGCCTTCCTGGACCTGGAAAATTCTGGCTCCTTGCAAGTATCACACTAAAGTACATTGCAGTTTCCTTCTTTGACCAAAATCCTTGGAGTTACAAATAAAAATGGACCAACTTCTGATCCACAGGAATCCTGCCAGAATGCTTGATGTTGCTTATAGTTCCTGCCTGACAAAACTTTAGCCTAAACACCTCTATTAGAATATCTATTGCAATCATTTCTCACTGAGTAGGTAACTAAGGTTATCTGCCTGCCCCTGGGAAATGTCTTGCTACATAGTAGAGTCCGATCCAGTAATAACAGAGAGAATTATTTTACATGGCAAGCAAAAACTCAATTAGTTGCCCCAGTAGTTGGCATCTTTAACACATCATAGCATTAAAAAGTATGATTAATGTGGGTAAAAGAGGAAAGATGAAGTTAATCTGGCAATGGAAAAGGTATTATTTAAACCAAACAATCATTCACATAGTGAAATATCACTAATTGTCTTTAGTCACTTGGCAAGCTTGTTTTGTTGCTAATACTAGATGTGACTTATGGATTTTTAAAAATCCATACTGCTGCTTTAAGTCGTTCTTTGAAGTCTGGCTTTAATCAATCACAAATCCTTCACACCAATCGATCCTGGTGTGATAAATCCCTAGAGAAAGGTGTGAACTGCTTTGCCTACTGTCTTCTACAGCAATTCTCTTGGCCACCATGTTATACACAGCCTAAAGCTAGAATTAGTTCCTTTTCTCTTGAGGAAGTGGTCATGTATCTTCACTCTCTACTTAAAGCTATTTCTGGACAGAAAACTGCATCTTATTCAAAGTTACAACTCTTTTTTTTTTTTTTAGCTCATTAGCAATGGAGCGGGGAGAAGCAAAAAATATGAAACCCTCCCAGGGGCCAGAAATATTATTGGGAGGAGTGAATGTTTGTGTGGGTAAAGTACAGATTTATTCATTTATTTAGGTGTCTTTGAGTCAGTGTTGTTCTCCTGACAACTGCCTGGACAAGTCCCTGCAATTTTCTTGGCAAGATTTCAGAAGTGGTTTGCCATTGTCTATTTCCTAGGACTGAGAGAGAGGGACTGGCCCAAGGACATCCAACTGGCTTCATGCTGTTATTTACAATTACAGTACAGTGGTACCTCGGGTTACAAACGCCTCTCCTTATGAATTTTTCGCGATACGATCAGCTCCGGCCCCAAAATTTACCTCGCCGTGCGACCTCCACCCCGCACTACGAACCGGATCCGCGGCCATTTGCCCTGCTGCCACGTGGTCGCGGCTTCCTGTGGGCGAGATCGCGGTAGCAAGGAGACGTTTGGTGAGGCTTGTGGTGTGTTTTGTGGCGTTTGGAAGGTTTTTGGTGTGCTTGTCAGCATGGCTCCAAAGAAAATGCAGAGCCGTATGTATTTACATTGAACCTTATGGGGAAATTTGCCTTGCGGCGCGACCAAATTCGGAGGGCGGAACGAATTAACCGTATTTACATTGAACCTTATGGGAAAATTTGCCTCACGGTGCGACCAAATCGAGTTGTGATCAGAGTCACGGAACGGATTAAATTCGTAACGCGAGGTACCACTGTATATACAAGATGATTCAATTTTTTAAAACATCTTCCCCCCCACCCCCTGCTTTTCTTTTAATGCATTAAAAGCTAAGTTGCCCGTAACTTATATTTAGCAACCCAGCTTAGCTGTCATGCACATTCCAGCAGGAGCCATGAAGGTTTGAAAGTGACCATCTAGAATGACAAGCTGTCGTTCTGAGGGGCAATGAAAGGATGCACCTTTGGGGGCAGGATCCCTTGGATCATTGCAAGTATTATTTTAAGTTCTAGGACCCACTCACCTGAAAAGCAAATAATGTAATGCCCTTCTCCACAAATTATTGGGGGTGGAGGTGGGAAAAGGTAACACAGGTAGTAGGAGAAAGAACCTTTGAGGTACCATTTATTCAAACCACAGCTTTGGAACATGTGGCTGTTTATCCATTACTGTAGTGCTGTCTATTGAATTGCTATCTGCAAAGATATTCTAGGGGTAGAAAGAAAGATTTGAACTTGGATCTGTCAGCTGAAAGCGGAGCATTCTCAAGCACAGAGCATTGGGCTGCAGTGCCAGTTGGAGGTTGCCTGAGAGGCATATTCTAATGTTTCATATCTTTCTGCCACTGACTGATTCTAAAGAGCTGACAGTGATGGAAATATTTGCCAACATGGTTGTGAGGCTGCAGACTGTGGCTCTCAGAGGGAGGTTGCAGGGAAATGTTATTAAGACACATCTTTCCTGGAGACAAGTGCTGTTCCCTGATGGGGAAGGCTGTTGTGGTGATCATGACAGATATTGTCAGGATGTGACACTGCAATAGGTAGAGCAGAAGCACTATCACTATGGACTACAGTTTCTACACAATTCCTATATATTCGTACTATTTGGACATCTGATCTTTCTGATTGTGCCTTGGATCTCTTCATTGTGCTTTGGCATGGCATAGCTTTTAATAAAACTGGATTGAGCTGCATAGCTGCAACCCTTTGCGTGTTACTTGAGAACAAATCCCACCGAAGGCAGTGACTCTGCTTCCAAACACATATTCAGAGGACCACATATTATGCACAAATGTTTGCAGGTAACTCCATGCAATTTACTGGTGATTCTTTTTGTCTCACCTGAGTTTATTTAAGGAATAAATACTATTCATCTTAATACATTGTTTGAACTCTCAGAGCTGTTACATTTAGGAACATTTCGCCCACTGCAAATGCAGTTGTGCATCAGGAAATATTTTTAATATAATATAATCTTTGCTGATACAGCTTGAATCTATCATTTATGAGTTTAATACTTGGGAGGAAAGCTAAACATTTACCTCCAAGAGTTGCTGAGAGAAGGAAATGGGTCCCGTATTTTTTAATCAGGTTCTCTGTGATCTGTTGAAGGCTGGGCCGGCGCCCCAGAAGACGAATGTTGCGGATGAATTCTGGAGCCAGAGGCAAAGGCAAACTGAAGAAATCTTTTCTTTCCAATGCCAAGTTATTGACTTTCCAACGAGCAAATTCTCTGGAAGAAAATAATAAGAGAAGAATATAAGAAAGAACAGACATAAACTAAGCACATCACACCCAGGAGGTTCTAGGAATGTAAATAAAAAAAGAAAGAGCAAGGTCCTAGCCTTCAGGAATCTGCTGAAAATAATTTGTTCAATCCTGTTGAGTATTTGGGGGATTTCAGATTTCAGAACACAGATGTTTATAAGTAGACCTTAATTTGCGATATGACTTGGTAGGAAGATAAAAGTGGAAACATATTTAATGTTTGAATATTTTCAGCTGAATATTTTCCTCATACAGATGTTCAACAGACTAAATTTACTGCTGAACTGATGCTTAATTTCCGTTTTTCAGACTGGAAGAATGAAGTCTATCTGCAATGGTAGACAGCTGATAAACATCACCATTGGCACCAGGTTAAATGGACCAGTGACCTGACTCTGAATAAAATAGCTTTTAATATTAATCCTCATTGTCCCTTTAAGCTGCTGATGTTTCCAGAATTTATCCACATCTTTCACCTACCTGAGAATGCAGAAAAATGTTACACGCAAACCAGTTTAAAAACTAATGCCATATGTGGAAATCACACCAGAGGTGTATAATTAAAGTTACATTTTTAACCAAACTGATTAGGGGGAAAGCCTCCTTCAAGTTAGTAAGACTTCCTTCTGATTAGGCCTGCCTGAGATTCCATTCCATATCTGTCTTTGATTATTTCAAACAAACAAAAAATGTAGATGTTCCCTGGAGTATGAGCCTTCAACTTGCCTGCTACATAGGGAGTTGCTTCACAAGCCCAAGACTCCAGCAGAACATGAAATGTGACTGACAGAAAAAAAGGTGACCTCATAGGTATAACTTGATTACCAAGTAGAAAGAGTGTTTATTATAGACCTGGTGGAAACAGCGGCAATCACAAGCAAGGGAATTTCCAAAATTATGAAATGGGTGGGAATTTCCAGCCAATGTTCTTAACATTCCCTCCCACTTTTCATTCTGCTTGGCCCTCCAAATGTAGGGTTTCTACAGTCCCAAAGCAAGCAGTGACCTTGAATGATTCAAACAAAAAAAATCTAAGTAGGCTTGCACCTGGGTAATGGACCCTGGATGGGAGACCACTAAAGAATATCAGGACTGTGGGCTAACTGGGAAGAAGTCAAAAAAGATTGCTAATTATGCGTGAGAGTTCAGCTTGTAAAATAGTAAATGATAATGAGGGAACTTCTTTCGAGTAAATGATTTCTGACTGTTAGTAAGGAAAGTGCTGAACAGACAGCATGCTGTCATACCACTTATCATCCCTGTTTGCCAAGGAGGAGCAAAATGGGAAAGAACTGAAACACTCTATCGCACTGCTCTCATATGAGAACTAGGACAGGAGTCTTGGTTTTCCACAATACATAAGAGTTGGACAAACGAATTTGTATAGCTGGAATTTTGTATGTGAATGTGGAAAAAAGAAAAAAGTTTATGATACTTTAAAAATAATAAATGTATCATGCTGCAACGTTTTGTGAACTACAACCATCGTTAAATACATGAAGTATCATCTTCAGTTGTTAAGGGTGATTATTAATGAATGATTATTAGATGTATTTTGCATATGTTTAGTCTTAACTAAATATTAGTTAAAGTGAATAGTCTTTAACTAACAATTAAATAGTCTTTAACTATTCAGCCTGAGGATATTACTTCACACGCTACCAAAACCTACACCAGAATAAATCCTGTAAAGATACCAACACGGTTAATGTACCCAAAAATATGTTTGCAAGTTGCTGATCAAGGACATATGATTTTAAGATTTTAAATGTTATGTCTGATGTAACCACAACCCATCCCTCTCACATTTATTTTTAGCTGTTATAGATATATTATGCTTACAAAAATAACTTAATTTTTCTTCAGTTTTGGTCAACTTATAATTCAGTGCTTTTATTTCTTTTTCGCTAGAATTACTTGGAATTAAAGCATGGTTGAAGAAAAAGTAAGTGAACCCAGATTAGATTATCATAAATTGGAATGGTAGTAGTTTCAGTAAATATCTGTCTGGAGGGGAAAAGAATAGCAAGCAGTACACTCCAAGATTTATTTTTTCAGGGAACCAGGCTAGATCAAGCTAGCACTCTTAAAACTTTTAAATCTAGAATATCAGGTAGCAATATTAGGAAAAGCATACCTTGGAGAAAGACATTTCTGAACAGAGCACGGTCCACTGAGCTGAATAGAAAGGTGATCTCACCCAGCATAGAGTAAGTTCATAGAGTTTGATTTAAAACTGTTTGTCAATGAAGTAGAAAGTACTTTTTGAACTTCCTGGAAAGGTTACAAGAAACACCTATTGTGTGTAGTATATGCCAACCAAATGATCAAAATCAGTGTCAAGGCAAGCATTGTACAGTGAAAATTATACTTGCTTTTCCTATTGTTATTGATTAAATATCTCTTCAAAAGAATGCATACAGTATATTGTGGTACAGCTGCCATTAATTATGCAAATTAAGAAATTTGCAGGTTTTTCTCTTATTTAGCATAATCCGTTTAAAAAGTAATCTATGTCACATTTTTCTTTTGGGGCCCAGAGAGAAGAACATGTTGCTATACAAATCTATAATGTTGCTACACAGTGGAATGTTATACAAAGCAGTGCAACTCTAGTTCTTGTACTCGATCAGAGGTCGAATACCTGTTTTGCAAACAATAGGACCAATATTTCACTCCCGACGTTTTCAGCTTAAAATGATAATCAAATGTCAGCCTGGATCTGCAGGAATTTTTCTGAGGAAAGATGGGGACAAAGCTGCACAGTGGAATGTGTCTGTAATTTGCACAACTATGAATTTTCTAGTACATGCACTTTGGTACTTTGACATTTTGTAGTCGAATAGTATTAAAGTAGCAGAGTGTTACATCGAAATTTCACACAATATGATCATGAATTCCAATACATCTTTATTTGGCATGAGGGACATAAAAGAATGAGAACAAGCTCCATTTGCCATGGAACTTCTGCACAACCTTTCTCTCAGCAGGAACAACCACGACAGTGTCTCAGGTAGAAAAATAAAAGATTTCACAGAGGACATTTAATCCTTATTTCTAGCCCTCTTATTTTCATGGGGACAACAATGAGCCATGCATTTAGCAGAAATTTAGAAAAGCGTCAGCTGTCAGAAGTTTGGGGAACAATGCAACAGTCTGCCAATTGTGTAACTGTCCTTTCAGCTCAGCTCCAATGTCTCTATTTCACCTTGTGCTAAATGTGCCTTAAAAGCTACTTTGGTAGTTATGTGGTTAGTGTTCATATATTCATCTTGGGACTCTGTATTACTTCTGGCTTTGCCAATCATCCTGTACTCCCTTGCTTTCCTTCCATCTTTCCCAATCAGACTTAATTAAAGTGTTTGCAAGCCATTGCCTGGTTTTAATTACCCTGAAATTTTCAAAATTAGAATGAAATTGGCCAATCATTGTTTACAGAGGCATTGTTTGGAGAATACAGCAGTCTGTTGAAATCATCTTCATGCCAGTCACCAGTGTGAAGAGTATGTGCCACCTCTGAAGCTGAGGCCTGGTTGGCACATACCATAAGAGTTCCTGGATGGGCGGCAGATTTTAAGTTGATATATGTGAAATTACTGAGTGTCAACATGTTTATCTTTGGCAGAGGCTTAATTTAGTCAGCATGTCATGTTGGGGAAAGGGGTATGTCTATCCTGACAGGAATCCTTCACGTTCGTTAGATGGAGAGAGAATGGCTGTGTTTGCATGACACATTGATTGGCAATCTAATCAAACTTTAGCCTATCAAGCTGTGTGAACCCAGCAATTCTGATTAACTGATGGCTCAAGGTGTCATGCAAACCCAGACAAGAAGAAAAATGGGATTATGTTAACTGTGGGCAAGGGGTTTGTGTGAACACAGGTAATGACTTGCCCAAAGACATATATGCACCAGTGCAAAAAAAGAGTCATGTGTAATATATGGAAACCCATTATCTCAGATCCCCTAGGTAGTAACAAAGCAGTCGATAGACTACAATGACTGTCAAGAAATACAATGGTTGGAAAGACAACTGTGCCTATCCCCTTTTCATTTTCCTGAATGTCTCCAGGTCTTCTGGTGAACATTGTTATCTGGCAATGTTATACAACCGGACTTAGATGGGGTTCACATAGCATACCAAATCATAGTTTGTTTAACCATGTTTACTGAATAAATCACCATTGGCTATGTTTGCCCAATATGCTAAACACAAATTATGTTATGGTTTAGACAGCAATGTGTAAAGCAAGTTTTTCTTTCCATATCATGATAGTCCTTTGGGTCCCACATTTATTCCCTTGTTGTTCTTGAGTATTTCATTTGATCCACATTTTCAGAATATGGTAACTTTTCAGATGATACCTTCTGACCTTTGTAAAGCTGCCCATAAGAAAATTAAAATGTAGATAAATTGTGTGTTTTAGAATAGAATATGTTAGAGATTTATATCTTGGAAAAGAATTAATATTTGATATGAAAGTAAAATGCAAATATGTATTGAAAATACAAGTTTCGATATCTATTTTTTAATAGTAGAAGAACACAGAAATAGGATAAAGGGGATATATGACATTATTATTTCACTCTGGCAGCACTTGTCCTGATTTTTGAAAGAGCTTGAACACCTGCAGCAAATGCCTCTGCATGTTCACAGGCACTTTCACATAAGATCTACCAGATGCACCACCCGCAAGAAGTGCCTGCATGTGTTCGTGCACACACAGACCCGGGCCCAGAGTTCTTAAGTGAATGAAGGTTGCAGGCTGAAATTTCATTGACAAGATGACAATTCCTAAGGCTGGCCTCACCATTTTTCAAGACATTTCAAACATGACTCAGCCCACCTTCTTCCTACAGAATTCTATATTGAAGGCTGTAGACAACTTTCCACACCCCACCCTGCCCTGAAAAATCCCCACATTTTGAATCTAAGTCAGCTCAACTATTTATCTTTGTATTTACTACAAAGTTAATCCATGACTTTCTGCTAAAAACTCTTCAGGATAGTACACATAAAATACAGAGAGATAGGCACATATCCACGGAGATACACATATAGGTAGTCTTCGACTTGCGACCACTCATTTAACAACCGTTTGAAGTTATGACAGTGCTGGAAAAAGTGACTTGTGATTGGTCCTTGCGCTTATTACTGTCACAGCATCCCTGTGGTCATGTGATCAAAATTCAGGTGCTTGGCAACCGGCATGTATTTACAACAGTTGCAGTGTCCCGGGGTCATGTGATCGCCATTTACGACCTTCCCAGGGGGCTTCTAACAAGCAAAATCAATTGGGGAAGCCTGATTCGCTTAATGACCATGTGATTTGCTTAATGACTGAAGTGATTCACTTAACGACTATGGCAAAAAAGGTTGCAAAATTGGGTGTGACTTACTTAACAACCGCATCCCTTAGTGATGGAAGTTCCAGTCCCAGTTGTGGTCATAAGTCACGGACTACCTGTACATACATAGACCTAAAAAAATAGAGTATGTGGTAGAAGCCCCAGCGTAATTCTGAGCACCAATGGCTGCCTTCATGCCCTGCTTGTGGGCTTCCTTGGTGTATCAATTCTTAGGTTCAAATATGGAAATGCTGGCATCAAAAGGAAAAACTTGCTAAAATTCACCTCTGCCATGTTCACTCTTTGACCTACCACTGTGAAAACCTCATTGGAGAAAAGAGAGAGAGGGCTAATTCTATTAAAAAGTAACAAATATTGCTCTGTAGTAAAGTTTGCAAAGCATCTTGCCCTTTCCAATATTGCAGGTATGTTTCCTGTTTTCAAATTAGCACGCAATGGGGTCGGTTGCCTATCCTCACCTGTACTGTTCTCAGAGAAACCACAAAGGATTAGAATGGAAAGATTGAGGCAAGCATAGTCCCAGGGGGGTTCTCTCTTCCCCGCCATCTCCGTCACAGTACTACCTCAAGAGAAGTAGTGGCCCCGAGGGGAAAGGGAGAATGGGTAGGCAGGTGGAGAAGGAACCACTACCCTGCCTGTCCTCCCCTCACCGGCTTTCTCAAGGGCTTCAGAGAATAATAACAGGCAAAGCTCAGGTTCTGGTGCCAGAGATGCTGCAGTTGTCAGGCGCTGCCTTGCAGAAGCTGCTTCTTTCCTGTCTCTTTTCCCAACCTAACTC
Source organism: Liasis olivaceus (assembly GCA_030867105.1). Taxonomy (NCBI): domain Eukaryota; kingdom Metazoa; phylum Chordata; class Lepidosauria; order Squamata; family Pythonidae; genus Liasis; species Liasis olivaceus. Next base: position 101,927,256 of record CM061350.1, on the reverse strand, counting down.
CCGGCTGTTAGGGCACTTATAATGGTAGAGACACACAATTCTTTCAGGAATAATTAGGTGGGCTTTGATGATGCTCATTAAAGTGAGGAATTGACAGCACTGATTAGAGCTAGGCACTAGTAAGCGAGCATTGTAAAAGCTTCCTGGCTGAAATGTGTTCATCACGACCTGTGGTGCCTACTTCCATCTTCCATCTTTCTTCCCACTAGCTAAAAATCAGTAAATGAAGCCAAATCACATCAACCTGCACGAACAATGAAAGGGAGAAGCAGGCTGATTTGAAAAGAAGCTGCTTAGCAAAACAAATACATGTCCATTTGGAAAGCTGCCAAATACCAAGATATTATCAAGTATCAGGACATGGTTGGCTTCCTTTCTAACCACTTCATGGAGCTAAATTCACACTACAGTTCCTTCAGACACCTTCTGTGTAATGATTCTCCCCTCATGGGAAAGAAACAGAGGCCAGCACATGAGAAAAGAATGGCAGCATTCACTAAAAAGAACAAGCAATATGCTGGTGAACATAGCCCACTCGCATTCATTTCATATTTAACCAGGACTTCTCTTCATGACATCTGAACCTGGAATCCTGGCTTGTGCCACACAACAGCATTTATCTAGCCTAGGTGTCTGGCTACACCAGCAGGGGAAGCAACCATACCACTAACTCCTCTCCTTTATTAATAAAGCCAACCTGGAACAATTTCCAGTCCAGGCTGGTTGCTAGCTGCATAAAGACAAGAAGGTTCTCTCTTCTTGTCCCCCCAATTTCTATGCCCAGAAGCTGACTCCACCACTAGCTGCTAAGCCTGAAGGCAGCCAGTTAGCTTAGGGAAGGTAGAGCAGGTAAAGGTGACATCCCTTAAACCCTCACTGTAACTATCATGGCTGCCTAACAGGAGGACCAGCTGCACCCAGCCTTGAGGTGAGAATTACTGCAGTGGCATCTGCAGGGATGGTGGTCACGGCAGTGCAGCCGCCATCTTGATTGTTGCTGGGTTTTTTTACAACCCCTGCAGTCACCACTGACGCCAAAGCTTTGCAGAGCAAGAGGCTGCAACCTTGGCCTGCAGGAAATGGCTGAACCAGGCACTTCAAAGTGACAACCTCAGGATGGCTAACATTGTTAATAGCAGCCTTGTGAAGTAGGTAGCCAGTGTTTCTATTTGGATACAGTATGATACGGCAACTGTAATCTAACCTGCTCTACAACCTTGCCCAAACAAATCCCTACTAATGTACTGTCTAAGCCAGTTCAGCCCATTGTCTTTTATTTACTATTAAAAAGTTCAGAAATGTATCTATTTCTTTGCTTTAAAAACCTATTTCCAAACCTAAAAACACAGACAATGAAAACACCCACACCCCAGTGGACTAAATGGCGTAATCCCCAGCATACTCCTGAGCACTAACAGCTGCTTTCAAATTCCGTTTCCCTCAAAGCTTACAATAACCACCAGCTATACATATGCCTGTAACTCAGGTAAACACGTCATGCATTTGATAAGCTCATGCCAGAAGCTATTGTTAATTTTTAAACGGAAAAGGATTGATTTTGGAAAACCACCTACACTTGTTTCATTGTGCCTGATTATGCACAATCTTTTTTTACTTTCCGCTCTACTTCCTGAAGCTTATATTTTTTCTGCCATCTTTTTATCTCAGTGAAACCTTGACAAAGACTTATTCATAAACAGCTATCCTTGGCAGACAGCACCCAGTTTTTCCAGATGCCCAGAGCAATCATTTTAACTGCCTTAAAAGAATAGTGTATTAAATTTTTCTCCCCTAGAAATCTTTACTTTTTTATTGGCTCTGGCTTTCCTAAAGATGGCACTGAGGGTTGGAAAAGGTGACACCATCTTCATTTGCCTTAGGAGCATCAGGTTTGTACACCTCAAGTTCTGTATCTCCCAGCTTCTTATTTGCTACTTTAAGAATTCTTGTTAAAGCTGTTACCCTTTCTGCCTGCATTTTTAAAAACCCAGTGGGTTTTCAAACACATTAACTCCAATCCCAACTGTTCCAAGGGATGATCCATGCTTTATCCATAAATCTCGCTGAATAATATCCCTAATCTTTGTGAATAGATTTTTACTCCTGAGGAGATTCTATAAAAGTGAGCTTATTTTATTTCATAATCTTAGTTTATAGGTCAGCCTCTGGAAACTTCTTGTTTCTGAATGAGTTGCACTGCACAGGTGCAAATACCTTCGGCATTATAGACATATGAAATGCACAGGCTTTGCAACATATGCATAGCACTGATAAGCCTTGAACATGCATCGCCATGAAACATTAAAACTGTACATGGAGCATCTTTCAGAAGCTCCAAGCATATTCCTTTGTATCATGTTTGTTAGTTGTGCAGACTAGATAAATTTTAGTTTGACATTGTTTCATATTAGAGCCCCATAATACTGTTTAGCAGAAGCCCTTTACATATTATGTTGCAAGATTCTTCTTCTCATTCATGTACATACAGTGCCAGGAGACCAGCTCTACCATGCTCATCCCATCCCCCTTATACTTTTTTTGACTTGGGGATGTGTTCCCCAAGCAGGTATAATGATGATGGTGGTGCTGAAGATGAAGGAGAAGAAACAGAAGGTTTTCTGTTTAGTAACAAATACGGTCTGTGACCAGCAACTAGAAAAACAAATAACAAGGAAAAAAGTAAAATAAAATGCAAATGTGATACACAGAAAGATAAAAATAAATTTAAAAGCCTAAAAACAAAACAAAACAACAAAAAAGTGAATAAAACTAGAGAACTAGTAACAAAATATCAGCAACATCAAGGTCAAAACAGTATTTTCCTTCTCACTAACCAATACAAATTTATTCCTTCTCACTGACCAATACCTTCTCATTAACCAGTACAAATGTAGCCACTCTATTCATAACCGTTGAATTCTGATCCTTCAAGAGGTTTGAATTCTAGTGGAAAGGAGTGTTAAAAGGATAGAGCATATGCTGTTGTACAAGGAGCAGTGGAAGAAAATGTGGACAAGGGTTTCAGGCTCACTCAAATCACAAGGACAGACTCTCTCTATAAAAGGGATTTTCCTGTACCTACCCTCCAGTATCGCTGTAGGGGAGACGATTTTGCTCTGTGATACAAGCAGGTTCCAATCAAGAACCTGCCAGTAGCCCCCCAATCCATCTGGTTTGCTGTATCAAAAATTCATTGGTGGATTTCTAATTTGTCTCTCTATAGACCTAAAAGCAATAGATATTAGAGAAAGGACCACAGAAATGCCAGTTGGCCAGGACTTTTCTCTTTCATCATGGAAAGGAGTTGTCAGAATGAATCAGTGAACAGCTGCTGAAAAAGAGCTTTAGCCAGTAAGAGAGGCAACAAATGAGGAACCCTGAAGGGGAACCATTCCTGATTCAGCATGGATCACTGACTTGAGGCACCACATGGGATTGGTGAAAGAGAGCGTGCAAAAACCTGCACCAGTCTCTAGGAATTTCAGGGTGTTATATTCACATATATACTGTGACCTGTAAAGCATCTGTGACACAGGTTTAGCCTTAAACAGATATAAGGGAGCCAGAATGGACCTACTGGCCCCGGAATGGAAAAAGCCCAATATTGCCTTGGCAGTGTTATTCCCTTTGTCAGAGACAGCTTTAATATAGAGCCCTGGAATACTATACCCCACTATTTAAAGGCAGAAACTTGCTCCATCTGTTTATTATCAATCTGCCAGTGGAATTTGTGGCACCTAAGTCCCCTTAAAAATACCATCATTTTAATTTTGGAGTAATTCATTATGAGCTTTTCCTTCTTATGGTAGTCCACCAAGCCCTGGAGACTTCTCCTAAGACTGACCAGCGAAAGTGAAAGGATTACTTCATTGTCTGCATAAAGTAACACTGCAAAATGTCTGTCTTTGAGTTTCGGGGTGTGTGTGTTGAAATTCCCTTTTAGTTATGGCTGCTGCAATCTCAAATAGATATTAAACAAAATGGGGGGGGGGGGAAGCAAAATTCAGCCCTGTTTCCTCCCTTTGCTTGTTGGGGTATCCACAGTAAGCTGCTTGGCACTGTCACATCTAACTGGGGCAATGGTGTTTTCATGTAGCATCCGGATTAGACGAAGAAGCCACTGCTCTTTGAAGGTAGCTTCCAGCAGAGTGTGGTGGAAGGGAGGCCAAAGTAGGGGCCCACCTACTTTGTCCTATTTGTCTTTAGTAACTCAGATGGAACTGAGTCACTATCAGGTGCTTTCCTATATTTTAGTTGGTTAATTAATTTAATAATTTCCAGTTGGGAGTCCAGGGATCCCAGGGGAATAGTGCGATAACTAACCAGTGGGGAGTGCACAATAGAGAGAGGGGGATTATATAGGGAACCAAAATGTACTTCCCAAGTAATGGCAGAAATCTCAGCCTCTGAACAGTGCTTTCCTCTCTAAGACAAGCATTGGAATAAACTATGTAATTGATCTTTGAAATGTACTAGAAAAACCCATTAATAGCTCTTCTCTCATTGCAAACAAAGGAGCAAGTTCTCTACACTTAGTAACTCCCCAAAGACATAGCTATTGAAAAAGAAAGTGGCACTATCTAAGAACAATTTTTTATAAGTGCCTATAAAACTTACTGCAAGTTTTATCAACTTTTTCTATGATATTTTGGATTGTTAGCTGCTCAGAGCCTTCAGGAATGAGTGGCATACAATAATGCAAATAAATACATGTTTTCTGCTCGAGTCACCTCCCTCCCTCCCTCTCTCTCTCACTTCTGCTCCAATCTCAAGTAACCAATTACAGCTATGCTGTATCTTCTAGCTCTGAATTATGTTTCTATGCTTACAAGCAATGTGGCTATAAACAGAATGAACTAGAAAGCTTCTTGAATCCACATTTTGAAAGCATGATACAAGATACTGGCAAAACTGACCCTGGGTCTGCTTACAGCTTTACTCTAACCTGCTAATGTTTTGATAGTGTCTAACTTAAAACACTGATTTTGCTACTGCATTAAATATATATATGGAACACATGGAATTGCCTTATAACAAGTCAGGACACTGTTCCATCTGCTGTTTACTCTGATAGGCAGTTGCTTGAGTTAAGTTATAAATTTAGTTATTTATAAGTTTATAACTGATTTAACCATCAGTTAAAAATTAAACAATCTACTGTGGAATGAACCAAAAGTTTTATCTAGTTTTGGATTATGTCCCCACAATGGCTGATCAAATGTTAACAGAGAACCAGACCATGAGCACAATGGAACCAACAATTGAGGTGCAAAGATATTTTGCTTCGAATATGATATGATAGCTTTCATATATAGTTCTCTTGGCTTGTACGTAGACATGGATTATCCCCCTTCATTTGTCTGATCGCCTATAAAGGTATCCTAGTAATTCTCCAGAGTTATGCAGTATAAATTTTCTTCATCTTGCTTCCTAATTGGTAATACCATGAACTTAATCTGATCTCTTGTGCTCTATATCTCACCTAGAGCTCTTCATTAGCTGGTACACCAGGAGGGCTGGGAGATAACGTTTACTAGACCCATTCTGTACTCTTGTACCTAACTATTTTATATACAAGGAAAGATAATTTCATTTATAATTCTCTAACTCTGGATTTAATTGCAAGTAGTCAACCTTTCTGACCATAAACGTTATGCATCTCATGACTGTAAACATTATCCACAGTAGGCATTATGCTTTTCAAGCTGAAAGATGATATTTCTCTCTCCCTCTCAAACGCATTCAATGTAATTCACATTGCCTCCCATTAAACAAATCATCACAGCAAAACAACATGTTTTGTTCATTGCCAGTAACCCCCACCCGCACCCTCAGCTTGAGAAAGCAAGACTTCAAGAGAGAAAGGGAGGAATTTAGAAACACATAAGGAAAAGGAGAACTGCCAGCCACTTTTCTCTACCTGTAGTTTAGCTCCACTTATGTATCCATTTACAACAGAGTGGAACAAACCTTTGGTGGCCCAAGGCAGCATTTAAGGGGGTGGGGTATCAAGTGAGAATGGAGCAATGATGTTGCATTAGGCCATGTCAAACACATGGCAAGACAAGGATTTTAGGGCTATTTTTCCCAGGCTAGAGAGCGGAAGAGAGAGAAAGAGAGGGAAGGGGTATCAGTGTGTATTGTTTTTGTTATTCCTTTTCTTTTTTAATTCTGTTAGTCCTTACTTAGCCTCTGTAGTAGACTTACCTTGTGTCTCAAAACAGCAGGAAATTATGCAGAACTGGACTATCACAATTTATTGCTGCAGTCAGAGTGGGCTCAGAGGCCACAAAAAGAGGGGTCAGGAGCCACATGCAGCCTAGGCCAGAGGTTACCAACATGTTTTAGAAATATGTAAACATTTAGCAAAATATCCCCAGACTAGGGATGGGGAAGCAAGGGCAAGTAGTTGCTTAAGGGGAGATAAACTGCTGGGGAGAGGCTCCGGGTTGCCTTGCCTTGCCTTGCCTGCAAACCCCTCCGGTTGCTCTTCTTGCCCCTGGGAACATTTTTAGGGCTCTCAAAAGTCCAGTCTAAGCAAATTAGGTAACTAAGTGTGACTTGACCAATGTCATGTGCAGCTTTAGTTAAGTCCTTTATTTCTATACTGTCCATAATATTGTAATTAGCCTAAGCAGTTTCTCTCTTCCCATGCTTCCATACTTTTCTGAAGATTTGCTAGGCAGAAATGTTCACATATCAATCTGCATTGGAATCAATTTTTTCTACTGTCAATGCATTTTAAGGGCTGGGTGGAAGTACTGACACAGAAAAAAATAACCATTTTATTTAATAGGGCTGTGTTTCTAAAAGGGTGTTACACATCTTTTTCCTGGGAGGGGAAACAGCTGCTTTAAGGAGTTGCACACAGGTCCTGCCTTTTGAACCACCTTTCGGAATTAAATCCAAAGCATTACACAGGCCTAACAATTCATAATGATGTTATGTGTGGCATAGAAGTAATGAGTAACTCTAATAATCCTTCTTGGAGGGAGCTGATTTGGAAGAAGCAAAGGAATTGACAATTTTAAATGGTTGTTTTTCCAATCTAATTTGACGCCTGACAGCTTTGTTGCAGCTTGCCAAAGTTAGAAAACCAGTGAGCAAGCAAATAACCACAACATACTAAAAATAATATAACAAGCTCTTATTCTGCCCATAAAACAGGCTTTGCTCATTTGCTTTGACAAGAGCTATTGAAGTGTCTACCACAATGTTTCATAGTTAAATGGCATGTTCTATTCAAAGGGGTCCCTAAATACTGGCTTATGAAAATCAAGCTGGATTCCAGAAGCTCCTTACTTACACCAAATTTAGTATTAGCAGACACCATTGGTATTATGGGTTAAACAAGTTCTTCAAAAATGCATTTTGCTTGGGCTGGTTTTTTTTTAATCTGATATTGTCCCCTTTTTCTCCTTTTGCCTTTCATCGCAGTGGTTCTCAAACTATGGAATATGAAGAAAGCTTAATATGTGTGCATGCAAAGTTCCATGATATAGTAACCCCTTGAAGTAGATGGCCTCTGCTCTTACTGAAGAACACGAATGCTCATACTGGAGGACCTTGTGTCATTCACGTAAGACAGTATTTCTCAAACTTGGCAACTTTAAGATGTGTGGACATCAACTCCTGGAATTCCCCAGCCAGCAATTCTGGGAGCTGAAGTCTACACATCTTAAAACTTGCCAAGTTTGAGAAACACTAATGTAAGGTTTCTCTTCCAGTATCAGGAATGCATTTAGTACCTTAGCCTTTCAATCAGCCTTCCCCAACTACAGAGGTGTTAGACAGACTCCCATTATCTTCCAGCCAGCACAGTCATCCTTAAACAGAACAGCATGCTATATGAGTGCCATATGTATAACAATCTTTTCTTTTTCCCAATTTGTTGCTGTGATAAGGGAAGGAGTCAAGTGAATTTGGAAGAAGTCCCTATTTAAAAAGTTTGGAAATGCTGCTTTTCATACATGAAGAAAAATCAAATTCAGTCAAAAACATAAATCAGATTTAAAGATGACAAAGTTATGTTGAACAAATGCTATTTTTTTCCAGTATAGGTATCAGTTATGAAGCAGATAACTGAATAATCTTTTGTTGGATCTTGGGCCACCTAACCTAATTTGGTTACATTGATCCGTCATATTACTAATGTCTATCAATATCAAATTAAAATACTTCCAGGATAATCTTGGAATGGTCAAAAGCCAGTCTCAGAAATTCTAGAACAGAAATTCCATTCTACCCTGGATATTGGGACTACAGTTACTGGATTTTGGGTCTACAGCTGGGAACAGTAAGAGCTATAACCCACAATATTTACAAAGCAGATGTTGGAGAAGGCTGGCCAATAGTGTTATTCTATTCATTCTGCCCATGAATTGCTACTGAACTTGAATGAAGTGGATTAAACCTTGCAAAACAAAGATGATGGGATGCAAGAAATATTCAGGGGAGAATTAATAGCTTTTCTACTATATTCCATATGAGATAGCATCAGATACCTTTCATGTCCAGTTGAATATCCAACAAGACACTCTCCTCCCACAATAAGTTAACACAATCCCAATCAATTAAAAATTTCTGTTCAAGCTCTACTGAAGTTTGCACACTAGCCAGGAATTTCAGTTCCAACATATCTGAAAAGCACCAGATTGGGAAAGGCTGCTGAATAAACAGCTGCAACATGGTATTATGATTATGACTTCCATTTCTTTTGGTGGTCCTTCTACAGAAATTCTACTGAATTGGTCCCTATGGGCTTTCTCTGCTTGCCTTCCACTGTTCCACCTGAATGCCCCAAACGTGCCACTTGAGCTAGCAGCTACCATACACTGCTCCTCACTATAAGGCCATTCTGGTACTTATAGATATAAAGACATGGCATGTACCAATACTGCAAATCTATACTGTTTTATACTGCTATTCCATAACAGCTCGACATAAAGAATATTATGGAGTGTTACAGTCTGTGCAGAGTTTTATTTTGTCTATATGGCTTACCGATAGATCCTGTATCTAGTGGTGAAACCCTGCCGATAGCGCTCTATGAAGTCAACATACTCTGGGGCTCGGTGAAATGGTCCTCGATCAGTAAGCAACCAGTCCAATGGTACTTGGCTGGAGGAGGCAGTTGAGGCATGCTGTTCATGTGGTGTGACAACAGCTGTAGCCAGGCCCCAGAATCCCAGAATCAGGACCAATACTGATGACAACCATGGGACCATCAGCCAGAGACCATTAAATCGAGTGTCGCGCTGCCACCTCATGCTTCTCCTGCTCAGTTGGCTTCTTCATTCTCTCACCACTCTTTCCTTCTTGGTACTCCTTCAGGATTTCCTATATTAGGAAGGAGCAAGGATAAGGAAATAAATTATACAAGAAATACAATGGGTAGTCCTGCACAATCTGTGACCCACCAAACCAAACACTTGCAGTGTAGATGTTTTTCTGAACATGGATTCCAGGTGAAACATTCCAAGATACTGACATCTGAGGTTCACAGTAACAAATGTGTAACAAAGCAAGTAATTAACACGATTGTAACTTTAAGCATACACCAAAATCTGTCCGTTTAGGATGGCATGCTGTTCTCAAATGAGTGACTCCTTGTCAACATGCTACAAAGGTATTGTTGAACTTGCTTTGTCCTGATCCATCTGGGGTTAAAACATAGAAGGCAAGAGAAATGCCAGTGATCTGGAATATATCAATATATTATAACAACTGGGTAACTAAAAGAAAGCTGCAGTGAGTAAATATAATTGTGTTACTACTGTCTTCTCTAAGATATATTACATTTAAGCTGAACATACAAAAGCTTGGAATCAGACTTATGAGTATACCAGCAGAAATCATTACACAGGCAACAGCCCATTTCCCACTTCCTATGTGTGTTTAAACATATATGGGGATCAGAGAGTGAATATGCTATCACTTCTGAATATCAGCTGATCAAGTCACATGTTACAAAGGCTGCTTGAAAAATTGGAATTACTGTTACACTTACCATTGACCTAAAAAGTAGGTCATTGGCATATTATAGATATTGGGATTAAGCAGAAATAGAAGCCACCTGAAATGCTCATCATTCAGATTTATCACTCACCAATTTTATCTTACTCATATTACATATCTCACCTAATTTAAATAACAATTAATTCCCCATCATGGGTTATTTCATCTAATGTGGAAAACCTTGTCTGCTCCTACCTGCTATCTGTCACTGAAATATATCCCACTCATTCAGAAGGGAATTTTCTGCCCTGTTCCTTCTCCCTCTCCAAAATTTTTAAAATTAAACAAAATATATTGTCAACTCAATTTCAGCATTGCACATCCTATTTCATTTGTTCTAAGGCATCCATTGCTGAGGAAATGAAATGCTGAATGACAACAATGGCAATAATTTGTCAGAACTACAGTGCCACTTGCCAAGTCACCAAAACAACCAAAATAAATTAAGTAAATCCAAGACAGGCAGCACAAACACAATGTAAACAAGTTGCTAAAAAGACACCTCATACTTCCAGTTCAGAACTAAAACAAGCAAGTAGATTATTTAAAAGTTTTCAATAATGGCAGTTTTGCTTCTTAGGTAATATTGTCTCAGGGCAATATTTCAAAAGCTGGTCCCAGGGATCTTCATTTCCAAATCTATGAAGGATTCACTTTTGTTCTCAAAGCAAACATGTCCTATTCTCATCTCCTACCCCACCTGTCTCTGAGGCTATCCAATAAATACCATAAAGTATTCATGTGTTATAAGGTTGTCTCCCCTTTCCCTCATTCCAAAACAAGTGTCCCCAATTTGATGCCCTTCAAATAATTCAACATGTCATGCCAGGCTCAGAATTCTGAGAATTGCAAGTTAGAGAAGGCTGCACTAATATAATCTGTCTTCCGCTGATGACCTGTTGGGACTTGGGAATGAACTATGAAGCAACAGCTGAAGGGAAGGGAGGGGAGGGGAGGGGAGGGGGATGATTCTTAGCAATTCTGACCTACCTGGAAACACAGTAGAAAGGAACTGTGTCGCAGAGGTTGTTGAGAGGAAGAGTGGGCTCAGAGACCTATTCATCCATATAACACTTTTCCTGATTAGCTGAATTGTACTGGGTGAGCTCCTGTCCCCCCCCCCAGGTTGAAAACTTACGTGAGTAGATAAATGGGTACTCTCACTCCGGTGGGAGGAAAAATGCTGGCAGCGCCTTGCACAGAGAGACGGGACTAGTTGCCTGCCGGTAAGCGCGAAACCGCGCTCGCCCGAAAAGGGCGCAAAGCAACGGAAACCCCGCCTCCTGCGCTCGCCAGCTGGGCTCTGCTCTAGGAAGGAGGCTCTGGCAAACCACTTCCGAAATACATTGCCTTGAAAACTGCAAGGATTCGTCCAGGCAGTCACTACAGGGTCAGTAATGACTGAGCGCAGACAGGAAAAAAAAACTGTGGGAGCCTATTAATTTTAGCAAAAAGCTCTGCCCTGGATTCAAAAGTGAGATCCCTTCCTATGAAATTGGAGTTGCAGAATGTATCTGACAACTGGAAGGGGTCAGAAGGCAAAGGTATTGTGTATACATGCGTCCCATGTTTCTCAGTTTTGTGCTCTGATTAGCTGCTGTTCCTGGGCTTTCCCTCTCCTAGACTGGCCAAATTGTTTCCCCTCATGCAGTGGGTACTCTCATAGCTGAAAATGCAAATGATCTGCAAGCTGAGAAATGAGAGTCAAGGAGCACAGTGAAAAAATGGGACTAAGATTAAATATAAAGAAGAACCAGACTAATAACAACAGGTACAGAAACTAGCCTTAGAACTGACAATGAAGATACTGAACTCTGGGATATCACTTCTGCCTTTTAAGATCAACCATCAACAGTAAAGAAATCAACAGTCAAGAAATACACTGCAGATTAGCACTTGGTAGAATAGCCATGAAGGCTTTGGAAAAGATATTCAGATGCAAGGATACATCTATACCTACAAAGATAGAATCACGCAGGCAGTGATTTTCCCCGTGGCACTCACTGCAAACAAAAGTTTGACTTTGAAGAAGCAGGATAGAAAGATGCTTTTGAACTTTGGTGCTGGAGAAGGTGTTGTCCTGAGAATACCATGGATAACTAAGAAGACAATCAAATGGATCATCAAAGAAATCAGTTCAGAGTTCTCACTCGAGACACAAATGACCAGGCTCACATTATTATATTTTGGACACATTATGTGAAGAACAGCTCTCTGGAGAAGTCTGTAACGCTGGGAAAGATGGAAAGAAAGAGAAGAAAAGGACAATCAGCAACAGAGTGGATGGAATTAATTACCGTGGTGAGGGATCGAGACCTGAAAAAACAGGCTAGGGATAGATCCTCCTGGAGAACATCTATCTGTGTTGTTGCTAAGTGTTGACAGGGACCTGATCATATTCATCATGATGCAGTGGAACAACCAGCAAAGAGTCACCCATTGGGGGAGATGGGCGGCATACAAGTTGAATAAATAAATAAATAAATAAATAAACCCAGCTCCTGTAGAGAACTGCGTAATTTCTCTCTTGGCCTCCTGTTAAAGGAACTCATTGGGTGCTTTGTTATATAGCCTCACCTTCCTTCTGCTGTATGTTGTGAATCAAAATGGAAATATTTGCCTGCCCCATTTCTTGCCAGGTGTCTTGTTCTTACATTAGGGTCAAGAAAAATGAATTTGATCCCCTGCCTGCATGGGCCCCTTGCAATTCAGGTCATTGCTAACTGTGCCACTAGAGCTCATGAGGCATATTTTGGGGTGCTGTGTAATCATTGTATAAGCAGGAAGATTAGTCCCCATCGCCCATAAATTGTCTTGGAGTACAAAACACTCCCATTCCTGTCCTTAACTCTCCCCCTTCAAACTCATTAAAAATAGGTCAAAAATCTTGGCCAGCCTGCACACTGGGAAGCTAAATTGCGACCTCAGCCTCTAAGAAATTACTCATCTTTCCCTTTAAGATCTACACTTCAGGACTGATAGAAATGTATATTAGTATGTTATATGATTAAAAAAGGTGTGGCACCATGATTTTTGAATACTCTTCCAAAGGAGATATGATGCCAAAGTTATTCATACTGTAGTGATGACTACATTCAGTTATTATAACATGCTGCATTTCTGCCTTTGCTGTGCAGAATATAGGCACTTTAAGAATAAGATAATATGGTGCTCCCCCCCCACCCCCATCTGCTGCATTGGCTATCTGTACCTATCTGAGTCAAATTCAAGCAGTGGTTCTTATGTTTAAAGCCTGAAATGCTATGAGTCCAATTTGCTTGAAAGCAGGAGTGTTATCCAGCTGGTTCATGTCAGCTAGCTGATAACTTTTCATACTTTACAACTAAAGTCAAAATCACATATTTTTCCCAGTTTTGACCAAGCAGAAGAGTTTTAAAAAGCCTGGAATGGATCTGGCAGGGATTGGACGTTACATGGCTAGGCCAAGCTACAGCCCTGTCAGGATTATGCTCTTGGCTTTCCAGACAGTCAGAGCAGGAAAAATATGAGTTTTTGCTTAGTTCTAATGGTATTGAAAACGCTGGAACTTAAGCACTTAATGAATAATTTAATTTCTATTGATTCTTTTTTAATAGAACCTGAGGTGTATAACTGTGGTTTATGATGAACGTTTCTCTCAAATTTTAATGTGTACATATACCTGTTCAGTTCAGTGGGGCTCAGGGCATAAGATGGTATTGCATCAACCCAGTTCTAAGAAACAGTAAGACTAGTGAGCTAAGGATTGCAGCTGATGCCTCTAATTAAAAATTGTTTTAATTATCTTACTGGGTTCCATATCAGTGATAGTAAAAAAAAAAAAAAAAAAGCAGAGGGGAAAATTAAATTAAAAAACATCCCTCTAAGCCTTCATATTTTTACCATCCATATTGAGGAAGCAAATCAAGCTATTTGTCCTTATAGTTTCATTTCTCTGAAATTCCTGAATCAGGAACAATTTTTCTAATATTTTATTACCCAGAAATGCTACCCAGCTCAAAAGGACTTTTCTACGTGGACAATCTTGTTTGTTATCTTACATTCCAGAAGCACTGCATTTCTCAAGAGGTCCAATTGAACTTTAGTTATTTAAAGCAGATTCCTGAATATGTGACATTAAAGGGATGAGAAAGATAAATCCTGTTTGAAATTTTAGGAGACCATGACACTGACGTTTCGGTACCCTTGGTGTATTGGAGGGTTGTTTTTTAATCTTTGTTGACATAATACAGATTTTTAAAGTTAGTATGTTCTAATTATTAACTACTTTGATATTTTTTTCATTCTGATGGGCTAACATGACAATGACTTTCAGAACTGATTGCTTCCTATTTTAGATAATACATCTGTTTGAAGGACTACCATTACCCCAGATGGGATCAAAGAGATGGGATCAAAAACAAATATTGTAGTCACACTATGTAATTGCAGCCTCATCTTTTTCATGCACGATAATGGCTTTTGATCACACAATCTGGCTGCCATCTTTATGCTTCTGACATATATACCCTGCACTGGTCTCTGTTTTATTCCCTCCATCTGCCCTCTTTTTAAAATCTCTTATTCCCCTATGAAGACTGCTGAGTTAAACAAGAAAGACGACCTGTTCTGTAGTGGCCCTGTGCCCATGGAGTGCCTTGCAAACTATGTTTTATTGGGCCTTATCCAGTGGTGTGTTGGTAAATGTTCAACAACTGGCTCTACCGACTCCATTGCTGCCACTGCGCCATACCACCAGCCACGAATACCTAATTGGGGTGCTAGGTATTGTGGCTCAGCTCTGCTCTCAACCAACTCGCAAAACTCCAGAAAATTTAACAATCGGCTCTTGCAAGCTGATACTGTACAAGCTGGCTCCAGCACACTGCTGGCCTTATCACTGCAGTTCTAGGTTACCAGATTTCTGAACAGGTAAAGGAGGACATGAACAATTGGAAAGGAGGACAAGTGGGAAGGAAAGGAGGACACATTATCTGTTTAACTTTATTCGAATCCGTGACAAAAATTACAGTGAAAAACTACCAAAAAAAAAAAAAGAACACTTAGGCCTACATGTATATGAAATTACTTTTTCAAGCATCAGAAAGCCTGTTTTTTCAATCACAGGTATGGGCTAGAGCCAGTTAGGAGACAAATGCCTTTCAAGGGGTAACTGATTACAGGCTGTTGGAATGTTTTCCTTATATGTTTAAAATAAGTTTAAATTAAGGATTGATGGAAGATTATATAGGCAGTAGTAATGCCATTTTATAAAAGGAAAAGGCTGGCTCCTGCCATTAGAAATAAATGAGCACATCATGTAGCAAAACCTATGTAAAGATAGACATATATCTTATGTATAGGAAGACATATGTATAGGAAAGATTAAATGCCCATTTATATAGACATTGTGGTTAAATATAGATAAGGAAACATCTGTTTTAACAGAATATGGAAGGAAGGAAGGATTGCACAGGAGGAAGTTGTTCATGATGAGATCAGAAACGATTGTAGTAAGCTAACACATTCCATTCTATTTGTAATGATTGGCTAAATCTTTAAACTAAAAACCTATAAGAAGGGAGACAGAGGAGAAGTCCATCACGGCCACCACCCAACGTTACTCGACAACCTTGGATTGAATATATTTTCTTTGCCCTCCACTGGTCTGGCATGTTTTATTGCATTCCTGGCTTGGGCACGAACATGGGCAAGGTGTCTGATCCTTTGAACAGGTCTTGTCAATTTCAGGCAGCAGTGCAAGCCAGCAGGAGAGTACTAATCAACTAAATGAGGTCATAGAGCAGAGCTTGTTAACTTGTGGTTAGCGCTTATTAGAAAAGTGCTGTGCCTCACAGAAAAGCTGGTCAGGAAGAGAAAGCTTGTTAGGTATTGAAAAAGCTGGATGATATTTGATTTTAAGGCTATGCCTGCTGCATGGAGGAGATGAGGACAAAAAAGGAGGACATGTCCTCCTTTTTCCAGACATCTGGTAATCCTATATAGTCCTGAAGATCAGTTGATCCATCCATCCACTTATTCATTCAAAGCTTTTCTTTGAATAATTCTTGTTTCTCTACTCAGAGTCCCAGTTGGGTTAATTTTACTCTTTTGGAGGGTTTTCCCACTTTTGTGCTACATTGGTCTTACTGTTTATACTAATTTTTGTTTCATTAATATTTTTATTAATATTTAGTTCTTTTATATACATAAGAAACTTTGGAAGGGTTTTTGCCCATAAAGGCAACCTAGAAATATGTAGAATCCATATTCTTTTAGGTGACAACTAAGACTTTTATATTTTTTTCCAAGTCATTTAAACCATTTTTATATACTTCCAGACTTCTCTTGCTGCAGCTAATTTTTAAAAATTGTTTCTAATGTATACCATGTTACATTTTCTAAAACTATATTTTGAACACTGATAGTTTAAATATAGGATAAAAAGTGAAATAAACAGACAAATAATAAATGGGAAGAATCTTTCCAAATAGATTGGTGCAAATTAAAACATAGAACATGACGTTGCCACAGAGATTAGGAAGGGTAGGTATCTTGAGATATTCTTAGGTCCAAAGCAGAGGTTAAGCAAGCAAGTAAGCAACTCAGGAAAATGTTTCCAAACTCAAGGATCTAAAGTAAAGAACTGTTTAGTCAGGATGCAGGTTAACAGGGAATTATTATTGCTTGCTCTCAGGTGCCTGGGAAAGAAAGAATGCTTTCAGTTTTCATTAAAAGAAAGATTTTATTGCATTGTATTTCTTTGCATGTGACCTGCAATCTCTACCATTGGAAAATATCCCTCCAAACAGAGAATGAACTATATAGAAAAGTTCAATTTACGAGAAAGTTCCACATATCTTGGTAGTTATTAAATAAAGAGCTGTTTTCTTACAACTAAAAAAAAAAGTGCTTTTCAAATATTCAGGCTTACTTTTTTAAAAAAATGTATTTAAAAAAACAGGTGAGCAACTCAAATTTTAAGTTTCTTTTGAAGCTAGGAGAAACGTGAGATGCATCCACCTCTTGGGGTTAGCCATTTTGGAAAAAAAAGCTAAACTATTTTCTTCTCTGATTAAAACCTTGCTCCTTTCTGTGATGACTGGCTACTAGAAATGCCAATCAATGTGTCCTAATAAGGAAGTCTCCTCCCAGTTTACATTCCAGAGGGAGGGAGGAACTGTAGAGAGTAAGGAAGATGACCTTGATGGAAATATGCAAGAGGCTATGCAAAACAGGCTGAAACATTTTTTTTTTTTAAACCTGAGAAACCAGATAAAATTCAGAAGTGCTTCCCTCGGGCAGAGGCCTCCATGATTCACTGGAGTATAAGAAGGGGGAGGAGGTACAGCACACTCAGATGTTATTAGAGCCAATCTCAGTAAAGGCAGTTTTAGCCTTCTGGTGGAGTCGATTTCCTGGCCTGGTCTACCTAGCGGAGCTGACGGGGACTGAAAAGAGAAGGATTTGGGAGATGTGGGTAGAAGGGTGGGTCTGAAAGAAGCTCAGAGTCCTAGCAGAAGGAAATCCTCCAACTATCATTCTGACAATGAAAACAAAGATCAGTAGCCTACATATATTTTGTGCCATACAAGTTATAGTACATCTTGCTGTGAGAGTTAAGAGAATGAAGAAGTTAACCTAAATTCAAATGTTAAAAGAACCATCTGTCAACTGTTCTAAAGTTACATAATAATGTGGAAAGGTTCAGCACTACCCACAGTGGAGAAATGGTTGGTGAAGATGATGGAACTTGCAGAGGTGGCTAAATTAACCTCTTTGATCAGAGAAAAAAGCAATATCTACATTTATGGTTGACTGGAAACCTCTTATGCACTTTTTGCATGGAATAGAAAAAAATGCACTTATGATTTGTGGTTTTGAGAATTAGAAAAAAAACGGATAATAGAAAAAAGCGAGCTTCATAACACCTCCTGTACTAAAAACATAAACCCGAAAATACAATTTTTACAGAAGAAAAAATAAAGTTATATAATACAAGTTAATTTGATTCTTTGTTCAAACATAATAAAAATAAATGGAAATAGAGGAGAAAACCAAAAGCATTTTCAAATCAGGAAAAGGTTCGCGGGTGGCAACAAAACCAGTAGATTTCTTAGCAAATGCCTAGATTATTAGGATTACACTTTGATTCTGAGGAAATCCCACCCTCCCACCCCCGCTTAAAGATACCTGCTATAGTTAGGGTAAACCTAATTTATTCATTTATACCTATTCATTATTCATTCAATCGTCAATTTATTTAATTGATTCAGTTTTGTTATTCCTTTTCAGTTTCATTCCCTGTTGTTTTCAACAAGACACTGAGATGCTGTGCTGCGATCTATGTATAACATCTCTTTGGTTGTTTTCAATTTTATGTCTTTGTTTTCAGGTGTGACCATGACAGTCATGACTTGGGCAGATCATCCCACTTGAAAAAGGCACACTGGTAAAATCCGAGGCTGGCGGATGATGCCGCAACCATGTGGTGGTATGCTGGTTGCAAAAGGAGAAAGGGGCAGGCCTGCCCCACTGCAATCATCACTTCCAAGAGAAAAAAAGCATCAGCGGTCCTCTGCCCTTACTTCTACACTGCCTCTTTCATTTAATTCAGTGTCCTACCCTCAGTGCTTTTAGAGGGGAAGTCCACAAATCCAAACAGATCTGTTGCGGAGTCAGAGAAATTGAATCTGCGATGTACGCAATGAAGTGCTGCCTCCTTTACTCTAACTTTTACATAGACCTCAGAACCTTTTTTCCTAAATAGATGCCCAAGTAGAACAAGATGTATTCTCCTCTAAGTCTTAACCAGATTACAAAGATGGTTGCAAGATTCTTTTCTGTTGCCATCATTTTGCCTTAGGTTGGATAACAGCAAACTGGTGTGTCTATAGATAATGCTATATTCTAGGATGTGTTCTAGGTCATATTGTGATGATTTTTCAATACAGGCTTCCCTTGCTTTATGTTAGGGTTATGTTCCCCCAAAGATCACATACGGCAAATTTCCATAAAGCGAGGCACTGAACCAGTTGGGGAAGAAAGGCTTTGGAGTATGGTGTCAAATGTTGTAACCCCAAATGTTGTAACCCAGTTTAATGACCAATGTGCTCATAAATTGTTAGAGCCTTATTCTTAAGCACTATGTTACTCAAACATGTTTTCTTCCTTGCTTGTGTTTTTTGTATAGTGAAAGCATTTTCTCTCTCTTTTCTACAGCTGGATTTCTCATGTGCATGGTTACCATGGCAGTCAAAGAGGTAAAATGCATCATGTCACTACGAATTTTATTAGGATTCTTCATTATGTTATGCCCAGTAGATTCACCCAGGTTAAAAGCTTTCCTTAGGGTGGAGGTTCCTTCACCAACTTTGGTGTGATGTAATATGCCCAACTAGAGAAATCCTTTTTCTTTTATTTTTGGGTAAGAGGACTGGACAAGTTGCTGATGGCCATTTTGACCCCACAGTAACAGTACTGTAGTAGCTACTGTAGATACTGAAGTAAGTGGGAGATTCATAACTAGAACAACTGAACAACACTGTTCAGGGCAACAGTATGGCAGAAAGGAATTTTGGTGGCAAGAAGTCTTGGCATATTTCCAGAATGTTGATGCAAATTGACTCTGCTGGCACAAATTGCATAATAGGGATTTTGTTTTTCCTATAAATCAAATTTTTGGATGAAAACAATCAATCGCATACTAGCAAATTCACATAAAGCAAAAAAAGAGAGAGAGGGGAACCTTTTTTTCCCCTTTTTCCGTTTGGAAATCTGATCATTGTTTGAAATAAACTTCAGGGGGCTCCTTAATATAGCATAATTTACATTTGAGTGAATGACAGTTTCAGTAAGCTGGTAGACAGCTCTCATTCATTATTTTGATATATTTCTTGGTTTGAGCTTAAGGGAAATTTGTTCCACAGTGGCAAACACTGCTCTATCCCCACTTACTTATATCTCATTCTATTGGATGTAACCCTTTAGGAATTGAGAGACAGGTATGCTCTGAGGGGAAGCCTACATTAATTTTAAAAATTGGTGCACAGCATAGTAGATGATAAATATATATACCTAATTCTCACCCTAACATTTAGGCAGGTATGCATGAGAAGAGTTCTGCTAAACCAGACTAAAAGCCCACATAGGCCAGTATTCTATTCCAGATGCTTCTGGGGAGCCCCAGAGCAATAACAGTTTCCTGCATGTTTTCCAGAAAGTGATAATCAGAGCTATTCTATTTCTGATACTGAATGCTATACAGTATATAATCATCACAATCATGGAAGAAAAGTCAATCTATTTCATATCCATGCCAGTTTTACATGAATTCAATCTTAATTCCATTCCATCCAATTTCTACATCATTCTGCAATCATGTGCAAGCATATGCACAAAAAGGTGCAAGCATATGCACAAACATCTGCACATAATTTCGCCCAAAACTTTCTCTAATATACACATTTTGGGCACAACTTTCCCCAATATACATATCATATATGCATCTTTACTTAGTACATGTTTTGTACACCATTTCTCCCAAATAGTTACATTTAATATGCAGTTTCGAAGCTGAGAAAAGCAACCCATTGGATGATTATTTGAATCACTGTATTTATCTGGGAAGTGTGAATTAGATTAGGTCATTGCAAAATCTCCATTCCTTTTGATGATTGTTAGAATAGTCTTATCCTCCATTAATTAATCTAATCACACATTAAAGCTATCCATCATTTTATCATCCATTATTATACAGTGTGATTTAAAAAGCCCATACTTTGGTTACAGTATATGTGAAGATTGTCCTTTTATCTATCCTGAATATTCCACCATCCAAGTAATTGGATGACCCTAAGTTCTAGAATAAAGAGAGGTAGAAAATTTCCTCCATCTACTTTTGTTGTACACTAAAGTACAACGTGGTGGCGCAGCGGCTTAATGACGCTGAAAGTTGCCGGCCAGAAATGGCTGACGCTTCGGCGGTTCGAGTCCAGCCTTCGCGTTAACAGGGTGAGCTCCTGTTTCCTCCCCAGCTCCTGTCAACCCAACAGGTCGAAAACTCACGTGAGTAGATAAATGGGTACTCTCACTCCAGTGGGAGGAAAAATGCTGGCAGCACCTTGCACAGAAAGACGGGAGCAGTTGCCGGTAAGCGCGAAACCGCGCTCGCCCGAAAAGGGCGCGAAGCAACAGAAACCCCTCCTCCTGCGCTCGCCAGCTGGGCTCTGCTCTAGGAAGGAGGCTCTGGCAAACCACTTCTGAAAAACAATTGCCTTGAAAACTGCAAGGATTCGTCCAGGCAGTCACTGCAGGGTCAGTAATGACTGAGCGCAGACAAAAAAAATATATATATATCATCAACTATGAAGTTCACCACAACTTTTTTTTTCCTTAGCTAAAAAGCTGAAATTGTAATCCTTCTCCAACTGCTTCATTTTTTTGGTTACCTTTTTTTGAGGGGGGGTACCTTCTCAGATCTATAGGATTCCTTTTGCTTCTAGTGACCAGAACAGTACACAAAATGATGTTATGCTTTAGTTTTGTATACTACCTTCACCATTTTACCATTGCAAGAACTGAAGAACCAAGTTAGGGGCAGATGATCATGGTAAAAACCTATCTATGTAGTTGCTAAGAGTCAACAACAATTTGATGGCACATTGTCATCATCATCATCATCATCATCATCATCATCTTGATCATTTTGGCAGCTTTATCTAATATATTTTCCTACTTTCCAATGAAATGTATTCATTAATTAACATGGAATTTGGGTTCCTCCACCCCCACCCTTCATAAACAAATTCTGAGTCAGTCTTTCCACTGAGCTGTCCTAAGATCCCCTCCTGGTCAGTCATTACCACATCAATATTTGTCAATATATACATATACATGTACATGTACATATACATCAAATTAAAAGGTTGCCTTGTAAAAAAAACACACACACCCTGCAATGCAATTTTTATTTTTATATGTAATGTAAATGCATCCTAAAGCCCATTTATCAGTCTCAAAAGGTCCTCACTGTAACTTTTTATTCAACAACTTTAATTATTTGATGCTTTAACTATTTGGGACATGGCAAAAAGTTTTTATCAGAATGAATGCCAGAGTTCAAAAACAGTTCCAAAGATTATACATTAACATGTTGCTCATTTGGAATTTATTAAATAACTGTGCTTAAATCAGCTTTGCAACTCAAACCACTACCTTCAGAATATTCTTTACTATCTTTTGGAGACAGACAACTGTATTTCTAAATTGAAGATAGGGGAGGGAGCTGTTAAGGTTTTTTTGCAGGGTTCACAGGCAGGGCGAGGGCTCCATTTGCTACCTGTAAATTCAGACATGTGTCTACCTCCAATGCCTAGCCATCTTTGTTAACTAGGCTATTGCTTAAGTTCAAGACTGGTTTAAAGCTCTGAATATTTTCACTGTGTTCAAATACTAGTTTGCGTGCACATATCTCACTGAATTGTATTTTGCCACTCCTGCTTTATCCAACAGGAAAGAAAGAAATTAAGATATTGTCAGGAAAACTGAGTTTTGTTCCCCAGTGTATACTTTTATTTTTACTCTGTCATGTTACTTCAGCAAAAAAGAATTTCAACCAACTCTAATTGATTCACATGCTAAATTTTGGCTTTCAAGCAGCCCAATAACCTTTGTGAACTCATTGGTTAAAACAGACACCCCACAGAGAAAGAAGCATCACCCCAGGGGAGCAATCGGAGCTCTGCCAGAAGAATAAAGCAAAATTTGCAAACACATCTCCATCACCATCTTCTATAATAAACCATCCAAAGTGCAAGAAAGGAGAACATGCCAATCGCAGCGTGTAACATGTCATTCTGATGCAAATACGATTTAACAAACATGGTACACCTGCCAAGTTTTGCGTTTTGAATGGTAGATTATTACCATAAAAGCTGATTTAGAGTGCAAACAAGCACACAGTGACGTGTGCAGCAGCTATAATGTGAACAAATGAGTGTACACCATTATCAATACATGCAATACCTTTCTCTGTAGCAGAACAACCCTTACCATGGTTCTACAAGCCCTTTTTCTCCCTATTCTAAATACTATTAAAAAGAGGAGCTGATGGTTCTCAAGACCCATCTTTTGTCTAAGGACTAAGTCATATTTCAAGCAGATAAATTCCTTGTCAGTTCAGAGTCATTGTTTATACGACTACAGTTACTGAATCCAGTCATACGCTGCAAGTTCCACTTGAGCAGACCCAAGGGCAAATTTATGAATTTGCTTTTGCCATTCTCTCTAGCCATGGGTGTCTGTGGGGGTGTCAACATCTGCAAAATGGCAGGTGCTGTATTGTGATTGAAGCCCCACCCACACATAAAAAAGGGGTGGGGCGTTGATTGTAACAGCACACCCACCATTTTGTAGTTTTTGACCCACACCCCAGAGAGGCCTCTGCCTCTAGCCCTCTCTATCTAGGATGCTTTCAACCAAATTAGCTTATCTTTCCTTCTGGGCAGATGGGCACCCTTCCAACCAAAGGCAAGCAGTACCACCATCCCCGTTTGTGGGGACGGAAATAACGATGATGCTAGACTCTTGTGGTTTGCTTTGCCTTGCTGCTTCTCACTGCTGTTGCTGCTGTTGATAACAGCAATAACAACAACAGAGAGGGTAAGAAGCCTCGTTAGTATCAAAAAGAGATATCTAAGGCACAGCTATTGCCAGCAAGCACATGTTTCTAATTAACTGCACAGTAAGAAGAGTACCAAGAACATCTGATGGTCAGGAGAACACCTGACTCCAACTGGAGAGTTTTGATACAGATCTCTACAGACCACTTACAGATCTAAGAGTCGATGATGCAGAGAGAGGTAAGGACTAAGGCCCTTTGACACTATCTGCTGAGAGCAGCAATAAACAACTCTGAAAAGGCTTAGGGTCAAAAAGCAGTATATTGTAAACTAAGTAAATCTGATTTTTGCCTCAGCAACAAGTGAATATTGTAAAGTGAAAAGAATAATTAGGAATTGTGCAATCTCAAAGGATAACTCAGAGTGTGCATCTAAATATTTTGGCTCCTCCCACCTGTTCATCAACCCCACGAGACTGTTTTGCAGTTGGACAAATAAGTGAGTTTATGTTTTCTGTATCAGGCCAAAATGTTTCTGGATGTGCTAAGTATAAGTGCACATGCTGTTTAAAATATTTTGACTCCTCTTGGCTGCTACGTTTATTGTTTTATTGTTTATATTATTAAAACCAGCACATGATTTTAAATAAATAAATACATACATACATACATACATACATACATACATACATACAGGAAACTAATAAAAATCCTCCTCACAGTCACTCATGCCCTTGTTACTTCCCATTTGGATTACTGCAATGCGCTCTACATGGGGCTGCCCTTGAAGAGCATTTGGAAGCTTCAACTGGTGCAAAATGCGGCTGCACGGGCAATAAACGGTGCCGTATATGTGGCACATGTAACACACTACTACAGGAGCTGCATTGGTTACCAGTGTGTTTCCAGGTGCAATTCAAGGTGCTGGTTGTTACCTTTAAAGCCCTGTATGGCTTGGGACCAGGTTACCTAAGGGACCATCTTCTCCCAATAGCTTCTACCTGTCCAATTGGGGATGCTGCAGATCCCGTCAGCCAAGGAATGTCGGCTGGCAGGGACTAGGAGGCATAACTTCTCAGCAGCAGCCCTGCCCTTTGACACATTCTGCCTTTGGATGGCCCCAACCCTGCTAGCCTTTCGTAAGGTTTTAAAAACCTGGCTATGTACCCGAGCCTGGGGTCCCGAAAGTGCTAAGGGCCCTGTTACCTGGTTGCCCTGTTGATCTGATGTAATTTTTATGATAACTGTCGGCTGCCTATATGTATAATTTGTAATTGTTTTAATGATTTAACTATTGAAATTGTTCACCGCCCAGACTCACTTGGACTGAGATGGGCAGCTATAGAAATCGCATAAATAAATAAATATTGTCCTACCAATTTTCATAAATCAACAGCTACTGTGATAAATATCAACACATCTCTCTATTCAAAATGTGGGGTACATTGTGCAAAACGTGACTCCCAATTATTCAACCCTAAAGGATATTTTCCTTCCAATTCCAATATGATTTCCATATGTCTCACTTTGCATTTGTATCAGGCCCTGTGTGGCTGGCATGCTGACGCTAGAGCCAATTCTCTTGTACAAATCGTCTGGCTGCGCCATTCAGCCCTAATCAAAAGCCCAGTGGAAAATATCAGTCTTTGCTCCTGTGAATAATACACTTTGAACGTGACTGGAAACAGCCTGCCGTTCTATTATAAAATGTAAAGTCTCCTTCAAATCAAGCTCAAAGCCAGAGTGACTTCGTAGATATATCTAAGTAGTTTTCTCAACAATGCAGAAGTAGTTTGTCACTTACTTTTTTTTTTTTACTTCCCAGTCCAGTCTATAGCCTACCCTAACGCTAATCCTGGTGATGGACTTCCAGCCAAATACTAACCAAGCCTAACCATGCTTAGCTTCTCAGACCAGATAAGGTCAGCTGACACCTGAGATGATAAAGGACCTCAAGTGGCTCAGCAAATGCATGCAATCATGACCTCCCCACCCCACTTCTCCTCTGGTCCTTGACTCTTCTAATGCATGCCATTCAGCTCTTGCAGAGCTCATTACTACTCAAGAGTTTCTGGAGCTCTTTATAGCAATTCCGCTGAGCCACCACCAAGGCCTTCATTACCCCTGCTGTTCCACCTTCTTCTTGCATGCAGATAGAATTATCACAACCACTGTGTTTTATTACTGGCTTCCACCTCCCCCAGCCTGCCCTGTTGCAAGTTTCATAAGTACTCAGCTGAAACACCTTTATCTTGACCTGAGGTGTGCCAGCTATTCCCACTGTAGTGATAAGCAGGGCAAGAAGGAAGATTTAATAATGAATATGTGGCTTGCAGTTTCAAGATGGGCCTCACAGTGCCACATCACAAAAGTACAGCCAATCTGCTTGTCAGAAATTACCTTCTGGTGACCTCTTCCAAGGCCTCCCTGGGTGCTGAGTTACTGATCCAAAGAATATTTTGTGGGAAATGAATGGCCTTCTCCACACAACCTCAGCTCTGACTTGCAACCCACCCCCAGGAGATGAGACCAATGTGGGATCTGAAGGGTCAGTGGGGGAGAGGAAGCCTAGTTGCTAGGCTTCCTCAACCAAATTCTCCTCAGGAGGTGGGTGGAGCAGGTGACTGCAGCTCTTATTCCAGCAGAAAATCAGGAAAAGATCTGAAGGAGGAGAAAAGATTTCTGTAGGAATATGCTTCTCAGACTTGTTACAATCCTGCTATTCTATTTGGGGGGGATTACTTAAACTTCTTTTGAATGGGATTCAGGTATCATGGTTTATTTATTTGTTATTATAAAAGAAAGAGCAAGTTTCAAAATGAAAAGGGATGCTGTCATTTCTCATCATAAACAGAGCTATTTAGTAGTTATTTAAAATTACTAGACCTAAGAATTTAACCTTCTCCCTCCCTCATTCATTCCCTGCCCCCCCCCCCCACCGCAAAGTTTCAAATGTTCCCCCATCTAAACCTGCTTTGGCAAGAGTAGGTAAAGAAGATGGGAAAACAGGAGCAGCTCTGGCTTATGAAAAAAACACAGCTGAAATAAACCACAGCTAGGCCGTATGTCTGAGTAGACAGCATGGCAAAGCCATTTTAATTGCTGCAGAGATGTAATTGTGCAGAGTCTGAATCTACACTAATTATTTAGTCAGAGTTAAGCTCTGATTCTGAAAAAACACAATATGCAAGGACAAAGAAATAAGGGGAAAAGTAGATTATCTCCTAATGTCTGTTGTGTTTTTTTAAGGTTAATATTACTACTGGGGTTTATAAATATGATCAGGGCAGCAAAAAGAAGAGATAGGCATGTTTTCCATTTTCCCAGGGAGACACTTGACCACTTAAATCACCCTTCCCAAGCGACTTTTTTTCTTTAAAAAAAAGAATATAACATGATCCAAATAATATAGGAAACTAGCTGGTGGGATGGATTTTAATGGGAAAAATAGCTGCGGAGAAACGATCAGTTCAACAGCTACACATCATTTCAGTCAAACTTGGAACCTAAAAATCTTTTTTTTCAGTGCCTCAAGCATCACCAGTTTTGTTACATGCTTGTTTTAATTATGTACACATTTAAAATATTTTAATAGCATATTCCAGAAACTGTCAAGGCAGTGTACAAGAATGTATGCTCCAACATATAACCACACTAAATCTACTAAAATTCCTATGACAGTTTAGGATGAAATTAGAAAAAGCGTTCTTGATTGTCCAAGGGGATAGTCACTATTTTTCCCTTGTACCACAGGATTTCCTCAAGGGCCAAGCTCAGTTGGGCATTGCCACCAGAATGTCATAGGCAGCGATCAACTGGTGCTTCTGAATGTGAAAGAGCTAGTGTTTGCCACTGACAGCTCCTCCCCAGCTGAACTATCACCCTCCTCCAGCTGTGTTTCTGCTTTCCTTGCATGTGCAAACAGGAAACAGTTCTCACCTCCTATGGGCTCTGGCACATAGAAGCCCCTTGGGGATGCTCAGGCAACCAAATGGAAAATGTGACAAACAGTTCAGCTATCATCTCTCCCCAAGGGCCCTGCATGAAGACAAGGAAAGAAACAGGAATAAGCTTACATGTTGTGCAGATCTGGCAACTGAGCATGAAACTAGTCAAGTAGACTCCAAAGCAAAAATTATACATAACCAGAAGTTTTTCCATGTTTTAATGAATGATCAAAGTTTGCTGATGTCACTACATATGTTCCCATCTATTGATGTTTTATCAAAATGACTTAGTTTCTGGGTATATGTAATTGCGTGGCTTGTATAGATAGCAGGGAACTGAATGACATCATTGGAAATATTGATATGTGCTTAAACTAGGACGAGAATCATAAGACATTATCCTGAATCATTTATTGGTGTACAGTTCCAATGTTCTTAAACAAAACAGAAATTACCCAAGCATAGATTATGTGCCATCAAGTAGTTTTTGACTCCTAGCAACCACATAGATAGATTTTTTCCATGATGATCTATTCCTAACCTGTTCTTTCAAGTGTCCCAAAGGTGCACTCATTACCACCGTAATTAAGTCTATCCACTTTGCTGCTGGTCATCCTCTTCTGTTTCCTTCCACCTTTCCCAGCATTAGAGCCTTTTCCAGAGAGCTAGGTCTTTGCATAATGTGTCCGAAGTAGGATAATTTGAACCTGGTCATTTGTGCCTTGAGTGAGAACTCTGGGTTGATTTGTTCGATGAGCCATTGGTTTGTTTCTTGGCTGTCCATGTATTCTCAGGAGTCTTCCCCAACACCAAAGTTCAAAAGCGTCAATACTCTTCCTATCCTGCTTCTTTAAAGTCCAACTTTTGCTTCCTTTTTTTACAGTAATTTTATTAAACATTACAATTAAAAAGATAAAAACGAATACAAACTAAAAAAATAGAAGAATAAAAAGAAAAAACAGAAAGTGCAGAAAAGAAAAAAATAGAAAGAAAAAAAGAAAAAATAAGAATATAGTAAAGGGAAAAAGAGAGAGAAAAATATAAAGAAATGACTTTCCCCTTCATCCCATCAAGTATAAACAATTTTAGTAACTTATCACTTTCTCTTAAAATACAGCAAATTATCTCTTCTTCCCATATCTCATCTCTTATCTATAAACAAATCCTTAAAACCTCATTGTTCAGTCCTGATCAGCAAAAGTCCATTAAGCGTTACCAGAGATAAAAACATATCTATTTTAACCTTTATCAAATAAACCAACTTTATATTCTTTCCTTTTACTTTTAACAACCTTGATCTTTAATTCCTTCAAATAATGTCATAGAACTCTATTTTTTTCATTTTTTCTTTCCCTTCTCATAAAAGTCTTGAAAACTTTAACAAATCTCTTTTGTAAATCCAATATAGGAAAGTTATCCAGATCACTCTTTTGATTTGTTATTTGTATATCCCTTTTAATTATTAAGACCTCAGCTGGTTTCATTTGTATATATAGTATAGCATCTTTTTCCATATCATTCTTGTAGCCTGTCATTTTTAAATCTACTTTCCAATCAGTCTCAGTCTTGTCCAGTAAAACTTGTTCCTCATCCATAACACAGTCATGGCAGACACTCTTGAAATTAACTTCTGAGTCCATTGTTCACAAATATCATCCAATGTTAAAGTATTTTGCTGCATTCTGTATTAGTAAGTCAAATTTAAGTGTTCTTCTCCTTTAATGATAATATTTAGTTCCTTCTGGGTCCCTCTAATGGCCAACCTTCAAAGTCTCATCTTATCATATTTTTTTAAGAATTCAAAACAACAGCATTTTCCCACAGGAAAGTTTCTTATAATTGATTCCACGATCTTATTTCAAATCCATCCAGACCCCTAGCCTGTTTGTAAATTTCCAAAATCAATGTTCTAATCACCCTTTTGCTATTTACTCCAAAAAGAAAAAAAAAGAATTTTTTAAAGTCCTTAAACTTGTATTTAAAACTTCTTTCGCTAAGGATTGAAACAAACTCACCCAGTTCTGTAAAAACTTGTCATTCCGAAGGTTCCTAATTGCTAAAAAGAAATTAACAAGCTATTTCCAAAAGTGGTTAGAAAAGGAAGTATGCAAACCCAGTGTCCTTTGGAAAGGCATCAAACAGTGATTTGGGCTATGATGGTGTTCCCTTGTCTCCCAGAGCTCTAAATCCTCTGGAGACCTCTATTTTGACAAGCAACTGTCTGGAGCACTTGTGGGTGATCTCAAGTCCTCTCCTTGTCCAGAGAGGAATCACAGCGAGCCAGTCCATTCACCAGCTCTTCATTCTGCTGTGGTCGTCAGCTCCACTCTCAATGGAGCCGTCTTCAGTTTGCCATTTCTTCCCCAGAAGTTCCAAGTCCAACTTTCGCTTCCATAGTGTGTCACAGGGAATACTGTACCATGGCTTGCACAATTCTGATCTTTGTAGGTATAGACACATCAGGGCATTTGAATATCTTTTCCAAGGCCTTCATGGCTGCTCTACTGAGTGCTAGTCTGTGGCGTATTTCCTTTACTGTTGATGGTTGTTCCAAAAAGGCAGAAGCTATTCACTGCTTCAATATCTTCACTGGTTGTTCTATGTGTTGTCATGGTCTTCTTTATATTTAATTTTAGACCCATTAAGGTCTAAAGGTCTGGTAATAAATTTCTTTATATTTAATATTTAATTTTAGACCCATTTTTTCACTGTGTTCTTTGACTCCTACTAGGGCTTGTAGATACTTTGCATTTTCAGCTATCAGGGTAGTGTCATCAGCCTAGCGCAGATTATTAATGTTTCTTCCTCCAGTTTTAAAACCATGTTCATCTTCTTCCAATCCAGCTTCCCTCAATATATATTCTGCATATAGGTTGAATAAATAAAGGGCGAGTATGCAGCCTTGTTGCACTCCTTTGCCAACCTGAGCCAGTCTATTTTACCATGTTCTATCCGTACTATGGCTTCCTGACCTGTATATAAGTTTTTCATGAGGACAATGAGATGTTCTGAGATTCCCATTTTTCTGAGCATTTTCTACAGCTTGATGTGATTGACACAATCAAAGGCTTTTCTATAATCAATGAAGCACATACTGACTTCTTGTTGGTATTCTTTGGCTTTCTCAATTATCCAGTGGGCATCAGCAATCATTTCTCGTGTTTCTCAGTCTTTTCTAAAGCCAGCTTGAACATCTGGCATCTTTTTCCATGTAGGGCATAAAGCTATAGCCTTAATGATTATGAAAATTTATATTTAAAGATTAGCAACAATTGCAAAGCATTATAGCCTTCAGATAGCAAAGGTCTGGTAATCTCTTCATTCCTTTTACAGTAACATCCAAAAAGTTAAAAAAAAATTGAAACAACATTTGGAGATGATGAATTTCATAATCACCCCCAATAAAATGTATGTTCCTACTTTGAGAGTGAGGACTGATGTGCAAAGCAAGGCAAAAATATTCATCTAGAGAGTATAGAAGTGTTGGAGACGAAGTATTTTCTGCATGCATGGAGGTCCTCCTGAGAATGGGACTGCCCTTGAAGGCCCCTTGAAAACTTTAACTGGTCCAGAATGAAGCAGCATGGACAGTGGTGGGCCTGCCTTGGCATGCCCCTGTGATACCCCTGCTTCGTGAGCTGCACTGGTTGCTGGTGGGCTTCCAGGTATATGATTCAAGATGCTGGTTAGGGTATGTTACAGACCCCATCACCTAGAGAGTTTTGATTGGTGGGGTCCAGGAGGAGACCCTTTTTTGCCATGGTTCCTGCCTTCTGGAATATCTTGCTCCCTGATGTGAGATTGGCCTCTGCTCTGTTGGCCTTCCAAAACGGCATTAAGACCTGGTTCTGCCAACTTGCATGGGGACCCAATGGCGGGGGGGGTCACAGCACTGGGGGCGGTTGGTAGCCTGAGGATACTCTCTCCACCTTTTTAGTTTGCATTGTAGTTTTAACTTTTTAGCTTAATGTTAACCTTTTTTAGTTTTTTAACCTATATATATTTTCTAGGATTTTACCATTTTTTAATCTGTAACGCCGCCTAGAGTCACTTGTATAGTGAGATGGGCAGCATAGATAAATTTGGAAAATAAATAAATAAATAAATAAAGCAAGCAAGCCGTATGGCATTGGAGACAGTCATCTGAGGGACCATTTATCTCCTATGATTTCTGCCCAGCCAATAACAGGCAATAGAGTCAGTGTGCTACAGGTCCCCTTAATTAAACAGTGTCATCTTTCAAGACCCAAGAAACACAGCTTCTATGTCTTGGCACCTTTCCTCTGAAATGAGGTCCCCTCTGAGGCCTTGGGGTAGGTTGGGTGGAACCCCTTGTTAGAAGTGTTTGCCTGTCTGTCTGTCTGTCTGATCTATCTATCTATTGAATCAATTTATGTGGCTGCCCATCTCAACAAATGACTCTGGACAGTGAACAGTGTTAAAAAATACAAAAAGATACATATACAAAGATTAAAATACACAGCAGCCAAGAAAACCACAACAGTCAGTAGCATAGCCAGCAGACGGGTCCCTTCACACACCCGGGGCCCCAGGCCTGAACACAGAACCAGGTCTTTAGTTCTTTACGAAAGGCCAGGAAGGTTGGGGCCAACTTGCTCTCTGGAGGGAGAATGTTCCAAAGGTTGTCTGCTACAGCAGAACAAGCTTGTCTTCTGTTGCATGCGTTCTGTCTGGATTTTGTTTATTCCCCCCCCCCTTTTTTTTTTTGTGCCTTCAAGTCAGTTTTGACTGGTGGCAACCGTTTGGACTAGTCCCTGCAGTTTCCCTTACTGTATTTTTACTTATTTTATTGTATTTCTGTTTGTTTTCTTTTATATTGCAAGCTGCCCAGAGTTGGGCTAGAGTCTAAATAAATAAACGGGAGTATGACTTGAGCAATAATAAGTGAAGTGGGTTTTATTGCTATAAAAGAGAGAAGATTTATGTAAGAAAATACATTTTAGGGATATGCAAAGCTAGCACCTAGCCAGGTACATCCTACCTGGCAGTTCCCATGCATTCCTGGGAACGAGGGGCAGAAGGGAGTAAACTGAGATTAGCAATCTCGTAGTCAAAGAGCACGCAGAGTGACAAAGAGGGAACAAAAAATATCTAACCACACCCCACAGCCCCCTTGTGGTTGGTTAAGGGCTGCACCATTCTTAGGTTTGACCTTGTTTCCGTAAGGATTCAAGATTAATTTTCATTCTCTGCGGACGGTAGTTTTATTTTAGCTTCAAGCTTCTTTTGGTAAGCACCTAGGCTGTTAAATGGGACAGTAAACAGCTCCTTGTTCTGTTTTCTGTTTGGGCTGATAGTGCCCTTTTAGAAAGGGGATTAAAGCTATAGTGCACTACGGAATGTTTTCCCAAATAACTGTATCTTCACTGAGAAATAGAAATTATATGACAAAGTGCGTAATTCTGTAAATGGCTAATGCCTTCCAGCTTTCCCTGACCATCCTGTCCAATGTCTTCTTGAATCTTGCAGGAAAAGTCAGCTCAGCAGAAACCCTCAAGAAAAGAGGGTAAAGGGAACATTATCCAAAAGCATTATAATACTAAATCCGAGAGATGGAGATTCTCCCTGTCAACTCTTCAGGGCAGTCTAGACAGGAAACCAAAACCATAAGTATTAACATTACCTTTATTTTAAGGTTACGGTAACAGAACCTTGTTAGTCTGAAAACCCTCCCTCCTCCACTGCCTTTACTTTCCAGAGAACTAGAGAGGGTTCCATCTTACATGCTTTCTCCACCCCTGTCCCTCCTTTGGACTCACATTTCTCTAATCAGACCATTGTTTAGGCTGCGGCTCTTCCGCCTTCTCCCAAGGTTATTCTCACAGCCCATTACGCTCCCTTATTAAGAGAAAAATATATTTCACTGCACTAAATCCACCTGAAGCTCTGTGTGGACCACCGGGATCTGTAATGTGATCCAGTCTCTATCTGGATTATTAAAGGATTCATGTCTCATTCTGCAATCCTTTTTTTTCAATTTCCAATTTCTTCAAGGCCCTACAGAGGAAGATTCTACCAAAGATCCATCCTTTAAATTGGAAGATAATGACAAGTCTGTATACTTTGGCTAGGAGGTCCTGAACATGGAACTGGATGTCCTCCATTAAGGGCTTTTCAGCAGACTCTTCTGCAGCACATTGAAAAGTTCAGAAGATTGATATCCTACAACAAATTCCTTTTAGAAACTCCTCTCTTTTTGATGCTTGAATCATTAATTTTCCTGATCAGATGGAAATTTTCAGTATAAAAATGCCACATTGTGTGAGGCTCAGACTTTGAACTAAGGTGGGTGCCTAGAGTTAAGGGATGATGCCTTATTATAGTGTTTCTTACCAGTGATATGTCCACCACTGATGAGATTTTGAAGTTAGCTTGAGGGGATATGGGGTTTTCATATCAATTGCCATAAAGCCTAGATTATACAGTACATACAGTATAAATACTACCTACTTGTTCAGGCTCTGAAGTAGATTT
Source organism: Liasis olivaceus (assembly GCA_030867105.1). Classification (NCBI taxonomy): domain Eukaryota; kingdom Metazoa; phylum Chordata; class Lepidosauria; order Squamata; family Pythonidae; genus Liasis; species Liasis olivaceus. The sequence continues at coordinate 101,893,197 of CM061350.1, read as the reverse complement.
ACAGCTATTATTGGCTTGGGGTGATGAAGCGTCACAATTTTTTTTTTCTTTCTTTTTCTTTCTTTTTTGGTGGTAGGTGGTACCTAGCAAAACCTTGGCTTATCTCAAAAAAGCTAATCTGGTTGTAAAGGCAATAAGAGGATCTTTAGGAGAAGAGATCACAACGTCTATAGACTACACTGGGAATTCAAAAAAGATCCTGGAAGACAATGGAAAACCACTTTCTTATTGTTGCCAAGAAAACTACATGGACCATAAATCCCCAGGAGTAAAGTTTTATTTAAGGAGACTTGACCTTTCCTTGTTTCTTCAGTACCACTCCCTTCAATTTTTGTTTTGCCTGCTTGCAGTTACTGAGCTACCAATGTGCTTTTTTATGCCTCTGCTATTTTGCAAACAGTGCAAGAAGCAGGAAAGCATTTTCCCCTATAATTTCTTCTTTTGGTTTCCTTGATTTTTTTGCAAAGCAGCAGAGATCTCACAGATCACAAGACGAGTGGTCACGGGTAACCCAAGCAAGCGCGTCTTTCTTCCTCTACACTGCTGGTCCCTTGTCACCCTTGATTTTTTTTCTTAATTTACCTGCCCATCCATGTCTTGTTTCCCTGCATTCCTACCCTCCTCTGTTCCTTACCATCATGTAGCATCCTTTGTTAAGTAATGGTGCAATCTATTGCTGTTTTACTATTCTCAGAGATTGCTGAGTTTAGTGTTGCTAGTCTAATGGGGAGAGGGATCCTCATATAGCTGCCATTGAACTCTACATTGTACTGTGGACCTAGCCAGGCAGCTGAAGAAATAATAAGGTTGAATTATAGTCACACAATGTTTAATAATGAAATCATTATTTTTAAGGGCTGAAGTTGATGGGGTGGGAAATAGGTTCTCATGCCAGATAGAACCCTTCTGAAAACATTGAGCAGATGGCTCCCAGTGACAAGACCAGGCAGTGAATGGATTTAAACCCTGGAGCAGACATATATAATTTCCATGTTCTCTAGGAGGTGGATCTTCTGCAAATGTTTGAGTTCTGTCTTGTCTGCAATAAAGTCGCTTATCTAACCATTTGTCTCTGAGCTTCTGCTGTAAGCGAGTCCCTGGGTATGGGGTTAAGTGTTTGGAGAGTTGATTTATTCCTAAGCCTGGTATGAAGTCTGACAATTTTGTTTGCTTGTATTTTAGTCATAACTATAAAATTTATGCCATCATGCTACCATAGTTTGATTATCTTCTGTTTTACAGTTCCCATCCAGGTAGTCCTCACTTAATATCCATTCATTCAGTGACCATTGAGACAATGCTGAGCAAATGGTAGTTATGACTAGTCCTTAAAGTTACGGCCACTGCAGCACCCCCATGGTCATGTGATCAAAATTCAGGTGTTTGGCAGCCCACCCATATTTACAACCACAACATGCGCTTCAACTGTCCCCATCCACCTATCTCCCCTGCATCTCTGCCCTTTTCTCCACCCTGCACTCTGCAGCCACTTCCTACCACTGCGCCCAGCTGACCTTCACCATCTTCTTCCTCCCGCTGCTGACAAGGCGCACCCAGATGAGGCAGCTGCTGACCCTTCACAAGGCCTCAGGGAGGCCTCACACAGAGTTGCAGAGGCCTGGTGAAGGGCCAGCAGCTGCCTTGACTGGGTGCACCTCATCAGCAGCAGGAGGAAGAAGATTGCAAAGGTCAGCTTGGGTGGCAGGGGGCAGCAGAGGTAAGCAGCAGCAGAGCGCAGAGCAGCCAAAAGGGCAGAGATGGGGGGGGAGATAGGGGGTGGGAGGAATTGAAGTGGAGGCAAGTATGGCAGGGCAGGAGAAGCATGAGGTCCTTGCCTAACAACCACAACCAGAACTGCTGTCGCTAAGCAGTGCGGTTAGTGTAATGACTAATGACTGCTTCGCTTAGCAATAGAAATTCCAGTCCCAATTAGGGTCATTGTAATGGAATGTGAGAATAACCTTGGAAGATGTGGGGGTGGGGGGAGAGATCCTGCCTAGGGGACAATCAGATAAGAGGGGGAGGAGCCCACAACTGGGTAATGGACAGAGAAAGAAACTTAGAAAGGACCCACCCTAACTGATCAGGTGGTAACTATGGATGGCAGGAGATCTGTACTTTCAGACTTGCGAGATTCTGTTAATGTAGCCTAACAATAAAGGAAAATTAGCTAATCTGATCATGTTTTCCTATCTGGTTTACCTGGGAGGGCTGACGGTCGTTAAGCAAGGACTACCAGTAATAGAAAAATTTATACCAAATAGTATTACAAATTTCAACTACAAATGAAATTTATTTCTGTTTGTGCTTTAAACCCACCGGAATAAAATTTATTCCCAGCCTTGTTTTATGTCATTAAAACACTAAATGATAAATTTAATAACCAAATTTAATAACCAACATAATCATAGCTTTCTTGGAAAAAAGTGGAGTTTTTGTTTCTAATATGGTGGGATTTAGATTCTTTGATAGAATGATTAATGGAAAAGTTAAGATATAAAATACTGGAGAACCATTCCCTTGTAGGAATATGGGACCTGCTGAGGTGGTGTGAAGCTTATTGAGAGTGAACAACCATCATCATGTCAGAGGGCAAACCCAGGGTTTAGGGGGCAGAGCTAGAGCAGAGTCTTCTAAGCCACGCAAGAAACTTCAGCTCACATTCTGAAATCTATAAATTATTTTGCTGTCACTCAAACAGCTAAGGGTTGGAAAGCACAAACCAAAGTATAGCAACATCTTTAACCTTTGTTTCTCCACTAGTTTCTTGTCCACTTGGAATCCAAAGAAACTTCTCTTGCAACTGGGCAAAATTTCTACCTGACCTCTTTACAAGCTAACAGCCACTGTGCTTAAGTAGAAGTAGAGCTCTGTCAAGCTGAAGGTTCCCTGAGTGGGGCTATCTTGAAAGGATGCCAGGTGGAGTGGTGTTTGGGAGATAGATGTCTCTTCCCGTCCTTCTGGGTATGGATTGTCATTAATGGGGACAGCAGTCCTGCCAGCATAAGTCTCAGATACCTCCAGATACCTGTTTTTTTGCTCCTTGTTCAACTGGCAGTTTTAAAGGATAGTGTCATGAAACCTCTCCCAGTCAGGTGATGTTCAGATCTGTTGGGACTGGAACTCCTAGGATTTCCAGACAGCATGACTAACACCCGTGTAAATTGTAAATTCAAAGGCTTCTAGTCACACCATATCTGGAGATCACCTGTTTGCAGATGGATGACATAGGCTGCCTGGAATCTTCTACTGGCTCGCAAAAAAAGAATTATTTGCAATTAAACTACAGAGTTAATGTTTCTTTTTATTTCATATTATTTTATCTTACACATACTTCATCATCCTCTTATATTCCAATCTTGTTATTTTTTGCACCATTAACATTTATTATTTTAATTTTCTCCCATTTGTCTCCATTGTACATTTTGTACAGGCAATGGCTTGTATTTATGAAAATTCTCATACAGCACTACAGTCTTTGCACTTTCCTTACACAGTAACCATTCTACTTACTTGTCCCTTTCATTCTAATATATATCAACTGTCATCTTAATTGTAATCAGGACTCAAGATCAGGAAGTTGGTCCTCCAGTCTATTTCATTTATACAGATGATTTACAACCCAGTGAGCAATTTGATAATCTGGCCATTGATTTTGGCAAGTTAATAGGAAGCTGAAAACCTGGCTGTAAGGAAGAAAAATTGGGCTTCTGTTCAGTAGGCTGCTGGTGATCGCTATTTATAACTCGCTAAATGATTTGCTTAGACATGGAAGCCCAGTAATATATGCTTTAGCATATTTTTATGCTTTTAACATTTACACATTGCCAAGATCCCAGAAGGAGCCTCATGTCTACAGACTAGCAAAGGTTTCCACAGTCTGCTGTACTGAGTTATCCTTTCCTTTCCTTAGGGGAAGGACCCACAAAGCAATGCAGAGTTTCCAAAGAACTGTGACAGAGCCAGCGATATTATAGACGTTCCCTTTTAAAAACACAACAGAAATGGGCAACCAAAATCATTAGGGGAAAGGTGGACCTCTCTAGTCAGGAAATGTAATAATGTTTGAGGCTTCCTAGATTGAGAATGGGAGGAAAGCAAGTAAGAACATGATAAAAGTGTATAAAATAATGCTTCGTGTGGGAAAAAGTGGACAGGGTGAAGTTAGTCGTTCTCTCTTGCTCCAATTCCTAGAGGTCCTCCAGCAAGGCTGAATTAGTTGGATATTCAGGATAGATAACAGGGTATAGTCACCACCGCCAATCTGAGTGACTTCAAAAGAGAGTGGAACAATTGCATGGAAGATCAGACTTCTACTATGGGTACTAGTTATAGCATGTGCATGGAACGTTCATGGAAGAATGCCATTGTGATCATCGCCTTTCAGTGCAATTTCCATTCACATCTATAGGCACTGAATGCAAGGGAGTGCTAGTCTAATCCAACTTCTTATTGTCATACTTAGCTTATTTCAGTTGAGTGACAGCTCAAGTGATTGCTTTCAAAAGTTAGACAGGTTTCGAAAGCAGCTGGAGGGTTGCATTCCAGCCTCATTTTTAAGCAAATTGTTTGCAGTAAGTTTGCAGTCCTCAAAGATGTGCATAGATGCATAGTCTAGAGAAAATGCATACAAAACTCTACCTGAAGCAGAGTACATTAAAGTAAAATTGTATGCACCTTTTTAAAAACAACATTTGTGTGGTGCTTTTTTTTTTTTTAATCACTGAGGTGGAAATTAAAAAAACATGAAGAAAAAAATGGGGATTCCTCATGGCCATTGTTCTTAATTTTACTGTGCCATTACAGTGGCAGCTCGGCTTAAGACATAAGTTTCTGTGCTTTACACACAAGGAAAAAACAATGCACATAAGAGGGGGAATGCTTAATATTTACTGTATAACACTGGCTTTATTGGAACTATATTTTCCAGACTGAAATATATTTTGCAACATACCCTGAATATAAGGAACTAAATTATCATTGATGGGTGCAAGGAAGGAAGTAGTTCTGGGAAATTACATCAGTGAAGGGGGAATTATGGCAGAAACAATTCTGAGATCAGATGTGAATGTTGCATGTGTCACAAAAACAAAAACAATTTTTTCCTTACTTCAGGTACCTCTAACACCATTGTGCACTGCCTGCAGATGGAAATGCTATTCAGACCAATCCTGTCACAGGTTACATAATAAGAGCTGATGGGTGCCACATCTCAGAGGAATTGTCACAAATGTGAAATCAATGATTTCAACATGGTAGAGTCATTATATCCCAAACTGGGCCAGATCCACAACAACCCAATCATCCTTTCTTTTAAAAAAGAAATATTGTGGCATAGCACACATTGGACAGTTGAATTCAGAGTAGAATTCAGTGATTGTAGTAAAACTGCTTCATTTATATAGCTATCCAGCATGGCATTGACTTTGGTTACCTCCTCATACAAGCACCTCTTAAGTCAAAATATCCCGTTTCATGGCAAATTCTGTGCTTTCTTCCATTTTCTCTAACCCTATGAAGTTTAGGACTGTGGTTTTGGGAGGGGAGGCAAAATGCATAATGGTCACTAGCATCCATTGCACTGGATCACATATGAGTATATTCTTCCTAGAAACATCTGCATCTTGTATGTTCAGTTAGACTTGTTTATGCCATAACACAACATGAAACAAACAAGACATTGTTTTTAACCCGTACTTTTACAAAGGCAGCATGGGGGAGGGGGTCGTTTCTGTGTGCATGAGATTTTATTTCTTTACAAATTAAGCTGAATTGTTGTTGTTTTTTAAAACTCCGTATTTTCACCTGTTTCTCCTGTTCCCTCCCAGATCAATTTTCTCTAGAGATTGAAATCTAAGATATTACTGCTGTTGAGAACCAGAGCACAGGACAAATGTTTCATCTGCTCCGTAAATGGGATGCTCAGCAAATGTATCATGGTCCAATTTACCATCAATTTCACCAACTACGCCCTTCCTCCTCCCCCAGATGTTAGATATATAGACTTTTGTAGAGCAGCCAGCTAGCACCTCACAGGTGCAATGTTAGTCTCAGAACTGCATGGCTGGTGGTTACATTCATTTGGCAGCTCATTAACAATGTACTTCAGCATTTTAGAATGCTGAATACAATTCTATGGCTGAGTGTTCGGAAGCTCTGTCCCACATGAGGACAAAGGAAGGTGGTTTAGCTCTTTCTTCATCAGTGCTGCAGGCTCCCATCTTACTCAGTGAGCTAGCCCCTTCCAAAATCCAAATGTGAAAGCAATAACCATATACATTTCATAAAAGAGTGGAGGAACTACAACAGACAGGGAAGTTGGGATTAACTCTTCTTCCCTATGATGGTCCTGAACACTGTCTCCAACCCCCAGACGTTGCTGTTAGCCTCAGGAGAAAAGCTCCTTTGGGTGCTGGTATTAAAAAGAAACAGGTAGGTTCTCCACCTCGCTTCAGTCAGGCTAGTTGGTAGGTTCTCACAATTTCTTGAAGGAAACACAAACAACGGCCTTCTCTGATATCAATGCATTGGTCATAGAATTATGGGATGGGTTTACAAGAGTTTGCTTTTGATTCAAGGCCATTTCACAAGTGTCCGTGAACACTTGGATGTTTTCTGTTTCTGAATACCATTGATGCAATTTCAGGATGATCTCTCTCACACACACACACACACACACAATTTAACCTATATAACAGCTCCTGGCAGTAGATTTATTAGATTTTAAACTGCTGCTCCTTGTCTTGCTCTTGGGAAGTGAAGCAAACCTAATACGTTTCTTAAATCACACTGTACGTTGTCATTAGACAGAGAAATCTAACAGGTGAACTCCCACATCACAAAAATAGTGGATGAACAATTTGAAATTGCTTAGAAACATTATCATAAAAGCATATGGTGTAAAATAATTCCAAGGTGTTGAGGTGACCTACTACTCACACAGATAAAAGAATGAAAATAAGAAAATAATAATACAATATTTGACAATGCTTTTACAATGGTCGAAAGTATTCAGAGCTTTTCATTATATTATCATTGCACACAACTACCTTGCAAGGTAGGTTAATATTATGTTCTTTTTGCAGATAATATTTGAATTGGGGGAAAAATCCTTTTTTTATTAGGTATAGCTATCTAGTAACTGGCTTTGATTTATATTTCCACTTTTCAGCCATCAAAATATATCAGCTCAGGAACAAATGATTTATGTAGTATACTTCAGACTATAGACTAGGCCTGTTGAAATTATTTTTGTTCTCCTTGGAATATTTTGCTCAATAAGAAACCACCTATTAAGCTTTGAAACATTTGCTTTCAGCAAAACGGAATGGTAAGTCTAGTGTCTTCAGATCTTTTCTTCTTTGTAAACTGAATTGTATTCCTGAGGTACACTATTACATTTCATATCCTGAAGAAAAAGACAGAGCAGATTGTAGAAATAAAAAGATGCACTTTCACCTATTTCAATCATTATCATTCTGCTAGCCCTGCTAGCTGCAGTATTCTTCCAGCTCAAAGAATTGTGAACATGGCTGCCCTCTCTCAGTGCTATGCATAATATTAGAACTGCCATGTTTGCATAAAGGCTGCTCTGAGTTAAGCTTGAGTTTTGGTGACTACATGGACATATCCATGTAGTTTTCTTAGCAACAAAACAGAGGGGGTTTGCCATTGCCATTTGCCTTTTTGGTTTTGTTTTTTTAGTTTTTCGGTTCTAGAATCCTCTGGAGGTTTCCCATCCAATTATTGACCAGGTCCTATTATGGTTGGTTGCACAGTCAACCAGATGTTTAGACTGGATTTGGCATTTTTATCCACCTATTGAGTCCTTCCCAAGGACCTGGGATAGGCAGATGTGGTTTATGGTGTTAAAGGTATTGTCGCAGGATGTGAACTGTTCCAAGTAAAGCTGCCTTCTGCAATAGACTGATGGTGATTTTGTCAATGCCGGTGGGGTTCAAGTGGTGCTCCAGATGTTTTGGGATTGCACCTAAGGCGCCAGGTCCTATTACTACTACTACTACTACTACTACTACTACTACTACTATTATTATTATTATTATTATTATTATTATTATTATTATTATTTTAAAATCACCTGAAGTAGATTAGATACTGCTACCTAAGTGGGTAGCATGTTTGCATAGGTGCACATATGTTTATTTTAGATTATTTCTAGGCCTAAGCACAAAATTCCCAGAGAGGTGCTTGATCAATAATGAAATTGCATTAAAAAAAAGTAAACAGAGAAACAAAAAGGATCAGAGTTCTGCTTTCTGTGCAGAAATTTGAGACACCCACTGGCATCAGTGACCAGGTTTGGGAGTGTTTTATCCAGCTCCCCTCCTTCTAAACTACTGGTCCCAATAAAGACTTGAGTATCTGTTTAGCTCTGAGATGAGATTAAGCAGGTTCCACTTACTTTGTGGAGATCTAGAATAAATTGCACTAGCTTCTCTAGCTCTGAGAAATCCTATACACTGATGTTTGTACTCTCTGGATACTCCAGAAACCAAACAAGACTTAGCGTGGTGTCAGCAACAACCCACTAACACCCTTGGAACATAACTTGCTTTGTTGCAGATGTTGAGGCTGGCAAGAAAGCAGTTATGCTATTGGCCTCCTCACTGTCTGAAGATCCCTCACTGTGTGCAGTCCTGTTAGGCTTTTCTGCATAGCTCCACTCTGATGTTTCAACCACACATCCTGCGATCGTTCTGCTCTCTGTTAAAATTTGCCTGAGAGGAAATGAGAAGAAATGTATTCCAAAGATAAGGAGTCCACTTATATTTAACGTACGCAGCCCTATGAAAAGAACAGTGTGGTCTGAATATCTGCTGTTGCTATCACCCCCTTCTTTATGACTCTCAAGACTCCAGGAGCCTTGCAGTCTTTCCTTGAGGCATTCCAGCCGAAGAACTGCTGATCTCTGTCTGCAGTCCCACATCTCATGCTTTTAAGAGAATAATTCTTGGCATTGACACAGTACAGGGCTTTAACCTGTTCAGAGCTCTTTGTGTGCACAATCATGTTCCAATTCTTTTGGAAACGTCATGGCGTAGACAGTATTATTACCCTCCCATTACAGATAAGGAACCAGGATTGAGAGAAGAGTGGCCGGGCTAAAGCCATCCAATGTATCCACGGAGATCTGAATCGGACATTTCCTGATTCATAACAAAGACCTGTAAATACACTACTGACTGCACCAGCTCTCACGCTGCTGTGAGTTGCTTTCAGACTCTGCAAGCCCCAATGCCTTTGTCTGTTGATACATTATTTCTCTCTTTTCAGGCTAATAGGAGGCAGCAGGGATGGGGCAGCAGAAATTAGAGGGCAGAAAAACCATTTGGTCTTTTTAATTCTGATGCTTAATGCAGGATTGGCCCCTGTGGAATGTGTCCCCATGCTTTGTCTTCTCCAGAACTAAAGATTTAAGCAACAGGCCTCTATTTGCTTCCCGAGGGAGCTAATTCTACGCTCCAGTGGTTTGGACTGCTAGAAAATTATTCCTGATAGCCATTTTGTACATTTTCTTTCCTTAATTTTAGCCTATTAGGGTTTTTTTTTCAGTGTTCCATTTTCTACACTCCAGCTTAGCTTCCTGGTACTGTAATTTAGTTTTCTTCTATCGAAATCAAAGAACATAATGGCAGCATTTAGGTTCTGGGCTTCTGCTCTCTCTTTATCTGTGTTTAATCTCCCTGGAGTTTTTGTCTTTAGAAATCTTATATTTCATGTGTGCCTAGGTAGGCTGCCTGACTTGCCAGAGCAAGATGCCCATCTGTTCTTCTAGATATAGATTTCAAATGTTTCTGACATTATGTTGAGTGCTGCCTGGTCACCTGAGAATCCAATGGAGAAAGTCAGGGTAACAAACACTGGCCTTTTTCCCTCCGGGATATGTCCATCTCTGTCACAGGAACTTGAAAAGCTAAGCAGAATGGAAAAAGCTATGTGAAATTTAGCAGATGGCAAGTAAACTGCCAGAGAATTTTCCAATAGCTAGAAGAGGAACAATCAAGAGAAAGGAGAGGATTCAGACAATGAAGGATGTATCTGAGATAAGCACAAATATGCGATAAAAGGAGGGTACAAAATGCACCCCTGGTTCAATTTTTTTTAATCCCCAGTTTCTCCAACGAAAAAAATCTCAAGTCTCCAGAGGAGCTTTTGATTAGAGACAGCAATGTTCAGGGTTGGGGTCTTCAACGCAGATCTGTCTTGCACTGGCAAGGAACTGTTTTCTGTAATTAGCTGAAAACAAGGCTCAGCTTGTGCTGCTGTTTCCTATTGATTCTAATTGGCGAATTAGTGATGATGAGACTCTGATCTGTACCCTCAACAGCCTTTCTAAATCACTTTCCACCAATAGATGTTTTAGATCAGCTTTTTGAGTGGTTTCATGCATACCAAGGACCTACTCCTTTCTTCTTATACAAGTCTTGCTTATTTCCATAAGAGCTGCCTGTTGTTCAGCCAATATTCAAGGTACTTAAGCAAATAGTATTTTATAGGTAGGTTTGCCTTGAAGATGTTATGGAAATTACACTTAAATCAGAATTCAGCTTTGAAAATTCTACTGATTAAACATGATATAACTACATTATATCTAGCTTAATCACAATGAATAGCAGCATATTCACTTCAAAGACTTAGATGCTTTAAGGAGAGGAGGGCAGGGCGCAAGCTGAATTAATTAGAGGTGAAGAGGTTAAAACATTCTGTGCGCATGTGTGAATCTGACCTGAGCAACGATTATATAACTATAAGCAGGTTATATAACTATTATAGAAAACTTTATCTGCAGGAAATAATTGTACAGGCAAATCCTACAAGAGGATACTTGGTATTCTGTGCATGCAAGCCTGGGGGAAAAAAGCAGAAAAAGTGACCTCAGATTAGCAATCTGGTAGGCAAGAGCAAGCAGAGTTATAGACAAAGAGGGGACATAGAGTAAATCTTTAATTCTGTATCTACACCCTACTGCCCTCTAGTGGTCGGTAGGTCAAGAGGAGCTGAAGATTTAGTGCCATTGGATCCACACCTCCAATATAAATACAGTGGTACCTCGGTTCACGAACATTCTGTTCACGAACAATTCGGTTCACGAACAGCTCCGGTCGCAAAATTTTGCCTCCGTTCGCGAACTCCGCATCGGGTTACAAACAGGATCTGCGGCCATTTTCCCTCCCGTGACACGTGGTCGTGGCTTCCTGTAGGGAGGGGGACTCTCCCTCCAAGCAGTAACTGCCTCCCCACCCACCTTCCTGTCCTCCACGCCAGAAGTCGTGTCGAGCAAGGTTAGCTTTCTCTCTCTTCGTACTGTACTTTGTGTCATATTTTTGTGGTTTAAAAAAAAAAAAACATATGGTTCAGAACGGATTAACCGTAATTACATTGAACCTTATGGGAAAATTTGATTCGGTTCACGACCAATTTGGTTCGCGACCAGAGTCGCAGAACGAATTAAGTTCGTGAACCGAGGTACCACTGTAATTCAGTATACTGATGCTTACCGGTAAAGTGCTTAGCAGCTTGTGACCCCAATATTTGAAGGTATGCCCCCTTCCATGTCAACCAGCTAATGCATTAAGATCCTTAGATTTATCCTTATTCACGTGCCATCAGGTTATGAAATACATTATGTTTCCTCAGGAAGCTTAATGGTCCAAGATAAGAGTCTTTTCAGCAGCAGGCCAAGACATTCTTATTTGACCAGCTATTAAAATCATTCTTATTGCCTCTACAGTTGTATTGCTTTGTTCTTTCTCAATTTTATGTCATGTGAAGAATTTTTTTTTAAAAAAATATGTTTTTTAGTGTACATTGGCCTGAGATCAGTTAGAATAAAAGGCAAACTTTAGAAGTACTTAGATAAAAATAATCAATTTGCACAAACTACTTTCCAAAATGCTGATCAAATTACAGATTTAAGAGAGCTGACAGAAAGGATTACTTAACCTTTTCCCATCTTCCATTTATCTAGTTAAAATAGCCCCCCTCCACTTGGGTAGAGATATAAAGTCCCAAAGAGGTGGAATCAGAAAAAAGCTCTCCCCCAGCAATTTTTTTTTTTTTTACAAAAATGTTTAAAAAGTTTATTTTAAAATTTAAATGCTATAGAAAATAGTTAAACTGTAAAAGAAATTAGTCTACAATAAATAAACATTCAAATAAATCAAGCAATAAACCAAGAAAATTGTCTCAATATAGGCAAAACCTTCTGTTTTCAAACCTTTATGAAAATGACAACATGATTTTTAAAAATAATTAGAAGACACCACTGGTACAAAAAAATAAAGAAAAATGACATTCCTTAGAGTTCAACCGCTTGCAGCTCTAAGCAATACATGTATAATTATTGTCTAAACTATACTCTGTAATTTTATATAAGCAGACATACTTTAGTAAGCAAACCAAATTATATAATATACATTTTATAAAGTAAATTTTATATTTGTATAAAAATATAAAGTAGTTTTATATTTGCAAAGTATGTTTAAAATCAAATATTGTCTATGTTTTACTTTTCTCAAAAAATTGCATTTTTTCCATTTAAAATAGGAAAGCAACATATATTTTTCTACTCTTTCAACTAACTGGGAATTTCATCTCTCTACCTGGGGGAGAATCAACAAGGAGTAACAGGAGAAAGTGGGTAGACATCCTCTTTCACTTGCCGTTCTTCTACTGAAATTGGTCCCATGTCCCAGTTTGACAGGGACTATTCCAGTTTTATGCTCCAGTCTGGACTGGGACACATTATGCAAAGATCTAGCTCTCTGCAGAAGGCTGGGAAAGGTGGAAGGAAACAGAAAAGAGGACAACCAGCTTCAAGGTGCATGGACTCAGATACAGTGGCAATGGGGGCACTGTTGGGAGACCTGAAAGACCAGGTTAGGGATAGAGAAAACCTCATCCCATTTTAGCACTGAAGATGTTACCTAGCCAGGTAATGAAATGTTTGCAAGAAAAGAACCAAGCTCAGAGAACCCCCAAGGACTCCGTAGAGAAAATCTATCTATGTGGTCACTAGGAGTTGAAAATGACTTGATGGCACAATCATCTGGGCTAGGATGTAGGGCTATACAGTTCCACAGAGAGGGACTGTGGTCTAGTCATGTCTCAAGTTGCTCACCTTTGTCTGGGAGGTGGGCAAAGGTGGAGCAGGTTTAAAGGCTAAACCCGTACTTTCCCTTTACCTGGCAGTGCATTTTTAGCCAAAGAACTTCATTCTCTCTTTGGCTGCAGAAGCAAAGGAGACATGATTTTTGACAGAACGCTAAAGCCCATGCACCTGGGCTTTGCCTGCTATTGTGATCTGTGCCCTGGCTTAATTGCTTGAAAATATGGGTAACCTACCTCAGCTAACTTATGTGAAGGAAAATAACATTAAAAAAAGAGAACACTCTAGTTTCTTCTTTAAGAAATAGGCATAAGTTGTACGGCCATACTGCCAAGACACCTATTTCTTGCTGCTTTAAGGTCAATTAACTCCACCTCCTCACAAACACACATGTTTCATCTGCAGAGCAGAAAGCTGACCAATCAACATGACCAGAGAGCAAACTTAGTGTAGACCATAGAAAAAGAAAGAACGCCAGTTGCCTAGGCATCCTTCAGCCCAGAAAACAGGCACGTACCAAATTCCCATGCGGAGCACTCAAGAAAGGATAGCCCTCTACAGTGGACCTTCCCACAATGCGTAATGGATCCTATGAGCAAGTTTGTTTTAAAGGAAAACAACACAGAGAGGTTAACTGCAGCAGTCCCCATGATCCAACCAACATTTTTCGCAGAAAGGAAGGTCTTTTAAAGGTTGGAGACAGATAATAATCTTATTTATGACACTGAAGGTAATGTGATGCTGCCTATGACTGTATCCTCATCCTCTTTTGTGACTTTTATATGCTGTTACATTTTGAAAGCATTGCCCATAGAAGATGAGAAACAGTATAAAAAGAATTTATGCATATTTTCTCATGAGAAACAGTAACCCAAATGAGTAACAATAAATATCACCTGAGTGACAAGACTTAGATGAAATATTTTGCCACTTCATTAAATTGAATGAAATAATGTATCTTCTGTCAATATGATGTAGCCCACATTGTCATGAAATTTATGTTCAGATTGTTCATAATCTGCTAAGTGAAAAGATTAACCTATTACAGTCAACCCAAGCTAGTAAACTCAAGTTCTTTTATACTAAACTCCCATCATCTGGTTCAGATATACTGAACTAAAGCATTCATCATGCCAATTGCAGTTATGGTTGTTTGATCAAACATGTATGGAGAAAAAAAAAACTGAAATCAATAGAAGCAATACCAAAGTAAGCTATTATCCTGTGTTGATTATGAATAATACTTTTACTGTGATTTTCTGTGTGAGAAAGTCATCTAAAAACATAAGACAAGGTGGCACATAAAGGTACATTGTTTTTGGAAGCATTATGACTAGATACCAAACGTGGGACAAAAAAGCCAATGTTGTATCCATAGGGAAAGACAATTCTGCTATTCCACTTCCATTTTTCTAAATAGAACACCTATGTATGATTTGTCTCCAGCCTAGAGATACATGCGTGCAGTTCCCAGGATTTGTAGTCATGACATAAAGCATTTTAATAACCTGTTTGACCTGAACAATTCTTAGATTACTCTGGTCCTGCTGTGCTAAGCACTACGTTGTACTTTGGATTTGAAGGCAACAAAGCACTTCAGAACACACAGGGAAGGGCACATATGTAGTGTGTGTCTTCAGCTCCACAAAACAAGCTCAATTTTAAAAAATATATATATTTATTAAATTTATATGGCCGTCCACCTCGAGTACATGACTCTGAGCAGCTAACTATTAAAAACAGAATAAAAACAATCAACAAAATGATAAATAACATAAACAACAGCTGAGCAACAGCACTAGCAATCATCCCATTTAACACAGCCAAGATACGGGCTCACCCACACCCTCAGGGCCCCAGATTTGATGACAAAACCAGGCCTTTAGGCCTTGAGATTCCACACAATCACTCAGATTGCCTAGGGTGGAGATATATAACTGAGTATCATCCACTTACTGATGATACATCATCCTGAACCAACGGATGACCTCACCCAGTGGCTTCATGTAGATGTTAAACAGGAGAGGTGAGAGTACTGAACCCTGCAGCACCCCACATAGTAGGGGCCATGAGCTGAACCTCTCCTCTCCCATCAACACTGACTGGAACCAGCCCTGGAGGAAGAGAACTAGAACGACATGGTGCTGCCCACCCTCAACTCCCAAAGCTGGTCCAGAAGGATACCATGAACAATGGTATAGAAAAAAGCTAAGAGGCCAAGAAGAGCAAAGACAGATGCACACCCCCATCCTGCTCTCACCAGAGGGCATCCAAGACCATAATCAATGACATCTTGGTCCCATAGCCAAGGGGACTGAAAGGGGTCCAGATAACCCACTTCTTCCAAAGTTCTCTGGAACTGCTACACAACCACCATCTCCACAACATTCCCCAAAAAGGGGAAGGAATTTGTCTATTGTGTCCAGCAATGGCCTCTTGAAGAGGGAGCAGACCACTGCCTCCTTAAGAGATAGTGGGACCACTCCCTCTTTCAAAGAAAAATTCACCACCATCAAGACCCAACCACATTTCACCTCCTGGGAGACTGTTGCCAACCAAGAGGGGCATGGATCTAAAATAGAGGTGGCTGAGCTAATAGCCACAAGAACCCTGTCCACTTCATCAGGCCCAACAGGCTCAAACTCCTCCCAGATAACCAAGCCAGATATTGCCCCATAGGACCTGCTACAAGTCTAGAGTCCAACTTAGCGCAAATCCAATCGACTTTATCCATCAGATGCCTTGCAAATTTTTCAGAGTGACCTTGCAGGTTAACCTATGAACCACCCCACCCAGGAGGGCTTAAGTCACCCAGAACAAAGCCACCATTCAGCTATCCTCAGATGCAGTATGGGTGGAGAAATATTGACATTTTGCTGCTCTTACAACAAGGTAGGCCCTAATAGTGGCTCTTACTTATGTTCAGTCAGATTCATTCCTTGGTACTCTCCAGTGGCACTCCAGACATCTCTTCACCAGCTTCATCTCCCTCCACTCCTCTGTAAACCAAGGGAAATTGGATGTCCAGGTGGGGAGACATTGCTTGGGCACGATCTGATCCAGAGCACCCACTACCGTCTCATTCCAGGATGCCACCAAGGCCTCAGTCAAATGGAATTGCAAACCCTGAGATCATGTTTTACTGGGATCATGTGGCATGTGTTATGTGAATCTGCTCACATACTCTAAAGTAGCTTGCCTTTGAATCTGAAGCTGTGAGAACTAGAGCGGAAAGGGTTAAGCACGTACTCTTATCCCCAGAACAAAGAGGTAGAGATAAGAGGATGAGACTGGCACCTCCCTGAGGAATGCAGGATGTTTGTGGGGTGACTCTGGGAATTGCTTTCAGAGAAGATTGATGTCAGGATTAGCCCATGAAACTCCAGGAGACAGTACAGATTCTATCCAGCAAGGTTTATTGGCTTCATTCCCATTACAGAAATCTTCTCAGAGTGAAAGCAATTCCCAGAGTCACCCCACAAACATCCTGCATTCCTCAGGGAGGTGCCAGTCTCATCCTCTTATCTCTACCTCTTTGTTCTGGGGATAAGAGTACGTGCTTAACCCTTTCCGCTCTAGTTCTCACAGAAGCACTGCCAGTTCTAATATCCACCCATCCTCAAAACATTAGAAAACTATGCTGGCAGGAAATGTGCTGCTCCTATTGCTGATCCCTATTCTGCCAGAATTGTTTCAATTCAGAGTAACCATCAAATATTGCTTCCTCTGTTATGTGCATGCATATGGCTGATTCCTCCAGCTTTGCTGCCCCAATCTTCAACCAGTGGGAAAAACATCTGCCAGTCATAGTGACATCTACATCTCATATTGTGGTATATGGGCAGATGTGTGTAGCAGGGAACCATTTGCACACATCTGTTTGTTAATCCCCTGGTTGTTAAAGGGATTAACAGGGCCAGGCTACTTGTGGAACTGCCTTCAAGGGTCTCTGCCCATCCCACCAGGCCTGACAGGGAGGGCACACTCCAGGTCCCCTCTTAAACAATGCCCTCTTGTGAGACCAAGGAGCAATGCCTTCTCTTCACAGCACCTGCTCCGTGGAACACTCACATACACACTTGAGATCCGGAAGGCCTTGAGCCTCTTGGCTTTCTGGAAGGCTGTGATGACCTGGCTTTCCCCCCAAGTGTTGGGCTGGGATAATAGATGAGTCCAATATAGCTGTGGTTTTGGGTTAGTGCATTTTATGGTGCCGTGGTTACTGAACTATGATTAATATTAATTTTGTTTTCTGTTTGGTTTATAGAGGTTTCATTATTGTTTGTGTGGACTGTTATTAGCCACTCAAAGTTTGTATGCTAGATGCTGGCCATATAAATTTTCTAAACAAATAAATGCAAAGGAAATCCCCATGCTAAAAAAATAACAGCCATGCTGCTATTAAGCAAATCTGAAGGATGACCAGAATAGTACTGCTGTGCCTAAGGCTTTAAGGAGACAACACCAGAATGGAAGCAGGTGAATTTATGTAGCATGAGATATAAATATGTAAACACAATCAGCGTTCTTAGCAGATTGGGCTTTCACCTCTCCCAAGGAGGCATTTATTATCCTCCAGCCAGTCAGTTTCTTTCCACTTAATAATAAATCAAGAGGAGAAAGAATTGAACAGTACATATGAAGTGGGCTTACTTTGTCTACATGATTAGAGCTCAACAAATGAAATGACCAATTGCTCCAAATTATATAATATCCTGAACTACCCAGAAAAGCCCATTGGATGGCAAAATGGTACAATGGTGATTAAAAGTAACTGCTTTTTGCCTACACCAGTAGCACAAAGTACTCTTGATAATGAGCTTTAAATAGTGTTCAGTCATATTTAATGCAAGTATCTAGCCACTGCCCAATTTACTTCCCGTGACTCACTCCATAGAATACCAAACAGATGATGAGGCTCTGCTAGGCAGAAGCAATTTCTCAGTGATTTCTGAGTGACCAGAGCAGCAGCTGGATTGCCAGCCATGCTAACAGACCTACAGAATCCTGCAGGCTCGACAAGATGCATGGAGTGAGCCCCTAATCAGTATCATGTCCTTGCAGAAAAGAATATATATACATTGCATGTCTACCCTCAACCATGGCCAGGGATTTAGAATTAAACTATTCTTTATCACACCACTATTGTCCATCTACTTAAATTAAGCCAAGAGTGTGTCCTATTTCCCAGGCTGGATCAAAGAGAGGTTGGGACAATGCTATGGTTGTCAGTAAAGTTACAAAATCCTGATGACTCCCACCCCTGTCAAAACAATCCTGGGATTCTCAGTGCTGTATCTGAGATTACCAGTGTTAGCCCAGGCAGAAATACTGTTGGGGAATTAGGATGAGCAGATCACCAGAGTTGAACTGGTGTGTGACTTCTCTGCATATGAGAGTCTTCTCAGCAAAAAAATTTCTAAACTGATTTGATTTAACTAGGCTATAGGTGTTTTAGCATCATCATCCTTTGATCTTGCCTTCTGGGTTGTTTCTTAACCCTACTTTCTAGCTTTCTCTTAAGTTCTGATTACTAATTATGTGTCATAGCTTCTGGTTCCTGGTCCACTTGAAACCATTGCTCACTGCCCAAGAGAAGAACTTTCAGTCCTGTAAGCATGACCCAGCCTATATCTGAATGAACATGGAAGGCTTCAGCAGCATCTGAACAATAAACAAATTGGCTTGTTGGCTTGTTTATGGCTAACTTGGAAAAAAAAAAATGGAATTAGAATACCATTCTGATGAATCTTGCAGACCTGAATCATCAAGGCTGTTCAATCTGTGTACTTTTCTTCCTACCAGGCAGCTGCTGATCAAATTCTAGCTATAGAAGGTTGTTGCTCAACTTAGCAGACTGTGCATTGTCAGCCAAATAAATGAAATGAACTCAGTTTGCAGCCATGGAAGGAGAAAGAAAAAAAATAAAATTAGAGATTGATGGTAGGCAAGCAGATTTGAGGAGGGGATCTCATATGTGACAGACCTCTCCCAAGCTTTCAGTTCTGTATCTCAGCACCAGAAAGAAAAGGCTTTCAACATGGGCTGCGTCAGATTCAAAATCTTGAATCAACTCCTGGATTCTTTTTGAATAGTTTCATTTAAATGTGGGACAACCTCTGACAATAGGTTTGCCTCAGCAACCTTGGGATTCATTTATAGCTGCCTTGGCAACTGCAATGCAGGCCAACATCAAGGCAAGCTGTTTGTTTCCATTGTTGTCCCTAGCAATCTATCTATCTATCTATCTATCTATCTATCTATCTATCTATCTATCTATCTAATTTATATAGCCACCTATCTCACAAACAAGTGATTCTGAGTGGTATACAACAAAGCTAAAAACAATTAACTAATAAATACCAAATAATTATCATTATTATTAATATTTTAAAAACATTAAAAATGTAAAAACAAGCTAAAAGAGAAGAAATATTAGGCAAAGAGATGTTAATAATAGTATAGCCACTTCTTCCATTCACCAGTCCCCTGGGGTCCTCAGGCCTAATGGCACATCCAGGTTTTGAGGGACCTGTGGAAGGACAGAAGTGATGAAGCCAACCTCACTTCAGGAGGGAGGATATTCCACAACAGGGGCACCACAGCAGAAAAGGCCCACCACTTAGGACCCGCCAAATGTAGCTCCCAAGCCAATGGGACCCATAGCATGCCTTCTCTGCTGGATCTGGTGGGATGGGCAGATGTAACTGGGGAGAGGCAGTCCCTCAAATAACCTTGTCCCATGCCATGTAGGGCTTTAAAAGCCAAAACCAGCACCTTGAATTGGACCTGGAAACAGACTGGTAACCAATGCAACTCATGGAGCAGAGGTGTAACATATTCTGCTAGAAACACACATAACTGCCCACACCACTGCATTTTGTGCCAGTTGAAGCTTCCAGATACTCTTCAAGGGCAGCCCCATGTACAGCACATTACAGTAGTCCAACCAGGAGGTGACTAGGGCATGAGTGACCATGAGTAGAGCCCCTTGATAAGTATGATGAGAGTATAAGGCTACACAAAATTAGACATGGGGGAAGGTAGGGAGGGATGGTTAAAAGGAAATTTAGTTAGCCCCACATGTAGGATGACATAACAGTTACAGGACTATGTACACACTTTGTCCTTAACAGATGCCTCCAGATGTTTTGGCTGCAGTAACTGAAAATTTGGGAAGTTTTAGTCCCAATATATCTGGAAGGCACCAGTTTGGGAAAGGCTAATCTAGAATTAGGGTTCTAATTCTAGGGTTAGGTAAGTAAGTTTCAGTGATCTGTGATTCAGCACTGCCTTTCCTTGGGATTAACTGCAACAAATACAATTTATCAAGATAAGTAAAGCCTTGCAAGTTTACATTTCATAATATATCTGACTTACAGGAGTTTTCCTTTCTTGGCAAGGGCTTTGCATTAATAAGGTTCAGAATTATCATTTTTATTAGTAAATGCTATATATAAATAACCTGTGTGGAGAATCTGGACTTTTGCAGAAAGTTTTGCTTTGCTACAGTAAATCAGTTCCTCCAAAACCTATCTGGGTAGCTAAAACTAATTAGAAAAAAATAGGAAAAATATGCATTTTGTTATATTCTGGATGTGCAGAGCATAGCAAAAGAAGACCTCCATAGGTATTCAACTGCAATTCATGAAGGTTAAACTTGGAAAAGATACCTGAATTATAAGCACCTTGCACTTGGTAGAAGTTCTCCAAGATCTCCAAGACATTTACATTACTATTTTCTGATCTATGTGAGAAGATCTCTAAGAGCAGCCAACCAAGCAGAGACATTGGGAGTAGGAACTATATGCACACCCACATCCCTTTCCCAAAGTTAGCCCACATAGAACTCCATCTTGAGGAGATAAGATGTAAGAGTGGGAGGTATAACCATAGAAAAAATTTCAGTCTAGAGATGCCACGGCGTCCGTGCCCTGACGGGCCTGATTTTTCAGCTGGATATTAATTTCTACCAATGCAGAGAATGGACCTGCATTGTACTCATATCCAATTTTTTTTTTTTTGAGAAAAAGGGATTGGTTGACTTGCTGCATGCACATATTTTTGGCAAGCTTCTTGAAAAGAAAAAAAATGGTAGCAAAATATGGAAATGCTTCAGTGCAAGCTAGTGGGAGTTTTAAGTACCGTGATGGCAGCATATACCAATGCCAGGTGCTGCAGTGACACTGATCTTTCAATATCTCATAATGGTGAAGGGTATCCAGTCACAATGTCTCATCCTATATCTCCTTTCCTCAGTTAATAGAGCACAAGACAGAAGGATAAGGAAAACCTAGCAAATTACCATGCTTTGCATCTATCTAAACCAGCATTTGTGCAGAACAAAAGATTGCCACTCCTGCAACTCTTGCCCAGTCCAAAAGACTATCATTCTGCTTCCTCCTTCAAAGAAATATAGCCCCACCCATTCTGGTATTTCAGATGTAGGGATGGCTTTAGACCAGTGTTTCTCAACCTTGGCAACTTTAAGATGAGTGGACTTCAACTCCCAGAATTCCCCAGCTAGACATGCTGACTGGCAAATTCTGGGAGTTGAAGTCCACTCATCTTAAAGTTGCTAAGGTTGAAAAACACTGCTTTACACTAAGGCTGAGTAGGCACTGGCCTAGGGTATCAAAGCTTAGGGGGCACCAATACCATTGCTCCTTCTGAAAACAAAGGCCATAGGAAAAATTGTTTACATTTCATCTAGCTTTAAAGAATCAATCTTTCATATTGTTCATACAGGATTTTAGGTATTTTTGCACTGAGATTTAGCAATTTTCAATTGACTATAGTTGGCAACTCTGTTTTGAAGAAGCAGTGGACCAAGTTGTAGTTGCCAAGGTCACATCATGCAGAGCAGATGTTAAATTGACCATTCTAAAAATTCAAATCTTCACATTAGTGGAAGGTGGCACCATCAGTCAATGTGGCCTAGGGCACCATATATCCTTGAGCTGGCACTGATCAGATGGGAGTGGAAATAACACAAGGATAAGACCAGGGCAGAAGTTGTTGTACTCCCATTCTCTTGCTGCATCAGATCTGGTAAGGATTGACTGGTTGGCAACATGACCACCACAAGGATGGAGGGAATTAGCCAGGAGAAACAGCAAAACCCTCTTACCCTGTAGCATCGCAATTAAATGGGACAGATGAGACCCATTTAATGGGTTGGAAACCTGGCCATTCCAGATGTGGGTTGGAAAATGAGATTCAAGAAGCAGGACCTTTCTTGTCTTAAGGAGCACAACTATTGTTCCATGATGCCAATGCTCAAGAGTTAAAGCTTTTGGCGAGCTACTATTAATTCACCTTGCAGCAATAAAGTTAATGGCACGTATTGTACTTCCTCTCTAGGTTTCCAGACCATTGCATATCCAACAAGGTGTTTGGCCCCTGGTTAAAGGGTTCTTAATTGACTGCAAAAGATGATTGAAGAAATGTATGTAGCATGACAAAAATCAATGCTAATCACCCTGACAATTAGCTAATGCCTTAATAATTGGAAATCCAGGCAATACCCTGGTATAGTGAATATCTCCAGGGAAGTCAGTGCCTTCACATATTCCTGAAATTGTTTCTAAGCAAAATTTTGCAATTAGGTTAGTCAAATTTGCCTATAGTGAAAACAACATAGTGGTATGTGGACTCACAAATAACATACAACATTACTCTGGGGAACATTCCATTGAAGAGCCCTAGTGGAACAAGGAAAGGCTGAACAAAAATATGGTGGATGGATCCCTACCTACAATTGTCTCTCGTTCTCAGTACAGCCTTAAATCTACAACCTAAGGTATCAATGTCATCTCATGAAAAAGCACTGTTTTCCTATACAAATTGGAATAGTGCTCTTACATTGTTCTGGTTCTTCTCAATGGGACATACACACAGTTGCTTCTGGTAATATCTTCAGTTAACATTAAAGTCAGCTATAATTCCATAGTAAGAAATATATAGGAAGAAGCCATAGGTGAATGAAGCAACTATGTAAACAGAACCAATTGTATAAACAGAATGGAAATTGCATTGGAAAAAAATCATCTTCATCGGCCTGCAAGTCTGTTTTGCCTGTATGAAGCTCTGAACTTCCATGGAAGCAGGTACTTCTTGTACTAAATGATGTGCAAACAGATGGAATGGTCATGTTGGTCAAGGTACTTAAAGTAAAACATAATTGCAGTTGAACAGGTCCATGGACAGATCACTGACCAAAGGCTTTTCATCTTGTTCCAGCTGAGTGCAAAGCGGTTCTGAAATTCATTCAAGCACAGCAGGATAGCATTATGAAAAAGCAGTTTCCACATAGCCACAAACTGTGACTGTAGGGCATCTTACAAACGTTCAGTTTATAATATGCAATGATCAAAATTGTGGTATTCAGAAATGAGAAGTTACCGGAGCACAGTGCTGATGAAGAGAAATATGAAATGGATAGAAGAATCCAGAAGTGCTTAAATGAACTGGATAAATAACATTCAGAGATTATTCAGCCCATGTTATTTATTAGAAAATGGCCTGCTTGGGCTTGCCAGTTTCCCCAGAGTGGGCAGGACCAAAAAAGTGAATGATGATTATTTGCATTTTGGGGTTTAAGGGGCAAAAAGGGCACTTTAACTTCTGCAGATGCTCAAGGCACCAATTTTACCCTTTAAAACCCTGAAGTCCCTCCCAAAATAGGCCTTGACCCAACCCACCTTTGAAGTGCGGCTCTTAACATACCACACAAAGCTTGGGGAGGTTACTTAACTGTGCCCATATGTTAGAATATCTTCCCCAACAGTCCAAGGTCCTCTTTCTACCTTCACCAATACTGAGCCCCATCACCTTATTAAAAGTACTTGGAAAGGATGAGTATGCCAAGTGCATTAAAAATATGCAATTACATTACTAACTGAAGTGTATTACATTCATTATTTGAAAATGAAAAATGTAATTCTTTTTATAAAGGCACTGTAAAATATTAATATTATTAAGTTAGAGTGGAACATCTTTCTCCCTCAACTGATCATTAAGAGTGGGTACTTATTGCTGCATATATAGTTGCACATATGTAGCTGCTGTATAGCAAGTCCAACCATTCTTTCATATAGCCCAGTATTATCTAGTCTGCCTGGTAATGGCTCTCCACAGTTTGGGTAGAAATATTTTCTAGCCTTGCAGCCTGATTTTTTAAAAATTAGAAATGGCAGACACTGAACTTGGAAAATTGTATTTTCTGTCATTGAACTGAAATTCTTTTCTGCAGTCCTGCTGACTTACTACAACTAGAGAATGATACTGTGCACGTGGCATTATAGGATAGGACAGTGCCACAGATAGATCACATCATGAGAAGTCCCATTTTTGTCAAGCTATGATGAAGTTTCAGATAGGATGATGCTTTTTTTTTTTAAGTTAAGTAACATGGTTCTCCAGCTTTGGCTGAACTCCTATCAGCCCTCACCAGTATGGCCAATTATAAGGAATGACAGGGAGTGGAGCCTCACATGTCACCCACTTTGCCACGGATGTACACCAAACTATTTTCAATAATTTTAGGAAAATTACAGACCTGTGGTATATGAGGGATCAGTTGAGATGTTCTAATATACCAATATGAACATCTGTCATCATGCGCCTCCCCAAATCTCAAATGTATACCTGTTTGAGAGCTCCCCTTCAATTTGGCAAGACATTCAAACACAGTTTGAATCATCCCTAAGAAATATTCAGCTAGACAACACTGGCAGCCTGAACAGAACTGTTTATGATTATCCTAGTTCTTGGAATAGAAACTGAATCAAGTTTCCCACCCCTAAACCAGTTCCAGGTGATGCTTTCAAAGCTCCAATGAAGAATGGCCAGCACTGATTATTAACATCACACTGAATCAGCAAAAAATATGTCCCGGTTCCAAGGAACTTTCACTCTAAACAAGCTTTAGCACACTAGGCCCCAGAACTAACTACTCTCCTCCTCCCCACAGAGACTGGAAGTATGCAAACAGCACATATTTCACTATGAAAATGGACTAAGTTGCTGATAATGCAAAGAAGGTACTAGTTGAATGGGGAAAGGACATTCTGCCCATCTTGTAAAGGAAATTAATACTCTGTGCACCTCTACCCAGTTGTACCTATGTTTCTTCCTCCCGAATCTGTAGATGATGCTTCTCCTTCTCATTCCATCTGTTCCCAGTCATTTTCCTATATTGAAGAAAATTGGCCTGCAACATCAATTAATACATTTCAATTGACCCTCTTAACCATGTGCAGTTAAAGGCTGTGTGGTTGAAATTTAGCCTGCTCCTCTGCCTTGGATCACAAATTGCAAGCCTGTAATTCTAAACTCTGTAGAGAGTTCACCAGTTTCTTTTTTCTTCATTGTCTTTGTATTTATTTTTGCTCTCAAGCTTATAATAACCTTCTCCATCCCCCTGAATTGAATTGCTGGCTAAACCTTTTTATTGTTCAGCACACTTCATATATATCATCACCCAAGAACTGCTTTCACTCAGGGAACTGTTAACTGACTTACTACTAGGAAATTTGGGCACAAGTATTATGAAACCAGGTCTTGTTCAGCTGGGAACTCATTGGCCCAATAATTAGGTAATCCATGCCTCAGTTCCCTGGAGGGGAATGTCATCTGCCTATATTATCATCCACAATCATATACATTTCATCACACAGATTTCAAATATCCTTTCTATTCCATCTTGTCATTCTTTCTGGACGCATCTCAGTTATTTTTGTAACATAAGTCCATAGTAAAGTCAATTCCATTGGCACACTGCTGAAAATTTCGCCAAAAGACTCTTTTCTACCTTAACATTTTGTAACTAGTAACTTTTACACCCAGAGTCTAATATCCATTCTATATCAACTTTTCTCTCTCTCTCCAATCCTCCATTGAGCATTGAGGCAAATATAGACTAATTATGGAATTTAACTGTACTGCTACTCAAATGCCAAGCTTTCAGATAGTCCTCTTCTGAGAACCTTGTGTAAAAATCCTGCTGGTGGCTGCAGCTGTCAAATACCATATATCTCTAATTTTATCTTCCCCTACAATTGATATATAGAGATTTTGATGCCACAACAATGTCAAGTCTGCCTGGCATATTGCCCTCAATAAAATTCTGAGCAATGAAATTAACAATTCTACACAACACTGTGAATATATCATAGCTTTTGGAGTTCAGTTTGTTTCCCTGTCTTACTTAGGGGCAAATTACTCATATTGTCCCAATTTGTTTCTGTAATAACACATCTGGATCTTCATCAGGCAATTTGGCAGGTACAAGAAGGACTATTGTTAAGAGAGTGAAAACATTGTTCCCTCCAAGCACAGCTCTTTGTGGACAGCAGAATCTATGCAGGAATTATGGCTCCCTACAGGAAGATGATCTATGGGTTTAATACTACAAATCACTTGCTCTGTAACCATGATGGCCAATGGGTGCTTTGGTCAGATCTACCAAGCCTTGGTGATGATGAGCCCAGTGTTTATGTCTTTGGAGGGTATTAAGGCGGGGTGGGGAGTAAGCAAGTGCTGATCAGTTTGTATGCATCTACTCCAGCTAAATGTCTTCATTTTTGCAGCTCATCAATCTCTTCCAGATTTTCTTTGACTTTGTTTTGCAGCCAGCTAGGAGAAAAAAGAAAAGAAAAGCCATTGGGGAGGGAAGAGGAGGGGCCTCCTAAGAAGGTGCTGTTCCAAACAATGAGTGATTTAAGTGGCCTTTACGTGCAGCTGAGCCTTGAACTGGAAGTTGGCTCCAGTAGTGAATCTGGAAAATGAAAAAGGGTAAAATGTAGCTGACAAGAAACTGAGTTATGAATGAAGACAGCTGTCCCGGTCTGTGCCTCATCTTTGGCAACGCAATTAGCCTTCTCCATCTTTGTAAAACAAAGAGTAGTTACCTTCTAGGATTATTGTAAAGATGGCAATCAGGAATAATATATGTGCAATGCTTTAAAGCACTGTAAAGTGCTTGATAAGTCTTTGTTTTTCTTGTAAATGTTGGTGTTTTTAGTAAAAATTTGGCATGAAACTGTTCTGGATACACTTACCAAGTTTCATAGCCATCCCTTAAAAAAATGGACAGAAGAGAAAAAGGTGGCTAATTAACAGCAAGCTGCTCTCAGCCTAAAGGTAAGAAATGATTAGAATAACCTCTCCGCTGACTTCAGGTTTCTGCCTTGTCCAGAAGTTCCACTTCCAATATATTGAGACAGAAGACAGACTGAGAGGAGAGACTGACCCCTGCTGGCTAGCAAAAGCAATGTCATCATACAACAATTTGATCTCATCTGAGGGTTTGTTCTGATTCCTAGTTAAGCTTACAAGACTGTTAGGATCATAACACGAGGCTCATGGCTTCAGGTGATGCAGTAGTTGTAGGATGCATTTCTCAGAGGCAAAAATCAGAAGGAATCTGGTAGCACCTTTTCAGACTAATACATTTGATTAAGAGGCATAAGCTTTCATGAGCTATAGCTCACTTCATGAAATATAGTGGAGTGATCAGATTGATATAGGATGTAACTTGCATTGAGGTAGGGGGGGAAAGAAGGGGAAGATAGAAGACAGGGTATATATGCAGTTTTTATGTGAGGCAAATTAGAAGCACTGTACCTTATCAATTAACAGTTGTAATGTGTTAAAAATCCATTGTGCTTTTTGAAAACTTCAGCCTGAAATCTTTTGATATATGTGAGTTCAACAAGCTCTCATTCAATTGTGCTGGGAAAGTTTCTTTTTTCCAAGATGGCTACTTTAAAGTAATGGAGTGTCCTGGAAGATTAAGATGCTTTAATATCACTTTGTTGTTGTTTTGAATCCAGATGTCAACTTCTGTCCTTTGACTCTTTTGTACTAAGTTTGACCTGTTTGTCCTACATAGAATCCAAGGGAGCATTGCTGGCAGATGATAGCAGATATCACATCAGACAAAAAGCTCATGAAGGCACCTTTAATCTTGTGTGTGTGCTTGCTGGGTCCTGTCATGGTTCTGCTAGTATAAATGTGGGGGCAAAGTAGATATTTGGGTTTGTTGTAACTCTGGTTACCATGTTGGCATCATTGTTCTGTTGTTTCCCTGTTGCTTGTGGTTGGGTAGTTGTCTGTATGCAAGTTTGGGCCTGCTTCCCAGTGTCTAAGAAAGTGCAGTATCATTGTCCAGTATGGGCTATAGCTTATTAATAATGCATTTGAGTGGCTTGAATTGTGAGCTGTAAGTGACAACCAGTGGTGTTCCATTTCTGTGGTGTGTACTTTAATAGATCCTCCCTGGAAATCGATCTGGCTCCATTGATTTGTCTATTAATCTCATCAGGTATGAAGTTTAGTGTCCTGAATGCCTAGTTTAATTCCATCA
Source organism: Liasis olivaceus (assembly GCA_030867105.1). Lineage (NCBI taxonomy): Eukaryota > Metazoa > Chordata > Lepidosauria > Squamata > Pythonidae > Liasis > Liasis olivaceus. Next base: position 101,864,698 of record CM061350.1, on the reverse strand, counting down.
GTTGAGCATCTCTGTCAAGTGGGTCAAAACAAATGTGGTTATAGTGTAAGTCTGGCTACCAATGGGAATTTTGGTGGTGTGTTCTGGATGGATTCTGGAAGCATGTAGATATGCATGGCAATATGTAGCTTTCCTGTATAATGTGATGTTTATGTGTCTATTGTGTAACTTTATAGTCCATCAAAAAAGTGAACTTGTTCTGTAGATAGATCAAGGGTGAGCTTGATGGTGGAGTGGACGTTGTTGAGGTCATGATGGGATTTATTTTCCATGGGTCCAGATGATGAAAATGCCATTAATGGATCTCGAGTAAAAGAAAGTTTTCAGGTAGAAGAGTTGAGAAAGCATTTTTCTAAGTCAGCCATGAAGATGTTGGCCTATTGTGGCATACCATGGCATATCATGGCATACCATGCCTATGGATGTGCCACCAATTTTCAGTTATATGTTATTGCCAAAGATGAAGTAGTTATGGATGAGTATGAAGTCTTACTGCCTGGTGGCAAGGTGTGATTTATTGGCCAGGGATTATATTCCTGATGGCTTGAAATCCATATTCGTTATGGATGTTGGTGGACAATGCCTCAAACATCCATGATGGCTAAAACTGTGTTGTTAGGGAGATCCTAATGGATCTCAGTGGATTTCAACCTTCTCAGGAAGATTGTGGTGTCTCTTATGTAACTGGGAGTGCTGGGGGCACGAGGTCTGAATACAGAGCTATTCTTATGAATTCTTAAAACAGAATATAGCAGATGTACAGTATAAAATATAACATATGCAGTCATTGTTATGTATTCTTAAAACAGCTACAGCCAGGCTTCGGAACAGACACATAATTTAAAGGCTGTATACCAAATCTGGATATGCTCAGCTGAAATGAAGCATATTTTAATTGTACTAAAAATATTTCCCAGAATCCTACAAGCAGAATGAATTGGAGAAGACAACTGTGGTGCAGTGGACAGAATGTGGGAACCGAGTCCAGCTTCAAACACCCATGCATTCGTGAAGCTTAGTATTGTCCAAACCTGGCCACTTTAAGATGAGTGGACTTCAACTCCCAGAATTCTGGGAGTTGAAGTCCACTCATCTTAAAGTGGCCAAGTTTGGACAACACTGATGAAGCTGATTGCATGGCCCTGGGCAAGTACTGTAATCTTCTCTCAGTCTTGTCCAGTCAAATGAGTTCATTCCATCTATGTCTCCCTCCACTTTCCAGGAAAGTCAGCAGGCCAATGACCCATTCTGTGTTTTAATGCCCGCTTCCCTTTAGATTCCAGCCATGACGTCTGCTCTTGTAATTCTACTGCATTTGAGCAACAATCAGTGCTCTCTTAACTTCTGAAAAAAATTCCTTCTACTCTCCATTGTTGACTCCTGACCATGGAACTATGTCCTCAGACATGTTTATCTTCCTTCAAAATACATTTTTTTCACAAGGCATTTAGCTTAACTTCCATTTCTCTGATGAATCTTAAGTAGCGTGATCAAATAAACTGGCACTCTCTAGCAACGGCTTTGCAAAAACTCCACTGCCTTCAAAATAAGATGTTTACAGAGCATTGCCAGAGGACAAAGTAAGCTGTCTTCCTGCGTCATCTAAACTCCCTCTAATACCCACATAGGAAGTGCCACATATTCACAAAGGAGCCAACCATCCCCTTGTGGAGGCCCAGGAGGTTGAATTCTCCAGCACGCAAACAAGAAAGCAACACTGGTGTGTATATATGGAGATCAGGGCCTGACCTGGCCTCCCACCAGACAGTCTTTACATTAGACTGGCTCACTGCAATGTTCAGGAGCAGGTAACATTTCTCTCATATGTAGACTGCAGCCTAGCCACATTCAGGTTTATCCAGACCCGAATGAAAAATTAGGTGGATACTAGCTCTGCAGTTAAACTTCTTACAATATTATTCCCATTCTACCATAAAGAACTGAAGTTATGGAGTGGGGCCAAGGGGAAGGATTCAGCCTAATCTAATCCCATAGAAAACAATTTTCTACCTGGATGCTTTACATATTCATAGCTCATTGTCCAGCCAGGTTTTCTAACCAGTTAGGAAGGGATCCATCTGATTTACTGTTCTGTTTTTAACACAGCAAAGCCTGATATGCACAAATAAGCTAGGTTGTTTTTTTTTTTAACAGCACGGAACTAATTATTTTCATTTGCTAAACACCTGCAGATGAGCCATTGTGAAAAGCACAGTTTCAGGTACACCCATAATGGCTGTACACAAGGAAGCACATATTCGCAACTGTGTATACATTTCTCATATATGTCACTGGGGATATCTTCATTATTATAGGAAAAAATAATAGAAGGGGCAGAAAAATGTTGTAGTGTTTAAAAAAGAGGAACCTTTGAGGTCTTGGGCAGATGGATACTGCAACCCTCTTTGGTTGGCTTTAGGGAGTGGTATATAATGATTAGTTCTGAATGACAATTAACATAACGCGATCTTTATGCCTGATCTGGTATTGTAATATAAAGGTGGAAAGTGGTGAAGTGACCCAAAAAAGACAGATTCCATAGTCTGTATATCACTGTGCCAGAATGCCAGTTGGGCAACAGTATTTCATCTGTCTTGGTGGACATATGGATGAAAATACATGCTAGAGGTTTATTACCAAAGAAAAAGATGTGCTGAACTGAGCCATGTGTCCCAGTTTAGATAAACTTCAAATTATGGAAACAAAACCAAATAGCAGGACATGCTTTTACCTTCAGACTATTAGTCCCCACATTGTCTACATCGGCTAGCACCAGCTCTCCAGGGCTGCAGAATCATTCAGAAAGGAACAAAGGCTGCAGCTTTTCATAACTTATCCCTCATCATTGTTATTACCTTTTATTTACTAGCATCAGAAAGTCCCGTAAGCAAGCAAGAAGGTAAGTCCCTGCCCAAATGAGTTTACAATTTAATGTAGATGCTTGGAAAGGTATCTGTGAGCAGGAAGGAAGGGGTAGGGGTACAGATGGATAAATATGAACAAATGGAATTCCTAGGAACGTCCAAGGGGATTGGAAGAGTGACAGGGCCTTGCCTTTTCTGGGCTGATCATTGCTAGCAGAGTAGCAGGCACGTTGCCAGCGTTGCACAGGTTTGTGTGCAGCACCAACCAAGCATCTTTAGGAGATTCACAGTTACCATACTCACTATTCATAGTGTTTGTGACCGATCCCTCTTCTAAGAAAGACAGAGGGATGGATGTAGGATCCACATCTCCTTTTTTAATCCTTAGCGCAGCTTTGTGGGGCAGGTTGGGCCAACAGATGACATGAACTTCAGTAATGAGTAAAGATTTAAGGCAAAGCTTTTGCAGTCCAAGTCCAACACCCTACCTGCTATGTTATAATGGCTCCCTCCAATCTGAAGATGAATACCATTCAGAGAAGGCCAAAGAAATCACACGGGGATGCATGATTGAACTCAATGGGGGTGTGCTCACATCACAACCCCAGTTAACTGAAATACTATTAACAGAATTAACCCAATTGTCTGGGTTTGCCAACATACTGAACCCTAAATTAGCCAATTATTTTAGCCTGGCATGCTGCATGGATCCACCTTATGTTATAATTTATCAGAAACATTGATTATTTGAGTCTGCTTGGTATCTATTATTATGAACAATTAAATAAATCTAGGGGCAAAGTACATTTAGCATAGTGACAAAAGAGAATGCAAATTGGGATATGGCAGAAAAGAAACGTTTCTTAGTGGGGTGTTGTGCCTTCTGTAATATCTTACAAGCTGCATTATGGTTCAAATATAGTGGCCAAGTCAGAATTGAATCTCCAGTAATTGGATCCATTATTTTTTTTTTTAAATCAAGCTTCTAGCCCTCATAGAAACAAATAAAAATATAAAAGTACACAAAGTACATGCATGTAACTTGAAGCTGCAGAACAGGAAGCCTCCAAAAGTCTTGGTTGTAGCCCCCCAGGACCTCCCAAACTTGTTCCCAAGTAGTAATTGTTAATCTGACAGATGGAAATGCATTAAGTATATGACTGATGTCTACTCATATTAATGATATTTAACATAATTAAACTTATATGGAAGTGAAAATTAAATATAAGTTTTGTTCTGGTCCTACCCACAACTTCTTAAAGAGTGTTGTGTTTTCTCCTTCCAAATGTGCTTGATTTTTTCACCTTTGGTTGTGTTTTGTTGCTCTTCACTTTTAAAATGCAGGCTGCCCAGAGTCCCCTGGAGTCAGGCAGTCTCTAAATTTAATTAATTAATTAAGTGTGGGCTCTGGCATGCAACTTAAAACACAGCAGAGGGGGTGTCATGAAAGCCCCTCTGCTCTAAAAGCTCTAATTTTCAATCACATTTCTCTCATTTATTTTCAAAACACTTTCTAAGATTTATACATACTTATTTATGTTACTATTCCATGAATTTTTTACTAAAAATTGTTAGAGAAGGGATTCAAAACAAATATAATTTCAATGAGTTCAAACAAAATTTGCAAGATAAATTTGCTTTTACTAATTTATCTCATTGCTATGAAATGAATGGCTCAAATCCATGTTATGCATAATTTGTGTTGAAGGAAATTGGAATAGAATAACAACAGTATTGTGTTGAAGGAAATTGGAATAGAATAACAACAGTATATAAACCAGTATTTCAATTATCTTCTTTGTCCCCATCCACTTTTCTGGGGCTCATATACTGAGAGCACAAAATCTGCCAGAAATATTTCCTGTATAAGCTCCAGGGTCATTAATGAGAGTTTTCTTGTGTTGCTTCAATTCAGTTCAATGGGATGTATATTATAGTGGGCTGGGCCCCAAATCTATCATCCAAAGGGACTTGTAAAAGAAGTTAAACAACTCATAAGCATCATACCCATCACTATCTCGGGCTCTCATTGTCAACTTGATTCTGATTTTTAGACATCCTTGTATAATCATTATGAAGATTACCCTTTTCATATAGTTGAAGTGCACAGTCTATATTAACGCTAGCAATAGACGCTTTTTTTTAAGAAAAAGATCTGTATGCATGTTGCATTTTAGAGTGCTCATTATTATTGTAGGCTACCTTGTTTTAGATCACAATCCCAACTTTTTTTTTTTTGGTACCGGCTGAGGCTGATGGAAATCAGTTTCCCATCTGGAGGGCAAAGTTTGCCTATCTCTGGTATAGGTACCTCTCCCCTGATGCACACCTCAATATTTCAGAAGAAGAACATGTCCATTTCTGCTCCACCCACTGCCTCTACTTTCTGTGTCCACTTAGCTAGGAATAAGTACTACTAGATTCCATGAGGTGTTCTTTTCTGAGCAGCCACGTAAGCAGACATTGTTACAAGTAATTTATAAATATACAATTGCACATTAAACTATTCATCTTTGAATGTATATTTTTTTTTAAATCCTTGGAGCTTTCTGCTGTGATTCTCCACCTCTTGAAATCCAAACTATCAGCCACTTAGTGTTTGCATGAAGAAGACCTCAGCTATAATCTTGAGAGTGAGTTTAATACCGTGGTTCAACTGCTGGATTAGCATCCCAACAGCCTCAGTCATGAAAGAACACTAGGCAGCTTTGGGCTAGTCACTCTCTCATATTGCAACCCACTTCACAGGGCTGTGGTTGTTGTGAGGAAAAATAAGAGAAGGGAGTGCTATGTATGCTGCTCTGAGTTCCTGAAGGAAGGACAATATATACATCTAACAAATGAATAAATAAGTAAAATCTGACAGCAAAGCTTGCTTTGATAGACTAACTCACAGGCCTCAATCCCAATCTGTCAGAGGAAAGTGAATGTACCGTTTCCTAAATCTTTAATAGCAAGAGCATATTTTCCTTTGAGTTTAAACTAAAAGTATACTTTAGTGTCTGCAAATAGTCCCTAATTTAATTTAAGGAAGACAAACCCAGAACTCTCATTTCAAACAGGGTTCTAACAGGCAGCCTCCCCAGATGGTTAAAAAAAAAAAAAGACTGCCTCTTATGATGGGATTGCCTGAGATATCAAAACAGATTCCTTGGAGAACAGTGGTGGATTTGCTACCTCTAAACAGATACCGTGGCTGGAAGGAAGGAAGGCCAGAGCAGTGAACCAGGCAGACCTGCCCAGAGAAAGGCATATTATATTTACTTGACATGGCACCCTTGTGAGGAACAGCAGTAGGTTCTGACGCATAATTTGAGGGTTCCTGTATTGAGGGCTAGAAGCAAAGAAGAATAAGGGGGCCTGTATCTTTATGGTGCAGCAGTGAGCATCTTCACAAAGGCCATTTGCCCTCAAAAAGACAGAGAAGCCTCTCTTTCCAAAACTTCCTCAGTTATATGAGTCTCCAAGTTGCTGGTGTACTCACCCCTTTTGCACCTGTTAGTGTCCTCCAGCCACTAACAATGGGATGGACAATATATTAGACAAAAGGCACACTGGTAACACTTTGCACGTTACTGCAAGTATTCTGAAAGCTTCCACTGCATTTTAACAAAGGTGTGCCCAACACATGCTCTTTTAGCACTGTCCCTTGCTGGTTCTGGTGCCAGATCAGTCAGCACTTACCAAGCCAAGGTGGGAGGAGAAGCAGGAAGGAGCCAACCGGGAGGAAAAGCCAGAGTAAGAGCATCAAATTGTCTGACTAGATAAATGAATGAATGAATGAATATGTGCCTATGAAAAAGCAGAGTACATAACTTCAAGGCTGCACACAAAATTACACTGACAATCTTACGTAATTTAGAGGAAGATGGCCATTATCTTCAAATAAACTAGACTAATGTGCTTATGCACAAGAAGACTAAATTTAATCCATATGCAATACAATCTGTGTCAAACAGACAGACTCCAGTTTGGTACATTACTCTATCCTCAGAACCACAAAGGAAATGTAGATCTCTCTTTCTCGAAGAAGGAGAAAGCAGTCCATTTTGCTTTCATGTATACATTTATTAGTTGCATACTATTAATTCTCAAATGACTTGGGTCATTCATCCATAAATCAATCCTGTGAAGTAACCAGCTAAGGAATTCATATGAATTCATAAGGAATTCTTGCAAATGGAGAAAAGAGCTGAGAGGAAGAAGCTATTTAAAACCTACACAAAGCCACCTAATTTCTTTCTCTCAAGGGTAATATCTGTAATTCATTCTTTCATATCAAAGTGAAACATCCAATTTTACCGTAGTACACATTCTATAAGTTATTTTGAATAACTTAGTACACATTCTAAGTTAATTTGAATATTTTTTTCTAGAATTCATCTGAACAGTTATTTTACCATGCTAAAGATGCAGGCCTAGTATGATCTTTCTCACTGCACAGCCTAACCTAACACACACACACACACATACACACCCCTATAGATAGATAGATAGATAGATAGATAGATAGATAGATAGATAGATAGATAAGAGTCACATAGTAAGAATTTATTTAAAACTCTGATTTCTGTCTTACCTCCTTCCATGCCAACCCTCATATGTATTCAATGGTTTTAACAACTGCATAGTGCAGACATTCAGCAGGTAAACTTTTTCCTAATACTGCATTTCCATGTTGAGAAAACAACA